>JAKUHH010000201.1:574192-1179898 GCA_022701365.1 Mycocentrospora acerina
CCCCCCCCCCCCCCCCCAAACAACGTAATAAAATCCGCCTCTAATGCGAAACGCTAAGAAAGAAGGATTGAAGTCATAGATTAGTCGGCTCACCAGAACCAATGCTAGCAAGCATGTGAGCAGGGAAGCAAGCGAACGCGCTTCTTCTTCTTAAACCGTTTGCAACATCTGCTTGTGCACATGAGGTGGGTGTTTTCAACGGCTTATGCGTTTTCCAGAACGGGCGACCAGAGTAATCTGCGAAGTATGCTCATCGCCAAGCCATCAGCCTCACCGATGAAACTTTTGGTATGTTGCAGCCTTTATTACACAGAACGCATTCGAGGGCCTTGCCGCCGTTCATGACATACTGTTTATTTACCACGAATTTGAGGATCTGCGTAGGAACATTCCAACTGGCCAAATACTTTGCTCAGAGCGAGGGTACCAGAAGTGGTGCTGTGGCTTATCCAATAAATGGTTCCACCAATTGCAACCGAGAGAATATTTGAGGCTAAACATTTACGATTAGGTGACAATGCGGGTAAATCCGAAAAAGAAACACTTGTGGATGATAGCCGTAGCACCATCTGCACATTTCAGGAAAAAAACGTTGGTGTGATTTCTACGCAACTAAGTTTGGGCTCTCAGAAAGGATAAGCTTGTTGAGAGCATTCATTTTCCCAAGAATAGCTACTTGTTGCTAAGCCTCGTTAGCTGAATACCTCCAACCAGCCCCTGCAAGCCACGCTTATCCTACCCCGCTTGTGGAATGAGGAGCGACAACCGCCTATGCAGCATCAGCCACTGAAAACAGACTGTGCCGCTTCGATGTTGTGTGATTGGGTGGGTGTTTCATACTTTGGCCTAAAAGGTGGAAAACCTTAAAGATCGGGTACATGAGGCTGATGTTGCTGACAAGGTTTCTCACAAGCTGACGGTGGTGAAACATATAAGATCATCCCGCAGAGCCACATTCGACAGCGGTGCGCATTCGTCTGTTGAAGGAACGGGCCTAACAAGCCATTTCATTTCAGGACAAGATGGCAGCAAACTCTTATTATAACCCGCAATCTCTCGTAGCGCATGAACAAAATCAACATCTCCTCTCCCCCACCATGTCCTCTCCTGGAATTTCATCATTCCCTTCGACACCAGTTAAATCACATCATTTCGTCTCGACAGATCAGACACAATACCAGCACGGGCCAGCCCTTGAAGAATACAACGAAGTAAAAGATGCGGGGAAAAGTGATGCTGTATGTGCCGTGCCCAGTCGCTCTCAATCGTAGCCTTGAACACGTTCCGTGGACAAAGTGAAAAAACAAGGAAAAATTATCAAGACATGCTAACACTCGCAGTTTCTCAAAGCAACCATTCGTCACCTGCGACTTGTATCTCGCACTGTCGCCTTGCTCATCTCCATCGCTGTTCTGGTGCCCATGAGCATGACGCTCGTTAAATTTCTTCGCACCCAAAACGTCTACCTCGTCTCCACCAAAGCAACCGGCGAAAGGGGACCACGTACCGCATGGGCAAAAGGTACAAAAGCCTGGCCAACATACATGTACTTTTCCGTTGCCGCTCTTTCGGTTATACTCAACTTCACCACACTTGTGAGCTACAAGTTTGGTGTTGCCAAAGCGAACACTGCAAGCTACATTGCTTCCGGGTTTAGCTGGGTCGTTTTAGTCGGGAATGTGGTCGTGTGGAGTATAGCGGCGAGTGTGTATCGAGCGGAGAAAGGCGATGATAAAACCGCCAAAGATATTTGGGGGTGGACATGCAACGCACCAGCTGTGGTCAAGAAGGATTTTGAGAAACAGGTGAATTTCAACCAATATTGCGATATTCAGGTACGTTTCCCACCCCTTTCAACTAAGGATTACTTCTTAGTTGCTTTTGATTGATCTGGTGGCTAATAGAATGGGTTTAGACCATTGGCTTTAAAATCGGGGTTGCGCAGGCTGCAGCTGCATTGTTGACTGTTTTCATTTACGTCTTGGTGTACATCCGCCAGCGGTCAAAGAAGAATCATAAACAGAAGATGAGGCTTTCAGGAATGGCAGGCCAGGTATTTTAATTAGTACCTATGGGATCGTTTTTAAAGCAAGATTGTGAAATGAGTCTTGTGAAACGTGAAACGGTTGATAGATGAGTTGAAGATAAAATCAGCAACGTTCTCGTATCTAGCTGTTGATAAGCGTTGAGAGTAGAGGGTGCAGGAAGCGGACGTACATGAGTGTCGACTACAAGGCACGGAAGCGAAGTAGATATAAAGTGAACAAGATGACATCAAAATGTTTTCCGGCACACGTACGAGCCGTGAAAAATGTGACATCAAGTGTAAAACTATTCCTATACCATAGTAGTTTGTGCGTATACAACTTGGGTTAGTATAATTGATGTTGTCATCCAACAAGTGAGCACAAATTCAATAGTCAAAAAAATTGTAGGCAAAATGTATCGATGTCAATGTCGAATTACTATTCTATAAGTTCGTAGTTTTGTATGTACAAGTCTTTAAGTTAAAGAAAAAACCATGCTATGCAACGCTGTTACAGGGTAGGAAAAAATCCAATATTTACAGGCACTCATCCCATTGCTCGTTGCTTGCGACTCAAGTGTCACATTCTACTCCTGAGTGTAGGAGCACTTGACGGGGTCGGTCTCCTTAAGGGCCTTGACAAGAACACCGAGGCAGCCGCTGTTGCCACCGGGGTTGGTATTACCAGCGAGCCAGAGGCTGTAGCCGCCGTCCTTGGCATTGGGGCAGGCCTGGAAGCCAGTAGAGGGGAGGTTGTTGTTCTGCTTGAAGACGAGGTTGCCGTCCTCAATGGCGAAGGGACCGCGCTCCTGGTTGCGGCCAATGCCCTGAACACCAGTGGTGTACTGGATCACGCCCTGACCCATGCCGGAGCGGTCAACGTAGACCTGCTGGGGTGGGTTGGCGGTGTAGAGGTAGAGGTCACCGGCATCGTTGAGCTGGAATGAGGCGTAGTTGACATCTACGCCGCAGGATGCGCCCTGCTTGGGCTGGTTGACTCGCAGACCACGGGAAGCGGCCTGGACGGAGCCGTACTGGAGGTCAGAGCCTGAGCGGATGGTCATCAGGCGGAAGACATCGCCGGATGCGATTTGAGTGTCGTTGGAAGAAGAGCCGCAAGGGGAGGCCGAGACAATGGCGGCGGTGGCAGCAGCGAGAGTGGCGGTGGTGAACTTCATGTTGATGGTTTGAGGTTGGTAGATTGATAGATGGAAGATGCTTGAGTGTATGTAGAAGATGTTGGTGTTGATGATGATGTTGTCGTTGTGATGATGAGTCCAGAGAGCAGCAGTGCCTTTGACTTATATACCCTTGACGTCTCTCGATTTCCAATGTCCAAGCAGTGAGGCTCATCACCCTTAGCGTACAGTTTGTTGCAACAGTATGAAGTCATACACTCCCAACACGAGGACTAGAATATTCAAGCGGCCGCAACCCCATATTTTGCGGAGTGGATCGCGCCACAACCGGCGCAATAAAGCAGACTATTCATTACCGAGCGAGGGATATCGATGCGCCTGCTCGCTGCGGTCAAATCAAAATCTTTCGGAGTGACGCTTGATCGCCACTATGCCAAAAAGCCGACCCGACGTGGCCGGGTAGCTCGGTTCCTATTTTTGAGGGGCCCATCTCATTGGTGGCCGTTAGTGCCAGTGTGCGCCAGGAATAGAACAATAGTCTCTGTTCACCGACACCAAAACACTTGAGCTGGTCATACCTCGTATTGTTTGTTCAGCTTCAGTTCTGCGTGGCAACAGAATACCCCGCTGCACAATTGACGGCCATCCACACCATGAACTCAGCGTTACAGCAAGAGACCCCTTTTCTCAAGCTTTGAACACACCCGTTATGCGCGCAAATTTCCGTGTAACATGCGTTGAGATGAAGATTGACATCACTCATCGCACGCACCTCTCCACGCATGTTTCACACAAACCGCATGTCCCACTCAATAACGCTGCCAGCCATGTTCATATTGTTACGGTAAACTATGCCAGCCATGTCTATAATGTAGCGGTAAACCACGCCAGCCATCTCCTCTGTGCACCCCATCCATCCTCCCAACAACCCAACTCAGCCCCTCCATCTGCATGCTTCGTCCAGCTTCTCTCGGGCTGAAATCCCCGAGGTCACAAATATGCAGATCACGCTGCTAACGGGCGTATGAGGGGGGGTTTACGGGCAATACACCGACGGAGCGAGACTAGTCACTCCACCCGCGCATTGTAGTAGGATCGCATCGTATTTGCAAGTGGCAAAGTAAGTGCCCAACACAAACACAGCAGCACCAGCAAAACAAATACGCTACTCATCGTATACAACCCACATTGACTATTCGATTGTCCAAGAATAGGTTTTTTTATGCCTATAGTGGGGATGGGCTGTGGATTCAGAGCACACACATACTTTGACATGGAAGATTCTCCGATATTCCATTACGCTTCGTACGAGGTACATGGGAGGTTGGGGTTTGAACGATGCTTCCAGTGATCAAAGTGCACACAACCAAGGGGTGCTTTAACCAAGGGTTATTCAGCCTGCCCCTTTTGTTTCCACGCATGAAATCCTGCAAGTCCTTGTGCTCAAAGTATGTAGCAAAAATGTGGGCAAGAATGTAAACACCATTGACTTACTCTTTCTCTATCTCTCTGTTTACGAGGCACCACTGGACTGCCAGCTCTTGCCTGGGATGTTAACGCGCTTCACATTAAGCTTCCATCTGCTACCCAACCCCCGCACCTCACAACGGCATCAGCTCACCCTTGAACATGCTAGTACTCTAGCCTACCGCTGAAACAAACCCCTCAACATGAACGTGTAGAGATCCAGAGTGCTAATACGATAAAGAAATGACTGGTCTGAAATTCATGGCCAAGAGAATTGTTGAACAGACCCATTTGCATTGGCACAAAAACACAACTTGCCTTTGTGCGGGAAACCAAAAAAAAAGTAGAGTACACAGTACAAGCCAAGAAAGTAAAGTATCATACGCCACTCCTCCTCGTACAAAGTTTGAAGGAACTTGCTCTCTCCATGCACAACCGACTAATCGAATCGTATCGCGTCGCACCACATCAAAAATAGTCCACCAATGCAAGTCTCGCAATCGCGACCCACACGACTTATGCCCTTTGAAATTACGCCTTCCAACCCCTTGCCCCAAATCACTCATCCAAATACCCAATCTTGCAGAACTGGTTCAAGCTCCTAACGTCCAACTGTGCTGTCAACAACGCTCCGAGCATCGTCTCTTTCCGGGGCAGGATGTCCGCCTTCACTCTCCATACATTCCCATTCACAGCAAATACATCCATGTCCTCATCTTCGCTGTCGTCCTCCTCGTCGCTTGCGTATCCATGACCATGTGGACCTTTGACTAGTGCATCCCCACCCTTGCTCTTGTCTCCTAACTTCTTCAGCGTGCTCAGCGCCCGATGAACAATTAGCTGGAAGCCCTCACGGTCGTGTTCCAGAGGTCGCGGACCACGATGATTAGGGGGGAGAGGAGGGTGTGGGATAGCAGCATCTGTAGCAGAGAGGCTCATGGCGAATTTGAGGAGACTGTGCGCCCAGCCGTCTTCTGATTCGAGCCACGAGCGGCAGACGTTGCTTTCCGGACCAGGAGCGAGGCTGGCGAGAATATCGGCGGCAAGCATGCCTTGCATGAGATACGCTTTCCGAGACTCAGCAATCTTCGCTTCGAATATGCGTACTTCGTTGGCGCGTGGCTCTTTCATCGCATACATGCGGCTTTCGATGTAATTGCGGTCGGGTATGACGGAGACTGCCAGAGCAAAGGCACGTGTGAGAAGATCATACTGGGGTGTCGATGTTGCCTCGTTGATGAAGACTTGTTTATAATACGTTCGATTGGGGTCATCGCGCGCGAGAAGTTTTGCCAAGCTGTCAACGGCGGACGGGAGGTAGCGGTGTAGTTGCGGGTTGAAAGGGGTGAACTTGACTGGGAGACCAGGACGGGGGCAAGGCGCAAAAGCACATAGGAAGTGAAGCACTGCATACGCGTCTTCCCGAGAAGGCAGGACAATCTTAGCGCTTGTGTTGGAGAAGAATGTGATGATATCTTTCATAAAATCAAAGGTGTTGATATGTGACCGCAGGAGGAGCACTCGAGTGCCGACAAGCCGTATGAAATTGGAGAGAAACTTGAGCACCGTCGGGCTAACCAATGAAGCGTGGTTGACTTCCAGGAAAGACAGATTTCGGAATATTGTTGTTATCGCAAGTAACCGGTCGGCAGTTCGGTCTAAATCGTACTCCTTGGTGCCCACTGCTGGCAGCTCTTGTAATGTTGCGGCTTCAGCGCGGCAATGATGCAGAACGTCTTCGTATGGTGTGAGGTCCAAGATGTCTGTAACTTCCGGATTTTCGTTCCCCAGAATCTCTAGTTGATCTTCTGCAAATTCAACTAGCACTTCTGTCAGGTCTTCGCATTTTCCTAGATCGAGTTGTACCGCGCTATCAAAAGTTACTCTAGCAAGCGCATCTAATGCCAGTCTGGTCTCTGCATGAAGCCCTGAACGCAGACTCATAGTCAGAGCTCGAATGTCGATCATACCCATCTCTGGTAATAATGGTGCGTTTGGCTTGAAAGAAGTGATGGTTTCAATCATGTTCTTGAAGTTGTCAGAATCAAAATCCAACCCACCCCATGTGTCCTGGGTTCGGTATGCAGGTTGGTACACTCTGGTACCGTCGTCTTGTTCAATCACTGGTTTCCGCTTCTCGGTCTCTTCTGTAACAGCTGGCTCCGAAGTAACCGCAGGCTCTTCTTGTTTCAGTGGTGTCGCTAGAGCCTGTCCCGATTCTGGCGCTTGAGTAGGTGTCCCCTCTATTTGTCGACTCATGCTCTTGCGAGCGTTACCGTCTGGTTGAGGTGTACTGTGCCCATTGAGATTAGGAAGAGCTGCGTTGTTTTGTAGTGGTGTTGACTGTTGCGGCTGCATTGCAGGATCAAACTGCTGTTGTTGTTGTGGTGTTGGTGGAATCGATTGTCGCTGCTGCTGTTGCTGTTGCTGCTGCTGCTGCTGTTGCTGCTGCTGCTGCTCCATGGCCTGTTTTGATCTCTGCAACTGCGCAATATATTCTTGTTGTGCTGAAACATTGTTTTGATTCCCCGGCATAGGTGGTCTTGTCGGCGACATTTGCTGCCCTGGCATTTGCTGCCCTGGCATCTGCTGCCCTGGCATTTGCTGTCCTGGCATTTGCTGTCCTGGCATTTGCTGTCCTGGCATTTGCTGTCCTGGCATTTGCTGTCCTGGCATTTGCTGCCCCATTGCGCCCATCTGTGCTTGTGACGGCATGTTCTTCATTTGTTGCTGCTTTCGAATATACATGGTTTCGTAGAGTCCCAGGTTCTGTTCGTAGACGGCGCGTAATTCTTCAGCGTTGGGGATCCCCATCATTTGCGCGACTCGCGGCCAGTTTTGTGTCTGTGTAACGTACTGGTAGCCTCTAAACTTCATAACGAGGGCGTAGAGATTCTGTAGGTTAACGACACGGCCTGCCACTGTGGGCTGGGGATTGAATGGCCGGCGGTTCTGGGACATTAGTGAACCAACGTTCTTGATGAAGTGCTGGAACGCAACCTGGGGGTTTTGCTGTGCCTGTGCCTGGGCCTGAGCCTGTGCTTGTGCCTGAGCTTGCGCCTGCACCATATTGGGCTGCATACCTGGATGCTGCATTGAACCAGGCATCTGCCCAGTTTGATGTCGCTGTTGTGCAGCCATGTTGCTCGCCGCCAAATTGCCTAGTTGCTGCTGTTGTTGCGCCTGGGCCTGCAATCGCAGTGCGTACTGCCTCTGCGCCTCAAGTTGGCGATTTTGCAGGTTCGCTGACAGCTGGACTGACTGGACAGGGAACTGTCCGCTAGCATTAGGGTTGAATTGCTGGTTCATGGAAGAGCTTGGGAAGCCCATGGGCGACATCTGCGGCGCGTGGGGGTTTTGCGCAGGCGAGGCCGTTTGCATTCTCTGTGCGCCCAGCTGGCCTGGCGCAAAGTGCTGGTTTTGTATGGTGGGTGAGGGGGTGTTGGTAAAGGCCTGCTGCTGCTGCTGAAAGTTGAACTGGGGCTGCTGCTGCGACGAGGGCGTCTGGGAGCGCGACAGGGAAAGACCAGCGCCGGACGAGTCTCGCTTTTGGGGGATCGAGGACATTGGGAAGGAGCGCGC
This sequence comes from Mycocentrospora acerina, assembly GCA_022701365.1. Taxonomy (NCBI): domain Eukaryota; kingdom Fungi; phylum Ascomycota; class Dothideomycetes; order Pleosporales; genus Mycocentrospora; species Mycocentrospora acerina. Next base: position 582,407 of record JAKUHH010000201.1, read on the forward strand.
GCCGTTCATCTGGGGATTCGCAATTGCGCTCGGGTCGATGAAGCTCGAGGGATCGTACATGCCGTTCTGGGGAGACTGGAAATCCATGCTGCGCGGCTAGTGTGCGAGGTCGACGGGCAAGGGCGATGGGCGACGGCTGGCGACGGCGACGGCGACGGCGATGGCAGACGGGGTCGAGGGGGTCGAGGGCGTAGGAGGGGCGCTCGTGGGGGGCATTCAATGCGACCTAGACGGCGGGCGGTCAGCGAGCATGTTGACGTTTGGAGAGACGCGACTACGGACGCAGCACTCGGACACGGCGCGGGCAGGCACGCACGTGGAGGACGCACGCACACAAGAGCAGAGGGACACTGGCGGCGCGACGAGATGCTGGCGCTAAAACGATCTCCTTGTCAAGGCAGGTCGGGGGGTTCCGCTGGGAGATGTCGATAGCCTGTCTTGGACGCGATGCGTCGTGCAGGCGGAGGGAGGCTCTCGCTCGCTCGGTGCTACTAGGCTAACTAATCTTAGCCGGCTTGATCACGTTACTTGGGTGCCCGCGCCGCGACGTGCAATCCGCGCAGTCCTCTGAAGACGAAAATCACGGCAGCGCAGCAATTCACGGCGGCCGCGTCCAAGACTGGGACGACAGGCAGCGTCGCCTCCAGGATCAGGACCAACACAGAACACGCGTTCGCGCTTGCGGCCAGTCGAGTGGCTGCGTTGCCGGCACTCTCACGCCTAGCCTAACGCAATTAGATTTCACCGGGTCATATGGCGGTCGTGACACGGAAACACATGTCTCTCTCGCCGCTCTCCACTTATTACATCACTCAGGTTCCTGCATGACGGCGCGCTGCTATCTGCTGTTGGGCCGTGGGGAGGGCGAGATCCGCCCTGGGGGTTGGCATGCCTGACCAGCCCGGCGCTGGGCAATCCCATGAGGGCTTGCTGGGCCGTCTGCCTGCCAACAGAGCCGCTTCTCTATTCCAGCGCGTCTGTGGGCACACGGCTGGTACCAATCTGCGTCTGAGAGGGCCTGTTTTCCTTTGTCGCCCAAGTGATGCGTGAAGCTGCGATCGTGATGCACATCGCGAGCCTGGCTCGCACGTGATGTCGGAGCTTGGCGCATATGGCCCCGAGCATGCCTTCGACGAGCTCCATCAACACCGCGCCGGCACACGCAACACACAAGACGCCCTCTTCCCACCACCACCCACTCGCCCACCCCCGTACCCAACCTCTCCTGCCGATCCAAGACTCCACGCAACCTCGCCAAGCAGCAACTCCGCCTGGACGCCTTCCATCATGGCTGACGCCGCCGTCGAGAACCCGTCCCTCACCGTCCCGCCGCACAAGAAGCAGCTCCCGTCGTCGATACCAAACTTCGACACGCTCGAGGGCTTCTCCACAGAGGGCGGCGATGACTACTCTACATTCAAGAAGCTCCAGCGGCAACTAGAGTACGGCCTCGTTCCCCGCGTTTGCTCCAGCTGCCAGTGGCTAACTGTCGCAGGTACATTCACCTCCAAGAAGAGTACATCAAAGACGAGCAGCGGAGCTTGAAGCGGGAGCTCGTCAGGGCACAAGAGGAAATCAAGCGCATTCAGAGCGTCCCGCTGGTGATAGGGCAGTTCATGGAAGCCATCGACCAAAAGTGAGTCTGCGCTTCTACCCAACACGCGTGCCTGCGCTAACGTCTGCAGCACTGGTATCGTACAGTCGTCAACGGGCTCCAACTACGTCGTCCGCATTCTCTCCACCCTCGATCGCGAGCTCCTCAAGCCGTCGTCCTCTGTCGCTCTCCATCGCCACTCAAATGCCCTCGTCGACATCCTGCCTCCAGAGGCCGACTCCTCCATCGCTATGCTTGGCTCAGACGAGAAGCCCGACGTGACATATGCCGACGTTGGAGGTCTGGATATGCAGAAGCAGGAGATTCGCGAAGCCGTTGAGCTGCCCCTCACACACTTCGACCTGTACAAACAAATCGGTATCGACCCGCCACGTGGTGTGCTTCTTTACGGGCCCCCAGGTACAGGAAAGACAATGTTGGTCAAGGCCGTCGCCAACAGCACAACTGCATCCTTCATTCGCGTAGTAGGCTCAGAGTTCGTGCAGAAGTACTTGGGAGAGGGCCCGCGTATGGTGCGTGATGTGTTCAGAATGGCGCGTGAAAACTCGCCATGCATCATCTTCATCGACGAAATCGACGCCATTGCCACAAAACGTTTCGACGCACAGACGGGCGCTGACCGAGAGGTGCAACGTATTCTTCTTGAACTGCTCAATCAGATGGATGGTTTCGACCAGACGTCCAACGTCAAGGTCATCATGGCCACGAACCGTGCAGACACGCTCGATCCTGCTCTCCTTCGTCCCGGTCGTCTGGACAGGAAGATTGAGTTCCCAAACCTGAGGGACCGTCGTGAGCGTCGCCTCATCTTCTCGACTATTGCTGGAAAGATGAGTTTGTCGCCCGAGGTGGATCTGGACAGTTTGATTGTGCGCAACGACCCGCTGTCAGGTGCGGTCATTGCGGCCATCATGCAGGAAGCGGGTCTCAGGGCTGTACGAAAGAACAGGTACAACATCATCCAGAGCGATTTGGAAGAGGCGTATACGAGCCAGGTCAAGGGAACTCAAGAGGCGGATAAGTTTGACTTCTACAAGTGAGCGTGTCGATGGTCGGTGGAGGACAAATGGCTCTGTACACTACAATAGATATTGGAGTTGATGGCCTAATCTTATACGGATATGACCCTGTGTTTCTGCGCAGGATGACGACAATAACAACAACCCTATGAATTAATTCATCCCTAGCATTTTGTGTTTATTCCAATATGTGCGAGCCTCTCCCTCATCTTGGTCGTGTTAATGGTACAATTTCCTAGAAATCAGCTCCACAATAGCTATGATCATTTCAACCCAGACTCGACTGTGCATAAACATCCCTCCTTGCTAGCCTCAAATCTCCTACGCATCTGCCTGTACCTCAAAGTCGAAATTGCCAAAGTAAACACACAGAGCCTGGCCTACATCAGCCAATACCTCGCCTCCTCGAATCGGATTTACATACCTTGCTCGCGCCCATCATAGCATAGTGAGCCACCTCGAGCTTCTTCCCCTCAGACCCGTACCGAGCAATCTGATTGAGATCCGACATTCGCGGAAGATAGAGAACCACCTCCTTGCTAATGCGTGTGAAGCTCTTGTACAGCGTCTCCAGATTATACGGCTCCATCTTGGACAAATCAAACACATCCTCGGCGCCATACTCCGTCCCTGAATCACTTCCGTCAGCAGATACCCCCCTCAAACGAAGGCCTCATCATCAACACATGAAGCAGACATGATATTAATACATTAAAAAAACATCTCCACTCACCTCCCCACGGCGGACTCGCAAAAACAACGACATTGTCCTGCCCCGCAAACCTGCCAATCGCTTCAAAGCAGTCTCCGGTCAGCCAGAAGATTTTGCTGGCAACCCCGTAGATTTCGGCATTGTGCTTTGCGCATTTCATTGTCGCGGGGTCTTTTTCGATGGCGAAGACGCGCTCCCAGCGCCCGGAGCGGGCCAGCGCAATGGCGTTTCCGCCTACGCCGGCAAAGGCGTCGATGATTACCGTGGCAGATTTGGGTGCGGATTCGGCGATGTGGGCGGCGATTTTGCTGGAGCGAGGGCGTTAGTTGGACTTGTTTGTTATTTTCTGGGTGGTGAGATGGTGTATAATTGAGGAGAATTTTATTTTTCATTACTTTGCGATGGGCTCGGGGGTTACGCCGAACCAGGAGTCTGAGGTCATCCAGATGCCTTTGTCGTAGTTTTCCCAGATCTTGAAGCGTTGGAACCAGTATCTGGGGGTGTTTTTGTTAGTGAGTTGGTTGTTGGATAGAGAGAGTGGTGGTACTTCTTAAGTTGTTCGGGGAACTCATCGACATGGGACCATTGGTGGATTTCTTTTTGGTCTGGGGCGTCTGCCATGGTGCTTGATGTTGCGCGCTCTTGCACGTCTTGAAGATTCTGGCTTCGACAACAAACAAGTGTATGGTCAAATTTGGAAATTTCTCTTTCTCGGTGTCCTTGCTGTGTCTAGCCAAGATTTTCACTCTTGGTCTTAATAGACCAGCCTAATGAGCTCTCTCAATATCTATGAGAGTAGTTGCGCGTGATGTCGTGCAGGCAGTGAAGAGATGTGATTGCCAAACGAAGACAAACTCTCAATGACCCATACCGTTTTAGCCGTAGCGTACAATCTATAACTGCAAGATTAAGTTAACAACAACGCGTAAGATTTCAAAGTGATGATTACTTTCGCCTGCAATCAATTCAGCACAAGTCACCTCAGTCAACTTAATTTTCAGCACTTCTACTCACACATCAAAAGCATGTAAACATCCTTATCCCCATCCCTAGCGCGACGCTATGGCCAAGTCAACCCTGCAACATCTGTCCTTGAGCACAAGCTCCACCATCGACAACTCACACACATCAATAACCAACTCTTCATCCCCGCGACCATTCGACACCATGTTCGGCGCTCTGAATCGCTTCATATCGCGGCTTGATGCCGCGCCCATGGATGATCAGCAATCCGCTATCAGTGGTGCGTATGGATTTCAGGTCTTGAGAAACGCAAACCAGGAGGTTCCGCTAGAACCGTGGTTTGATTTTGTGATTGGTATCAACGGACGGACTATTGTGAGTTTGAGTAGAATATCTAGAGGCGAGAATTAGGGGCTGATCGAGGGGGTAGGATAATCCTGATCCCACGCTTTTTGCGACCGAGGTGCGCAATTGTGCTGGGACAACGATTAGCTTGGGTGTTTTCAGTGCGAAGGTGAGTGCCGATTTTCCTGTATATCTCGTTCTTCTTACCTTATATTCAATCCTTTCATCATACTTGTCAGGTCAATTAATTCAAAGCAAAATTCTGTCATCACTTATGCAGTCGTCTCCAATATAATCAAAGAAAAGAGAGCTCAACGTCAAGCAACATTTATTGACAACATGATTTAATTATTTAATGATTACATCCTAACTCTTCCCAGGGCCAAAAGATTCGGGAGGTCTACCTCAGCATTCCTGCTGAGAAGCCCACCCTTGGCGTATCTTTGCAGTGGTCCCCTCTCTCCATAGCAGAGGACGTCTGGCACATTCTCGATGTGATTCCAAACTCTCCTGCTGACGTAGCTGGCCTACTACCCTACGGTGACTACGTGATCGGAAGTCCAGAAGGTCTAGTACGAGGCGAGTCTGGCTTGAGCGAACTCGTCGAAGATGTATGTTGACCACGCCTCGATTCCCGTATAGTAATATGAAACTGACTCTGGTCCAGTTTCTCAATCGTCCTCTGCGTCTGATCGTATACAACCACGAGTACAACGTCACACGCCCAATCACAATCACCCCGACGCGCAACTGGGGTGGTGAAGGCGCGTTAGGCTGCGTCCTTGGATTTGGAGCGTTGCACCGTCTTCCCTCATCTCTCGAAGAGCCGCCACAAGCTCCAGGCGAAACACTCTTTTCTACTAGCGCGGCAACTTCATTTGATGAAAAGCGTCCTTTGTCATCGACTTCCAACGTCCCTTCGGCCCAGATACTCGGTGCTCCATCGGAGCTGTTCGTGCCTGCTGACATTGCTCTGCCATCGAAGACACCACCCCCTCAAGGCCCGCCGCCGAAGAGGAAGCAAAGAGCGCATCATGCACTCAGTCCGAATGGTGGCCTGGATGACTACTTCAAAGAGGGCGAGCAGAAGAGTATGGAGGAGGATTTTGCGCCAAAGGCGAAGAGTGGAGGGGTACCGCCCCCGCCAAAGGCCGGAGGACCGCCCCGAGGACCGCCCAAGAGCGGCACACCGGTGCAAGACGAGGCGAAGGCGGAGGTACAGGCTGAGACAGAAGAAGCATGAGCGGTTCTATCATAAGAACTTTGGACAAGTTAGCGTTGCAATAACACGTGAGAATGGAGGAGCGCCAACATACCAAACCCATGTCTCGAGTCAATGTGATGATCCCTCCTATTCATCTCCAACACCTAGTTCCTCTCTGAACCGACTAATGCGCCTATTCTTTTTGTCTGCCTTTTCGGATCTCTCTACCGTCTTCATCTCGTCGTCGTGAATGAATGAGTCGATTCTTGTGTGTGAATCTGACCTGCTCGCACTCATGTCCCCTTCCTTGCGTCCGCTGATAACCTCAAAAGAAGAAGCAGTTGGTGATGTTGGCGACGTATTCGGTGATGACGAAGGCGACATGACCGTCTTGATCTTGGTGGTGATGGAGCGTAAGATTGGCATCGGCATGATGTATGTATATTCAAGATGGCTCCTCTTTTGGCAATAGTTTCAGGTAGTCGTAACTGACCGGTACACAGTATGTATTCGATTCGATATTGGCATGCAAGCGAGAGTTGTAGCGACACGGAACCGTCCAAGGACCATTCAAGGGAGATTAAAACAAAAAAGGGCACACGATCATAACTTAGCATCCTCCCTTCCCCCACCCCCTTCTAATACATTTACAACCGGCGCGCAACCTTCCCCCTTCCAGAAAACCCCAATACTCCATATGCAGTAGTCTCGCACGCATTGTCGAACATCCAGACCGCTAGGGTACCCACAGGGGAGGACCCTGAAGCCCGCGCGCGCCTCTCCGCAGATACGAACCCTCTTCTCTGGGCCTCGCGGCGGCGCTAGCAACCACGACAAAACACAAAGAAACATGGGGGGGATTGAGTCAGGAACGACCGACCGACCGATCGAATTGATCGAGAAGGTCAAAGGATCGAGGATTTTTCCAAGGGGGGTCGTCGAGTGGAAATGTATTGGAATTGTGCATCACACATCACATGGAGAGTTTTTTTTGGGAGAAGGAGGCGGGAGAAACCGAGTCTGGCATGTTTCACCGCTTTCCTTTTGCTATCCCATTTTCGCGCCTGATTGGGGGGAGGATATGCTGGCTACACACACACACACACACACACACACACACACACACACTACCGTCTATCATTTTGAAGGCATAAAACCCCGCCATTTCGGGAAATAGCCTTTTTCTCCCAATTATGCAGTCGGTGCAGTTGGTCTTTTTCAAGTCAGGCCATCTCTATCTCTCTCTCTCTATCTCCGTGTATGCCCCGCCCCCTTTCCTTTACTTGCCTTCCCTTCCCTTCCCTTCCACACGATACACCGAACAAAAAGAATCCTATTAAACTAAACCCAAGCTACCGCTTTCTCTTTCTTCGTTTCCTTCCCGCCTCACGGACCCCCCCACTTCCTTCGGGCCACCAGGCCGCTCCCAACGGTTGACGACGACCATGGCGGGTATCTGGGACCGAAAGGGGGCAAACACGAAAGCCTCGTGTTTTTTTCCCGTCCTACCACCACCACCATCGGTCTAGAAGTACAATAGTCTGGCACATTGATATTTTTTTTTCCTTTTCCATTGTTCCTCTCCATCGCACGCGCCACACTAACTCGCCACCTTGTCGACATTTTTTTTTGTGTGTGAAAGAATGAGCATTTATTTTGTTTCTTGCTTGCGATTTGATTTGATTTGATTGATTGATTGATTGACGGATACTTGACTGCAGGGTGGAAAACTGTGGGCACAAAGACTACTCAATAACTAACTAACTGACTAACTACTCTCTGCACGTTTTCTCCTGCAGCGACGGCTCGTCTAAAATAGAATGGCTTTATGCACGACAGTCGGGGCTAGTGGTACGGGTCACATGCAGGTAATTTGATTGTTAGATGCATATTCTTAAACCTTCATGTCGCTGCTTACGTACAGCGGATTCTGGTCGTTTGGCAAAGTGGATGGCGGGTAAACGTCGTGCCTGTGTATAATTTTTTTTTGCGGGCTGACACTTTTGACGTATTGACGTTTTGCTTGTTCATCTTTTGGCCACCCAAAAAAAAAACAGGTTCTGCTTTACTACTAGCAGAATGGATGGATGGGTAAAGCGACGACTCAAGTTATGAATCAACGAATGAACGGTTCATATTCGCGCGACGACGTAATTAGCGTGTGCCTGGCTGCCGACGGACAACGATCACAAGGCTACGGAGAACCCCTCGCAGCTTGCAATCTAGGTCTGTCGATCTACGCCGAACCACGGGTTGCACATGCATACCATCTTGCTTCAGACGTTCCGAGGAAACATGTGTCGCTGTGCAGGTGCTGTGCCTGGACAACCGAACGTCCGAACCTGAATTCAAGTCGCCTTCTGGGGCCAAGACATTTATCAAAGTTGAAGAGGAGCTTGGTCAATATTCCTCTAAGCGAGTAACGAGGTTAAATCCATATAGCGTCGTATTTGAAGATGAGTGCAAGCTCCACCGAAGAGCTCCATCCAAGCATCATGATATCAAGAGATTCTTTTGAAGATCCAAACCACCCAAACGCCCGCACCCCAGATTTTGACAAATAGTCTAAGCAATGCCTAATTTCCAGCGCCGTCTATCCTGCAGTACCAGAAAATATCAAGCGTCCCATTTTGAAGGGCGCGACCCCGAGGGGTGCATCGTGATGTCATAACGCCAGTAAACAAAGGCCAAGAAATGTGAAAAAGAGAAAGAGAGAGATAGAGAGAGAGAGACTGGCTCATCTGATGTCCAGCTGGAAAGGCTTGAACTTGCCTCCAATGGCGTTGCACCGCGGACACCTCGGCGCTCTACCTCGGGTATGTTCGCTAACGAGAACATCCACACATTCCTGGCACAGACCACAGATACACTCGGAGCACGCGTAGCTTTCTCTTAGAATAGACAACTTCCGGCAAGCGGCACAATAAATTTGAACAGGGAACGGAAATGTTGGAGAAGATTCTGAGAGACCCAGGGAGGGCATATGGAAGTTTTGCCCCGAAACGGCAGATTCAATAGACGACTCAACAGAGGGGAAGGGCTGCAGCTCGGGCATGTCTTGCGGCGGAGGGGTCAATGTGTTCTGCAACGGCGATGCGGTGTAGGACTGGAACTGAGAGGCAATGAATGGCGGTAAAGACATGCGATTATTCGTCATGTGAGGAGTGTAGTGGGGCGACTGCGGCACCTAACATGGTCAGCACGGGAAGTTGTGGCAGGTGGTTGAACCAACAGGAGTGAGATCTCGACTATCTTCCTCGGTTGCTGAAGCTGCGGCATCGATGAGGTCTTCCCATCGCTTACCCAGAATAGCTGCAGCCGTCTGTGGTTCGGCAGAAAAGGCCTTTCTGTCGTAGCTTAGTCTTCGATGGTACTCCCTTGATTTCTGGCGCTCGTGCTTTCCCTTGCGGGCATTCTGGCCCACCGACGACTTGCGCGGCCTGTTTGGCTTCATCGTGCGGCCTGGTGGCAGCGTCGAGGAGCGGCCGGGCGGTGACCTTGCGAGCGACGAGGGCAGCAGCTCACGCTGAATCGACGTCGACGTGTAGTAGGGCTCCTGGGCGGTAATGTGCTGCTCCATGGCCGTGGGCGCAAAGCGGGCACGGGGCCTGTAGCTCTTCGACTCTGGCTCCGACGTGGGCTCCTGAGCACGGCGACGGCGTTAGCGCACCAAGGCCACAGAGGGAGGCTGCCACACGGCTACTTACCGCATCCGAGTCCCAGTCGTATTCGGCGCGGTGTGTGTGCAGGGCAGCCAGGGCGGCTGCCGCAGTCGCAGCTGGCAGGAGCGACCCGCGGCGCATCTCGTCCGAGGTGCGGGGGTCGCTCGAGCTGTAGTCGTCGGCGAAGAAGGCATTGAGCTCGCCTCCTCCGTAGCCTTGCCATTGTGTCAGTCCCCGCTGCTGCTGCTGGAGAGACGTCGACACCAACCTTGTGGGCCTGCGGAGCTAGCTGCAAGGGGCGGAGGCGGCCGCTCCTGCGGGGGAGTGTTGATCATCAGCGTGAAGCTCTCCTCGGTGGCGGGGAGCTTGGAGATGTAGTGCTCGGGGTGGGCACGGCGGATGTGCTCCTGCATGGAGCGGTAGCGCTTCTCCTACAGCACGGCGTGTTATTCAGAGTCTGCATAGCATGGCATGGTCGAGCGCGGCCGCATCTCGCCATGACGTGTGCAGCGGCTCGCGAGAAGAGGGCGAGGAAGACTCACGCCGGTGCAGCGCTTTCGACACGCCGAGCCGTCATGGTTGCGCAGCGGGCAGACGACGACGTTATTCTCGTCGGAGACGGAGAAGGAACCTGTCAGCGGCGCGCGGGGCGGCATTGCGAGCTGCATCTACCCTGCACGGGCCGTCAGAGGTCGAGAGACGGGCGGACGATGGGGTTGGGGGGGCGTCAGTGCCAGAATGCCCGTCGCGGAGCTGTGGTGCAGCTGTGGTGCAGCTGTGCTGGAGCTGTGGTGCAGCTATGGGGAGCTTGGGCAAGCTTGCTGTCAGCTCTGCGGCGTCGTGGCGAGAGAGGCTGGGTCGCCGCAAATTGTCGCATGCAAAGCGTCAGAAGCTGGCAAGTGCTGGTCGTCGAGGGAGGGGCAGACGGGTGGGGTCGATTGTGGGAGCTGTGAGCCGGCGCTGCAGTGCGAGATGGCACACTCTTTGCACCGCGACTGATGGTGGCAGATATGAGACACGCACGCAGACGAGACGAAATTCGAGCTGCACCGTGACTACCGACACGCCTTCCGACATGCATTGCCCTCTGGTGCCGCTCGCCCAGCTAGCCCAGCGGCCGGCGCACCAAAAACCCGTACCAGGTAGCTTGCCTGGCAAACGTCTGGGAGCAAGCTCTGAGAGGCTGGCAGGGGAGCTCAAGAGCTCTCTCCACGGCATGGCCACACGCAGCCAACCCAATCCGCAGCCGCCATTGCCGGCGAATTCATGCTAGCAATTGGGTTGGGCTGCGACACACGCGACATGCCGATTTCCTGAGCGTCTGCACGCAAAGCAGCGTCAGTGTGCGAGTAAGAATCTGCACTTTGTCATCAGCCGTCACATGTCCTTGCCCGAAGAAGGCGGCCGCCCCAAGGATAAGCCTTGTGGTCCTTGCAGAGGTACAGAGTCATCATCAGCCAGGCCTGCAAAAAAACTGCTGCAAAAAAAAACTGCGGCAAAACGCTGCAGCGTCGCCTGGCGGCGGTGCAAAGGCTCGATCGCCGAGGCGATCACGGGCTGCCCCAGTTGTTTCGAGCCAGCCGTCGACAGGCCGTGATTGGTAGGCGCTTTGCAGCCATATGCAGCGCGATCCAGCAGAAGGATAGTGAAGGGGAAAAAAGGGTTGACGGATTGGGGAGCGCGGGCGCAGTGGTGATTAAAGCCTTTCGAGGCTCAAGCACGCGCCCGAGCAAGATTTTGTTGGGAGCACGAGGCGCTGATGCTCTGTCGTTTTTCGCTTGCACATGCCCACGCCTTTGCCATGTCGCGTCGACTTGCTGCTCCAGCGTCGAGTTGCCACTCCAGATCCAAGGCACCGGCAATCGAACACCCCCCCTTCCCTTCCCTTGCACGATGACGGCTGACGGCTGGCGTTCCTGACACCTTGCCATGCTTTGTGCTTTTCTACAATCGCTTGCCTGTGGGAACCGTGTGTGAGAGCGGCCATGTCTTTGACGGTCAAGTCGCTGAACGGTGATTCGACGTTTCTGCTGACATTCCGGCCTCCACACGCACCATCCTCAGTAGCACGTTGCCCGGGCTCTTTTACGATACTGGTGGATCCCTGGCTCGTGGGCCCCTCTATAATTCTCAACTCGGCATTCTCCCACTCGGAGCAAAAGGTGCAGCCATGCATTACCCATCTAGCAGAGCTTGAGCACGAGCCAGACGTTGTGCTCATCTCGCAGGACAAGCCTGACCACTGTCACGAGGCGACTCTTCGCCAACTCCCGCCCGACTGCCAGTCCACCATCTTCGCCACGCCCTCTGCAGCCAAGAAGATTCGATCATGGAAGCACTTTTGCCCGGAGCGCGTCAAGTCTCTGCCTAAATACGTCCAGGGAGATGACGACTCGATTCATCGCATACCGCTTCCTCTTGCATTCACAGACACACGTGGTGAAGTCACGTTGACCTGGATGCCCGCGAAACGAGACCTTTCTAACCTACACCATGCCATTGGAATTACATATCGACCTGCGTACGCTGGACTCGGAATCAGCTCGGGACACTACCTAGACTTGCCCACTAGTCTTCCATCGTCACCCGGGTCTCTGAGGACGATATCTTCGTGCTCGTCGCCCCGCACAATTGTGCCCTCTCCGTGGGGATATGATGAACGAGAAAAAACACTATCTGTGATTTATTCACCGCACGGTGTCAACTATGAAATTATCCGCCCATACGCCGTCTCGCACCTAGTGATGGAGGCAGCTCTTCCCTTGACAGCGCTCCTGCACTCTCTCGACAGTGTTCAGAACCCATGGTATCTTGGGGGGAATATATCTGCAGGCCACATGGGAGGCGCACAGATTGCTCGAGAGCTCTATGCCCAAGCGTGGATCTCAGCGCACGACGCTGACAAGGACAATCGTGGATGGTCGGTGAAGCAGACTCGGATTGAAAAGTGTGCCATTGATCAAGTGACAAGACTGTTGGTTGATGACGATGATGGTGATGCTGTGAGGAAAGAAGAGAAGCCTTGCCGCACTCGGGTTGTAAGCCTGACGTCTGGGGAAGTGTATAATATTGAAAGAGGATGATGATGGTGGTGATGTGGTGGATTGTTGTATTTCTTGTGAGATGGCAGTAACACTAACAAGGAAGAAAGAGAAGCCTTGTCACACTCGGGTTGTTAGCCTGACGTCTGGGGAAGAGTATATATTGAAAGAGGGTGACGAGGTGTATTAATGTGTATTTCTTGCGAGGTGATGGAAAAGACAAAGTCAGGTCACATTGAAAGAGGATGATGTGGTGGATTAATGTATTTTTCCCGCAAGATGATGGAAGAGACGAAGACGGCGGCGCAAACACCTACAACTCAAACGCAGAGAGGATGAAGACGATGAAAAATAATAGTAATAATAAGAAGAAGGAGAAGGAGAAGACGGAGAAGAAACACAGATTCTGCCTCGTACTGCCAATATTACCCTACATGGTATTTTTTTTGTATACCCCGGGGTGTGTTGACTGCACAGCCTCGAAGCCGCAATTGGACCACACATGGGGAAGGAGGGGGGGGAAGGCGTCCCGCCAAGAATCCGGTCAAGTCTCGAACTTGAGACGATGATTCGCGCAGCAACCAGGCACAATGGTGTGTATGTGTATATATACTCTTGGGAGACGGGATGTCAGTGGAGGCGAAGCTTTGCGTCTCGTGAAAAGAGCTTGTGACGATGCAAGACATTTGTGTATATATATGTATACAAATGTGTGTGTGTTTGTGTTTGTGTCTCATACCTCGACCTCGACATCGACATCGACCTCAACATCCTCCTCTTTCACTCACAGCATTCTGACCACCCCCTTGGCCATCCATCATGGCCCGCAGCACGTGCTTTTCCGTCTACACGTCTGCTCTTCCATACCACCACCATAGTGCAACCAGCCACAGCATGCCTTATCTCATCATCTTGATCACTGTCTTCGACGTCATAGCGCTGTCGCTGTTCATTGGCGCGGTGGTGGAGAACCACGCCCTCAACACGGCGTACTGGGCGTACGAGGACCGGGTGGGCGAGCACGACAATGGCGAGGGGAGGCCGGTGTATCCGCCGTGGGATGATAGGGGTGGGGATGGAAGTGTATTGGTGTATGTATTTTTTTCATTTTTTTATTTATATACATATATATTGTGTATTCATTGGTAAATTTCATCACTTGCATTCTGGAATAAGGCTTTTTCATTATTTATTTCGGGGTATGTTCACCTATTCAGTCTTCTATCTATTCATTTGTTTATTCTCTACTTTGTTAGTTTCTTCATTTCTTTATTCATTCATTCATTCATTCATTCATTCATTCATTCATTCGTTCATTTTATTCATCCATCCATCCATCCATTCATTCATTCAATCAATCCACCAACATTGAAAGAAAGAAATTCCTAATCATATCCTCAACAGAACAATGCTCCTCCTCACCTACCCGCTCATCTACTCGGTCATCCTCCTCCCTCCGACACACATCCTACTCTACATGCAACGACTGCATCCAGTGTATATTCTCATTGTGGCGATATTCGGGTTCGTGGCGTCGTTTAGTGGTGGGGTGATTATGATTATGTTGGTGAATTTTTATGAGGTGTTTGATTCATGGGGGAGTGTGTATACGGTGGATGATTTGTTGAGGGGGGTGTGTGGGTTGTATTTTTTGGTGGGGGGGTTGTGGGGGGTGGGGTTGGGGGTTGCGGCGAGGGATGTGAGGGTGTGGAGGAAGGGGAGGAGGGAGGGGAGGGTTGGAGGTGAGGTGGGGGGGAGGGAGGGTGGAAGGGAGAGAGTGGGTGAGAGTGAGAGTGAGAGGGCGAGTGAGTGAGTGAGAGTGGGTGAGTAAGGGTAATGTTCAATGTGTTATGTTTTGACGATTATAATGTTTAATATATAATGTACCGATAATAGTAATACTTTGTATTTACTTGAACATGGTTTCGTAATTAATGTATTCTCCTTGCATGCGTGATACATTCATTCAAGGAGAGGGTGAGACAATCTTTGTGCTTTGAGGTACTTGATAGTACACGGAATATTATTACCGTATCGCCTCATGTCTGCATGCTATGCAAGAAGAACCATTTACAGGTTGCATGCCGTGCAAGAAGAACCATTTACAGGTTGCATGTCTTGCAAGAAAAAATACTTACACGTTGCATGTCTTGCAAGAAGAACAATCTGCACGTTACATGTCTTGCAAGAAGAACAATCTGCGCGTTGCATGCCTTGCAAGGGGTTGGAGCAGCTGATGCCAATCTATTGTTTTGTTTTGTTTTGTTTTGTTTTCACACCATGCTCTTTCCCTCCCTCTCAGGGAAGCTGAAACGTCGCATTCACCCGTGGCAGACAGACAGACAGACAGACAGACAGACAGACAGACAGACAGACAGACAGACAGACAGACAGACAGACAGACAGACAGACAGACAGACAGACAGACAGACAGACAGACAGACAGACAGACAGACAGACAGACAGACAGACAGACAGACAGACAGACAGACAGACAGACAGACAGACAGACAGACAGACAGACAGACAGACAGACAGACAGACAGACAGACAGACAGACAGACAGACAGACAGACAGACAGACAGACAGACAGACAGACAGACAGACAGACAGACAGACAGACAGACAGACAGACAGACAGACAGACAGACAGACAGACAGACAGACAGACAGACAGACAGACAGACAGACAGACAGACAGACAGACAGACAGACAGACAGACAGACAGACAGACAGACAGACAGACAGACAGACAGACAGACAGGCAGTGTTTGTTTGTTTGCATCTACAACTTCAAAGCTAATCATGTTGCTCGCCCCATTCGCGACCGAGGAACCTAAATTAAGGTGCACGTCTGACTCGCGAGATACGTCAGAAAGTTGTTTTGGGCGCAAGCAAGCATGGATGGATGCATGTATGCATGTACATGCATGTGATGGTCAGGATTTAGTAGGACAAGAATGACGTATGTAGCAGTAGGGAGTGGTGCAGGTGCAGTGACTGCAGCATTGTGTGCAGCGGGTGGGAACGGGAGATGAGCGTGTTTTTCGGCGTGGCAAAGGCAAAGGATAAGGACAAGGACGAGGACGAGAGAGGGAAGGGGAAAGGGAGCCGATGGAGGAGGTGGGCTAGGAGATTGGCGTCTGAAAGCGGTGCAGATGGTTGCTTGGAAAGGCCGGCGGATCCGGCACGCGGCGTGTGCATGGGGGGAAGAGGATTTGGTTGTTTGAGGGGGGCGGGCAGTCGGCGAGTCGGCGGGATGGGCGAGATGGTGAGGGAGATGGTGAGGGAGTGGGTGAGCGGGTGCGTACAGCTAGGTGAGTGGGAGAGTTAGTAAGTTGGAGCGTGGTTAGTGAGTGAGTGATTTGCAGCCGCTGCAGAGAAGCCTATCATGGCGGCAGGAGAGGGCGTGGCTGGGTGCAGGCCATGTGACGGCCACATGCAGCAGGCTTCTGGAAACGGCGAGGCACAGCCACGCGACTGTGGCCGCGTTTCCCGGCGCCTCAGCTGCAATTTCCCAGCCTGTCGTGCTGCCCTTGGACGGCCATGGACGTGTGCGTGTGTGTACGCGGACTTGGAGGCCGTGTCGCTGCGAGAGAACGGTGTAGGACAGGCAGTGCAGCGCAGTGCAGTGCAACGCAGGCCAGGCCAGGCCGGTGTAGGCCAGGCCAGGACAATACACGTCAATGCAATCCAATGCATGGCTAAAATAGAGGCTTCGTGATGCGATATTGTCGCGGCCCCTGCGCACCCCAAGACGGTAACCGGATCTTCGCGCTGACGAGCCTGGTGCTCTGCGACGCCCACCCGGCCAGCGCTCCTGTCTGACGCTCCTCTCTGACGCTCCTGCGCCGTCTACCACGACTCCTGTTGCTGCCGCTGCTGCTGCTGCTTCCCCTCCTGCCACTGCCACTCGCCCCGACGTGTCGCTAGCCTGCCATCCTCGTCGCACCGCTCCGCTGCGCCATCGACGCTATCGCCCGGACGACCACAGCAACCGCCAACCGCCAACCGCCAGCTACCGACCACGCCCGCCATCCACACACGCACTTCCCCCGTAGACACCACCCCCCCAATATACACACCCCCCATAGATACACCCCCAAACCACCGTCCTGGCTGCGCACGCTCCGGCCGCTCCTCCTCTCCAGTACTCGGGAGTGAAGGCTGCCTCTTTGATGAGCTTGACCATCCATGAGTCTCGGATGATGCCCTCACATGCGCCCGACACCAGCGACCGCCCCTCCTACGCCCACCACACACACTCGTCCTACGTCCTGCCCGTGCGCACCCCCTCGGACCGCTCGCCCGCCGCGCGAGAGAACGGCGAGCGGCGCGCCAATGGCTCCACGGCGCCCGCCAAGATGAATGGCAGGCCCGCCAACGGGACTTTTACCACGACGGCCATGCACGCGCTGCCCAACGGCCGCCGCACATCGCACGACGACGCGCCCACGGGCAGGAGGAGGGCGGAGCAGCCCTATGCCGACGCCGACAATAACAACAACAACAACAACAACAACGACGTCGACATCAACAACACCACCAACAACATCGCCAACAACACCGCCACCGACTACAACGACCTGGATGACCAGCGCGACCAGCGCGACGACGGCTACTTCGCCTCCGTCTACAGCGCCGAGACAGAGGGCAAGGAGAGCCTGAGCGGGACCACAAGGGTCCGCATGGGCCAGATGCACCCACTCGACGGCGCGCGCGAGGCCCGCAGGGACTTTGCCTCGCCCTCGACCGACGTGCCTGCCAACCTGCAGGTCCCCAACTCGACCCATCGCGTCTCCGCCCCGCCCGCCTTCAACCAACCCGCCACGTCGCCCGCGCCCGCCCCACACCCCTACCGCCTGCAGCAGCGCCACACCCTCGAGGTGCCCAAGCCGTCGACGTCGCGCGCCCGCGACTCGCAGAACAACACCGACGACGTCGTCTCGGCCAGCGGCCGCTTCTCGCCCACATCGCGCCACCGCAAGGGATCCATGAGCCTCGTGCGCCGCACCACGCGCTCCGTCAACTCGGACGGCCACTTTGACGAGGTGCCCCCCGACGACGACGCCGCGCGCTGGGCCGAGCACATCCGCAACAAGCGCGCCAGCAAGCGCAAGCGCAAGGAGGACGACGACGAGGACCGTGTCGTCGTCGGCACAAAGGTCGACCAGCACCACGTCAACTGGGTCACGGCCTACAACATGCTGACGGGCATCCGCTTCACCGTCTCCAGGACCAACGCCAAGATGGACCGCGACCTCACCGACGCCGACTTTGACGCAAAGCACAAGTTCTCCTTTGACATTACCGGCAACGAGCTCACCCCCTCGGCAAAGTACGACTTCAAGTTCAAGGACTACGCCCCCTGGGTCTTCCGCCACCTACGCAACACCTTCAAGCTCGACCCCGCCGACTACCTCGTGTCCCTGACGAGCAAGTACATCCTGTCCGAGCTGGGCTCTCCCGGCAAGAGCGGCAGCTTCTTCTATTTCTCCCGCGACTACAAGTACATAATCAAAACCATTCATCACGCCGAACACAAGTTTTTGCGCAAGATCCTAAAGGACTACTACAACCACGTCCAGGAAAACCCAAACACTCTTCTTTCCCAGTTTTACGGTCTGCATCGCGTAAAGATACCCTATGGACGCAAGGTCCACTTTGTTGTCATGAACAACCTGTTTCCCCCGCATCGCGACATCCACACAACGTTTGATCTAAAGGGCTCGACAATTGGCCGAGACTTCAAGGAAGAGGGCCTGGCGTCGAATCCCCGTGCAACCCTAAAAGACCTGAACTGGCTGCGCCGAGACTTGCACTTGGAGTTTGGGCCGACGAAAAAGAAGGCCTTTATTGAGCAGATGGAGAAGGACGTGAAGCTCTTGCAGCGACTGCGCATCATGGACTACTCCATGCTCATTGGCATACACGATCTCGAAAAGGGCAACGAGGAGAATCTGCGCGACAAGACGCTAAAGGTGTTCCAACCAGGCGGAGACTCGGTCGAAGACCCGCAACCGGGTACGCTCACTCGGACTCCGTCCAAGCTGGAGAGCGCGAGAAAGGCTAGAGAGTTGAGACAAATGGTCAAGACGCAAAAGCCCGTACCCATGGATGCGACCTCGTTCAAAATGCCAGACGAGATGGTGGAACCTAAGAAGGACTTTTACTTTTACTCGGATGACGGTGGCTTTCAAGCTACACACGAGGACGACACTCCTGGCGAGGAGATTTACTATCTTGGCATCATCGATTGTCTGACGCATGTAAGTTGATCACAGGAGTTCCACATCTCATTGTCAACGGCTTGCTAATATAGTTGCAGTACTCCTTTATCAAACGCGCAGAACACTTCTTCAAGGGCCTTGCAAACACCGAGTCGCAGATATCTGCCATACCCCCTGAGCGCTACGGCGACCGCTTCCTCAAGTTCATCACCGGCAACACCAAGACACGAGAGATTGCTGAACGCGAAAAGAACAATGAGCTCACCCCGGACTCCAACAGCGTTCTGGAAAAGGCAGAGCACCAAGTCGATCGTTCGAGACAACATGGCCACACAGAGGCAAACGTGCCGAACCGCGAGATGAGGGCCATCCGCAGCCCTTCGACTGAACGGGGAGAACTGGGCACCATCCTTCCCATTGTCGAGGAAGCAGGCGAGTCGTCGAGTGTTGGAGGACGCAGCAACCGTAGCACAGAAGGCAACGGCGAGTTGAGGCACAGGACCCACGCATCCCCACCGCCACCACTACAAGAATACGACCTGAGATCAATTCAATCTGTTGCGCGGTCAAGAGACCAGTCACACGGCCGGCCTCCACCCACACCACCAAAAGACTCGGGCACCGCCAGTGAAGAGCGTCCACCTACCCCACCAAAAGACGAGACATTCCGCCAACGACTCTCTGGGCCACCAACACCCCCCAAAGAGTTGAGGGGCAGGAGTCCCGCCCGGAACAAGGAGTTGCCACGCACACCTCTCGAAACGACGATACGGGTGAATTAGGTGTATTGTATTTACATGTATGACCTTTTTGCTTTTGACTTTTTTTTAGTTTTGACCTTTTTAAAACACCCATGCTTTTTGTTCCTTTTTGTGTGAAAGAGAGATGGGAAGGAGAGAGAGAGATGTACAGAAGTGGGGGGGGGGAAGGGTAGAGATAGTGAGAGACAGATGGAGAGAGTCACAGCTGAAGAGAATGAAGAAGAAGAAGATGAAGAAGAAGACGATGTTGCATATCCACTAGGCAGGCAGGCAGGCAAGCAAGCAAGCAGACGGGAGGGAGAGAGGGAGAGAGTAAAGGGATGAGGAATAAAGGCCCGAGAGAAGGGAAGGGAAAAAAAGGGGGATACATCCCTCCTTCTTTCTTTCCTTCCTTCCTTCCTTCCTTCCTTCCTTCCCTCCCTCCTTCCCTTTCCTATTTTTCTTTTGTTTAAACCAAATTCCCGTCTTCTCTTTTATATTATTTCACAACTTATTTTTTTTGGGAGGGTTTCCATCCTTTCTTTCTTCTTTTCCTCCTGGGATCTTCCTCGTCGTCTACCGTCTGTTTCTAGTGTCTCTGTGTACATGTATATATAGAGAGGGAGGGAAGGGGAGGGGAGGGGAGTTGTGTAGGTAGCTGTGTAGCTGTGTGAAGAGAGAGATTGAGAGCTATATGCACATGTATGTGTCTACTATTCATCTTCTTCATCTTCTTCTTTCCCCTTCTTTTTTTTTGTCTTTCTCTGACTCTGACTCTGACTCTGACTCTGACTCTCTCTTTTCTCTTTCTTTCTTTCTCTTTCTTTCTTTCTCTTTCTTTCTTTCTCTTTTTTTTGTCTCAAGTGCATATTATATATATATATATCCATGGGTTGGTGGTCGAGTGTGTGAGAGAGTGCATGAGTGAGTGAGTAGGCTAGTAAAGTAGGCAGGCAGCTAGGTTAGCCTTAAAACACATATATATATATACATATATATATACATATACATGTATAGATATTTGATGATTCTCCTCCTCCTCTACATCACTGTTTATTTATTTTTTAGCCTGGCGGAATGTGGAGTTTTGGTGGTGTGGGTGGAGGGTTTTCATTGTGTACGTATCTATGTATCTAAATGTGTGTGTGTTTGTGTGAGTGAGTATGTATGTGTATATATATCTACCCTTTCTTCAAATCCATCCTTGGTGCTTTTCTTTTCTTTTCTTTTCTATTCTTCTCCATCTTTCTCTTGCCGTTTCTCTCTCTCTCTCTTTTCGGAGTTTTTTTTCGTCTTCGTCCTTTTTCTTTCTTGAGAAGGACGGGGAAGGAGGGATGGCATGGCATGGCATGGCATGGGTGTTTTTGGACAAATAGGGGTGAGTGAGAGGTAAGTTGAATCTTTTTTAGTATTCTTTTTTTTATTAGTTTGAGACTTTGTGTTTTTTTTGGTGGGTTGGAAGAGAGTAGCGGGAGGGACAGGTGACGGAGGAGTGGTGGCGTGGTTGATGAAGTTGGTGTGTATGTGATGAGGTTGTGGTTAAATGGAATAGGCTATATATGTTGTGAGTGAGTGTAAACAGACGGGCTGGCTATTCAATATTTTTGGCTGACATCAAGCGGTAGTATCATCATGTGTACGCCTTTTCTCGATTGATTCAGGCAGCAAATAATGATATATATCATAGTAGATAAAGATTTAATTAATGTAAATTAAATCCTTTAAAAATGTTTCTAAATCTGGCGGAAATCAGGACATGGCCAAGTACAGACTATCCACCAGATCTACCAACACCTACTCGTCGCATTATTCTGCAAGAGTGGGCATTTAATACATCAATCAATCAATGTCCTCTCCCATCTACCATGTAGTAGGTGAACGCGCCTCACTAGGCGCACCGCCACAAGGCCCGTGCGCGCGCGGTTCCTTGAACGTGCAACTGCTCCATCACCTTTACACGACACGGCGCCCTGCGCAAAACCGACCAAACCATCGCCAACCGCCCCGGAATCTCGCGCATCAAACCCCCCGAACCGTATTCCTGGAGCTCAGCGACTCCATATATGCCCTTTTGAGGATCCTCCGCTCGTGGTGGCAGCGTGAATGACGGCCCGCTCACCTCTCGACACACCATCCGCCGCGCGGCGCGCCTTCACCACCGCTCGCGAGTAAACTGCTTGCCTGTGCTCTCTGCTTGGATTTACTAGCGCGACACGGCGAGGAGAAATAGCAGCAGCAGCAAGAGCGGCAGTACCAACCGTGCGCTTTGCCCCCATTGATGCCACACGCGACCATGGACGGCGAGCGCAACCCCCCCGCGGCAACCGCCCCGGAAGAAGACGATGACTTTGTCAAGTTCCTCAGCTTGCAGAGTGGCGCTGCAGCGAACGGCGAAGATTTGCTTGGGTCGATAAACGACCGTGAGCTGGATTTGGGAGAAAAGGCCGACGACGCGGTGGACTTTGCGGATATTTCCGACGATGATGATCTGCCCGAGGAAGAGTTTGGTGCTGGGGAAGGTGATGTCGACGTGTCGGCGGCGCAAGACCCGCTTGATGATTTGTTTGGCGATGGTGGGGATGATGCCGGGAACGACTTTGATGTAGATGCCTTGTTCAACGACGACGATGCCGACCCTACACACGAAAATACTCGCCATGAAGACACGCCGCTTGAGTCGGTTGAGGGACAGGGTGGCGCGCGGCAAAATACTGCGGCCAGCGCTACGCAGAGCAACGGCCAGGTAGTCTCTCGGAATGCGACGCACACGACTGCTCAGGCAATAAAGGAGGAGATGGATCCAGACCTTCTCGAGCAACTGGCTCTCTTTGAGGAGTCGCGTCGTGGAAAGATCAACGATGAGTTGGCAGTACCAAAGACGTCGAGAGAGGAGTTTGAGAAAACATGGCCCAACTTTGAGCCCGACAAGCCTCCTCGCTTCTTCAGCCTTGTACCGCGCAAACGCGCATACTACATCCCCAAGGTCCCGCAGAAACAGCCCAAGCTCATGCCCATGGTCAAGGTCAGCCTGGATATTGCAGCAGACCAGGAGAAAAGCTTCCGATTGCCTCCAGCACCGGCGCCGACTAAGGCTGGGCGGCAGTCAGAGGAAGAGCATGGTGGCATTATTCATATTGTGAACGCTGTTAGAGAGGAGCGTGAGAGCAGCGAGCAGATGGAGTTGGACGATCTCGACACGATTGAAGATGGCGAGAAGATTGGGAACGTCTCATGGAGTGATCTGAAGATTGCTTGTGAAGACTGGGATATTGCAAGCGACGAGACTTTGTCGGACGAAGACATGATCTTGACACCACCAGATACAGTTGTTGATGGTCTCGATATGGACTGGATTAGCAGTCCTGTCCCCACAAAGAAGCGGAGACTGGCAAGTCGCGCAAAGCCTTTGCAGTTTTCAGTCTACGATCACATGGATTTGCCCAATTGGGATGATCCCGAGCTTGAGACTGCTAGACTGGCGAAGAAGATCGTCTTGGACATGAACGACCCCCATCTCCTCCTTGACGTGCAGTTGCCAAGCGCGGAACCACCCAAGCCACGGACAATCGGACTCAGTCTTAAGCGTGACAACCGCGGTAGTCTCGCAAACCCAATGTTTAAGCGTTACAACATCTCCAACGACGAAGCATACGACGCGCTCAAGGAGAGCAGTCAGCAAAAGGTGCGCAGTATGATTGGACACATGAATGTCGAGCACAGTCTGCCTGCTTTGAAGCTGCAGTATCCGTTCTACAAGGTTGCTCTCTCCGACCGCGAGCTCAGGTCTTTCCATCGTCCTACCATTACATTCAAAGTTGGCGAACGGGCTGGCATCTCGCCTCTCAAGTCAGTTAAGAGGAAGCTCAAGAAGAACCTCAAGCCCTCTGAAGCCTTTGCGAGCGCTGATGATCTCAACATTGGCGACAACTCGGATCTCTTGCTTGCTGAGTACTGCGAAGAATACCCGACTACCTTGTCCAACTTTGGCATGGGTATCAAAATTCTCAACTACTACCGCCGAAAGGACGACAACGACACTGCGCGCCCGAGACGGGAAGATGGTATTGGAGAGACGTCAGTGCTTCTACCGCAAGACAAGAGTCCGTTCTCGCTGTTTGGCCAGGTCGAACCTGGACAGGAGGTACTAACACTTCACAACGCCATGTATCGAGCACCGGTGTTCAAACATAACCCAGAATCCACGGATTTCCTTGTTAGCAGAAGCATCACTGGTGTTAACGGCCCCAAGTTCTACATGCGAAACATTCCAAATCTCATGGTGGTTGGTCAGCAGTTCCCCTCTGTTGAGGTGCCTGGAACACATGCGCGAAAGGTCACGGAAGCATCGAAGAAGCGTCTCAAGATGCTGGCCTTCAGACTGTATAGAAAAGGCCAGCAGAAGGGTGCAAGACAACCCTGGGTTAGCAACGAGATGATCAAGCAGCATCTTCCTGGAACCGAGATTGCGCAGAATCGTTCTCGAATGCGTGAAATTATGAAGTACCAGAAAGAGATTGGAACTTGGGAGCCCATGCCTGGCGAGACGATTCCGGAAGAGCCAATACTGCGAACTTGGATCAAGCCAGAAGATGTGTGTTTGATAGATTCGATGCACGCTGGTGACAAGCAGCTTCAAGATGCTGGAATCAAATCGAACGAGATCAAGGATGATGATGAAGAGCAGGAGGGCGAGAATTCAGAGTCTAAGCTTGCACCTTGGAACACGACGAAGAACTTCTTAAACGCCTGCACAGGCAAGGCTATGCTTGAACTTCACGGCGAGGGTGACCCTACAGGCCAGGGCTTGGGCTTCAGCTTCATTAAGACATCAATGAAGGGTGGCTTCCGCGATATTGGAGAGAGTATCTCTGACCGCGTTGATGCGAAGAAGATGAAGGAACTCAACGGCCATAGCTACAATGTCCAGAAGCAGCAACAAACGTACGAAAATGCTATCAAGCGCATCTGGAACAAACAAAAAGAGACATTGTCCGCGGAGAACCCACCTTCAGATGTGGAAGACGACGTCGACTCTAGCAACGCGCCCCGCGGACGCAGCGAACTCGGCACACCTCTCCACCGTGCCGACGACGACACCATGTCGCAGTTCTCCCGCAACAGTGGCGCCGACTCGCGTGGCAAGAAACTCCGCATCACCCGCACCATCAAGAACAAATTCGACGAGTACGAAGAACGCGTCGAGATTGTCACGGACCCCGAAGTCATCAAACTGTACCTTAAGCGCAAGAAGCAAGAGCGCCTCATGAATATGAAACTCGACGATATTAAGCCTACCGGCGACCAGGAATACGATAAGCAGCAGCTCGCAAAACTCAAGGCCGAATATGCTCGGCTGGCCAGGAATATGGAGCGCCGCGAGGGCAGAGAAAAGGCCAAGGGGATTCACAAGAGCCAGAACGGGGAGGGTGGGGCAAGCAAGGGAACCCCGAGGAAGTGTGCCGGATGTGGGGAGGTCGGACACATCAAGACTAACAAAAAGTACGTATCCTCTCCCTTTTATTTTCTTCCTCTTTCGTGGAGATTTTTTTTACATGGAGCCTATGGCTAACAAGGTGCTCTTTTTATAGGTTATGTCCCCTGCTCAATGGGTCGAGGAAGCAAAACGACACGTTTCGCGATGCGTCCGCGGCAGTTCCCGCGACGCCGCAGTCGGCCATGTCGCCCACGGGGTAGACAACAGCAGAGCGGAGCGCGGTGTAATAAAGGGTAATGAGGAAAAAAATACTGGGGGTTTTCTTTGCAGTGGTGTTTACGGTGATTATCTTACGCATAGCATTGGCGCAGGTTTTAGGGGATGGGGATTGAAATGGCTTGGGTTGGGTTGGGTTGCACGCGGGTTCGCGCGTGTATGAGGCATTGATATGGCGTTTTTCTCCGTATATTCTGAAAAACAAGCTTTGTTTGGGTGTCGTCGTGGAGATGGGTCTTTTTTAGTATTATTATTATTCACATGGGGAGTTGGGGGGGGGGGGGGGGGGGGGGGGGGGGGGGGGGTGGAGGTGGAGATGTAGTGCTGCTGAAGTGGGAGTTTGACTTCTACTCCCAAGGTTAAGTGTCAATTGTTTGTAATACGGGAGGTATTATATACTTCTTTCCTTACCCGTTTCGTCGTTAGGTGATCCATCTTTCAAGATAAAAGAAAAGAAAATATAGTTTTCGTAGATAAGTGTGTGCCTCTTTGCTCCGTGTGAGGTTATTTGCGTGGTACCCTAGTGCCTAGAGATGGCGCCGTTGCTCGATATGCGCCATGCATGTTTCCCCGGAATGGGAAGGGAAGAGATCTAGTTGATACGTTTGTAGAGAATTTCCCTTTGGAAAAAGATGATAGACAGGTAAGATGGCGCGGCGGCCAAATTGGAAAGTCGATTCATGTCGTTCTACAGGTGTATCTACAATGCAATGCATCTACTTTTTTTTTTGAGAGGGCGGTGTGAGACAAAAACGAGCCTGCATTCGTGGCTGTGAACAAAACCTACCACACTCTGGACTAGACATGACATGTTTCAGAATGTGTTTCAGATTAGTTCTAGATCAGAAATAAAGTTCTCTGGTTCTTGTGGGGTAGTCTAGGCAGCAAGGTTGTGGTTGTGTTGTGTTGTCTCTTGAGCTTCGGGTTCGGAAAAGGCTGGATCGCCTCTGCGTACTTTGGTACGCCGTCCAATGGTGGCTGAAGCGGAGGTGAGGAATGGCAGTGATTTTGAGGATTGAGAAAGGAGGGACGGCAGGTGTCCTGGGAGGTAACAATTGTATAAAATGGGGGGAGAAGATCAAAGAGCGAATGGGATGGAGGGGTGTGTGAGTTTGTGGACTCAGCTGACACGTAAAGACACGTCATAGATGAGGCAAAGATTGAGGAAATGTGCAGAGAAGATGGAAATGTTTTCAAGAGCGAAGAAAGAAGCGACTGGGTTTGACGAGACCTACAACTGGTCGTGTGTAGTCATGTGTGAGGGACTGGCGTCGAGAGTGTCGTGGTGGAGCAAAACACCATGAGGTCGCGACGCGTGAACATCCACACAATGCGGGCTAGCCGCCATAGAAAACGACAAGGCGAAGAGAATAGTCTTTCATGGTAAGATGGTTGAGAAAAGAATATCAGTCATGCATGTTAAGGAATTTATTTAAGAATAAATGAGACTCTGTGATGTGCTTCGTCAAAAAGGGGACGGTGAGGTGATTGCGTCAACTGGAGCTGCATGGAAAGCACGCAACAACCTCGAGGAGATCATATCAATGTGGATCAATGATAACAGTTCCCCTTAGATAAAGATATGATCTGCCTAAAGCACGACGGCTGCCACCCTCGCAAGGACACCAAAGGCACCACCCACGGAGGCCATCCCCAGGTGGGAAGTCGAAAGGAGCAAGAGGTGGGTAAACGAGACGGAAAGCGAACAGCAGACTCGGAACACCCCGACAAACGTCTCGAACATCAACGCGCCGCGCTCAACTAGCGGGCGACATTTGGTTAAACATCAGATCAAAAAGGCGGACAGAATACAAAATCCTTCCTAAATAGGAATGGACCAGAGTTGTGTCGCTTCGTTGTTGATCTGAATGCACCTGGTCGTTTTGGCGCGACTATAAGTAGGAAGCCCCGCCCATCCGCGTGCGCAATCGCCCTCATTGACTTCGACAGCTACCACAACGTCCGTTATCCGACCAATTTAGACGCCAAAGCCCTCGTTGGAATCTCCAGATATCCGTCCATCACGACAGTAAATTACTATCCACAATGCCCACCAAGGTAGCAACCGCCGGTGCCCCGAAGAAGGCCGCCGCCAGCGCACCCAGCCATGGCTCTTACATCGGTTCGTCTCCCGATATCTCAACGCAACGCTGTCGCACTGCGAGCGCGTTAGCTTCTCTATGTTCGCAGACCATTACTGACTGATTGCAATAGATATGGTAAAGGATGCTATCATCAAGGTTAGTCTATTATCTTGGGCGCATTGTGACCCCGCTTGCGATGCCCGCCCGCCAATTCGATCGTGATCCACGACCAAGCTTGCCAATCTCTTATGACATGATGAATTTGATTGCTGACGCGCTTTTTGCACCGTACAGCTTAAGGAACGCAATGGATCCAGGTTAGTACTTTTTTCTGTGAAGATGTTGGCGCCCTCGGCGTCGCGTCTTGCTTTCATCTTGTAGTACCTGAGCTTTTGCTAACGCGTATCCACAGCCGTCAAGCTATCCAGAAGTACATCAAGGCCAACAACAAGGTCGACAACCTTACCGACCCCATGTTCAAGAGTCTCGTCAACCGTGCCATTGCTTCCGGAGAGGAGAAGGGTGACTTCACGCGCCCCAAGGGTAAGTTTTTCGCCGCTTTGTGCTCCAACTCCGCCCTCAGGTGTTAAAACTTACGCGTCGCGTCAACACTTCAAGGAAAAAGTCACTGACTAGTATTGCAGGTGCTTCTGGAACAGTAAAGCTTGCCAAGAAGGAGGCTAAGCCTGCTGCCGCTGCGAAGAAGGCCGAGCCCAAGGTTGAGAAGAAGACAGCTACCAAGAAGGCCGCTGCTCCCAAGAAGGCTGCCGCTGCCACCACCACCGTTAGTCCTCCATGTCCATTGTGGCGAATATTTTATTGACCCACCCCATAGAAGGCTAAGGCTACCACCACCAAGAAAGCACCTGCTGCCAAGAAAGCTGCTGCTACCACTGCTAAGAAGCCCGCTGCTGCCACTAAGAAGGCTGCTGCCGCCACTACCACTGCCAAGAAGGCTGCTCCCAAGAAGGAGGCTGCTCCTAAGAAAGCCCCCGCCGCACCCAAGGCTCCTGCCGGACGACCCAAGGCCAATGCCGGCAGGCCCCGCAAGACTGCTGCTGCTGCAGCACCCGCCGTCGAAGCTGAGGTTTCTCGAGTTCTTGGCAAGACAAAGTCGGGGCGTGTCACCAAGACTACCACCCCCAAGACTGACTCTAAAGTCACGCCACAAAAGAAGGCTGCTGCCCCAAAGAAGGCTGCTGCAACAAAGAAGGCCTCACCCAAGAAGACGGCAACGCCAAAGCGAACACCAAAGAAGGCTGCGGCATGAGCCCCTAGCTTCTAAGCCTTTTCTCCTTCTTGTTCTATCCTCGTCTAACTAGCTTGCTTGTGAGCATAGGCTTCGACGCGTCGTTCGAGCCGCCACAGCAAGTAGACTTGTATCGTGATATCCCTCTTTTTTCTCTCTCAGTCTCTCTCTCTCTCTCTACGATATCGTGGGTTCTCTCAGTAGCGGGTACGGCATAGGAACGGATCGGGTGTTTTCTCTCTGGGTCTGTCCGCGTGTCGGGTGATATCATGTGTGCTGGGCGTTTTTGGCGCGGTTTCGCTGGGCTGGTGTGTTTCCATTGCGTTTGTTCAGCGAGAATCTCTCCCTCAACTTGGAGAAGTAGATACGACGTGATGCCATCGTCGGAATGAAATATTAAGTTCAATTGTTGTGCGTTTTCACTACGCTATTGCGACGCCTTCTCTTGAGGTGTCGTGCGGATGTTGCGGAGCACGTGAAACTATCATGGTACACTTGTGCGATGTGGTTAGCCTCGAAGATCTGACCCACATTGGTAGTAAATACATCTGACAGTCATCCCACTTGAAATCTTGAGGCGTGGTACCTGAATGACGCTGCTGAGCCTTACTTTATGTAGAATCATAACTCTATCGCTGCCATTCACCACTACTGTTAACAGACGGATTTTACTGCATCTCGCAACTGACAGCTTAAGGAAGATTAGAATCGTGGGTAGAACAATGGGACTTCTAGGACTATGGCGACGCTAGTAGGACGCGAACTAGCGCTTGGGTTGATACGGCGTCTTTCTATTCGTGCCGAGGCATGAAAGTCTTTGTGCCATGTATTTTCCCTTTTTAGTCAAGTCTGTTAAAATGTATCTTTCCTTTCAAACGTAGAGCCATAGTGTACAACGGCTCTCGTTCGCCGAATAATTTAAACTAGATTTAAACATTTGAAGTAGTATGTGCATCCTGTTGATGCAATGATAATCATGAATTGGAAGAAAATAGCTAACAATCGATTCGTTGAAGATTTATTCTTTATTAACCCTTTTCCCATCCACATCGCAAGTTGTTTGTCATCTACTGAAAGCGTCATATCCGACAATCTCTCAGATAGATACTAAACACACGAGTATGATGTCCTTCTCTTTAAAATTCATCTCGTTAGCTTTTTTTGGTAAATCAGTCTATGCGCAAGTGTATCTCCACCAATTTTTTTTTACCGTAACGCCTCGATGATCTACCATAACTTTAATACATAAACCACAAGGCCAAGTTGGATATGCACATCGTATCATTAGACTATACCCCTCGGATCTTGAAGCTTAGATATTCTTCTTTGGTACTAAACAGCTACATCATGAACGGTGAGCTGAGGGCTAATCAAGAGGCACTACGGGAAGACTTGCGGCTTATATGAAATTGTACATGCTGTAGCGATTGGTATAACCAGAAAAATCCAGGAAAAACAAGGTCTCGCTTTGTAAGAGTCACATCGTATCTTGAAATATGAATACCCATATTCCGAGAACTTCCCAGAAGTTGTACGTTACGTTTCCACTCGCTTGGTTGATAGTTGCATCTCAAGAGCAAGCAAACAATATCCAATTTCCCTCTTTGAGCTGAGTGAATGAACTACCATATAATTACGATTTTACTGGTTGAATCAAAAAATACGTTTGCTACCGACGTGGCCGCATGTGCAAAGGGTGGCGAAATCATAACACTTCGCCAGTGAAGTACTTTGGGGAAGTTGATTCCTTCGGCTTCATGAGTAATTTGCAAAGAGATTTTACATAGGCTTCATAACAGTTGGAGAAATATCCTTCAGATGATTCAGAATTGAAAAAATCTACATTTTTTTTTAAAGATTGAAGCTCGAGGTCATGCGTGGAAAATCTTTTCATGTGTGACTATAATGTCATCACTGCTGCCATTTTACACTCTACTTTTAGAGAGTTATCGTACATTTATTTTTTAGATAAAGTCTCCAGCTAAGAACAATACTCCTGACCTTGGCTAGGCTTCACAATGCCCATGCCAATAAAACCCAGATAATTCCAGTAATCGCTCTGCGTACCCTCGCCCACCACAGAAACGTTTCCAGCAAACTTGGCAGTCCAATATGCATTTCCCTGTGTGTACTTGTTGTAGGCATATATACCGGTATTCAGATTCTTCGCACGATTCGCAAACTTGTTGTTCGTAGATGTCTGGATGGCCCACTCGCCAATAAAAACAGGAAATTTGCCGTCACCAGCGAGAGTTTTGGCTTCGGCGCATAGACTTATTGTCAGATTGTCAGAGTTGCTAGGTCGTCCGAAGAAGTAGTTGTGTACGTCGAAGACGATGTTCGTGCTGGCGGGGAATTGCGCAGACCAGTAAGGTTCGCCTTTGAAACTGCCTTGGAACATGACTGGAATTTTAGGGTTTACACATTTTGTCCTTTCGATGACGGCATTAATGTACTTTTGTACCCAAGCTGCACTACTTTCTGACAAGGCGGCTGGCGTACCGAACTTTGAAAAGTCTGGATTGTCGGCTGGCTCGTTGATTGGAGCAAGAGTGTACGATTGCGGGCTTCCTGATTTTTGAATGAAGTCCAGAACAGCATCAACTGCTTTAAGAGATAGATCAAGATTGGTCTGATTGTTGTACCAGTCCCATTTGCCCACACGCTGAATGAAGTTTAGTGACTGTCCCAACCACAAATCGCACACATATAGCTTACCTCGCCAATATCCAGACCGTTGATACCACCAGGGAGGGAGTGAATATCCAGAACAATATGCATGCCGTACTTCTTGATGGCATATGACGCGATTTTCCTGAGATATGAAAGCTGATTGCCAGAGTGGTATTGTGCTCCCGGAACTTTAATCCATGCCGCGTATGTAGTCGGAATACGAAGGAGATTCACACCACCGAAGGCCAGCCTATCGATGTCCTCGCGTTTTATGAACGTTGCGTAACGGTTTTCGAAGACTGATGCGCACTTATCACCAAGCTTGGCACAGCAATTCCATTCATCAGCAGTACCGTGGCAGTGCTGGCCCCACCAATTTGAATCGATAAAAGCTTCCTGACATAGCCAGCCCCCAACATTTACGCCATTGGCCTTGAAGGTCCTCCAGTTGACATAATCAGTCCGCTGAGGTGTGGTTGGACTTGACAGGATAGTAGAGGAAAAACCAAGAATAAATACGCTGAGAGTGGAAAAAGTGACCATGGCTGCAGCTTAGAAAAGTTCAGGCTTGTAGTCGGAGGTAGATTATCAGCATTGCTGAGTCTTATATATCATAACCTGCAAGCCACACGCCCTGGCATGTTGGTCTACCGCTAGTATGAACGTCAAAATATTGCGGGGAAAGATGCGGAGCCGGTCCAGCGGGGTAAAAAAAAATAGTAACGGTAGCCGGTTCGCAAGACTGCCGATTGGTATGACTGTTGACAGTAATTGTGAAGACAGAGGTTCCATTTCCCGATCTGGCATTCCGATTATCAAATTCAAACGGAGAAATCTCCGTTTTGAAATAGATCGCCTTTAGAGATCGAGTAGTGTTGGAATAGCGTGTCTTTCACAGCAGTGAGATGCAAAGATTGGTCGAGACGGAGTTACTTCGTACAAACATAATGCTTGTGGCGCTTGTCCTATCGGACAACAAAATCGAGCTTTTCGTACAACCAAGAATTTTATGGCATCCGATCCATCGAACAACAAAAACGATCCGCTTGGCATGTTACCTTCTTCGTAGTCAACACATGGGTTGAATTGCCCCGAACGGAAGCCTCTTCCCCACAACGGGAGTTACTTCGGTTGTTCGACATCGCAGCAGAGGCCCTCATACTCGTACTCAGGATGCAAGAGTCCCGGCAATCCCCCGAAAAACTTTTCAAGGTATCCATCGCTTTATTTGCGTTGCACAGAGTCGATTTCTGTCTCTACCTCAGGGGTTATATCTTCCCTATGTCCCACACGAGTCGGAAAGTTGAGACACCCGATTACATTGTCCCTACCTTGAGATCTACTACTGGGCTGGCTACGACTTAGAGCTACGTGAAAAACAGATTACCTGACCTTTTTCTGAGAAAATCCTCTTGTTGCAGGTACGCGAGATGTAGCATCGGATGTTAAAAACGAAGCTGACGTTCCAGCAACTGCAGACTAAGGTAAACTAAGGCATACTTGGTAAGGCGTAGAGGGAAGCGAAGAAGCCTTTCGTTGTCATTGGTGAACCGGTCCGATGGTATCGTTGTCAGGCTTGCCCAAGGATTTCTTCTTAAAGAATGAGATTGATTACTCTATCTTCTTTAAAAAATTGGTATATTACTAAACGCTAATGCATTTTGACCACCCATCTCGCCTCGCGCCCGCTACATTTGAACATAACACATCGCTCTGGTAATGTAGCAGAACTTCAGTCACCATTATCAATATCGCTACTGGTACTGGGCGTCTCAGGTACTACCGATCAAGCCTGCAGGTACCACGTGGCAAACTAATACAGACTAGTTAATAGTTTTTCGACACTGATCCAATCTTCCACCAATTTTTTATGCAAAGTTTGCTCATGACAGTTATTTCTTTCGCACGGTACTCCCACGTATACACATCCTTGTCGATACATACTCTGTATACATCTTGGATAAAGTAATCTGGCATTTTTGACTGACCAGAGAAGTAGCAAAGTTAGTTGCAGATACGTGAGAGAAAGTGTGCAGTAAGCAAACACCAAATGTGAAGAGAGAATCCAGTAATGTTTGTATGTCATTGTATGACCTGTCAGATTTTATCTAACCTGCCGTCATTGTAACGCGCTTACTAGTTGTGATCCGGTCAGGTTCTAGCATCAACTACATCTGCCGTGTATAAGTCATGACAGCTTAGTTTTAAACCGAGGAAGAGGAAAAGCAAAATGTGAGCAGCTAGGCTATTTTCTCATTTCGCACAAATGTGTAATGAAGTCCTACCGTTTCAGGTTAGTGCTTACAAACAAATGACAATGTCAGTCACCGTTGCGAAGAAGTCCGAGGCAAACGTTTTTCGATGAAAACATCGCAAATGGAGGATCGTAATCCAGGCTCCAGCTACGATGAGATCCACTTTATTCGCGGGGTAGTAATAACTTTAATGCAACCGTTCCGAGCATCTTGGGAAGAAGATTAATCCGACCAATGGACTTTCATTGACACATGACGCTAACCTCTTCGTATAAGAGTATTTTCTTTGGACAAACTTGAATTATAAATAAGGTAAGGCATCTTCAAAGCCTTGCTGCATTGTGAACATTTGGCTCATACCCTGGCTTATGATGGTAGTTTCAAAACTTTTCAAGGTTGCCGCTCTGCTGCTCTGGCCATTAGCCCAAAGCCATCCTACAGGATCAGAGCATGATGACCTACTTGTGCACACAAATCTTTTTGCTGTGAAAGGCGTATCTTGGCCAAACTCCACTGACGTCCGTTTCTTCGGTGGAATTCCCTATGCTGAGCCTCCAATAGGAACGGCGCGTTTTCGACCACCGATTACCAAGCGTCCTACGAACAAGACGATTGACGCATCGTGGTTTGGGCCATCTTGCATTCAGTACAACAATGGCCAGAAGACGGTGTATTCAGAGTATCTCAAGGGCTTTCTTCTCACTCCTGGCCAGGAACAGAGCGAAGATTGCTTGACCTTGAACATTTGGGCGCCTAGGGGAAAAGCCGCAGCCAAATTGTTACCAGTTATGATATGGATCCATGGCGGTGGATTTACATCTGGTGGAAGTGCGAGTCCTTATAAATATGGAGATCGACTTGCAAAGAATCAGAATGTTGTGGTGGTTGCTATAAAGTAATGTACCTATCTCCTTATTGAAAAACTCTGTTAACATCAACAGTTACCGACTCAACATTTTTGGATACCCGAACGCTGCTGCACTGGATGGAAGAAACATGAATCCTGGTTTGCTCGACCATCGCAAGGCAGTTGAATGGATTTACAATCACATCCGCGCATTTGGCGGGAATCCAGACCGTATGATTTTATTTGGGCAATCAGCAGGGTAACATTGGTATCCTCATACTGAGAAATTTGTGCTAATATTTGGAAGTGCAATGTCCGTCGACAAATATGCATATGCATACCCCGATGACCCTATTGTGAAAGGGTTCATTGCCCAATCTGGTACAGCCTCTGGAGGAAATTCCAACGATGTGACCAATTCAAATTTCACATACCTTGCCTCTCAAGTTGGCTGCTCATCAGCCAACAAAGATGAAGAGTTCTTATGCGTACAGAAGGCGGATGCAAAGACTATCATCGAAGTATACAACAAGTATAATGCATCGGCGAATGGCGGAAGATCGCTGTCATTTCAGCCATCACCAGACAACATTACAAGCTTTTCTAATTATACCGATCGTCAAACTCGTGGCCGTTTTGCAAGATTACCGACTATCTTGTCACAAGTCGACAATGAAGGTGCTTCGCTAGTCCCTTACAACCCAGCTGGACCAAACCAGACTGCTGTAGATGCCTTTACACGAAGTATTGCCACATGTCCAGGTGCGCAAGGAGCACTGTAGGTTGCACCTACCAATCTGAAATCCCAAAACTAATCTGACTATTAGTGCACGAAAGAGCTTCAACGTCCCCATATGGCGCGCTCGCTATTTTGGAGAGTGGCCGAATCTGAATCCATTCTCGTGGCTACACGCCTACCACTCATCCGATATTCCGATGGTGTTTGGTACCTCTGATTTTATCGGACCAAATACCCCGGCTGAACTTGAGACATCAAAATACATCCAGGATGCATGGGCAGCATTCGCGAGAGACCCAGTAAATGGGTTGAAATGGCCAATTTACGACGCAAAGGCCAACACGCTAATCAAGTTGGGATTTGGGAATAACACACAAGCTGTACTGGGATTAGGCAATGAGTTTGATGAATTGTGCTAGATTAGAACGATGCTATTCTGCACCTCACATTCGGTCCATATTTTCAGGCAACTGCTAGACATAGCCCTTTTAATACCTCCATGGGAGATATATCTCGAAAATTCAAACGAAAAAGACTATAGCATTATTTCCGTATAGGAATATCCTAGGGTTGCTTGAATTGATCATCAGTTAGGGAGACCTGTATAATCCACTGAGTCCTTCATGACTACGGTGATACTTAAGCTAGGATATGTCTACAATGTTTGTGTGAAGTATCATTGTGCTGTCTTGTATGCTAAATACCCTGTCACTCCAATGTATCAGACACAAACAGCTGGTGATTTGGTAACATCGGCGATGTTGGTGGTATGATGAAAATACCGTCAGTTGGCTTTCTGCTTCGACTAGCACTTTACAACATTGCTGCCTGCCGCCTTAAATTGGCGCATGTAGCGGGCAACTAGTTACGTCAGTGGGGTTGACAGCCTTATTACCAATTACGGGCCGAAGATAATATTTGGACAGCCAGGTAAATTATACTGTGTTTTCCAGCACCATTTGCCTGCAACGCAACATATTGGGCGTGGTCCGAGGCAACAGTACGAACTTTGGTGCTTTAGATTCCAGTCGTCATCATTACAACCAGCCACAAGACTGCCAATTCACTATGTAATTAATTCCAAAATAACTTGGGTTGATATTTACGAGAAACTACTGGTGTCGTACATAGGCGCAAGCTGGGTGGCTTATGAGTAGTCACACTCAGTAGGGTGATCTCCAGTAATCATGCTTTTAGCTCCGCAACTTTCCCCACCCGTTGTGTTCGATGACGTGAACTCTATCTTAAAATCCGAGTTTTCAAACTTCACGCATTTTTAAACAATCAAGGTCGCATTCTTTATTCAGAAACATCTCGGCCACCGAAGCCAACCCGAAACGACTCATCAGAAAAGCCTATGCCTTCAGCCAATCAAGAGCTGCCTGGACCTGTTCTTGGTACAACAGAGCCAAACCAAATGACGTACCAGGACGACAAGGAAGTTGAACACGTCATCCGCATTCCGCAGGGCCAGTTTCAGCAAGCTTGTCAATATTATATCAAGAAAGATTGGGAGACTCTCGGACAATTCCCTCAGTGGTGTAAGTAGTACTGATACACCAATCACCTGTGCTAACATAGCGCTTAATAGCTGGGGCCTCAGAACAACAATCCTCCTCTGAAAAAGACAAGGAGTCAAAATTATGATGAGGAGATGAACTAGTGCAATGGGTCTCTTTAGAAGGCCAGGAATGAAGACCTAGGACGCAGGCTCAAAGCAATGGATTAAAGCACAGGCTTGCCCGAGATCGAGACAAAGCCCCTTACTCGTCCAAAGACATAGTATAAGGCTCAGTACCTTTACAATATTACTTAATAAATTAGGTTCGGGCAGTATCTTTGATCTTGACACCCTCCACTCGTCGACTTGTAGGAGCCGCTCATGCCTCATCGACGTCGTGATATCTTCTTTACCATAACTACACTACAGTATTTGCTGCAAGTGGTAATTATTGCCGCTTATATAGACGATTAGTGGAACGTACTGACCACAAGGGGACCGACTATTTAACTGCAGCGAGTATTAAAAGGACCAGAAACATCATAGCGGCAGCAAAGCTGGGCTCATTTACCCATGTATTACTGCGGCCACTTGCACTGCAGTAGCAGAAGAAGAAGAAGAAGAAGAAGAAGAAGAAGAAGAAGAAGAAGAAGAAGAAGAAGAAGAAGAAGAAGAAGAAGAAGAAGAAGAAGAAGAAGAAGAAGAAGAAGAAGAAGAAGAAGAAGAAGAAGAAGAAGAAGAAGAAGAAGAAGAAGAAGAAGAAGAAGAAGAAGAAGAAGAAGAAGAAGAAGAAGAAGAAGAAGAAGAAGAAGAAGAAGAAGAAGAAGAAGAAGAAGAAGAAGAAGAAGAAGAAGAAGAAGAAGAAGAAGAAGAAGAAGAAGAAGAAGAAGAAGAAGAAGAAGAAGAAGAAGAAGAAGAAGAAGAAGAAGAAGAAGAAGAAGAAGAAGAAGAAGAAGAAGAAGAAGAAGAAGAAGAAGAAGAAGAAGACAACACCGGTTAATTCAAAGGCACAAAAAGAGTAATGAAGAGTACATATTTATTTCCTACGACTGGAATAAAAATTCCTGCTTCCTAAACAGGAATACTGTATCATCAACTGGCGCCTAAACTTTACTAAAATGAGGAGTTACACCCTTATCCGGCTGGTTTGTCACTAGCTCAGAACGTTACGTGCGTTTTGCAGCGACAACTTCTGCTCCATAGAAGCGACTGATTTTCAAGATAGATTTACGAGATAACCATATGGCGAGTTGCTTGGAATTTGTCACCATCTATTCGACAATTGTGCTTGCCTTGTCTTTTTGCTTGCATGCGACTTGCTACTCTACCTACAAGCTGTCGCGGTCCAGTAAGGAGGTGGAGTTCAGCTTGCAATCCTCTACGAACAATATTTAACCATGCGCCTGCCTCGAAGATATCGTGTACGATGTATGAACCGATTGAAGATATCGAGCCATTCGAGCGGTACGCTGCTGGAGGCTACTACCCGGTTCGGATCGGCGACCAGTTTTGTTCGTCTCGCTATCGCGTTGTACACAAGCTGGGCTATGGGGCTTCGTCCACTACATGGTTAGCACGTGACGAGCATTCGGCCAAGTACGTCGCGATAAAATTTGCCGTGTCGGAACTTGACCGTCCATTTGAGAGCACTATACTGAGAATTTTGCGGTATGGAGAAGGGTTCAATGCGAAAATACATGCTAGAGTCGCCATGATACCAGAAATATTGGATGAATTTGAAGTATATGGCCCGGAAATCCATGGCGCAAGGAGGAAACATCGCTGTCTCGTTACCACACCAGCAAGAATGAGTATATCAGAAGCACGAGAGGCATCCGTTGACCGATTGTTTCAGCCCTCAGTAGCCCGAGCTGTTGCTTCTCAGCTTATACAAGCTGTTGCATTTATGCACTCCCATGGCGTCATTCACGCGGGTAGGTAGTCAGGCTAGTCGCGCGAAAATCTTGTCGCGCTTTGCTGAATACAACTTCAGATCTCCACGAGGCCAATATACTTTTTCACTTACCCAGTTTCATCGATAACCTTACTTCGGACCAGCTCTATGAGAAGTACGGGCAACCTGAGCTCGAGCGAACACGACGGTCAGACGGAAAACCTCTGGACCAGTGGGTGCCTACTTATGGAGTAGTACCAATCTGGTTTGGAGATGCCAGTGAAAATATCTCGCTCGCCGGCTCAAGTATCTTTTTGACTGACTTCAGCGAATCCTTCCAGCCAGCAGTTGACGCAGCGCAATCTTCTCATACACCCTTTATATTACGATCCCCGGAGATAATATTAGACCCTTCGTCACGGGTCTTCTTCCCTGCTGAGATTTGGAGTCTTGCATGCGCAGTCTTCGCCATTATGGGTCAGCGACCCTTGTTTGAAACTTGGTTCCCAAGTAAAGACCGAATTCTTGAAGAACATGTTGACACGTTGGGTCATTTGCCTAAAGAGTGGTGGGCGAGTTGGGAGAACCGTCATCAATGCTTCGACGACCAACTTTGAAGAGTTGATGGTTCGCCGCGTCGCCTCCTGGAAGATCGGTTAGAGAATTCAATACAGAAGCCACGAAAACAATCTGGAATGGCAGAGATGGACGAGGAAGAAAAGCAAGCTTTCCTCTTACTTTTGAGGTCGATGTTATCTTTCAGTCCAGAAGAACGACCTTCAGCGCAACAGGTTCTTGAGTCCAGTTGGGTGCAGAAATGGGCGAGGGGTTGAATATTATGGATTCAAAGAAGCTGTCTCAAAGCTACCTCAAGCTGTTCATTCTTCTTCTTAGCTCTTCCTAGAATGAGTCTCTCTGAAACTTATTCAATATGCTTTAGAAGTCATACAGTGATGTTTCCTGACTTCGTATATGATGAAGTAACCTTCTCTTTGCTTTTTTGTAGGTGTTCAAGACTTCCAGCACGAGACCTTAGGTTGACAAAATAAGAAAGTTTAGCGTCCATGTTTCTCCAACTTTACCTTAATCCATGTCACGAGTGTTTTTTTGAAATCTTGTAGGTGTCATATTGCCCTGTCAAACTGATGTGGTATACTGTCCCCTGTATTTTTCATGTCAGTAGTGATAGCAAGGTCTACATAGAGAGCGATTGGACTCTTATGAATTACCACGTGGAAAATGTTATAAGAAGTGATAGATAAAATCATCAAATCTGGTGTGTAACTGTTAGCTCTAATTACATGTGGGTGTGTCACAATACCAATTATTACGGTGCAGTATGAACAGAATTTGAAGTATTTTAGAGACGAGCACAAAAGAATTCAACTGTGTTTTGAAGCGGTCTCATCAGAAAAAGGAGCACCGCCACAATGGACTGATATCTAAAATCAAAAATATGTATAGAGAATCAAAAGATATGTACATGACAGAAGGGCGTATTGCTGGTGATATCAACAGCAAGAGAAGGGGTACACTCAAACAGCTCGACCAAAAGACCGACCATCTATATTTTACCAACTCCAGCAGTATTAGCGATAGCTGAGCTCGCTGTTGCAGCGGTAGCAATAGACTTTCCATTGAAGTTGCTAAAGAAGGATGTGTCAGTTCCACCAAGAGTGCCAGAGCTACCGAAAGCATTCAACTGGCAGGTATGGCCAAGGTAGGCAGTGCAGGCAGCATTAGCAGTGGTAGTAGGAGCGCCGAAGAGTTTTCCAGCATTACTGAGAAGAGGAGTAACGACATTTTGGAAGACATTTCCCTCAGCTACAACCTGACCACCGGCAGCGATATCGAAGGCATGGCCAGAGTTGGCATACCAGTAGTTGTTGACGGCGTGGACGAGCGAGTTTCCACCGATCTTGGGGCTGCGGCCGGAGGTGTGGTGGATGTAATTATTTTTCATGGTGATCAGGTCAGAAGAGCCAGTTAAGTAGATGGCCCAGTAATGGTGACCGTCGCAGGTTGCGGACCAGCTGGTCGTGCCGTCAAACTCGTTGTTGGAGAGCGTCACTCGATTAGAGGCACCATTACCGGCGACAAACATCTGACGGCCGATGAGGGAGACCTTGACGTGATCTGTTGGGATATAATTTAGTTTTGTGGATCTGAGTGGAGAAATTGGCCGACTTACCAACCCAGATGAGATCAGATCCATCCACGGTAATGGCATCTCCACCCCAGATGTACTGGGGATTGAGCTCAGTGATGTGAATATTTTGAATAATAACATTCTTGGCACCGTTGGCCATACGCAGACCCTTTCCACGGATAACACCCTTGGATCCGACGCCGATGATGGATTTGTTGGAACCAACGTTGATACCAGCAACACCAGCAGTGTCGTAAGTAACGCTGATGGACGTGACGCCAGCACCCGCGTTGCCATTTGTGCACCAAGAAGCCTTGTTGATGGCATCTTGGCCACCAGCGCCGGGGCACTTGTTAGACGCTGGACGACAGCCAGTTTCAGTAGTAGTGCCTTCGGTGCCCTTGTAGTTGTACCTGAAGATTGACGGTTAGTATTTCTCTAGGACAGAACACTATTTTGGATGAGAGTACTCACTCTTTGTCGAGCACAATGCAACGAGCAGTGCTGTCGGTGAGCCAGGTCGTCAACTGCGCAACACTAGATGGGATTGCACACGCAGCGCTTCCACCTCCAGTGGTGCCAGATGCAAAGCCCTCTGGCTTACCAACGACTGCATAGGTAGCTCGCTCGGCAAACTGCGAACGGTCACCAAGGACAGCAGCATTGGCGGTAGCAATGGCACTCCCGAGAGCAAGGTTAGAGAGCTTCATACTGATGATGTTTGAAACAAAAGATAATGAAGTAATAGCAGCAGCAGAGCAGGTATATATGGCTGGAGAAAGCCCGTAGCGGACATGAGAGGTGGAGAAAATAGAGTCATGGAATGAGATATGCCGGCTCCCTTGCAGACACGCAATATCCTCGTTGCTTTGCATCACGATGGTTCATTGTAACTCTAATTATTTGGCTGCAGTGCTACAGTCTTGACAGCTAGCCTTTTACCAGCCTCTATACTTTCTCTATCGTATAGGCTATGGTTCTCCTCATCCATATATTGGTAAAAATAACCACTTCATCTACTCACATTATCCGTATTTCACTGCTGTGTTCA
Source organism: Mycocentrospora acerina (assembly GCA_022701365.1). NCBI lineage: Eukaryota > Fungi > Ascomycota > Dothideomycetes > Pleosporales > Mycocentrospora > Mycocentrospora acerina. Next base: position 624,092 of record JAKUHH010000201.1, read on the forward strand.
ACATGAAATACAGAAAGCCATTAGGCTTAGGCCAATCAACGAGATCAAAGTTGCTGAGATCTGCTAGCCCACTGTGCAATCAGGAGCCGCGCATTGACTCTGAGATTGCTTGTACGGAGAATATTGCTTAATTTCCGTCCTATCGTGGAGACAAGCATCGTAGATCATAGTTCATATGGGGCGGGCGCTTGTTGTTCTGGGCCCTGATACGCGGAAGCATGTTTCCAAAGTATACGATCATTCAATGCAGGGTCTCCTCCGTAAAGCATTTCTATGACCGTAATCTAGCTGAAAAAATGGTCTCACTGTAAAACGTATAGTAGTGACCAGAAATTCAAGAATGAGAGGTGATAGACTGTGCAGCTTCGTCCGGGAAGGTGAAGGGTAATGTTATTTCCTGGTTCTGTCAGCAGCCCGACTTTGGACCACAAATGACACGGATGCAACGGCAAGACCTCTATAACAGCCTAGCAATAATAGAGTATTTATTGCGGGGTGGTGTTTATGTTTCTGGTGTCGCGTCAGCAGGGAACCAACTACCCCTCCGAACCTCGGTCTTGTTACCTGATTACAACTGACTAAGGCAGACGCGTAGCCTTTGATCCTTCCTTCTTGGCTCTCATCTATTCTCATCACGCTCTCTTTGTGTATTTGTAGAATTTTTCCGTCCTCTGCTTCACCTACGTTTGTCCTGGCGACGAATTTCTCAGCAGAGGCCTGATTTTTCAAGTCTAATCTGCTTTACATGTTAGTAAGGCTTATACAGGATTTTGGGCATCGAAACGCATATCTAAGATCGTAAATATATATATGTTCAATTTAATGGTGGGACTTCGGTGTCGAGATTTCACGAGTCAACTTCGTAGATGCTGGAAAACGGAGACGAGGAGTTAGTAGCTAGCTAGGTAAATGACTCTTGAAACGGTACCACGACAAGCAGCAATTTAGGTAGGAGAACTAGCCTTATGTGGTTTTATAGGCCCCACCCCAACCTAGACCACGTTTGTAAGGTAGCTTGTCGCAAAATATGGTGCTACACGAGGCACTACGGTAGCCTGATGCAGAACCTATTTACTTCGTCAGTACTGATTTTGGTGTGTGTCGCGCAACAGTAAGAATTGAAATGGAACGCTGCACGCTAATCATTTAGGCAACAAACTGATTTTTCCCGAAGAATGGACGGCTAAAGGCTGCAATGCTAGTTTGTTCATAATATGCATACCGATTAACTTCTACCCCGCGTAGACGCGAAGTGCCTCACGAAGCACTTTACTTCATTGACATGAACATGCTGGGGCTATTCTATCAGCCGTACCCCGCAGCTGAGCCTGGTCTGACTTTCTCCTCACAAAATGAAGAATACGGCAAGGCATACTCTCGCAGGGTGGAATTCACCAGAGATAACCCAAACGCCCCAACCACTGCACAGGCTTGATAGAGCAGAGAATTTATACTCACTGGTATAAGAAATTATACAGCTTTCCGTAGTGTTAACCACAAGAAAGATTTTTACTATTAATTTTTGTTGCCCTACCACGAGCTCATTGTGGAAGGATTTCGCCCTGCGAGAGGCACAGCGATACTAGCTCACAACATTCTTGCCATCTTTTCATTTGTAAAGTTAATCGTGTCCTTGTCTGTATATGCTCAACTAGTGTCTATCATATGTCTTATCTGGAGGGTTGTGGTTGAGGCAGTGTTTCGGGAGATATTCTCTCACGAGGCAAGTGACGCAACTGGCGTTGTTCTGAGGCTGGTCTAGTTCAGCCATGGCTATAAGCACTGGTGGAGGCTGGTATTTTGTCAATCCCCTTGGCGTACATCATATCTGCATTAAATATCATGGTCTTCCCAGCTTCCAGCTATGCAGTTTCTCTAAAATCAACACAAGACTACTGGGTCAATTCCATGACAGAAGGAACCCATGAGCCTCTAATCACTCATGGTTGTCTAAACCCAGCTTCCATCTGTTTGGGAGTCTCTTGAAGTCGGAAACACGCGTCATTTACCATGCACACCTCTAGCGATATGTTTGATGTGCAGGATTACGTGTAAGAAGGCGTATGGAAGAACTACAGCGAGAATCCGTTTGGGAGGTGGACTTGGACGTTGAGCGATTCGAAGGCGCTGGCCTGCCTGGCCTCCTTAGCCATCCTGATCGCATTCGCGCAAACAAGAGCGTTGGTTGTAATACGATACATCATCTATCAACGAACAAAGTCTTTGATGCTTCCTGATGTTAGTAATACCGACTCTCGCCAAGCAATTTCGCAGGGAGGGGCAATCGCAGAAGCCCTTCCAGCAATAACAAGGTCGGCCAAAAATTTGCAGAACAGACTTCGTCGTACTCATCCTACTAGACAGAATGGATTAGACACACCGGAAGATTCTGACAGCCCCATTATATCGCCATGGTTTGGAGTCTTTGCCCTCTTAAATGTCATCCTGTTTGTCATCATGGGCGTGGTGACCCCTTGGATTTTGTCAAACGGATCGCTTGAGACACCGGTGGTGAAATCTAAGAGTACAAATACATGCATAACGGCCCGTCATACTGAGAGACTTCCAGATTTGATCAAAGACCTTAAGAGAACAGATGCAATACTCCAGCAATGCCGGAATCGGTTAGATGACAACTGCAACAAGCAACTTTACCTTCGCCAGCCCCAAGTTTCCATACGACGAATTGAAAACTGCCCGTTTCCGACCAATATCTGTCATAACAGAACAAAATCAATAGAGCTAATTCACCGGAATATCGACGCGTACGAGGTGGGTGTCAATACTCGGACAAGGTTGACTATGAACCATCGACTTACCTGTGCCCCGATAAATCTGGATTCCTTATACCGTTTCAGCCACACGAATTCAAAACCAGTAAAATTACTAGAATCGCTAATTACAATACAATCGGGGCGAAATTTCAGTCGTAGCTATTCTCTTCCTCTACGTACGTTGAATGGGCCTAATTTTGCCTCAAGAGAGAACTCTGGACAGCACATGGCCGAGGCAAATATTCCATCTGACCTCACCATCTTGCCAAAATATAACAGTGAGGTGAATCCCGACTTATTCCACACTGACCTACGCCGGAGCGATGCGATGCCATTCCTAGTCATTTATCGAGCCGGAGCGGCAAAGAATCCAATCCCTGTTAAGGACCCGTTTTTCTCCGCCAACACAAAACTCTTGGATGATAACGAAAACTTTTATGCAGATCAAGAAGCCACTGCATTAGGATGCGCTGAACAGTTTCAGTTCTGCTGGGCAGGATCCTCAGGCTGCACGGAATGGGGACTACGATCAACTTCGCTCTACGATATTATTAGACTTCCAGACTTCGAACGGGACGATGTATTAGTGACTGATGTGGTAACAATCTTCAAGGTGATGCCTGCCATGCTCTCTGTGTATGACTATCTTGCTCTGCGTGTTGATCTCAGACACATGATCCCATTGATAACCTTGGACGCCTGGAACCAAGACCAGAACCAAGTGGACAAGGAGCTTTGGGTGACGGAAGTAGAGACTTGGTTTGCGAAAGGAATTTTAAGTGCAATATTAAATACCAATTACGGCGTTCGATTTCCTCTGGACGACATGAGCGAGAAATGGTCTCCTGAACTCAGAAAGAAGTACTCGCTATGCGGCCGCATCCTTTTTCGCGATGGTAGATACACTAACATCAACTGGGTTGGCCTTTGGGTCTTGTTAGCCGTACTATTCATCATCTATATCACGAGCTATCTAGTTGACAGAATACACGGGGTAGCCGTCGAACTATACAGCAACTCTCCTGACATAACACGCAAACTGGTAATCTTCCTGAAGCCAACCAGCGTCATTATGCAGAATGCATATTTAAAAACAAAATCAAAGATAATCTACTATAGAGACAACTTTCTTATCTTCTGGAAATCTTTCAGCTCCGTCAACCTTGACGAGAGGATTGGACGATTGCAAGGACAACCATCGTGGCGATATAGATTTAGTTTCAGATTCGGATTCAGCAAAAATCGAGGTGTTGGCCCGCATCGGAATTCAAGCAGAGATGCTGGAAATCACGAAGGCTATTCATTGTGAGTAGTATATATTGATGAAACATTAAGATTTTTGTTTCACTTTCGTTCATTAGAAACGGTTGTTCAACGAAACGCATTTTGAAAGCAAGTCGTCATTCCAAACGAGTCGCAAATATCGCAAAAACCCAGACAAATAACATTGTATCTAACCAGTCTATTTTTTCTATATATTTCTCGGCTGTTGAGTAATAATTATCATTGAATGCATCTCTTTTGGTTTGACGTTCCCGCTGTACTCCCTACCTTCATTACTGTGTACTTCAGTTCTTTACAGTGTATGTATTCTGGCAGGTGTTAGATTACCCTCTTGAACTCGTACTGCGTGATTCAATATCAAAAAATGGATGAACTCCATATGCGGAAGTCGATCATACCTTCGGCTTAGAACCAGCACTCTATTAGAGAGACAATAATGCAAGCAAGTAAAATGACTGTTAAGTGTGAGATAATGATCAAATCGCTAAATAGAAACTACCCAACAAGCTTTAGATCACCGAAATACGACTTGAGCGTTTACATAATATGAAAGAGGATATATTGGCAAATACGGTTATTCCGAAATGGCAGCAAATCTAATAACAAATTGAGCAGCTATGCAAAGTACAAAAGACTAAGCATGGCTGAAACAAGTTAGCAGATAATACCTGAATGCAAAGTACCTTCTAGAAAACAGTGCAAATAAGAGCTATTTGGAAACGAGATCCACACGTGGCTCATTCTTGATTTCTAGATCAAGTAGGGAAGCCAAAAAAATGTGAGCCTCTTTCTGCAGCATCAACTATGCACAAGTAACACAAGGATAATTTCAAATTTAGTGCATAAAGTCAGTGGAGATGGAATTACGCGCCCGAATCGCTGTTCAGCTCGAGTTTCGTCGCGGGAATTGTGACGAAGTCGAGCGAGATGACCTAAACATACCTACTGGACTGGGGATTCAATAAGTAGAGTCATAAATTTTGGATTAGAAGAAGTATATATCTCATCAAGACAGAATGAGAAGTCACCAAGAAATATTATGTCCCTTTACTTGAAGAAGTGAATTTGAGGGCGTAAATCATGCACATAGACATATAATTGTAGTACACACTATACTAAGAATACCATCTTGTGCCTTTCCATAATTTCTGGATTATGCAAAGCCTCTCCATTCATGATACCTGGAACAAACACACCACCTAGCAATTCGAATGCCGTTTGATTCTCAGGATTTATCGGCTCACTCGGTCTCAAAACCACAGGCATTGAGCAACCGGGTATAATGTATATCTGGTCACCTGTTCTCAGTGGACAAAGCGCGGAGCCTACGTAGCCGGAAAATGTTGTAAAAAGTCGAGCAAGCATCGGTGTCCGGTCACCCATTACAACTTCAGGAATATAGCTATTTTCAGATGTGTATTGATGAGAGGCAAACAAGTCTCGCAAACGGATACCCCAGAGATCGATGTTACCGAATGTCGTGAGGAGAATTTTAAGGGTTGATGTGGCAGGTATTGTTAGAGTTGGGGACAAAAGTTGCGCTGCATAGTCGAGGTCCTTCACTTCGCCTTCGAGAAAATCCAATGGAATGTCGAATACAGTTTCCCCACTTTGTTGCACTTTAAATGTCATACGCTCAAAGCACTTTGCGAGCGCTTGCCTTAAGCCTTCGAGGTCATCGTAAACATGCTGCGATGAGGAGTACAAGTTCGGGCTAGGGGCCGGAGGGGGGTCGGGGAACACGTGCAACATCGCCCCCTGCATCTTAAGCCGGAGCACCTCGCGAGGTACTCCGATAAGCTTGAGAACTTCATCAAAGATGTGAGGTTGGGCGAGAAGTTGCTCATGTTGTACCCTTCTTTGACTTGCAACACTCGGTGTTGTCTCACGAATGGTATCAATATAAAATGCATTTACTGCTAGCGCATCTAGTACACGTTCCGGGCCCCTTCTGAAAACTTTGTATCGAAGTGGATCCGGTATTCCGGAGTTACAATCAGTTCCTAGTGTCCAGTTGAAATGCGCCAGACTGAATCGCAGGCCAAGGTTTGGCACCCACGAAGGCCAGTCTTTATGGCCAGGAAATGGTGACCATGGTCGGTAAAGAATCCACGACAATGACTGGTTGCATCCGAAGTTGGCTTCTGCAAAGTCAACCATGACATCTCGGTAGGTGTGCGTCTCAGAATGATCTACATGCAATAGGTCGACAAGGCTGTTTGGAAGGATGCTAATCATCGCATACACCACGTCACGGGGATCAGTGGCAGCATTACTAGAAGCAGTTCGAAACCAAAACGTGGAAGTAATACCTGATTCCGCCGTAATGAGATCTAAGTTGACCTGAAGCTGGCGTAGATCCCGGAGCTTCATTAGTCCTTTCGAGAGATCCATGGCGGACACCACTTTTCGAATGTCGGCACGATCTTGGGCGAGATCAAAGTCACCGTTGAAAAGAAGCAGTGAAGGATTCGTTGTTATCCGAGGGCCAAAGGTCAGAAGCTTGGATGTAGGAAATCGCCGAGCACCGCATATTGTGATGGCTTTGTCGTTGCCCAACACAATTTCTTGCATGATCCAAATGCGGGTCCAGTAAGGCCGGGATAACATTTGCGTAAGGCGAAGTCCAAATTCCGAGGAAATGTTGCGCATAAACCACTGACTGATCTTCAACACTTCTGCTTCGGTGGCTATGCTTTGCCCAATGATATTCATAACCTCGAGAACATTACCGCTGTATTCTGCTTCATCTCCAAGCCAGGAAACAACTCGGTCAGCTGTCTTGTATATTTGACCCATTCTTTTGATTTCATGATCTTTTTCCGCAAGATCTTGCTGATTGATGCACAGATTGTCGGCCCACACGCGCTTGCCGCACTGAACCTCCGGAATCTCGCGCAGCGATCTCAGCGCTTTCTCGAGATTGAGGGGGACTTCTATGAGATTTCCATCCAGAACGATTTGGCCTGTTCTAGGCTTATCCATCATAGAATCTAATCCTACGTGTTTGATGGCTTCGGCAAATGGAACACCGCCAGCTTGATTGTACCTTACAATCTCCGCGAGCTCTTTGCTAAAATCGGTTACTGGCCTGGCATCGCTCCACATGTAGGATAGCGCTAGGTAACCTGTAGTGTCTTTCTCTGGATGCTTCGTGTTGCCACTCAAGGGGCTCCAAATCCATGATTGTAACCATCCCCCCCACCCGAGTAGTGTCGTGTAACTATTGAAATCTGGGGGTAACCAGGTGTGTTGGCGTTTTTCGAACGCAGTAAAGTGTGCCTTTAGTGTTCGTTCCCGTTGCTGGTCAATCTCAAAGCTGACTCTGTCATCGATTTTTATTTGTACGTCGTCACGTATGCTCTGTTTAAGCGCAGCTAAATGATGTCTATCATCACTAGAGCTAAATTGCGGCATGTCATGGAACATCATATCTAGCACCAAATCTATTCCTACTTGTGAGGCGGCTGCTTCCCTATTGGCTAGTTCATGGCTATCCAGCGATTCATATTCGAGCTGGCACTTGATAATTTCGGGGTTGAAATCCAGTGCGTTGGACCGATGTGGTGAATTTGTGGGCGGGAAAATTCTCAGGAGGCGGATCTCCCCTTTTGAACGATCTAGCGGGCGATACTTTGGATGGTCAGCTTTTTGATATGGTCGTGATGTGGCGTCGTGGTCTGAACGAGTTAGCAATCACAATTAGAGGTAGGCTGCTTCCCTGGCGCTCACTCTGGCCAACATGAGACTGATCTAACGGTAAGAGTTTCCGTCGCAGTTTTGATTTCCCTTGTGGAACTTGGCCATCTTTAGTGGCTTTCTTTGAGTGCTTCTGACCCATGGTGACTTTGGAGGATATGTCATGATCGAGAAAGCGAGAAGAAGCTCCATATAAGTAGCTGAGACTGGTGACAGCCCAGCTGAGATATGGATGTACAGAAAGCCAATTATGGGTGGCATGGCTGAGAGGGGATGCTTGGCTTGATGCGGTACCACCACCAAATGCCGTTAGAAAACCACCACAGACTTGAACGCCAAGTGAGGCAACCCAGATGAACACCTTCGATAGTGAATGCTTGCGTCATATCAGATATCAATCGCACTCAGCTATTGGGCCATTCTGGCTGAACAAGAAATGATGCGTAGTTTTAATCAGGATATCTCAAGCCTAGAATATTCAATCTAGATAATGCGAGCAACGCGAAAGGTTATTCTATGCTGCAGGTGCCACAAATCTTGGTGCCTATCGTGAGACTTGAGGAAAACCACAACATTCGACAGATCAATACAAAGGAACATGGCAAGTTAGTATAGCGTGGCCAACAACAGATAAATCCATGATTTGTTCAAGAATTGGTACACAAGAAGATATCCTGGAATGATAGGTGTGGAAGGAAGGAGGGGAGGTTGCTCCTACTATCTCTGGAGGGATAAGCGCCTTGGCGGCGAGTCGTGCCTGGAGAATTTCAAAATGCGGGACGCGTTTACAAGCCACCAAACGACAGCTGCGCAAAGCTCGACGATACCCTTTGGACTGTATTTGCAAGCTTTAGCTGTCAATATCTACACCTTGCACTTAGGGGGTCATTTCCGGTACATTCACAACTAGACAGCATGTCGTTCGGCGGCCAAACACCGACGATTGTCGTGCTGAGGGAGGGTAAGGTGGCATGGAGCTTTGTATGCCTAAGCAGACACTGATTGCTACAGGCACCGACCAGTCTCAAGGCAGAGGGCAAGTCATATCCAACATCAACGCCTGTCTTGCGGTACAATCTACCATCAAAGGAACGTTGGGCCCATATGGCGGGGACCTGCTCATGGTCGACGAGAACGGCAGGCAGACAATCACAAATGATGGCGCGACAGTCATGAAGGTAGCTACCATACTGGAGTTGAGGCATTAATGTGGAACCTGACGCTTTATAGCTTCTCGACATTGTCCACCCCGCCGCCCGCATCCTCACTGACATTGCACGATCGCAAGACGCCGAAGTCGGTGATGGTACCACGTCCGTCGTTGTCCTAGCCGGAGAGATATTAAAAGAGATCAAAGACTTTGTCGAGCAGGGAGTCAGCAGCCAGACCATCATCAAGGGCCTGCGGAGAGCCTCGAACCTAGCCGTGAACAAGATTATGGAGATCGCCGTGGACACAGCGGAAGGCAACCAGCGGGACACCCTCTTGAAGCTTGCGGCCACGGCCATGAGCAGCAAGCTGATTCACCGTAACGCTGACTTCTTCACAAAGATGGTGGTGGATGCCGTGCTGTCGCTCGACCAGGATGAGCTGAACGAGAAGCTCATTGGTATCAAGAAGATCACAGGTGGAGCTCTTCAGGACTCGCTATTCGTCAACGGTGTCGCGTTTAAGAAGACCTTCTCATACGCCGGTTTCGAGCAACAACCCAAATCGTTCAAACAGCCCAAGATTGTTTGCCTGAATGTCGAGCTGGAGTTGAAGAGCGAAAAGGACAACGCAGAAGTGCGAGTAGAGCAGGTCTCGGAGTACCAGGCAATCGTGGACGCAGAGTGGCAGATTATCTACAACAAGATGGAGGCACTATACAAGACAGGCGCGAAGGTCGTACTCAGCAAACTCCCCATTGGCGATCTTGCGACGCAGTACTTTGCCGACCGGGACATCTTCTGCGCGGGACGAGTAGCATCAGACGACCTTGACCGAGTGTGCCGAGCAACAGGCGCCAGCATCCAGTCCACCTGCTCGGATATCCAGGCCAAGCACCTCGGAACCTGCGAGACGTTTGACGAGCGACAGATTGGTGGCGAGCGCTTCAACTTCTTCGAGGGTTGCCCTGAGGCCAGGACGTGCACTCTGGTGCTCCGTGGTGGTGCAGAGCAGTTCATCGCCGAGGTTGAGCGAAGTCTGCACGACGCCATCATGATTGTCAAGCGTGCGATCAAGAACAGGAGCATTGTTGCTGGAGGAGGTGCGTGCGAAATGGAGATTTCATCATATCTTCACAACTACGCCGACACCAAGATTCCCCACAAGCAGCAACCCATTATCAAGGCTGTTGCCAAGGCATTGGAGGTTATCCCCAGGCAGTTGTGCGACAATGCTGGTGTTGATGCGACGGATATTCTCACCAGGTTGCGTGTGGAGCACAGGAAGGGTAACATTTGGGCGGGAGTAGACTTTTCTACCGACAGCATTGCCAACAACATGGAGAAGTTTGTGTGGGAGCCCAGTCTGGTCAAGATCAACGCTCTTCAGGCAGCGACGGAGGCGGCGTGCCTGATTTTGAGTGTTGATGAGACGATAAGTACGTTTGCCTCGAGTTTTATTTTTTGTTTTTGTTTTTTTCAAAAAAAAAAGTTGCAAGATTTGCTAACAAGTTTGCAGAGAACCAGGAATCGCAGGCACCACAAGCTCCAGGGCAGCAGCTGCCGCCAGGTGCTGCACAGCGGGCGCTGGGGAGGGGACGTGGCAGGGGTATGCCCAGGCGGTAAAGGAGCTCTTTGCGAGCGCTACGAAGAGAAACGAGGTGTATAGAATCACGATCAAGACACACTAGCGCCACCTCAAACGCCGGAATAAGATGTCTACGATAATGCAAAAAACGCTCGCCTCGAGGTGGCACACTCGGATGCATTCGCATTGTGATGTGACTTTGATTCGAATCGAATCGAATCTATTCTATTCTCCTCTCTTCTATCCTATTCTGGCCTTGACTAATAATTCCAGACGGGACCATCTATGTCTTGATGCCTCCTCGTACCCACGCCATGCCATAGCTCTTGACTCTACTAAAGAAGAAGGGGCGATCATTCTTCAGCCCAAACTCGCCCCAATCGTCGGTGAGGCGGTTATAACTCCAGTACCCTTGCCAGTTCAACTTGTTGTTCTTGGCACTCCGTCCCGCATTCCCCACATTCAACATCATCTTGTACAGGTACTTTGGCGTCACTCCTTCCGTCTCTACAATCAGGGTGCCTTCTTTTTCCAATTCCACCTCCCTTTCTTCTTCTCCCTCTTCCACTCCTCCCTCGCTGCGGTTTCCGCCGCCGGTCAAGCGCCAGCGTCCCAGTAGGGCGTCTTTCATGGGGGCGCTGGGCAGCGCGCCGTGGTTCTTGTGCATGTGCTCAATGTGCAAGAAGGGGACTACGTCTGTGGGTTCCGATGTGGTGAGCAGCGAAATGCATGTGCCGTCGCGGAAGAAGCGCAGGTAGCGGTAGTATGTGACGATGTGGATGGGGGAGTTCCAGGACACGGATGTTGGGGAGGATTGGCCCGGGCGGGAGTAGTTGACCGTGCTGATGTAGCAGCCGGTGAAGCGGATGCGTGGGCGGCGCTGGAAGAGAGCGCGGTAGGTGGGGTAGGACGTGGGGACTAAGAGAGGGGTGAGGGAGAGCGGGGAGGGTTGCTCTTCTTCTTCTGATTCACGGTCTGAGTCGAGGTCGAGGATATGCCCGCCTTGCTCGTCGTCGCCAAGAGGTTTGCCAGAGACTTGGCAGGTGAATGTGTAGTGCATGGCTGCGAAGCCGTACTCGGGGCCGAGGACAAGGCGCTTCCAGACGCGGTCTTCAGTGGCGACGAGGTAGGCGAGACGTTTGCAGACTTGGGCTAGACGTACAAAGGAGGCTATGTCCTGGATGGCGACGTTTTCTAGGATCTCGACTAGCAGTTCTTCTGGGAGGGTGGAGATGGGACATGGCGGAGCGGGAGAGAATTCAGTTGGTGGTGGCTGTCCTTGGATTGAAAGGGAGGAGAAATCGCTAATCAGAGTTTGAAGGGAAGACGGAAGACCGGCCGTGGGTGCCGTCCCTGGGGGGTTGGCAGAGCTGGAGTCGTGTGTTTTTGACGCTGATGCTGATGGCACTGCTGGTGCTGGCGGCGCTTGAGGCTTGGACTTGAAAAACGAAGGTGGGAAGTGCTTTGCTTTGTATGATTCGTGCACTTTGGAGTCGAGCTGGAAACGATCAGAGGAATTCGCATGGCAGAACAGGTCACGTCACGCGTCTCACCTTGAACGCTTTTCTATACAGATTTACACTATCGCCCAAGCTCCCCTGGCTTTCCTTCTCCACTGCCTTTTCGTAGTGGTCGAGGGCAGAGCTGGGTTCTTTACTCGCAGACGCAGCAGCAGCCGCCTGGGCGCTGGTTTCATCCAGCCTCCGGCCATGCTGCTTCTCGCCCAAATCGTGGTACACGTGGGGAGTTACGTCGTCGACATCCTCGAGACTGCGCTGGCGGGCGTGCGAGTGGGCGACGGCATCCGGCGCATGGCCCTTGGGCACGTGAGCCTTGGACGACGAAGCAGCGGCAGCGGTCGCTGGGGGTTTGGAGAGAGCAGGCGCGGTGGCCTTTGTCCTGGCGGTGACCTCCTCTTTCCATTTCTGGCGGAAGGACTCGAGCTCGGCCTCGGCGTTTGTGGTGGAGTCCATGGTCTAGTTCTGGGGTGGCGGCAGCAGGGCAGGGCAGGGCAGGCAGGGCCGGGGCAGTCCGATGTCGCAGGCGTCCAGGGCAGAGGCGAGAGCAGGCTGTCCAAGGGCCTAGTATGAATACATGTCTGCGACTAATAGTACAGTCTGCAGTGGGTGAGTCAACGCGTCAGGCCCGCCGACGATCGCGACAGCGCCCTTGGGCGAAGACGCACAGTCAGAGCGCCGCCGCGATGACGAGGATGCATCCTCATGGCGATCGGCGGAGCGACTGGTGCGATAAGCCGCGCCTGACGTCGGAAAAGTGCGGGCACGATTCCGATGCGCGCTAAAATATTTCCAGGCGGCGGGCTAGCGCAAGCCCATGCATCACTGCCGTCTCGCCGTCCATGTCGTCGCCGCCCTCACCGTCACCACTCTGGCATTGGACTGCCGCCGCCCTGCACACATGACGCGCCCCATCACCGCCCTTTCCCCCGCCCTCCCTCGCCCGACATAGCACCCCGCCTGTCGCAATCCCGCACCAACATGGCGACAGCGACCCAGCGAGCCGAAGAGGTCGATATCATGGCCGGCGCGGGCGAAGTGTCGCTGCCCCAGAAGATGCTGTCGGCCGTGTCTGGCAGCATCCTCACGTCTGTGCTGGGTATGTAGCTGTCTCTGTCTGTCTTGACTCTGCCCATGTCCCCTCTCTCCCCTCCTCTCTCTCCCCTCCCCTCTTCTCCCAACACTCCACACGGCCACGCCAACGCCACCATGACCACCACTACGACTATGACTCCCAGCACTGACTTGCCCAGTAACGCCTCTCGACGTCGTCCGCGTCCGTCTCCAATCGCAAGAACACGTCTCCAGCACCACGTCGTCGCCGCCCCGCGTCTACAATGGCGCCTCCCTCACACAGTTCCGTGATTTGCCGCCGAACCTCGGGATATCGGCGTGCTGCAGAGAGGTCTTCTGGATGAACAACAAGGCGCCCTTCTGCGTGGCAGGCCCAACAATGGCCACTATCAACCCCGCCGACCTCGCGTCGTGCGCAGTCGAGGAGGTGGAACGCAAAACTATCAACAGCACGTGGGACGGACTCCGAAAGATTGCCCAGAATGAGGGGCCCACAACGCTGTGGAGAGGCCTGTCGCCGACGTTGGTCATGGCAGTGCCTGCAAACGTCATCTACTTTGCTGGATACGACTGGCTACGAACGTCACCGGCGTCGCCATTCCGCAAGACCGTACCCGATGCATACGTTCCACTCATCGCAGGCGCAGCTGCACGCACCCTCGCCGCAATGACAGTCAGCCCAATTGAAATGTTTCGAACCAGGATGCAGGCCGCAAACCACACAGCCACCGCTGCTGGGCACTTCCGTGAGACCATGGACGGTGTGCGGGAGATGGTTGCCTCACAGGGCGTGCTGAGTCTTTGGAGGGGCCTTACCCTGACTCTTTGGCGCGATGTCCCATTCTCAGCCATCTACTGGTGGGGGTACGAAGCTACCAGGAACAAACTTACAGACGCACGAGGAAGAAGAGAAGCAAGAAATGACAGTGTCGAATTCCGCTTAGGTCGTGGAGAAGACAGGATTCAACGACGAAGCCGTTCAAGAAGTCGCGAGAACCAGATCGACACCCTCACCGACAGTTTCCTTGCCGGTGCCGCAGCAGGAGGAGTCGCCGCGCTCGTCACAACTCCCTTCGACGTTGGAAAGACTAGGCAGCAAATAGCACGACACGCGAAGCAGGTTGCTGGTGTTGTTCGGCCTGAAGACCAGGCAATGCCTCGCTTTCTGATGCACATTTACCGAGAGCAAGGCGCCGCTGGTCTGTTTAGAGGATGGGCAGCCCGATGCCTCAAAATTGCTCCTGCCTGCGCGATTATGATCAGTTGTTATGAGCTTGGGAAAAAAATGGCCAACGAGATGAATGAACGACGAGATACAGATCGAATTTGAAAGAGATGGTAAAATATCTCGTAAAAGTCTGCAGTCATAGGTTCCACAACTGGATATTCACGTAGTGGATTGTTTGCATGCACAGGCAGTCGCGCGTATATACTTAGTGTTATTAGCATGGCCATTTACTTGGAGCAAGAGGCGTTCACTTGTGTCAGCATGGGATGGTGTTTGGGCAACTTAGCGAGGGGCTATTTTCTTGAGATTCAAAAGCCTTGTAACTGTAACGATACCAGCGCATGTATTCATCATTCAGCGCGTGTACAATAGTAAAATCATATAATTACCAACCTATCCATCACCCACATCTACATGTGATCTTGATCGGTGATGGAATAAAATGTATTTTAGGAGTGATACCTTTCTCATATTTAACCTTCATGTGTTACTTGTGACGGCTTTTGTATCATTCTAGCAGGTCATCAATTGCTCAAGTAAACCTAAGAATGAAAATAATTGCATAGTTGAAGATTAATCTCTATTAATTAAATTCTTGCTTTGGAGTCTTCTCGTAAGAGTCTTCTGGGGTTAAAAATTATTATCGTTGTTATCTTTAAGAGAGGTCAAGTCAGCTTAGTCTCCAAGGGTTCACTGGCGCTAGTCAAGCACGTGTGAACGCGAACCAACGTTGTGCGCAAGCCAAAACACGTCCACCTCGCACACGCAACCCACGTCAACTGAACCGCTTCCACCTCAATCCAAGTCGCGATGCTTGACGTAGAAGATTTCGAAGCTGTTTTCCAGGGCATCACCTACAGCGATGGCATCGTCCAAGAGATCCTAGAGTACCAACACGCGCTCGGACGCACCTTCTTCGAGCGACTGCTAGAGGTCCTCAAAATCAAGGGTACGTCACTTATCTGTGATACAGAATGTTCCATACTAATTACAGCTTCTAGGAAAGAAAATATATCCACCCAGAACCCCACAACAACTGCACGACCTTCACGATCGCATCGTCTCCTCAGATACAACCCTGCACAACAAAAACTGCCTTATCTTCTATCTGCTCAAAGACTTGTCGCCTCTGCAGCATGATGCTACTGAGCTTGCAACAGCTTTCGCGCGCGATGTTCACCTTGAGAAGCGCTTCTGGACGTTCATCGAGGGACTATGGGCGCTGGACCACCTCGACTTCCCAACCGCTGTCGGCAACCTTACACATCCAAGCATCATACCGACATTCCCAGATGAGATCCTGCTCACTCTACTGACAGGAAAGGATAAGCTTGGAGGCATGGGCGTGCACAAGAGCGAGCAAGACGACATACTCCCACTCGCATATTACAACTGCGTGAAGCCACCTCTAGAGGACCAGAAGGTCAGGATCGAGTTCGCAAAGTACCTTGCTGATCGCAACGTCACGGAGATGTACTACTGGATTCACACGCGTCCAGAGTACGAGCAAAAGGCGTTATTAGAAATACTTGTAGAGGAGACACTGCAAAAAGACGCATGGGGAAACGGCAATGCCGCTCCGCTATATACTCGGGAAGACAAAGCGATGGAGTTGGTCAGCCTTCCGTTGAACGAGGAAGAGGAGCTGCATATCGAGAAATATCTCACAGAAGGCAAAGGCAGGACGTTCCAGGGTGCAGAAGACACAGTCATGATCCGCAGGATTGCCATGGGCAGACTGACGGACGTTGCTAGCGAGACAGGAACGAGGGGGAAAAGGATGGATGGCGTGAACTGGGAGGTGTTAAAGGATGGCGTCAAGAAGGGTCTAGGGCCCAGGAAGACCGAAGATGGATTCGTGCTCTGAAGGAGAAGAAGAAGAAGACAACGAAAACGAGGCGCGGCTTTTGCATAGCGAATGGCGTTTAGGTGATTTCAATACCCTACAAGGCAAATCGTGTCTACTTTCTGGACCCGTCCAAAAGCCACATCATGGCCTACTTGAGCTTACTCGGCTCTCCCTTCCAAACCTCGACCTCCTGCCCTCCCCTCAAGATGCCCACCCTCATGGTCGACAAAAGATTATGCGCCGCGTTACTATGCTCGTACACACCCCCGTTAAACAACGCCGTAGCATCCTTGCCTATCGCCCCGGCAACCAACGCCTTCCCCCCCGGATGCTCCTTCACAAACGCACCCACGTCGTGAATCACGCCCGCGATAGCCACAAGCGTCGCCCCCTTTTCCGAACAACTAGTCTGAAACTCATCCCAGGACAAGACGGGGAGCTGTGAAATGGGGACCCCCCAGTCCAGGACGGAGCGCTTGCGGTCCAGGGCTTTTTGCTGCTGCTGCAGCCGGCCCTTTTCGATTTCGTTTTCCCGGAAGGTCTTGAGGTTGGAGGCGAGCGGGAAGGGGGGCAGCGAGAAGAGGAAGATGAGCCATTTGGTGGGGTCGTACTGGTACCATGTGATTGCGTTGCCTGTGGGGGTGGGATTAATTAGTATAAATATATAATGATAAAAAAAAGTTTACTTTCACTTGCACTTGTAGAGAAGGAAGAGGAGGAGTAGGAGTAGGAGGAGGTGTGGTGTGGTGGGCGGAACAGAACATACGGTAATCACTTGGAAACTCGTGGTGGAAGTTGTGGTAGCCCTCGCCCATTGTGACCAGCGCGGTTAGGAAGTGATCCCTAGGGCTTCTCCGGTCGTCAAACGGCTGCTCGCCAATGTAATGCGCGAGACTGTTCACGCAGAACGTTGCCTGCTGCACCAATGACGCGCGGATAATCCCCGCGTATACTAGGCCTCCCCACCAATCTCCCCATCCCAGTCCTGCCACTAGCATCGGAAAGATCCAAGCGGCAAATACTAGACACTCGACGTAGTATTTGTGCTGGTAATACACTACCGGGTCCGAGTCCAGGTCCGAAATGTCCGTCCGGCCCTTGACCTTGGGGTCGTTGTTCAGCACCATCCAGCCCAGATGCGAGTACAGCAGTCCTCGCATTACCGAGTAAGGGTCTTTGGTGGTGTCTGTCCAGCGATGATGCGCGCGGTGGTTTGCACTCCACCATCGTATTGAGCCTTGGATTGCGCCTGCGCCAGTGAATGCAAGGAAGAGTCGCAGGGGTAGACGGGCAGAATAGCACCGGTGCGACCAGAGTCTGTGATAGCCTCCCGTGATGCCAAAGGCTGTCAATGCATAGTACACAAAGGACCAGGCGAGCGTTAGCCGGCGTATTGGTATGTTTCGTGCGAGAAAGAGGCCATATATGGGCAGGATGATTACAAGGGTTGTATTCAGCCAATTGATCTTCTTGTGCCAGTTTCTGAGGGTGACGGGTTCATGGGCAATGTGCTGTTTCTTCGGGGTTGTGCCAGGGTGCAGTTCCTCGACAATCGTGGCCAGCGGTATTTGTGCTGGGCTTGGGTCGGTCATGATGAACGATTTCTCGCACACAGAGCGGGGAGAAGGGGGAATCAGAGTAGTTCAGATACGCAGGCGCTGGAGCCTCATATATACATGCATTATATCTCGTCAATATTCGTCCGCGACGAGCCCGCAGTACAGAAACGTGGGCGGGACGCCCAACCACAATGCAGCCGAGCAATCAGCGTATCCATTTTCAAGTGCCTCATAAGCTGCACCTAAACGTCAATTCGTCAGTATGTGGAGGTGGAGACTTTCGGAGGGTATCTGCTCGGTCAGACTGCGAAGTAACAAGTGCATTTTCAGATTAGGAAAGCGTTAGACCAGTTTAGGCTAGACTTGCGTCAACGTTACTTGCCGCGACAATCCACGCAACAATGTACCCTTCTAGGTGTTCTTTGCGAATTGTAGGAGATGCAATTGTCGTGTTAGATATGTGCTGGGGTGGTGGTCACACCACCTGGGGTAGCGACAATTCTATCCACGGTACCTGCATATGTTGAGAATTTCTTATGTGGAATGATCCTGGAATGTTCACGGCAGATATCTTCGCAAGCATGTGAATGCTCGCAACTTGGCCCCAAAATAGCATGTGATTGTTCCTTCCAGCAGTTAACAAGACCTTGCTGCAAGTCCTGTAATATTTCAACGGGCCCCTTGTACCTGATACGTACAGACGGTCGACACGACGACCGGCTCTGAAAAGCAACTGTGCGATAATTGAGGAAGCCTAAACAAGAATCAATGTTCAAATTAGCAGTCAAACGGCAGTATGTGGTACCCGTTCTCAGTCTTCGGTCTGCCCACTACTTCAAGAGCTTACACCCTCCTCCCGTAAATACCCAACCATAGTCAGGGTACTCACTATCATTCCCAACAGTTCGTACCTCCTTGCTCTTGTTGAGGAAAGTTGGAGACCTACCAATAACGAAGAGACACGAGGCTTTCTCATGCTCAAGCCGTTTTATGTCACCAGTAGGGGCGTAAAGATTGACCAGGAACTTGCGAAGCGTGGAAGGGCTCTTAGTGTTCCTGTATGCGTACGCAATGGCACCAAGAACTGTAACTTACGCACACGCTAATGTTGGTAATGGCGTTATAAACGGCAGCCTATAGATCGGCATGCTGCAGAGTCTCGGCTACAAGGTGTGCCTTGCTGATACGGCCGTAGCGATGACTAGGGCTGTGATTGGCTTTGTAGGTTGGAATCTTCACAGGTACATCGCTATCTTCAATGCATCGCTAGAGGTCAATTCCTAGTTCTTTGATAGCTAGAATTTTGAAATGCAGAAGTTGGGAAGATGAAGTTGTGTATCCTGTGGAACTGATCTTGTGGCTCCACATCGCTCAGTGTGGGTCGCTCTGACTGAAGATGAAGCTAGGCGCAATTCTTCACCAGCTAAAATGGCAATCAGCTAGGTATAGGCTACAATAAGTACAAAATTGTCAAGCTGCTTTCAGTGTCAGGTCTTGTCAAATGTTTCGAGTTGTAGGAGGTGAGATGTAGGATATGGAGTAAGGTTGTGGGTAAGATCACGCTTAGAGAGAGATTAGTGTTTGGGTAAATGAGTGTTCTTCGATTAGCTCTTAGAAATAGAAAATGCCGACCCTGTTTGAAATTGGCTTTTTTGAGGTTGAGTTGATTACTCTTCAAGGTGGTAGATGGGACACGTTCTAAGCAGTCTTGCAAGATTGTCAACTATAATACTCCGAGGACTTTTTTTGCTCTATAGTATATACCCAGAACCCTAGAAAAAGAACCCCAGCTACAAAATTCAAGAGAAGATACTCGCCGAAGCATTGGCGTTCGTAAGCATAGAACCAAAATGATAGTGATTTTAATGAAATTCATCGCTTGCAGAAAGTGAAGAAACTTGTGTCCTTGAGGATGTGGATGAGAAGTTCAAAGAACTTCACACTAAAGATCATAAGCACCAGAACTTTACCTATACCCAGCCTATTCATCAAATTCTTGCTCAGATTCTTGCTCAGTCTCCTCTTCAGTCTCCTTCTTGAACCCGTATTCCCCATTTGTGTACTTTCTTAAGATGTTGTCAGGCATTGGTTCTTGTACCCTTCCATTGAGAAGAGCTTGACCTATTTTGCATATGAAATCAATTTCAAAGTGGTATGGTTGTTCGTCAAACCAGTCTGGTTCCAAATATGCTGCAAAACTTTCGACGATGAAATCCCTCATATCTGAGTCTGAGTGCTCTTTAAATGCATATTTGACTGAGTCGACCCCGAACCTGTAATTATCATCTTGCTCATGACTCGAGATGATGTTGGAAATTATGGCGTGTTTAAAGGTCTTGTCTTGAAGAGCTGTAGAAATGGTCCAGGCTTTTAGTAGAGGAAGGCATACATCCACATCTTCTTCGGGTTCTACTTCATCGACCAAAAGCCGGCCAGTGTAAAGCCAGTCGACGTATAGTTGCAGAGCATCCTGGTCTAGCTCACGCTCCAGTAATACTGGCCTTACAGTATCAGTTTTCCAGAGCGCTCGGCACATGGGACATGTTGTCGGTCCAACTAGCGATCGCTGCCAATCTTCAATGCATTTCTCGTGAATATTTTGGCCGCAGGCAACGCAAAAAGTGATGCTACCTCTTTTCAACTTGAACTTTTCAGTGCAGATCGAGCAGTCTGCATCTATCGCCTTCCGATTCTTTTGCAAGCGCGTCTTGAAGAACTTTGATTTTGCGCACAAAAGGTCCTCATGGACAGTGAAACGACGCCCCTTGCGCCGGATCTTAAACTGAGCGATTCTGCGGCCAAGACTAGATAAAATCAGTACAACAGTCATACAGTCACCTTAATGTGCTCACCTGATGTGACACAATTTTTTCGTTGCGCCACCAATTTTGTAGACGCCCATTGAGTACACCTGCCAGGTTACCAACCGAGAACGTACCAGTGGAAGAACGGATTGGATAAGGTAGAATTGGTAAGATCTGGTAGACACGTTGCAGTCAAAACAAAGGATAAGTGTTGCCCAATAGCTCATAAAGCTTTGGTAGCTCCACTAAGGTCGCAGATCTACAGGTGAGGCCCAAGTGATAGAAGGACTAAGAGAAAAGATCAACCGCAAGAACCAGATCTTTGTGAAATAGAAGAAAGTTCAGTCTCACAACTCTCACTTACTCCATAGCCCTCACTATTCTCAGTGTCAAGAATCAGGTGGTATCGTTAAACAAGCTTTTGTCGTCATAATCACCGCATACTTGTAACGCCAAAACCAAATGCTGCATACATGCAGTCCGTAACTTTTGCAACAGTGGAAAGGAAAGTAAGTAAGAGGCCATTTATGTGCCAACATACCACAACTCAACACCCATGACTTCAAATTTCTTGCCGTCATCGCTGAGCGGTTCGTTGCCAAAGGTGGGGCATGTGTCTGAGATGCCATGCTCGAGGTTGTCATCAAGCCAGAGGCCGTAGTGTCCGTCACTGTAAAACCGTCAGTCAAACGATTGTCAAAGAGATGCCTATGAATCTCACCCTCCGCCAATACTCAAGAATTCATGCTCGCAGAAAATCATGTAGTCGTTCACTCCGCTGTACGGGAATGCCTTGAACCTTATCCTCTCTGGGGTACTTGACCCACTTCTATCAGACTGTTCTGATCTTATCGATGATGCCTTGCCTGGCTGTCGTTTCGGTGCTGCTACGGTTGTCATTCGGACAGCATTTGTGGTATCTGCCGAGGGAGGTGGGGGGAGGTTTGAGAAGTCTGGAAGTGATGCGAGGATATGTGCGCGCCAGAGGAAGCACTCGCCGTTTCCATAGAAGTGCGGGGCAGGTCGTGGGGCGTCGGAGAGGTACGCGCCAAACGTCTATGGCCCAAGATCAGTATCCCAGATGTTTTTTTCTTTTTGTCAAAAACATACCCCACCGCCGCCATCCCTGATTACTAACACATAGCCTCCTCTTTTTCCCCGATACTCTTCACTGTTCTTATACAACGTCGCCAAGCTAACACCGTTCTGCTCCAAACTATACGCTAACATCCACTCATCCACAAGCTGCAGCCTGGGCGGGACCAAAAGCCTAATCTCCTCTGCTAGCGCCGTATTCAGCAGCTTTCCTTTCTCTCGCATCCCACTCCCGTATCCCTTCAGCGATAGTGGAGTGAGTGGTGGTGGTTGAAACGGACTTGCCATGCGCTGTGGAGGCTGGAAGACGGAGTGCATATCTGCAGTGGATGAGGACGGGTCGAGGAAGTTAGTAAACGAGTGCGAGAGCGACGATGCCGTGGACTGAAGCTGTGACTGGAGGCCGCCCGTGTGTTCTGATCTCGAGGAGTGTTTGGTGTTTGGTTCGGTGGTGAGGCGACGTAAGATGCCCGACACAGCATATGAGACGGGGTACGAGAAGTACGAGGAGGAGCGCGCCGGCAGGGAGGACGGGTGCCGGGCAGAATGCGGGGCGTCTGGGTCTGTCGTGGGAGGCATGGCTGGCAGTTATCGACGATTGCAGATTAACAGTGGGTCGCGTGAGGATGAGGTTGCAAGCTCGGGGTGTGGGCTGGCGTGTCGCAAGTTAATTTGGTAGAGTTCCGAGCTATGACGTTGGATTGCGAGTGGCCTGACAGCTCTTGCAATGTTTCAGGGCTTTGCCAAGGGGGTGTTGGCATCTGCGCTTTCATGGTGATCACTGCTTACTCAATGTTCGCTAGTTGGGCATGTTGCGTGTGACCCAAGTGTGTTGCTTCCTCTTCACACTCTTCCAGGTACAGCCTGGTCGCATTTCTCGCATTTCTAGCCGACGCTACGCCCTAGCCGAGACGGACCCCAGAAAGCTTGAACGTCGTCCGTTGGAAGGGCTGTACCTTTGACGATTTTTTTAGCATGTGCAAGTATTTCTTTGATTTCAAGTTAAAAAAGTGAGTCGCTCAGAAGTCTGCTTGATAACTTTTATATGTGTACAATCATCGGACAGATGAACTCTCCATGTCCCAAGACACAAAAAAACTTGTGCCTCTGTTATGTTCGGTCAACAGAAACAATTTCAACTTGTGGTTCTTCCGCCTTCAGTTCGCCTGAAGGAGCATTTGCCTGTTTCGCCGCGTCCACCATCTCCTGATCTTCCTGCTCTTTCTCCCCAGCCTCTTCTGCTTCTGCTTCTGCTTCCGCATCATCATCGTCTCCACCATCTCTCAGCTTTCCACCCTTCCTCTTCGGAATAACTTCCATAAAAGCCTTGCCCCAATCTCCACATTCGATCCACTTGAGCATGATCTCCAACACGTGATTGGTGACTAGGACTTGCCTGCTGTTCATTTGCAAGTACTCTCCAATGGGCAGTTTCGCCGTCTTGATTCCGTGAGCTACGGCTCGTTTGTGGCAAACACCCTTGTACCGATTCTTGTCGACCAAACCTCCAATGATATAGGTGCTGTTGGGCTTTAGGTGTGTGAGTACGTTGTCAGACTCGGAGGAGAGGTACACGATTTCGCCTTCTTCTTCTGCATCTCCTGTTGTCGCTTCGCTGGTCTGTTCTTTGTCGCTTTGCTTCAGTGCTCCTACGATTTCACCGCCTTTCGGTCCAGACATCCACCCCTTTGCCTTTTCCGCTACCGCCACAAAGTCCTCTTCGAGGAACTGAAACCCCTTCCACCCAAGATACTGCTTCGCCAAGACAGTATCAAATCGCTCCTTCAACTTGCCACCAAAACTACTGACTGCCAGATGCGTCCTAAACTTAGCGTTCCTGTTGTCAGAATAACATCTTGTGATTTGAAGCCCTAAGCTCTTCAACTCTTTCTCGAACATTAGATCCTCAAAGTCGCAGTCAAATATGACTGTGATAGGAGTTTGTGTTCCACTACCTGCTGAATGCCGAGGTGGTTTCATGACTGGTGGTTTAGGTTCGCCGCCATCTTCATTCTCCTTGTCTTGCGCCCACGCCTCGCGCTTTCGTTCTTTCTTTTCCTTTTCCTTCTCTTTTCGCTTTTGCTTGCGCTCATCGCGACCAGCCTCCCATCGCTCTTGACGCCTCAGTTTCTTGAGTTGATTTTTCGATATCTTGGGTGCCGTAGTCTCGTCACTGGGTGCATCTCCCGTCTCGTTTGCTGCTTCGCTATTTTGGGCGATCACGGGTGGCTGCTCGGCATTGGTTGCGTCTGTAGGTGAAACCTCTGCCTTTGAAACCAGCTCTTCCTCGCCAGTGTGCTCCACCTTCCGCATCTTTGAGGGCCTCTCTTCTGATTCCATGTTGACTCGTTATTAATTTGAGTTCTGAGAGCTGATTGGGATGGTTTCGAGTCACTCTCACCATCGACAAAATTATGCTCGCTCTACTAGCGCGCCAAGGCATACCCTTGTCATCGCAGCTACGAGCCTCACCTCACGTCGTCTCCGCATCGACCACACAACTCGGAACACCCCATTGAACTCCGAACACAGTTGCCCATCATGCCGCAGGATATGCCGCCCACCGGCGGCTATGACCCCGTACAATACAAGCGCAGCCTTCCTGCGCGGGGGTTCCGACCAGCCGTGTATATCCTCGGAATGGGCGCGCTCATGACATATGGTTTCTGGAGAGTTGGACAGGGAATCAGGGAGCACAAGTACGTAGCGGCTCTTGCATATATCTAGCGGGAGATGTGTGGATATTTACGAGGGTCAATGGGACATAGCTGACGAGATACAGTGAACTCGCTCGTGAAAAGATGTGGGCACGGATACACCTGATCCCCGCCCTGCAGGCCGAAGAAGATCGCGACCAGGTGCGAAGATATCTGGCAGACAGGGCGAGAGAGAAGGAGTTGCTTGGCACAGAGACGAGGGTCTACAACAGCGACAGGTATGGCCGCACATCCTGGGGTCTCGTAGAGGACAGCCCACTGACTGTGCATATAGGTTCGTCCGACCTACATTCGCTGTTACACCAGAACACGAGACGAAGTAGAGTGTGGAGGATTGGAATTCGAAGACATTTGGGCCGGAAATGTACAAATAAGAGTGGGAGGAGAAAGTGGAGAGCTATGCCTTTCACGCAAGACAGCTGCACAACAAATGAACCATTGATTTTTCTTTTGACATTCACATATCATCGCCTAAGAAATTCAGAGGCGGTAAGGATGGTCCCAGTATGTTGATATCTTTTCTCAAAGCCTTGAGTCAGCACTTTCATTCGCACTCGGGACATTTGAACACCACCATGGCGAGAAATAAAACCATACACCGACAACTAACCGAGCTTTCCGATGGTATCATTGATAGAACATTCTAGCACTTCATCTTTACATCTCTTGTCACTCAGGACTTTCGAAAAGCACGTCTTAGCTGCATCTGGAGACCACCTATACACTGGCGCATTGACTTTCAAGTATGAGCTTTTGTTCTTAGCACCTCTGGTCCAGTCTATGCACGACAAGCACCTTATCTTATGTAGTTGGTGCGGTACATGTTGATCTCAGTTTTCACAGAAATGTCTACAAGTCATCTGTTTCGAAAAACAAGAGCAGTGTGCATTTACAGGTGCTGTAGAGTGATCTTTATGGGCAAAATAGAGTGTCTGCACAGAGTATCTAGGGAAGAAAGATGATCAATAGGTTAATCAGTCATGAGCACCTGCTATTCATCTGGTTAGTCATAATCAGCCTTCTGTCCGTTGTGGCGCCCAAGTTATGCAAGGTCGCCACCGCTGATCAAGACCTCAGCTAACGCTGAATACCCTGGCACAGCCCACGTAATTGATAGACTTGTGGCTGTGCGCGGCCTCCCCTCCAGAGACCTACAGAACATATTATGATCCGGTACGCCAAGCAATTCGGCAATCTCCTCTATCCGCGAACATCTACGCCAGCGCTCTACTCGTACTACTCAAACTCGCTGGCACTGTAAGACCTGCTTATCTTTTATAGGCTATACGACTATAGTGTAAGACAGACGTGTAAATAGACTTATTGTGCTCTGCTCTATAGCATGTTAATCTACATAAAAGCCTCTTCTTTTATAGACGTCTTTAAGCTTCATTAACTAATTTTTTCTAGCCCACATGCGAACTTCAACAACTTCCCCGTATGTGCACCTAATTCTTGACTAAACCAGGATCTCCATAGCAACGCCAAACCTAGTATGCCACTTCTTAGGATCAGCATACTTAGGTATTGTGTCCGCAGCTCCATTAGCAATACAAGCTTCTGCTACTGTCATCCTTGCGCTATCTACGAACCCAAATTTCTCATACATCTTGACAACGCCTGTATTATCAGGGTGTACGACAAGCCTAATACGCGTCCGAACATCTCTCTCGGATGCTCTGCTCATCTCATCCGATGTAAGTTTCCCAAATTTGATTGCTGCTTCGGTAAGCCGTTTCGCGATACCATGGCCGCGATACGCAGGCAGCGTGAAAAGACTTGTAAGTTGCCAACGGGTCTCTGATCCTTCAGGACCTGGTTCTGGTTGACCGGACTTAGGCCAGATGTAGTCGTCGCGCGAGACTGGGCCAATCATGGTAAACGTTCCTGTCCACTCGTCGTCTAGCAAGATTCTTAACTGCCTGTCGCCAGACATTGATGGTTCCTTGTCCTTGTCTTTTGCAGTCGCGACGCAGATCAAGATCGTCGTGCTTGGTTCGGTAATCCTGCTAAGCCATGTCGATTGTGGAAGCCGAGATTCGCTATCAAGTTCTGCTGAAAAAGCTTCCGGGGCGACTTTAAGTGCATGGAGCTTGAATGCGCGGAACTTGGTAGCGAGGGCGTTGAGAATCGTATCATCACTATCCTTGGGCAATCGGATGGTGTCGTACATGTTTCCCATAGTCGTAGACGTGCTCAAATTTGGTTCGTAGCTCGACTTGTCTGTGTGTGTGTGTGTGCGTGTGTACAAACATACCTATCACGAACTAATATTTATAAACAATGAAAAGGCTCTGCAGAACAACATAGCTCTGACTCAAGCATGAATTGCATATCCTTATCCAGCAATAACCAGATATCAGCGGTGATGAGTCAACGTCAAGTCTCCAAGTTACTGATACGAATGAACACTACATCCAAACTAGTTTGCAAGGCGCGGCTTTGTCTAATAACAGCACAGTACAAGCACTAATTGACAACCTTGAACTACAGCGCAACACTATGTCTGTACACATAATGCAGATTTGCGCAATATGCAGATATCACCATAACGTGCTCAAGAAGCAAATGACCGGCAACTTTCGGCACTAGGGCACATGCCGATGTGGGATTCGGCACCACAAGGGATCGATCCCAACTAGGGCGCCTTAAGCCCCACGCGAGGATAGCCCGCCGCACGTGACATAACGCAGAAAGCCTAGAGGATGTGCCCAGAATAAGAAGCACGTGATATTAGCCAGACAGCTTGATCGTTTCTAGCATAGTGTAGAGAGTTTGATACAGAGTTACATAAGCGCGCTAAGTGTTCTGCCAATACGCGGTGAACGGAACGATTAACAACATGATCATCATCGTTGTAATTTTGCTGCTGTTGGCTACAGTTTTAAGCTTAAATCTTTGAAGAATGAGAAGACGCTAACTGCAATTCTAAGTATAGAGGGGGAAGAGAGTTAGGATGCGAAAATGACGTTCGCGTCCCATCACGCAGGGAGGGACGTTATCTTATTTCGTAACTTTTCTGCTTAGGTATTTTATGAAGCTGGAGCCTGCTGTGATTGTTGCGCTGCCTGCTGGATCTGAATGATCTGGTCGAAATGTTAGCGAAGGGCAAGACCAACCACCAGACTTGTCAGTTACACACCTGCATCTTCAACTTCTCACTTTTGTCTTGGATATCCTGGATCTGCTTCTCAACACGCTTGCTACTCCTTGTCAGAACTCGCCGGCTTGTTATAAGTTGGCTCTACTTACACCTCGTTTTCTATGAACTCTAAGCGTCCGTTCACTGCCATGACTGCTTCTGCCTTGTCCTGCTTCAACAGCACTGGACCGATTTGCTTGTAGATGTTTGCATCATCATCGAGAATGGCGAATTCCTGTCAAAGTCCTGTTAAGCAACAATTCCATCTTCTGGCCCCTTACAGACGCACCTTTTGCACTGTAGTATTTTCTTGCTGCTGCGACTCGAGTTTCTGCCGTGCCTCTACGGCCGTTGAAAGCTCTACACGTTGCATATCAGCCATGACATCATCTAGAAATGGCTGCAAGCGCACCTGCTTGGAGATTCTGGTAGCTGTCGGAAAGCTCCTGCAGCTTCTTCTGCACGTCTCCCATGGCTTGGTGATGCTGAGTAACAGCCTTGCTAAAAGTTTTGTGTTGGCAGCTCCAGCACGGGAAAAGGTGGGATGTCGGGCTTCCCCAATTGGGTGTGGTGGCTCGTAAACGCGGGGCTAGCTCAGTGCTTGGCCATGGCAACCAGAGGGAAACACGCAGACATCTCCAAGTCACAAGAGCAGCTCTTCTCGCTAATCGCCGAGGATTTCTGCTGAAAATACGGCTTTGGGGATAGTGGTCTCGGTGGAAGCTCTTGCACGGATTTTACGCTTGTTCAGGCAACAGGAAGTGCCCCGCGCCAACCGCTTCTCCATCGTCATACCATCGACCTACGTTCGACCGCATACGCGACGCGCATACACCGAGCCAGATTTTCGTACCCAACAGCAGCGTAAGAGCGTAGCCTCACCTCGCAGCCAAGATGAGCAGCGCCGACTTCCTGGGCCGTGCCATTGAGCAGGTCAAGAAGGCTATCGAGACGGACACTGCTGGCGACTATGAGAAGGCATACCAGTTGTACTATCAAGCTCGTGAGTAGCACAAAACTCGACGTGAGAGAACACGTGCTAACCAGCTATAGTCGAGCTGTTCATGCTCGCCCTCAAATGTGCGTCTATCTCGTCCAGCGACAAGACGTCTTGAATACGCAGAGCAGCACACTGACAGCAACCAGGGGAGAAGAACCAAAAATCAAAGGACATGATCCGAGGCAAGGTTGCCGAGTACATGGAGCGCGCCGAGAAGCTCAAGCAGCATCTGAACCAAAACGACGAGACGAATCGCAAGAAGCCGTCGGCCATGGGCGCGAACGGCAAGGCAGCAGGCGGCAGTGGGAAGGGTGGCAAGTATGTGGAGGCTTCAAAAGTTGTTGCCACAGTTGTTGACATGACAGCAGGGGCGAAGACGGCGAAGAGGAGCAGGACGCCGACTCGAAGAAGCTCCGCGGTGCGCTCGCTGGCGCCATCCTTACCGAGAAGCCAAACATTCGATGGGAAGACGTTGCAGGTCTGGAGCAGGCAAAGGAAGCACTGAAAGAAGCTGTCATATTACCCATCAAGTTCCCGCATCTATTTACCGGCAAGCGACAGCCATGGAAAGGTATTCTGCTTTACGGGCCCCCTGGTACGGGTAAGAGTTATCTGGCGAAAGCGGTCGCGACAGAGGCGAACAGCACCTTCTTCAGCGTGTCGAGTTCTGATCTGGTCAGCAAGTGGATGGGTGAATCTGAACGGTAGGATGCATTCTATTCGCTCGTTGAGACTTGACTGACGTGTACCAGATTGGTAAAACAACTCTTCGGCATGGCTCGTGAAAATAAACCCTCCATCATCTTTATCGACGAAATCGACGCCCTCTGCGGTCCCCGAGGCGAAGGCGAATCCGAAGCATCTCGCCGTATCAAGACTGAATTGCTCGTGCAGATGGACGGCGTAGGCAAGGACTCCCGCGGCGTGCTTATCCTCGGTGCAACAAACATCCCATGGCAACTTGACTCTGCTATCCGACGACGATTCCAGCGGAGAGTGCACATCAGCTTGCCCGACACTCCTGCGCGTATGAGGATGTTTGAGCTTGCGGTCGGCAATACACCGTGCGAGTTGACTCCGGCGGATTACAAGCAGTTGGGCGAACTCAGTGAAGGATACTCTGGCTCGGATATCTCGATCGCTGTACAGGACGCACTTATGCAGCCTGTACGACTCATTCAGACTGCGACACACTACAAGCCGGTACGCACTCGTTTGTGTTCTCTATCGCGAAAGCTGTCTTGGTTAACTTTCCACAGGTTGTTGTAGACGGCGAAACAAAATGGACACCCTGCTCCCCCGGTGATCCACAAGCCGAAGAAAAGTCCTGGACTGACCTCACTGGCGATGAACTCCTCGAGCCCCCTCTCCGCGTACGGGATTTTGTCAAGGCGATCAAGGCATCGAGACCGACGGTCAGTGGCAAGGATCTGGAACAAAACGCCGAATGGACAAAGGAGTTTGGCAGCGAAGGCGCGTAGTCGATACGGGCCGAGGCAGTATGGTGTGGTGCTCTTTTTGCAAATCTTTTGCATTCTTCGTATCCGGCGCGACATAGCGGTGTCGCTATTTTGCCCTCCCGCCGAAGGCGGTTGGGCGATGGATTGGCGTTTAGGAAACATGAATAAATGGACGGACGGATGAATGAATGGACTATAAAGTACATGACCTGCGAGAATATGAGAATAAGCCAAGACGCATCTGATATGTGTTTGAGAACACTTCGAACCACCTCACCAGTTCTAGAAAATTTAGCAAAGCACTCAATCAGCATTCTTCTTGAAAAGTAGACCCGATTTTATCCATGCATCAAATAATTATAAACAAGCCATTCCATTGCTCTTTTTCCTTCATGGGCACCAGACTACACCCCATTGTTTATCTATACTAAATCTGTGTTGAGCAGGGAGGATCAAAAATAAAAGGGGGAATCCATCGTCATCGTCATCCTTCGTAGCCACTTTCGCCAAAAGCCCCGCCTCGTTCTTATATACGCCCACCCCACCGCCGGGGAGCCTTTGCGCAGCACGCTATCTATCCGTCTTTCAGGAAGCCTTGACGCCCCAAACCCACCTTTCTACGGTTCCCCAGTAACCCAACGCCGTTTCATATTCAATCTTAGCAATGCCTGCGCTTGTGTTTGCTTCGACACCTAGGCGAAGTACGCTTGCGCGGTGCGTTGCTGGTCCGGTGTCAAGGTAGTGACAGCTTCTGCGAGGTTGGTGTTTGTGGCCTGAATGAGGGCTTTCACCGACGTAACGACACGAGTAGCAGTCTGACCTTGGAGGGTTTCGGCTTCGAGGGCTTGAACAATGAATGTGAAAACCTTTGCGGGCTGAGAAAAGACAGCTTGGTTTTGTCTGGAACGTATTAGAATCGTACACTTAGTCTTTTTAGAGGGTTGGCTTACTGTTCTATCAACTGTGACAAAAAGGCATAGGCATATGGTGCAGCCTCCTCGTCGTTGACAATGGGAAGCGTGTCCAACCACGCAGCAGCCACATCTTGCCAGTTTTGAACCTTGGCTGCGTTGTAGTGCAGAATCTTTGCAATGGATGCTGAAGCGTTCTCTGTTGCGAAGATGTCGTCGTCAGCACGTGCGTTCGGGCGCTGCACAACTTGGAACAACATTTGTAGCGACCCAGCTGCGAAGTCTGACCACGCTTCACCACCCTTGTGCGCAGCAACGCCCACACCGTATACAGCTGCCTGTCGGTTGGCAGGAACATCGTCTTGCATACCATCAATCAACGGCTGGATAATGTAGTCGCTGTACTTCCACGACTCAGGGCCACAGAACTCCAGGACGTCGTCAAAGATGCAGATGGCCCACTGACGCTGAGTGGGATCCGGGTTGACCACAGCACTTTTGTAGAAGTCCATGAGCTGCTCCCAGTGAGGCAGGAAGGTGGTGCCCATGTTCTTGAAAATCGTGTGGAAGGCCTTGTTCATGTCCGAAAGTAGGTTCTGGTCGTCCTCAATGGCGAACAGGGTCTCCTCAGATGCCTCCTCGCCATCCTCATTCTCGGCTTGTTCCTCCAAACGCTCTTGGACACGCTCCTGATAGTCTTTCAATACGCCACGAGCAGCCTGAACAAAGGCATCCATATGCGCCGTTGTCAAGCTGTTCCTGCCAACGCATTCCAAGCACTCGTAGAAGCACTGGTACATTTCCGCAAGAGTGTCGATAGCAGGCTCTGTGCTAAGCACTTCAAGAACACGCTCTACTGTGCGTCCCCAGAGCTGGGCTAGCTGCGGCGACTCTGGACCATGCGCCTTCTTGTATGCGTTCAAGAGCGCTGGTACACATTTCGCCGAAGCGACACGTACTGGGTCGTGAAAGAAGAAAGCCAGGCCAGGCAGGGCAATCTTATCCATAATCTCTGTGACATATGGCTCGAAAGCGTCCTCGAGTACCTGCGCGTAAATAACAATGAGCTCAATGGCCATGTGCTTGTCCTCGAGGATGCTAGTCTTGATACCGATGACCTTGCCCTTGAGAGGAACAAGCTCCCAGCCCTCCTCTTCTTGCATCTGAGCAACCTGGTCCTCGTCGTCGAGCAACTGAATATCTGCCTTGGATCCAGCAAGTTCTGTCAAAGGTGGGATAACGCCAGCAAGGAACGGCACAAACTCGCGTCCAAGAACACGGCACATACGGCCCCAGCAATGGAGTAGGTAAGAAGCTTGCGGGTCGTCAGCGTCAACGACGCTGTTTTGGATTCGTCCGAGCAGTTGCACCAAGTTCAATGCGTCTTGTCCCATTCGCTCCTTTCCAACTGCCAAGGCGATGAGGGTAGCACATTCCATAGCCTTCGCTCTGAGCAGTCGGTATTCCTTTGACTGTTCCTCTTGCAACACATTGAAAAGCAGTGGCATCAAGGTGTCGTAGTACTTGGAAAATGCAGCCTCTGCGGAGTCAGCAACTGTGGCAATAGTTGACAAAGCCTGTTCCTGCACGAAGCGCTTGGGGCTCTGTAGGAGCATAAGCAAGTGGTTCAGAAGTTGGTCCAGATATGTCTCGAGAATAGTCTTTTCAGCCTCCTCGCAGAAATTGACAAGAGCTGCGGCAGCGTGTGCCTGCACACGGGGTTCCGCAGATTCAAGGACCGGAATGATACTTGGCAGAACGAGTTGGTGGTACTTCTCCTGCATAGTTCCAGCAAAATCGGTACTCATCTGGCCAACGGCATTGCATCCAGCCCATCGCACACGGGGATGCGGGTCCCGCAGAGCAGGTAGAACAAGATCAAGGACCTTGTCAAGTTCTCCAACCATCAACTCACGGCAACCCTCAGAAATGGCCGAGATTGCCATGAGAGCGGCGTGCCTATCCCTCCAAGCAGAAGAAGTCATCATTCTTGGGAGCCAGTTGAATGTAGGAGGCAAAATGGACTGGCCACCAAGCTTGTTGGCCAAACGATCCATGCACTGTTCACCAGCGACATGGTTTGAATCACTCTCTTCGTCGAGATCTTCTGAAACGTTCCACTCCTCGGCATCATCGTCATCCGCACCAACGTCAGTCATGAGAGACAAGCATTGAGTGACCATGTCGTTGGTAAAGTTGGGGTCCTTTTTGCACATTTGAGGCGCGTTGTCGGCAAACGTTGCCATGAGCTCGAGTGCGTTCTGTCGTGCTGTCTCTCCAAGATCCTTGTCCTGGATTACGGAGATACTGAACTGTACAAGACTGTTGAACAAGGGCTTGAACATTTTGGGCGCAACCTCCGCCAGGTCAATGAGTGAAATTAGGGCCTTGGTAAGGAGGTCCGCATCTCCAGATTCCTTGATCGGTGGGAGAATATTCAAGATCTCGGGAATGAGAGAGTAGTACTTCGACTGTGTCTTCTTGGTGATGGAGCGGAAGAAAGACGCGAATGCCTCCACAGCAGCAATCCGGACCTGGATCTGTAAGTCTCTGAGTGTAATCTAAAAATGGTTCTACACACCGAAGTCTCGCTGTCTGCAAATCCGCCTTTGAACGCGCTCACGACAACATCTTCATGCTGCTTCTCGATGATTTGTGGTGTAGTCGAAAATATTCTGAAGGCGTTCTCCCGCTGAGCTGGGTCTTGCGACTGGCTGGCTTGAAACAAGCCCCCGAGAAGTTCTGGCCATGCCACACCTATAGCCAATGTAAGAATTCATTCTACAAAAGATCAAAGATGAGACCGTCTTGAGGCACTGAGCTTCAGCTATAGAAGCGCGCCACCCTGGCTAGACACGATCATGACATGTCCCTGCTTTTGCTTTATACTCTTTGAAACCCCGCGCAGAAATTGGTTACACTGCCATGAAAGTTCTTGGGGTGTGTTGGGCGGGGGATAAGTCTTACCTTCATCTGTGTGCTGCCTCGCAAGCTCCGCGACTGCGTCACCGACCTTGCTCCTCACACTCGCATCTGGCTCCTTGCCAAGACAGCCCAGCAGCTTTGCGCGAATGGCCTCGCGCTCGGCAGGATTGAGGGTGAGGAACAGGTCTGCGTGCTGGCCAGAGGGTGTTTTTCGCGGCTTAGAAGACTGTCGCCTGAAAAGAACGGCGGCGAATGTGCGAGTCTGTTATGGAAATGAGCACGTGGCCCTAGCGAGTAAACCGGGTGGCTTCTAGGTACTCACAGATGTGTCTTGCGCAAGATCAATCTGCTCAGACAGGCCCATCAACAGGACTTCAGGTCGTTGAGCCACCCATTCGTCGTTGAGCTGCTGCTCGGCGGCGGACCGCTGCACATTGTCCGGCGACTGGAGGCCCTGCAGCAGGCCGGTAAGGGCGTTGTGGACATCGATGGGGAGAACAGACATGGTGACTGTGCGTGGTGGTGGTGATTGGGGGGCAGCCCCGGTAAGCAGTGGATCTTGTTCGCGCAAGTCACTCGGGTGTGTTGACGATGGCGGATGGCTGATGGCGGGGTGGCTTGCACACACACTACACAACCAGACCGAGGGCGTACAGCAAGGGGAGATGCGGGGTCCCGAGACGTTCTACAGCAGTCGAAGGCACGATTCTGTGGGTGTGCAAGAGGGTTGCTGTGGAAATTTGGTGTGTTTTGGCGGGGCTCTTGGGCTTCGCGAATGCCCGCCAAAAATGTTTCCCGTGCCAGACAGGACGTGCAGGGATGTGCTGGAATGGTCCCTCACCCCACGCGACCATTGGCTGACCACTGACCACGACTCTTGCACGGCTCATGCCTTGGTAGCTCGGCAATGCAAAACAAAAAAACAAGCGCTGATGTTGGCTAGGCACGATCGCATTGTGTATTCCGCAGGTCTGGAGCATCATGGCCACTATCCAGCGCGTTTCCATGGACACGACTCTGAGACACAAAAATTCATCACGCACTTGCAGTCCAGACAACGGATGAAAAGGTGTGCTGGTTTCATTTGTTACGAAAGCTGACTACGGGCATTATGCAGCAGTCGATCTAGGGATATAGTACAAAACTAGCAAGGCTGCAATCTGACACGTCCTACACACGTGTTTCCAACAACGGCGAAAGGAATAACAAAGGAAAATTATCGACTGGAGGCACGACCCAGCACAAAAACACCGACAATTACCACCGCCAGCACACCGATAGCTCCAGGAAGAAGAAGATCGTTGGGCACACCAGGGATCACCTCCGCTTGTTGGGGAGCAGCAGGGGCTTGACTCCTTGCTTTCGACCTGGGCCTTGTCTCCTCCTCCTCTTCATCAAAGAACTGCTTGCGCTCGCGGAGCACCGATTCTGGCGGGGTATATGGCTTGGTCAAAGAGGGTTGAGGGTTGATCTCGGCCGAGTGCGGTGACTTCTCAGGATCGTGAACAAAAAGGTCAACCTTCTCGTGATGAGTAAGGCGTGCAAGGCTAATAGCCTCGCTAAGATCAGCGTTCGTCGTTATGGAAACAGTGTCGCCCTCGTTGTCAAGGTAGCTGAGGGCGAAACCAGCCTTTGAGATCCTGCCATACTCAAACGTTGGCATGCCTCCGATCGCGTCGACCTCGGCACCGAGTTTGCTGGCTACACTCGAGATGAGATCTTCAATACCAGAAGAAGCAATGACCTGCAGGCGATGTACACGGCCGCTGGGGGCCTTGAACTTGAAAGGGAATGGTATGTCTTCGTATGAGGCCGGGTGGGCACTGGCCACAGTAGACTGCGACGGTGAGTCTCCGTTGTGGGATGCAGACTCATTGGGAAGGACACTATCTCCTCGGTCCAACAATCCAGGGCGGTGATCATGAGACACGTAGGATCGGTGGTCGGGCGTGCCGTGGACTTGGCTTCTGCCCTCGCCAGACATCATCGACTCAGTTTCGTTGTCTAGGGACAACCAGAACTTGTTCCAAGCAGGGCCCTCGCTATCTGTCGTGCCCATACTGTTGATCTTGAAAAAAAAATCAGCCGATATTCTGGCCAATTGCGGAAGTACTCACCTGATCAAGCGTGGCGTAGGTCAACTTGAGGACGTCAACCATGCCGACAATCTCACCTGAGTCGCTCATGACGGGCAGGTTGAGGTAGTGACCATCTATGGGGAAGTTAGTGTCAGGGCTTACTTAGCGACTGCGTGTCACTTACCATGCATCTTGCGTAGGGCCGACTGAATGCTCATGTCCATTGGTGCAAAGTCTGGGTGGGGTGTCATAACCCTGACAACACTGCAGGTAGCTGGGTCGAGACCGGCAGCAATAACACGAAGTACAACATCTTTACTGGTGAAGATTCCGGTGATTGAGCCCTGATCTTGGACCAAGACAGCAGTGGTATGGTTCTCCTTCATTAACGCCGCAGCCTCCCTGACTGACGTGCGCACGGAAACGGTGGTCGGAGGCAGACCTGTCAAAACAGACTCTAGGGTCGGTCCAGACATCTTTTGTCGAATAGCCTCAACATATTGGATAATCTGCTGGGGTTGGCTTGATCCCATCTCCGCCTGTACGCCCTCCAAAGCATCGTAGAGTTTGCGAGACGAGCTGTAGGCGCGCTCAAGCTTCTCCATAGCATCATAGAAGCACTTGGTAATATCCAAAATACCAGAAATATCATGGTTCTCGTCCATGACAGGCAAGTGGCGAAAGCCTTTCCTGACCATGAGGTCCAATGCATCAGTGGCGCTAGTGTCGGTCTTTGCGCAAAGAGGGTTCTTGGTCATGATCTCCTCGATGGTCACATCGCGTGCCTTGATGCCTGCTCCAACGACTCGGAATGCAAGATCCTTGGCAGTGAAGATACCGGCAATGCGATCATCGTCGTCGGTGACTAGGACACAGTCCTCCCTCTTGGCTGCCATCAACTGTGCAGCCTCGGCGACAGTGGTGTTGGGCTTGATCTGCAAGGCTGGGCTGGGCTTGAGCGCAAGGACTGTGCCGGGAGGGGCTTTTCTTTGCGGGCGCACACGTCCACCAGGGTTCTTCTTCTTGTTCAAGTCGGTCTCAATCTTGCGTCGAATAGCCTGTGATTCTCTGGTGAGCTCCTGTACAGCACCTTCTCATCTACAACACTCACCTCATCTCGCTTCGACATCTTCACTCGGCTGGCATTGTGGGACGATCCGCCCGCCTCGCTCTGGGGGACATGCGAGACATGAGTGTCAAGTGCGGGCCGTGGGATGCCAGAGGGGCTGCTGAGCTGCGGTGGAGGGAGAGGGCGGTTCTTGGGCGTATGGCGCAGGTTGCCAGTGTGCGACATGATTGCGAGTATGCCTTACTGGTCAGGATCAGAGTGGAGCAAGATACCTGGCAACAGACGTGATGGGCAGCGGAGTACTCGGGGGTGTGGTTGCCAGGGTTCTGATGGCAAAATAAACGCGGGCGGTATCTACTTGAGCAAGCGCCGAGGTGTGTGCTCCGGTCACACGGACTATGCAGATTTGCCACACAACTTGGGAGCAGAGCAGGCGTGGGTGAATGGAGAAGCACGACGAGATGTCACGAGTGCATCTACAATATGTATGCCCCTTAACACCATGCAGCAAGGCGCTCAGACGATCGGAACAAGACGCTGGTTGAGGGGCTCGGAACGCCAAGCGATAAGATAAGATCGGACTATTCTCGGAACTCGCTAGGCCGTCCACACCTGGCATCGAATTTCGCACCTGCAAGCTGCGTCACGCAACGAACGACACTCCCCACGACAACACCCTTTGCTGACTTCTAGGTTTAACATCTTCGGTGCGCACCCCGAATTCTTGCCAGACGAACCAACCACTTACAAACGAACAGAATCAGCCCATCATGGTCAAGAAGCGCGCGTCCAAGTATGCAACGTCGAGAAGCGAAGCTGGCAGGAGGCGAGGCTAACAGTACCACAGCGGCCGTAACAAGAAGGGTCGCGGCCACGTCAAGCCCATCCGTTGCTCCAACTGCTCCCGATGCACCCCCAAGGACAAGGCGATCAAGAGATTCACCATCCGCAACATGGTCGAGTCCGCTGCCATCCGTACGTCTCGCGAAACACTCCCACCGCGCACACTGCCCAAAACAACCGCCGCGATGCGAGAACGCTGGACTAACAACCTCGGCAGGTGATATCTCGGATGCCTCCGTCTTCCCCGAGTACACTGTCCCCAAGATGTACTTGAAGCTCCAGTACTGCGTCTCCTGCGCCATCCACGGAAAGATCGTGCGGTACGTCCAAACTCGCCACACCCACAAGGAGGATGAACAGGCTCTAACAATTGACTCAGTGTCCGCTCGCGAGAGGGTCGCCGCAACCGTGCCCCGCCCCCACGTGTCAGGTACAACAAGGACGGAAAGAAGATCAACCCCAACCAGGCCGCTGCTAAGACCACGACTGCATAGAGGATTGATGGGTTTAGGGAGTGATTGATCATGGCGCTGGGTATGGGTCTTACGGTTCTTTCGGAATCTCATACGGAAACTATGCATGAATCCACGGAAGGTTATGCAGGCCAATGTGACGATTCATGGTTGCAAGCTAGCTCGGAATGGAATGCTGTGGGCACCAAGGGCTAGCTATGAGCTTGTAAACGAATATCCAAGTCGATCTGCACCAGCCTTTTGTTCATTTTTGAGTGATTTGTCCGTTATTCTGTCATGTACGATATTTGGACTTTTACAAATGCTTCAAGTTTGGGCGACGAAGACACAGTTACTCCATCTCGATGGTTTATCTGTAATTTGTGCAATTTGCATTTTATGACCTTCCTTTTTCGCTCCATTAATTGGCATTATCATTGAATTCGTACAGGAATTTGCTTCAGTCATTCCGCTTCTTTCTGTCACCCAAATCGGCATCGTCATCATCATCGTCGTCGTCGTCATCAACAGCCTTTCGGGTTGCAGGCTCCGGTTCTGTGGTCTCCCAATCCTCTGCATTCTCGTCCCAACGATCGAGCTCCTCGTCAACCGTGGGCCTGACCACACCTGATTCTTGTCCCTCAATGCTCTCTCCCAACTCAATGTCCCTCTCCTCATCCCCCGCGACAGCTGCATAGCCACGCGCAGCCCGTTTCCTTTCCAACATGCGCTTGTGATACCAGTTGCATGCTGCAAGTGCAATCAGCGACCCCATCACATTGGCGAGGATGTCATAGTAATCGAACTCGCGGTGAATCTGCTTGCAAATTAGCATGTGGTCTCTCGCTGCAAAATTGTCAAGGCTTTTTTAATTTTCCATCTGCACAGCGGCTCCATCCACAGGCTCATGCTAGGCTGATTGTAATAGCCAGGACTTACAGGCAACAGTCCCTGCACAATCTCGCTCGCTAGCCCCAGCCCCAAAGTGCACGCTGTAAAGGTGAGTTGCAAGACCTTACGCCTCGACGTCTCGAGGATCCAGTAGAAGGTAAAAGTCAACAAGAAGAAGGCAACAAAGTGCAGCACTTTGTCGGACTGTGCATAGCTAGGGATCGAGTAGTCGGGCGGGGAGAAGCCGGCAGCGGCGGATATAAAGACCAGGCATACAAAGGCCGCTGGAGACCACCATTAGCATGTGAATTCGGGTGGCAGCGATATAGATAAGG
Organism: Mycocentrospora acerina; assembly: GCA_022701365.1. NCBI lineage: Eukaryota > Fungi > Ascomycota > Dothideomycetes > Pleosporales > Mycocentrospora > Mycocentrospora acerina. The sequence goes on from JAKUHH010000201.1 coordinate 663,534, forward strand.
CCTTGCTAGGTGTGCTTTGTGCAGGATGCTTGCCGAGTCTCGGTCAGCTGGGGTTATGGGAGGGCGGACATACCGGCGAAGGGTTTTCGTATCCGCATTGTGGATAGACTGGGGGGAAGCACTACGGGGATTCGAGGGTGGGGAGCATGGTCAGGTACAGCAACGAAGATGGGCTGCAACGTTGATCTTGCAGCATTGGCGCAGCGGGAGCCGCCGCTTTACTGTTCTGGGGCAGCGTGTGTGTGTCACGTGTACATGTGACCTGAACGAAGCATTTTTGTCGACTTGACTCCAACGCGTGGAAGATCAAGATGCAGTTGACGATATCGAGGAGGGCTTTGCTATTCTGCTGTCTGTAGCAGCGTTGTGAGAGCCAGCACAGCAGAGGCGGGCCGATGCGTTCTCCAGTGTATACCACAACGCCGCGAATTGAGCATCTTTCGATGCCGGCATGCATCATAGAGATTGAGCACTAGCCAGTGTAGTGGCAGAGCATTTCGATTCATTTCTGCTCTTGTGTAGTCAGACTGGACAGCCGGGCGAGAGAAGAGTGCGCGTGGAACAGAGCCTGGGACGCCGTGCATGGCCCAGCGTGGCAGGCTAGACGATGCAGCTGGCCATTTGCCCTCTCTTCGCCCGCTCCATCCTCTCGCTCGTCGTCCAGCATGCAGCGCGACCTGATATCGCGGCAGGGAAGTGCTGAGGCGATCGTCGACAACCGAACTACTGCCAGGCGCGCTAAACCGCAAACTGCCCAACGCGGGCTGCGCCTGCCTTCCTTATTCCAACGTACCTCTCCTCATCGCGAGCCGGCTGCACGTTCGGCCATCGAGACGCGCCCCCACAAGACGGATTCCATCTCGCCGCCATCACGTCTCGACTCGCGCGCCGACGGGCTGCTTCCATGCTTGGTCTCATTGCATCGCGACACCTGCACGAGGTTGGCCGTCGCCCCAGAGGCGGCCGCTCCCTGTGAAGGCCGCTGCGCCAAGCCCTCCCCCAACCCCACAAGCGACGGCGACGACGTGATGTCGCTCGTGGCCTCAACACACCGGCCATCTCCCAAAGACCGCCCGCCCCATGCCCGCCTGCCCAAGCCCACGCCCAATGCGACCCGCCTGCGCACGCCCACAGCGCTGCTGAGCGATGAGGCCATGCCAAACACCCACTCTGCCAGTCTGGGCGAGGCCGCCGACGCTGCTGCCGAAGAGGATCCGCGCGCCGCGCGCTGGCGTGAACACTACCTGCGCACCGAGGCGCGTTTGAACGCGGTGCTCGGCGGCGCGCTGCTCGACGACACGTTCGATGCGCTAGACAATGGCCCCCCGACGTCGACCGGCCATGTCCCGGCGGCGCATGACGCGCGCCCTGCCGTCACACCCAGGAAGCGAGCCGCCCGCGCCATCGACGAAGACGACTACGGGGACGACGACGATGATGAAGACGATGAAGACGAAGACGATACGCACGTCTCGCCGCTGCTCTCGAGGAGCGCGCCCAACCGCCTTGCCGTCGCCGCCCCCGGCACGCCAAGCATCCGCATACAGCCCTCACCAAACAAACTTGCCCTCGAGAGAACGCCCTCGCTGGAGCACGCCAAGTCATCAGATGATGTGCGCAAGCAGCTACAGCAGGATAAGAACGCCGCCGAGGACGCGGCCAAGCGCAGTTTCCACACCCTGTTCTACACACTCGAGAGCGACCGCGACGCCATGCTCGAGCAGCAGAAACTCGACGAGCTCGATCGACAGGTAGAGACAGAAGTTTCTGGACAGCCTCCAAATCCCCAGCCCAACGGCGCTGTCGCTGCTCCCCAGCAGGGCACCCTCAGCAACACCAACCTCGGCGCGTCTAGTCTGACCCTCAAACACCTCATCGCTCGCATCGACGCGCAACGTGATAGAGTCCACGCAACTGACGCCCAACTACGCAGCCTTATCAGTGAAGTCCGCAAGAACAGGAGCAAGTGGGCCAACGAGGACCGCGTTGGCCAGGAAGAGCTATACGAGAGCATGGAAAAGGTCATAATGGAACTCAAGGCTGGCGAACATGCCCATCCATTCCTCCAGCGCGTCAACAAGCGGGAAGCACCCGACTACTACCACATCATCAAACAGCCCATGGACATTGGCACCATGATGAAGAAGCTCAAGCAGCTACAGTACAAGTCCAAGAAGGAATTCGTCGACGATCTCATGCTTATCTGGTCAAACTGCCTGAAGTACAACGCCGACCCCAGTCATTTCCTGAGAAAGAAAGCACTCCACATGAAAAAGGAAACCGAGAAGCTTGTGCCACTCATACCGGAAATCACAGTCCGCGATCGTGCCGAGGTCGAAGCTGAGGAGCGAAGAATACGCAATGGCGATATCGACGCGGACGGCGCTGATGACAGCGAAGATGGTACGCAATTTGCAGTTTTAATTTTTATATTTATTTCTAACCTTTCATTTAGAAGAGCCTATCATGGCTTCACGTGGTCGAAAGGCACCAAGCAAAGGAGGCAAAGGTTCGAGCGCAGCCAGAAAGGCGCCTCCAGCAGGTCTGGAGGGTACCCCAGGCCCAGACACCAAGCCAGCTGTTCCTTCAGTGAACAACCAGGTCTCCCACTTGAAAAACGAGTTTCTGCGTGCCGACTCGGAAATGGAAGGCAGCGTCAATGGCTTTTCAACTCCTCCGCCTGGAACATTGACACCTTTAGGTCAGCACGGCGCGTCAAGGAATGGTGCGCATGGTAGTCAAGCTGACATCTCGGACATCGATGGTACTGCCGTTTCGGTCAGTGGATCCACTCATGAAGAGGATGCCGACCTTGATAATCTGGAATATAAGACCTGGAAGCAAGTGACAAAGAAGGACCGGGCAACTATTGCGGCAGAACGACACCGCCTCTTCCGCAATGAGCAACTCCAAGCCGATGAGCCTGCCATCCTGCGTTCGAAGGCTGGTATGCGGAGGTGGCAACGTCATCGTCTTCAAGCAAACGAGGAAGAATCTTCACGGGGTCCCGTTTCCCTACCTGATGGCAAAGATGGCGTCCAGATCATAGCTGGCGAATCGCTTGCTGAAGGTATCGAAGGTGAAGAGGAACGTCAACTACCAGATTACTATGATCCTGTCTGTGCTATCCCAGATCTCAATGAGCGCCATCAATGGGTTGAAGACAGCGAAGGCCAAGTTGTTCAGCGAGCAGAAGAGTACATGCGTATCTTCCCGTCTGGCCAGTTCACAGCGCCAAATACTGGTGTAGCCAAGCGGATGGATGCGAACATGCAAGCAATGCAAGACACCAGAAAGATATGCGCTAAGATAGGGATTGTTAAACAGATGCAGCTCCAGTCACAGGTAGGCAATTGGTTCACATGCAAATGTTGAACGAGAGACTAACCTCCAACAGTTGTATCAAAATCAGTTTCAGAAATACGAGCCTCAGCCATTCATGGAACAAGACGTTCAGCCTTTTGTGGTTTCTGAAGATGGCCCAGTAATGAACCCTCAGGTTTGTCGCACAGCCCTGCAAAGAAGTGTTGGCAAGATCTTCTATCATGCAGGGTTTGAGGAGTTTCAGCCTTCTGCACTTGATGCGGTCACCGACATCGCGGCAAAGTTTTTCCAAAACCTTGTCGCTAGTCTTGGTGTCTATCGCGAGACGCCGAAGATGAAATCTGAGACTCCCGTGACTCTTCCAAATGGGCAATTAACAAGTTGGATCCCACGATTTACTCAGGAAGAGGCTGTATTACACTCGCTGCACGCAAATGGCGTTGAGCTGGAGAGTTTGGAGACGTATGTCAAGGACGATGTCGAGCGACTCAGCACCAAACTTGCTGCTATGCATGACCGCATGCGCTCGTACTATGCTGAGCTTCTCCGGCCTGCTCTGGACAATGCTGGTGCAGATGGCGCTGGTGCCTTCAACGACGGCAGCGAGCAATTTGTCGGTGGAGACTTTGCTGAAGACATCGGAGAAGACTTTTTTGGTTTCAAGGAACTCGGTCTCGACAGAGAGTTTGGCCTCACCTTCAGCGTGCCATTGCATCTGCTGCAAAACAGAGTACATAACGCGTATGCTAGGCAGGACACCAAGTATGTATACTTCCACACTTCATATGGCCAACTACTAACAATCATAGTAATGCTACCGCTATTGGTGATGTCATGCCCGAGCCATCGAAGTTCGAGCCTGTCACATTACAGGTTGTCGATAGCCAGATTGGTCTTGTACAAGACTGGCTCCTCAACAAGCTTCACGACAATGGTAACCAGGCACTTACTGAAGACGATGACCTACCTCCTAAGCAGCGCTTCCCCAAGCCTCGTTTGCCTCCTACAGGAAAAATATCCAGTCCTCGGAAGCGTCCGTTGAGAGAACAACAGCAGATGGCACGCAAGAAGCGTAAGCTCGATGAAGAGAAGGAAGAGAATGGAAAAGACGGATCTAGCACTGGCGGACTCGTAAAGGGTCTCGGCAAGCCAATTGGCAAACTAAAGCTTGAGCCCGCACATAGAGAGAGCCATAGCGTTCAGGATCCAGAAAAGGAGGATGGAAGTGCTCATGGGATGCCTAGTCCACCGGAATCGTTCTGATCAAACTTTTGAGCTTATGAACGATCTCCTCCGGACAAGCATATCCTACACTTTTTTTTTAAGGAATGAAACAGATTGGAAATTCATAGTCCAAACGTCAAAGGGTCAGTAACCACCATAGTTTCGAAGTTCAGCATTCAGCTTTAGTGCCAACTCGGAGCACACCAGAATATTCTTTTTAATCAGTCACGCGTCTATTTCGATACCTTCGTTACCTGAACTCGACTTCTATGGTTCTGCTGGACTTATACGTTTGTATTTTTCTCCGCACTTTTGGCGTTTTTGCTTTCTTCTGGCTGTTTTGGCGACGGCATTGTATTTTGATATGGAGTGGGTGGCGGATGGGTTTCTTCAAGATGAACGAGTGAGCAGTGGACTTCTGTGGTTGTTCACCTGTTACTATTGATGTCATGTTGCTGTTATGTGCGTCGGTCGCAGGCAAGCAAATTTTGACGGGTTGGTTTGGGCTATTATTTTGCGCGGTGGTTGTACGTGGCGATGAAGTAAGATCTTTGAGCTGTTTTGTACATATGCTATTACGAAATTTGCGGTAGTACGTTTTGGCATTGGAGTAATTGTAGTGTGAGAATATGAAGCCAAGATGAGCAAGTGTATTTCTACAAGAAAAATTTTATGTGCGCTGTCATTAAATGATATAGTGATCGAGCAGTGTGAGGCATTTATGGCTAGAAGACAGTGATGAGAGTGAGTTTTTTGTGATTAGTGTGAGCGCGAAAATAGCAAGTTGCGGCTTGTCGCCCCCTGGAGTGTAATCGATCATAACGTAAGACGGGACGAAAAATCTATGTCGCTCACATCAGACGATGAGAAGTCTGAGTAATTTAGGACTTGCTGTCAGTAATCAGATTAGAAATCTGATTGTCGAAATGCGTCGTTTGCGATAGCCACAAAAGGAGTATCACCTCATGTAAATAAGCATCAAGACGCAGCGAATTAATCGTAATTTTGGGTCGGTGTCACCATGTACAGGCAATCTACTAGACAGTGTGGCTGATCCAATGATCGCTTACTATGCTGCAAAGTCTTTTTGCGGACAAAGCAACTTCAGCAATGTCTGTAGGGCATCGAGCGAACCAGAGCAGATTTGCGTCGCTCAAGCCCAGACCGCCATTTCCCAGCGAGTGCAAACCAAGCGTACGCGGCAGACAAATAGTCACGCGTGAATCAATGGCTTGTATCATACAGTTAAATTTGGGATTCGCAGCAGTTGGAACTGTGACTGAAATGATAGACATAGATTGACAGATAGCCGAGAGCTGAAATTGGATTGGATTTCTAGCGCAATTGTCTTTTCCCGAATCTCCCCCATTCTACCTCCACCGCAAATGACGTGCACCTGTCTCCTCTGATTAGACTTATTCTGAAACATCCCTGCGTGTCAGTAAGTTAACTTGTTCCTCTCTCACAATCATAACCAACTACTACCTCTTTTTTGCGCAAGCTAACATGCCACGAGGGCTGGATCCGTTGATGGCCTCAACATCTCATTCTGTCACTTCACTTCATCGCTCCGCCGACACTCAAGTCAAGGCGTGCAGCGCCTGCATCGACACTTTCTCTCGATATATTGAGCGGACTTATGTCCGCAAATTAGAGTCTGATCTCGGACCTTCTGCTTTCCATCGTCCTTGTCTATTGCTGCTTCGTGGATTTATCAACAGCACGATTATGGCAGTGCATGGCAACTGTGATCAGATCAACAATCAGTCGCTCTCACCACCGGAATGGATCGAACAATGCTGTCTAACAAAGTACTATGAATGGATGAAAACTAATCCAAAGCAACAAATCTCGTACGAGAATTGGAAAACATCAAAAAACACAAAAGGTCTCGCACTCTATTACGCAGCTTTGCACATTTGGAACGAGCCCGATTCTGTATGTCATCGGTCGCAGATTTTCTCTTTTTTCCAATTTTCTGATGAACGTAGGATGAAGAGGCGGAGAAAAGCGAGGTGGTCAGTCGATCTCGCAATGTGCAGGTACAGTCGGCGCGCGAACCGAAAAAGACACTTACAACAAACGGCAATGGACGGTCGCATGCCGCAGGTTCAGCAACACCGCGTGCGTCCACAAATTCCGAAGAACTAAGTGCATCCGGTAAGAGGAGGCCGCGTAAACAACGAAAAAAATATTTGGCATGTTCATTTTCTCACATTTTTGCGTTTTCACATAGCTAATTATCTTAGTCAGAGGAAATCGTGGCCTCAGACGGCAGCGATCATGGCGAGATAGCTACGCCCGTCGCTGCGTCTGCAAAATCATCAAGAACAGCCGTTACTTTTGTCGAGGAACGCAAGTCATCTGCTCGCAAGGCAAAGAAAAAGCGGCTTGTAAGTGTTTGTCATTTGTACATGCATCACCTTTCGCTCACCTGATCCTAGTCTGAACAAATCATCTCGCCCGAGGATAAGGATGATACTTTGCCAATGACTGAGATTTGGTCGCCCAATATTCCTGTTCGTTCTGGTACGTCATATGTTCCAACTTTGAATTCGCCCCACACTTTTGTGTATCCACAGGAAATAGCCGGAAAGCATCATCACTGAAAGACTTGCTTCGTACTGTCAGAAATTGCCCACGAGGAAATTTCTTAGAAGTTTGGACAAATCACTAATTTTTTACCACAGCGCCTAGCGCATCAGCCCATATACAAAACTCAGAACCGCTGAGAAAAATTGTCAGGCTCAAAGTCGGTCCTGGTAGGAAAGTAGAGAAAAAGGTTTTGGTAAGTTTCGTGTCACGTTTTTTTTTCTATACCATACTGAGTTTGTTAGTCTGAAGATATCGTGGTCGGTGATGATACAAACAAAGAGGAAGCATCCGCTAAGGTTGCCACATCCGTGTTTGGAGAAGACAATGCGAAGACCCGTATAAGCGCTAAAATCAGCCTGGGCGCTGTGGTTGGCATGGGCGAAGACCCAAACACTCCGGCTGGTTCTCCTGAACAACAGGACGAGTCATCCGCAACAGCCAGGCGTGGGTTGCGAATGCGAAGACCAACGCAGCAGCGGCCATACCTCTATGATGCACAATTCCTCGACGAAGACAGTGCGGCTGCAAAACAAGAACATAAAGAGCAAGTAGAGAAAGGTGATGAGCATTCATGGGAACTAGAAGAAGATGCTCGGCCAACATCCAGAGGACGAGGTACCAGGCGAGTCTCGTACGCTAGTATCATTGGGATCGACGACGAGCTTCTTTCAGCTTTAGATGAAGAAAGCAAAGCTCTTCTGCAAGAAGAAGACCAGTACCAGGACCAGGATGACGATGATCGGAGGCCCAGGCATTTCAAGGGCAAGGGAAGAGCCTGGAGGAAAGACGAATCAGACGAGGATCTGGAGTTTGCGCCCGCAAGGAAGAAGGCAGCCAAAGCCAAAGCCCAAGCAGGAATTGTGAAGAAACGCGGAAGGCCACGCAAGAGCGCAGTTTACGAAGATGTTGGTCGTGATAATCAAGACACTGACGTAGAAACGGCAGCAGGCGATTCTATGGTTGAAAGTTCTGCACCGTCGACGCCGGTCCTCACACATGCAACAATCCCTAAGAAACGAGGCCGACCACGAAAGAGCGTACTTTCCGAAAGTGTCGCAACATACGACTCTGCATCTGAGCATCCAAACGCCTCCGCACCACAAACACCAAGTTTACCCCCCAAGAAACGCGGCCGCCCCCGAAAATCAGACCAAAGCATTCTTTCTAAAGAGAATAACGACAAGGAAAACAATGCCAACGAAAACAGCACCAACGAGAACTACTCTCCCCAGAACCCCCCCTCATCCAACCTAGCAGTGCAAATCCCACATGCTTCAAACCCTTCTTTCCCAGATGCCATAGTTCTGCTCGACAGTGTCGTTACCATTGAGGAACAGCCTCCAACAGCCGTGATAACAGCAGCACCCGAAAATGTCAACGATGGCGAAGTAGAAAAGGTACCCACGGCGAGTCCCAGCCGCAAGCGCAAAAGCGCTAGTATCAGCGTCAGTGACGGCGAAGACCACTTTAAAGAAGAAGTGTGAGTACCACTTCCCCCCCCCCCCCCCCCCCCCCCCCCCCNGAGGAACAGCCTCCAACAGCCGTGATAACAGCAGCACCCGAAAATGTCAACGATGGCGAAGTAGAAAAGGTACCCACGGCGAGTCCCAGCCGCAAGCGCAAAAGCGCTAGTATCAGCGTCAGTGACGGCGAAGACCACTTTAAAGAAGAAGTGTGAGTACCACTTCCCCCCCCCCCCCCCCAAACTGTATCCATTTCTATTGTTATTAAAGTATTCTCTAACACTTTTGGCTTGCAGGGTCCATGACGAGGCGTCGAGGGATTTTGCGTTTGATCTATTGCGTGGAGCGGGCACATTGGGCGGGGAGAGAAAGTATCATACCAAGATGCAGTGGAATTAGTAATATCTGAAGATTTGTGTTGGATTATTTATATAAAAAAATCATCTAGATGGATGGATTGGCGGATGGATTGCCTGGGAGCGTCGAGTTGGAATAAGGTTGTGTATGAGTAGTAGTAGGATGATTGGTGTGGGCGTGATGTGGTAATTTATACGTTGAAGTAATATCTAGGCTACTTCTGGTGCTGTCTTACCGGCTCAATTAATGTCTTATTGTTGGTCACTTCATAGCAAGTGCAACTTTTTACTTTTACTGAGTAGCAGTTCTTTCCGAGGAGAATCATGGCAAACACTGCTTTTATCGCCGCGGTCGGATATTGTGTGTTCATCCAAATGCCATTGTCATTAAATTACTTCAGGATTTGACATCATTTTGGTCTATCTAATGGACAAGATTCAGATCTTTAAGCCCCGTAACCTCAATAAATAGTACAAAGCCCCAAATGCCACTCCTCCCAAATGCCCCGCATGTCCAATCCTGGAACCTGAATCATTCAAGAAATACCCGTCATAAATGACATAACCACCCGTCAGGACCCACAACGGCATCGGTACAATACCCATCAACAGCATCTGCACTTTTGGAAAGTAGCACGTCGCTACTGTGCTGACACCCATCAGCGCCCCCGAGAACCCCAATCCGATGGTCCTGTCCTGACCCCCAGAACCCACATTCTGCACTCGATGCCACAGGTGGCCCGCCGACCCAAGGAGTCCTGAGCCTAGGATGAGAATGAGGAAGCGGCCGGGCAAGACGGCAGGCACGTGGACGAGGAATCCCCCCATAGTGTAGAAGACAAACATGTTGCAGCCGAGATGGATGATATCGAGGTGGGTGTAGTTTGATGTGAGAGCTGTCCACCAACGGTGGCCGTACTTGAATTCGTTGAGATTAAGTGTCATGTTTTGGATAAAAGAGTTGAATCTGCCGCGGTAGCCCTGGTTTGCTTCCGTCTTGGCGTATGCGCCGTAAGCAAAGACGGCGACGTTGATACCGATGATGCCATAGATGATATATTGTTTGAGATTCGCGTCATAGACAACGTCTCTTCTCTTGACGTAGATGGTTTTTGAAGATGGACTTGTACTGCTGGGGCTTGGAGGAGGAGGGCTTCTGGGTCTGTAAAAGCGCACGTGTCGGAGATTGGGGGTGCGCCCTGCAGAGAAGGTAAATGGCAGAGTCTTGAAGGAAAGTCGAGCAGGCTGGAGTGCTTGCGTAAACCGGAAAAGGGAAGACATGGTAGCGTTCAGAATGAAATGCACGCGAGATGCGTTCTTGGCGGTGACTGGATACAAGATCTAACGAGTGGTTGGGAGATTGGGGCTTTCCGTGTTGTCAGCACCTGCCACTGACTGCGTAGGTATTCGAGCTTCACTACCTACTTGGAGCCTGGATGCCAATATTCAAATGCCAAGTCGCGGGGGGCAGCAGACGGCCAGTGACAAGCATCAACATGAACTTGCACCCAAAGGTCGGCCAATGCAACGACAATGCAAAGACAATGGCTGCACAGGCCCAATGCAAGGGCGGATGCTTGATGGCCCAGACGACGGGTGCAGTGAAGGACGTAGCCGACGGCGAGGTGGCCAATGACGCGAGGGCTCACGGACCCGCTCCTCCCTCCACTCGACCCTCAGTTCCTGCCCTGCCCGCATAAAGAAGGCTGTCCACCCTCCACCAACACCACACAACGCGCTTGTCTGCACAAAATTGCACTACTGCCCACCTGCCCGAGCCCCGACTGACTCTGCTGCGCCCAGCCTCACCCTGCGCGACACTCCCAGAACCCACACTTGCAGACGGCAGCCCACTTTGGAGCTAGTAGACGACATCACCGACCTCACCCCCTCGATTGGACCCGCCCCCTCGAGACTGTCAACAAACGACCTCATCTCCTCGCTTAGAGCTGCCGCAAGTCAATAGGCACCTCCTCCCCCACCCGTCGAACCCCACCTTCCTCGACCAGCTCCGAGTCCCACCACCCCCTCACTGCAGCTGTCCCCCTCGGCTCGAGCAACCACTGCGCATAGACCAATTGCGCCATCATTCCCCTTCCAGATTGCCCTCTGACGTCCTGACCGGCCACCCCACCTCTGGTGGCACATACTAGCACGATGACCTCCGAAATCACAAACCAGCTCGCTGCCACCCGGCTGAGCGACGCCCCAGCAACAGAAGCACATTGGAAAGATGGGCTAAAGGCGCCTGTAAAAGATGCGCGGCCACAGACTGAGGATGTCACGGCAACCAAGGGCCTTGAATTCGAAGACTTCTTCATCAAGCGCGAGCTGATGATGGGCATATTCGAGGCGGGCTTCGAGAAGCCATCACCCATCCAGGAAGAGACCATCCCCGTAGCCCTCACTGGCCGCGACATTCTCGCGCGAGCGAAGAACGGCACTGGAAAGACCGCTGCCTTTGTCATCCCCACACTTGAGCGCGTGAACCCCAAGAGCCCCAAGACGCAGGCGCTGATTCTCGTCCCCACTCGCGAGCTCGCCCTACAGACTTCACAAGTATGCAAGACACTGGGGAAGCATCTTGGTATCAACGTCATGGTCTCGACTGGTGGAACTGGTCTCAAGGACGACATCATTCGTCTGAGCGAGCCCGTCCACATCATTGTTGGCACACCGGGCAGGATCTTGGACCTGGCGGGCAAGGGCGTTGCCGATCTCTCCGCGTGCCAGACATTCGTCATGGATGAAGCTGACAAGCTGCTCTCGCCAGAATTCACGCCCGTCGTTGAGCAGCTCCTCGGTTTCCACCCCAAGGACAGGCAGGTCATGCTTTTCAGTGCCACCTTCCCCATCGTGGTCAAGAGCTTCAAGGTATAGTGTTCATTAGCTGTGCAAAAGCCAATTTTGCTAATTCAGTCCAGGACAAGCACATGAACTCGCCTTACGAGATCAACCTGATGGACGAACTGACTCTCCGTGGTATCACGCAGTACTACGCATTCGTTGAGGAGAAGCAGAAAGTGCACTGCCTGAACACCCTCTTCAACAAGCTACAAATCAACCAGTCCATTATCTTTTGTAATTCTACGAATCGCGTTGAACTTCTTGCAAAAAAAATCACCGAACTTGGATACTCCTGCTTCTATTCGCATGCGCGCATGCTCCAGCACAACCGAAACCGCGTCTTTCACGACTTCCGCAATGGTGTTTGCCGAAATCTTGTCTGTTCAGATCTGTTGACCCGTGGTATCGATATTCAGGCTGTCAACGTCGTTATCAATTTCGACTTCCCGAAGAACGCTGAGACCTATCTGCATCGTATCGGCCGTTCTGGTCGATTTGGTCATCTTGGTCTGGCTATTAACCTGATCAACTGGGAAGATCGATTCAACCTTTACAGAATTGAGCAAGAGCTTGGTACTGAAATTCAACCTATCCCCCAGACCATTGAGAAGAACCTATATGTTTATGAATCCCCCGAGTCAATTCCTCGTCCCATTTCCAGCTCGCAGTACAACCCAGGTCAAGGCCAGCAGCAAGACCAAGACGGAACCGTTGCGCGAGGTAATCCTGGCCAGAATGTTCGCCAGAACTTCCGTGGCGGGCGAGGTGGCGGTGGGTTCCAGCAAGGACAACGCCGGGGTCCTCCACCGAACCAGCAGACTCAACAAGGTCAGCAACCTCGTCAGAACGGTCACAACCCCCAACAGCGGAACAGTAGGCCACCACCTGCGGGTCCCATCTAGGCATCCTCTGCTGAAAAGCGAGGGTGTGAGGGTGTGGCTGTCTGAACAGTTGTCGCTGAATCCAACGTCTAACGTCTCATCATTTGTGTCACGATTTCTCTTGTTCAGGAGCCAGGGCGATTTTTCATTGTCGTTGCAAGTGCATTTGTTCTGGAGTTGTTTTTTTATTATGATTACGCGCGCGGTTGCCAACGACTCGATGGCGTGACGGATCGAATCATTGGCGCACACGGAGTTACGATTTGGACCGTTCTATGTGTACTATATACCATGGTTTCTGGTTCGAAATTTTTTGTCGGTCGGCTGGCCTCGCCGATTTTCTTTCTCGGTGATAACATGTCACCTTTTCAACAGGGGAGTGCAACTGCACACTCCTGTCTCTTCACTTATCCGTTCTTCTACACGTTCCGCCCACCAGCATCGGCGGTCGGTTGAGCTCTTTTTAAAAGTTCGAACCATCTCCAGATGTGGGATGTACGATTTCACTCCTACGATCCCTCGTTTGACTATCAAATGTCTCCGACATCTACTGGAAGTCACTGGCTTGTCTTAGGCCCTGCTACAGCATCGCACGTTATGAGCTGCGATTGTTCCATGTAGATCTATGACGCCTAATTAATCTTACTCCCGAATTGTTGGCGAACGACTTCTCGCACTATCCACCGTCTACCACTCTGGCGGTTTCGCTCCCTTCTCCGCACAACCGAGCGCTACTATCTGGCTCGCTTCAACGTTGATCTTTCTTGTTCTGCACTGCAGACATGAGAACCTGTATCAGTCTGGGCTCCTCTGCAAATCGATCGTTTATCCTCGGCCATTACTTGCGAATCTAAGTATGCGTCATTCTTTCATGCATAGCATGCTTGATCATTGCACATTTAGCACGCTCATTTGAGAAATGCTCTGGAAAGAAGGAGGTGGAAGCCTGGTAGAAAAAAACAAAAAATCTTTACACTACACCAACAGAAACAGAAACAAAAATATTGAGAATACAAATGAAGAGCTTCAATAAGGAACGTGGTGCGTACTAGGAGCACTTTCTCATAAAGAGAGGCGTAGACCTAAACCCATGGTTTGCTGGCTTCTGAGCCAGTGCTTGTTCGTAGTTTCTTCAATGCAAACCATTCTATTCTCAAATCGTTCTGTTGAAATATTGTGTTCGGTTGACTTTTTGGTATAGGTCGGCAGGATCACTTTTGATTAAGTCAGTCTCAACAGAAAATCTGCCAAGCACCGTCACGTCTTTGTCGCTCTCTTCTCACGCTGGTGATGTACGAAATAACAATTTTCATATGATGCCACGTATAAAACTGCCGAAGAGAACAGATACGAAGAGAAGACATTTCAAACAAAACTCACACACAGGATGGCCACGTTGTCTTCGCTTCACCTTGCCACTCCATTCCTTTGACGCCACAGCATCTCCTCCTCAACCCTCTTCACAATCCCAATAATCTCTTTTCGCTCTTGCCTCTCCCTCCCCACCAACATATCTTTCAGAGACCTATACTCAGTCCGCGCAAACCACTTCTTCACAGCATCACAAAACAGCTTCCTCACCGCGGCCCCAGGCTCCGACCCCCCAAACACCATCTCAATCGTCAGCGCGCGCGGAACATACTCATTCCATCCTTGCACTGCGCGCTGTAGCCTCTCAGCCACCGTCTTTATAAACTCCAAGTCTTCTACTTTGACGCCGAGAAAGTACGCGTCGATAAGTAGGTGGATGAGGTGGTGTGCTTTTTTCGTGATAAAGGCGGCAGAGGGGCAGCACAGGGGGTAGGGACACCCCGTGCAGGGGAGGTCGATGAGGCGTTTTTCGTAGAGATAGTTTGCGTACAGGCGCAAGGTGTGGAAGGAGGAGCCTGGGAATTCAATGGTGGGGGTGGTGGTGGTAGGTGTTTGGGTGGAAGGGGGATTTAAAGCAGTGTCGAAGAAGCGGGAAGGGTGTGGGAGTTGTGAACGGTATACTTGGTAGGATCCTTCTCTTGCGCGGAGGGTTATGATGGGATTAGAAGGCTTGAACCTTTTGGTGGGTGATATTGATGAGGTGGAGGTAGTGTTGGTGGAAGTAGAGTCCATAGGTTGCTTCATTTTTTGGAAACCTGGTGAGGGGGTTGGTGTGTTTGACTTTTTTTTTCTGCGGGTGTTGGTGTTGAAAAAAATTTGGCGATGTTGTTGTTCGAAAAGTTTTTTTTGGGAGTTGGCAGTGATTAGGACGATTTGTTTTTAGTTATACAAACTGTTTAAGACTGGTCCACATCAACCAAAGTTTGAGGCTGTGTGCACTGTGGGTGGAACTAGTTCAAACCTACAAACTTTCGTGCAGTAGGGGGAAAGTTATACTTGATTGTAAGCGCAGTTTGCAACTGAGCTGTTGGTCGTTGCTAATCAGAGATAGCGAATTGTATAGGATGTACACGAAAATTGGGCTGTTAAGATTTTTGACGAGAAAAGAATCAATATGTGGCCAAAGGTTGTTCTTTTTCGATGAGTTCAATGCTGTTGTTGACTCGGAAGATGTCTAGGTTATGTTAAAAAATATGAAAACAAGGGAGAGTATTTTCTTTCAAATTGAAACCACATCTTATCCAATGATTTGTTGATCAAGATTTTTTTTCTGTAATGCTTTGGCTGGAAACGATTGTTGACATTCAGTACCGTGGAAGTTCACTGATGATAAAATTAGACAGCCAACGCGTCAGCGAATACACATTCGACATCCAAGCGATAAAATTAATTTTTAAAGCCCCAGCTGTCGAAAATTTGCAAACTAATTGTGATATAATATGATATTATTTTGTACTATTCGAGATGAAGATGCACTATTTAGCTTGGTTTCGAAGACCAGTAAAATCAGCACCTTTAATGCGTTAAGTGCTGCCACAAAATCGCTATAGCTCCTATCGCCTAGAAGTCTGGCCTATCTCCCGATACTTTCGTGTTCTACACCTATGCAGAATGAATTTAATCTTCATTTGTGAACTCCATTCCCCCCCGAAACAGGATTCTACAGCCTTTGACCACACGCCCGGATAAATGTGCTAGAAAGATACAGAAGCCTGTAAGTTCAGATAGAGTTGTGAAAAACAACTCAATTTGCGTCATTCTCTAGGTACTTTTTACCCGGCAAAGCAAATGGACGAGTGTCCCAATCGGGCACATCACGTACTGATGCCATAACTTTGATAGTGTCAATAAGAGTCTCGTGAGGGTAATTCTCGAAATTTTCCATCCAGCTTTGTTCAAATTCAGCGTTGTAAGCGATGAGGTCACAAAGGAGAAGTCTAATCGGTGATCCAGGAGAGGTGCCTTCATAGATCACAGCGGCCGGCTTTGGTCCAGGCGTAAAGTTGAAGATGTAGTAAGTCTCGACAATTGTTTTCATGATCTTATCCTTGAAATGATAGTCCATGACCTTCTCCCCAAAGATATACGCTCTTGCTAGTTTAACGTAGGTCTCTTCGTATTGTGCAAACTTTTGATCACTAGAAATTTTATGTTCTCTGTCTACTAGAACTTTACTGGAGTACAGCCAGTTCACGTAGAGCAAGACTATGTCCAGTATGTCATCAGAGAGATCGATGGTGTCAGGGTCACCCCTTAGGTTAGCCCATTCGGGCTTGGTGGCTTGTTTGAAGAATTTCGACGTTTTGCAGAGGATGCCTTCGTGAACGTTCACTATTGTGGGATTCCCTTTTCCAACTGAGAGCTTGATGATCTTGTCACAGGCACTTGGCAAGTCAGTTCATGTAACTGACTGCATTGAACGTGTGGCTTACTTCATCGTGTCGACTTGGTGGTAGACCTGTAATCTTGAGTGAAGACCATGGGTTGGTTTGATAGTTGAGGTTGAGTGTCGAAGTAGTGGTTTCGGCAGGCCCGAATACGAGTGAGTGAATAAGCGAGTCGTTGCATTGGCATTGATTTGTTGATACGCTTTCACCTTCGGCGATTCGACAGGGGCTACATAAGCTAAGCAAGTTTGCTACCCGCTTTCAACTAAATCAACAATCATTCAAGGCCTGTCGTTCCGCACTCTCTGCATGAGGCAGGAACGATCCTTTGTCCAATCTTGACTGCAGACCAAACAACCAACGCAATTTGATAGTCTTGATGGGATTGACCAAGACGATCACACTGATCTAAAAATAAGCAACGGTTATGTTTTCTTTGTTGAACATAAGAATGATCGAAATTGATAAGCATTTGAACGCTCCGTCTTACTCCTTTACAATCATAGTCTTTCTTTTAATTTTCCGCACGCCTTATCTTCAGTAAAGAGATATCCAACATCTCCAACAACGTCCCAATGGAGTTTAACTATTCTTCATCCTTCTCACGATATGATGCATTCGATGAATCAAAAGTACCAACTATTGGTCGCACTTTGACCATGGCCTTCATCGCATCTACTAACGCTTCATGTGGAAGATCTTCGATAAATGACATCCACCCGACTGACTCTTCCGAATCATGATCATGAGCCCCGTGAGCCATGAGATCAGCTAGGAGACGCCTAGCTGGAGATCCGGGAGACGTCCCCTCATAGATGATCGCTGCACATTCTGGACCAGGACTCCACCTAGATTCATACCTAACTCCGAGTATGCTCTCGATAACAAAGTTCTTATACTTGATGTCCAACAATTTCTCCCCAAGGACGTAAGCTCTAGCAAGTGGTATAAAAGCCTTGTGAGCGTTTTCGTGTAGTATTGTATTGTCTGCATCAGGAGGACTCTCAGGCAGTACCATCGAAGTCTTTCCCGAATATAGCCAATTAATGTAATATTGAACGTCTTCGACATCGTCGTCAGAAAGATCGATGGTATGTGGGTCTTTTCTTTGTTCGGCCCATTCAGGCTTCAAAGAGCGTCTGAAGAAAGCTGAGCTCTTGCAAAGTACGCCTTTATGAACATGCAAGATTTCTGATGGGGGCGCGCCCACCAGAAGCTGGATAATCTGATCTCTGGCACTTTACCTATCAACTGACGACACCGCGGGTGTCTTTGGAAATGACTTACTCCATACCAGCAACCCGAATATATCTGGCCCTTGTCAAAAAGTCTGTGGCGATTGAGCACGAAACATAGATGAACATTGGGCTGGGATTCAGGTGGAGAGACGTAAGGCTTGGCAGAGTATTATCACCTGATCGAATCACTTTCACTGCCAACCAATAAGCAAAAGCGATAAGCGCCACCATTATTATACTGTAAATCCAAAATTTTGTGGAGGAAAGGTATAAATATTTAATCAACATCACAGATCTCTTACATCTAATATACAAGCCAAAGCAAACATATTAAGTGCGATATAAGTAAAAAGATTTAAATATCCTTGATGTTTATTTATTAGATACAGCGGGAGTCGTAGAATCGTTCTAAAAGTTATATTTAAGGCAGAGGAAGGGAATAAGATACCGATTGAACCTACGCTGGAGAAAGACGTGTACGGCAGATGAACAACGAGTGTATATTTAGCTACTTATCGAAAGTCACAGGAAAAAATCGATAATGCATTCGTGTTCAACTTCAAAATGCAAAGAATCGAACATTAAATATATATTCTTGGGGATGTGCTTCTCTGGGATGTTTCGGCTTCGTTGTAGAACTAACTATCTTATGACTATCGTCCATACTATTAAGCGTACCACGTTTACAAATCTTTTTAACCTCACGATTTCTTTTTCAAAATTATGTATCATACTCGGCTTTTGTATCGTGTCATGTTTTCACGCCATATAAATAAACGTTAGTCAGCGAGAGCTGATATCATAGTCAATCTGGATGCTCGCAGTATCTTGTACCATAGAGAAGAGAGAACGAATTTTGTCGCGTGGATCTGAGCATATCTTTCACTGAGAAATCTGCAGATACTCTAGCGAACTGTGTTGAGCAGTGCGCGATCGCATATCGAAGAAAACCCGCCAGGGAAGATATAGACCGAATCGTAAGAGGCCTACTGAAATAGCATTGTGAGTGCTGTTGTGTACGATTACGATGCCAAAATGGGTGAGACCAACTGCTCCCTCCCCAACGCGGAGGAACACATGTTTGGCTAAGGCGATTTCCTGCGTGGCCCAGGCTCTCTTTCAATACTCATTATTACCAGGTTCTGGAATTTCTCTACGAGCTTGGTCTGGTTGAGTGAGGTGCTCGTAGTACCACTTGGCTCTTATTCCATGTGAAAGAGACCCAAGATTTGGCTCGTTCCCCATCCAAGCAATGGCGTTCTTCGCGCTCCGGTGGATTTTAGCCATCTGCTGTACCTGGTAATTCTGGCCAGAACTGAGGTACTGGTCAAAACATATAGCGTCGATCCAAAACTATTGGGTAACAGACTCGAAATCAAACGAGGCACTTTTGTTCATTGTTTCGGAAACTTCATCATGTTTGCCTAATGATGCCGATACTGTCAGTCCTAGCTGCTATCGAATATGCAATTTCAATAAACTCCCAAATATTTTGCCGAACCAGGAAGGAACGACCCTTGATAAGTATTGTGTGGTGATCATCTGCTGGGCCCCAAACGTGAAAAAGACAGCTGTAGTCAGCACCGATGTTTGCGTGCCGAACACGGCATTGTACCATACCCTTTTCGGTGTCGAACGAGAGGGCTTTAATAAGATGTATGGAAGCTGTTGTCATACCCAGACGAACATGCCTGAATGTGTTAAGCTGCTCTCGCTTTGATTCCTGGACAGCTTCATGCTGCTCACTGCAAGTCCATTTGCGTGTCCATGTCACCGATGTATCTCATACAGCAGTACGATTACCGATACGAGCTCGGTTAGGAAGTTGCGTGTAGGAGAGATTAAGTGGAAATGGAGCTTTGCCAAAAAAGGGTCTTAAAATAGTTGAGCTAAACGTAAAAGGGTTGGGAGGAACAAAGACAGCATGGTAGACGCAGGATCGGCAGGGCAGCGGTGACAGACAAGGCGACGGGGCAGATGAGTCTAGGCTGTCAAGTCAGTTCCTGGAGTTGGTGTAGGGCCAGGGTGCTGTCGATGGAAGAAGCAACTTCTGCGGACATTAATTCCAGCCAGCAGGAATACATCCCTTGAGCCGTCAAAGATGTCGGAAAATAGAAAGGTCCACAGCCGCCAGAATTGACGTGGTAAGCTCGTGCGAGCAGATGTGCGGTCTGGGACGATACGTATCAACCCGCAGCTAGCTGCCACGTCGCAGGGGAAAAGAAGAGGCTGGACACTGCATCATCCAGGGACCATCGGAAGGACGCCAATGCAGGAACAGGGCCCTTGACTTCCAGAAAGAGATTGTCCGGGCATGGGTGGGCTGCTGTGATTTGTCGCAGTGCGAGGTTGGGGGATGACGTCGCGTTTTAGACGCGCTGAAGGTTGCTAGTAGTTGCTAGGCGACGCGCTATGTTTACTCCCAGCCACATACCAACCACCACATTACCAGCCTCCAACCTCACCAATTTCACACCCAGCAAAAGGAAACTCGTGCTGCAGACTCTGGACACACATTCTAAGCTATCCACTTTCATCTTACCCACCTCTCTGAATATTATTCACCAACAGGGGACTTTCTGACATTCGCTCACTCGCAGACTGCATTCCGAACCGAAGCTGCAAGAGCTATCCACCCAGCAAGAACACCAGTGCCTTGAAGCGCTTTCCGCATATTCAATCCACCAACTCTCTTGCGACAAGACCTGTCGCTCACTCAAGATTATTTTCTTGAGAAAGACAATCACGCAGTAGACGGACGAGTGCGTTCCGTCACACATTTCTCCCCGCCCTTTGGGGGCGCAGGGACTCGAGAACATACACTCCGAGAGCACATTGACAGAGAGACACATTCATAATGGCGGGCCTCAAGTTCGCAGTTAGCATGCAGCGTAGGTTTTGCACTGTCACTGTAGAGGAAGCCAGTCACTAATAAGTACTTAGGGTTAATACCGTTTCTGGGCTTTCATCATGTTCTCATGATTCTTATAGCTGTTGCTATTATCCTACTTTGTACGTCTGATCCTTATTTGGCCCCAATACCAACAGCGTCTAACAGCGCGTAGCATTACTACTCGCAGGATGCTCATCCACATCACCGCTCATTCCCGGCATCTTTCTAATCTCGATGTGGTACGAAAAGTACACACCAACGTACTCGATTGACCAAGTCGACCCCGGCGTTACACAAGCCATTTCGAACATTGTCGGCAATGCGCAGCTCGGTGTTCGCGTAGGTTACTTTGGTATCTGCATTAACCGAGATGGTGGTGGTTACATTTGCTCCAACAACGCTACCGCGCTCGTGGACAACATCTCCGTGGACCAAGACCCTCTCAACCTTGTCTGGGTCGCCGCTACTTTCAAAGATGCCGTCGTTTTCCCCTACCTTCTCATCGTCGCCATCATCCTCGCGTTCTTCACGTTCATTCTACTCGCAACATTCCCAGGATGGCATGAAGAGCGGGACGAGCGCACAGGCTCTGATGTCGATGTAAAGCCTTTCCCGTCGAGGCCCGTTTCGCAAGTCGCCCTCGCTCTCATCTTCATTTCATCTATCTTCGTGCTGGTTTCGGTATTATGGCAACACACAGCTTCGGTTGCGGCATCCACAATAGCCCAAGACCTAGGGAACGGCAGTGTGAAGTCAGGCGTAGGCTCGTCAGCAATGGTACTCGGCTGGTTCGGCTTCGTACTGCTCATAATAGTAACCATCGGGTTACTCGTTATGATTCTGAGCATCATTGTTCTTGACCGTCTCACCGACGACTAAGTGCGAGCGGACAAAACTTTGTGGATATGATTAAAAGAGATTGGGATAATATGGGCGACTTCACTTTGTTTGTTCTTTTCGATACGATACGGATTGATTACATACCCACCTTTTGACGACGCGATCGCAGTCCGCTGTGAAGAACGACGTTTTGGCATACCCGGCGTTAAGGAAATTTTTTGAATTTTGAATTTTGGATGAACTGATTCGCAATTGCGGACAGCGGACTGCGCAAATGAGCACGACCAGAAGAGTGCAATGAATGGAATGGAATGGAATGGATGGAACGTATTGATGGATAGGATTTATGTAGCAAACGAAAGAATGAAGGATGGAATTTTGGAATTGAAAAATGCCCAAATTGAGCTTCTGCGATGATGTTACCATTAGGCCATGATAATGTGATGAAAATTAATGACTTGCGACAATCCAGTTCCGTGGAATGATGCCCATATATTTGTCGCCCAGATCCCTGCTGCTCTGCACCGCCAATGGGGAACGCGAAGGAGAGCATACGACTGCAAAGAGCAGAAAGAAAGTGACTGGAAATCCGGTGACGAGCCCCCACTTGGTCAACGACAGGCAGAGCCTGTCAAGCGCCAGACTGTTGGTTCTGCATCTCCTAGGTTGCCCCTCGAAAAACACCGGCGTCACTCGGATGTATAGAGCCTCCACGAAAAGAAATTGTAGCGAGTCGAAAGGTCTCAATTGTCCGATGACGGGGTGATTGAGGACGGCGCTTTGCCCAAGCCATGCTAGCGCTGCATGTCCCTCGAAAAAGTTCCAGGTGAGGGGCGCGTGGCAGGAAAACCATTGAGTACTCGCTGACTGCTGCTCAAATTCTGCCGCAGCTCGCCAGCTCTTCACCTCGCCAACTCCTCCTCGACTCCTCCCCAACTTTTCTCCTCCTCAACTCCTCCCCTCTCTTCTCCCCCACCACCCATTCTCTCCAACCAATTCAGCACATCATGTCTACCTACGCCCTGCCCAAGTCCCACCAGGACGTAAGTGCCCCGCACCTCGACGAGACATGGCCACAGCACTGACTCAAGACAGCTCATGGAGAAGTCGTTGGTCGACTCGGACCAGGAGGTCGCTCAGATCATGGTAGGACGTCCAGATGCGTGCCGCACAACACATGCCAACTGCAATGCAGGAGAAAGAGATCCAGCGCCAGCGCGAGTCGATCCTCCTCATCGCCTCTGAGAATGTCACATCTCGCGCCGTCTTCGATGCGCTCGGCTCGCCCATGTCCAACAAATACTCCGAGGGTTACCCCGGCGCCCGCTACTACGGCGGCAACGAGCACATTGACTCCATTGAGCTCCTCTGCCAGAAGCGCGCCCTCGAGGCGTTCGGCCTGGACTCCGAGAAGTGGGGCGTCAACGTCCAGTGCCTGAGCGGCAGCCCGGCCAACCTGCAGGCCTACCAGGCCATCATGAGGCCTCACGACAGGCTGATGGGTCTTGATCTGCCCCACGGTGGCCACTTGAGCCACGGCTACCAGACTCCCCAGAGGAAGTGCGTTTGCACCCCTTCAATCATCGTGAACAACAAATTCTGACTCAATGCAGGATCTCCGCAGTCTCCACCTACTTCGAGACATTCCCCTACCGCGTCAACCTCGAGACTGGCCTCATCGACTACGACCAGCTCGAGCAGAATGCCCTCATGTACCGCCCTAAGGTCCTTGTCGCCGGTACCTCTGCCTACTGCCGTGAGATCGACTACGCCCGCATGCGCGAGATCGCTGACAAGGTCGGCTGCTACCTCCTGATGGATATGGCTCACATCTCTGGTCTCGTTGCCGCCGGCGTCAACAAGTCGCCCTTCCCCTACTGCGACATTGTCACTACCACCACCCACAAGTCTCTCCGTGGACCCCGTGGTGCCATGATCTTCTTCCGCAAGGGTGTCCGCAAGACGGACCCCAAGAGCGGCAAGGAGACCCTCTACGATCTTGAGGGTCCCATCAACTTCTCCGTCTTCCCCGGTCACCAGGGTGGCCCCCACAACCACACCATCACTGCTCTTGCCGTTGCGCTCAAGCAGGCCCAGACTGAGGACTTCAAGCTCTACCAGCAGCAGGTCATCAAGAACGCAAAGGCCCTCGAGGTTGCCTTCAAGGAGCGTGACTACAAGCTCGTCACCGATGGCACAGACAACCACATGGTCCTCATCGACCTGAAGCCATTCGCCCTTGATGGTGCGCGTGTTGAGGCTGTCCTCGAGCAGGTCAACATTGCCTGCAACAAGAACACCACCCCCGGTGACAAGTCTGCGCTCTCGCCCATGGGTATTCGCATTGGCGCACCCGCCATGACATCGCGTGGTCTCGGCGAGGAGGACTTCAGGAAGATTGCCAACTACATTGACGTCTGCATCAAGTTGTGCAAGAAGATCCAGTCCGAGCTGCCCAAGGACAACAACAAGCTCAAGGACTTCAAGACCAAGGTTGCCTCTGGCGAAGTTGAGGAGATCAACAACCTCAAGAAGGAGATTGCCGCCTGGGCTGTCACCTTCCCTCTTCCCATTTAGGTTCTCAACTTCTTGGTGCACGGCGTTTGACGGGTTTAACTGGAGTTTTCAACAAAAATGAAATGGGTCGGAATGGATTTGGCATGTTCAACAGCTTAAGGCAGATTTACGAGACGGAAAAAGAATTATGATGGCTGGAATGTACTCTTAGGTTGTGTAGAAGACAGGGCTTTGAAGACCCTCCCCCCTTGTGTCATCGAGTGGATGCAATCATTGCTTAACCAGTGGTTGCAATCGATGAGCAAAATATATTTTTCAAAAGGCGATATTTTGTTTTGCCTACATGTCCGTGTTCTTTAAACTCCTTGCCACGAGATGGTGATCTGCTCCGCGTGACCAGTGCCCGCGTAGATCTTCTCCTGCACATACCGCTTTGCAGCCTTGTCTGCGCTCCACCCAGTGTTGCCACCCGCGGCAAGCTTGCCATCTACGTTTGTGAACCCCGTCGCGTAAGCCACGCCGTTGTTGCAAGTCAATGCTCCGGACACGATGCCGCACTTCCCTCTGGACGATCGGAGGATGAACCCGTTATCAACTTCCGTTGCGGTGAACGTCGCACAAGTGCCAGATGTATACCACGTGCCCCTTCCAATCACACAACCTGACTTCTTGCCATCAATCTCCACATTCAAATGGCCTCTACCAGTAAATGGAGTTCCGGGCACGGACGTAGACGTCGGCCTTGGACCGCTGATGGTCGTAGTCACGCCCGGGGGCGTGGAGCGACGCGTTTTAGGTAGGTACTTTATCCCCGACTTCGGGCAGGAAGATTTCGTCCCATCGGGGTCTGCAGGTACAAAGATGCCCGTCTGCAGAGCTCCAAGGACGTCAAAGTGATACCATATCTCATTGAGCTGGCCATATTTGCACCCAAGAGTGACTTCCACACCCGGTCTGTGCACTGCCAGCGCATCCTGGATGGCTTGGAATGTGTAGGTTTTCTCGTAGCTTGGTTCAATGCCTGCAGCTTTTAGCCAATCGTAGCTAGGGAGCGTCTTGAACAAATCAACGGCGCGCTGGAAGTAATCGACGACTTCCTCGGTGGCGCGGTGTTCGGTGTAACACTCTGGGTTTAGGGTGCTGATACAGGTGCCGTGCTTGGCCCACTCATGGTACCAGAACGAGTTGTCATTGCCCTGATAGTCTTTCCAATATTCATGCATAAAGCTGAGTAGGTCGGTAGCGTTGAAGTGAGTCAGGATCGAGGTGATGTTGCTGTAGGCGCGGGAGGAGTCACAGTTCGCTTCGTAAGAGCCATCGCAGCGGTCTGGCCTGTGGCGTTTGATTGTCAGCTTCATTCTTGAAATGACGATGCATGTTCGAGGAGACGTACCATAGCCCATGAAGCGTCCAGCTATCCTCTGGCCCTGTGACTGGATGTGTGTCCCAGAATTGCGTCTGGAGGAGCTGGCCGCCTGGCGCGTTGAAGCAGCAGAGGTTCTCTACCACGGTGGAGTTGTGGCAGCTCAACTGCGGCGCGGGACATGATTGTATAAAGCCCCTTGCTGGGCTCTCAACGCTGCCGAGGAGTACTTGCGCGCCACCGAAGGCAAGCTTGCCGATTGTGCGGAGAGAAGGTATGGCGGGTGACTCAGGTGTGCTGGAGGGCGAGGATGCTACCGCGTTCTGCACGCTGTCTTTCACAGCCTGAAACCAGGAATCAACCATGGCCGGCATGCTGAACGGATTCGAACTCGCTCGATAGATTTAACAATGTGAGCTTCTATCAAGACGCGTGGAACTGTAAGCTCTCGATCTGTGGAAGTCAAGCGTGCTACTCGAGGACGTGGAAGGTGATTGTTTTAAGATTGGGAACAATGTGTGTTTGGAAAAGGTATGTAGGTGCAGGAGTAAGGAATGGGAGAAGAGTCAGAGAACGATGGAAGGTCAATGCTACCATCACCCAAGGCGCAGCCGGTCACGCAGCGTTGTCTGAGGCACCATGATGATCTGCTAGGGAAGCTAGTCAGCTGCTGATAACGCGTGCACCAATCCGGGGCACGTGGGGAAGATGCCTGGCTGTTCCTGCATCTTATCGCGCAGCCCTAACCTAGAGCAGACGAGGCGGCGACGTTAACTCCGGGCTGCCCCGTATCTCCAACGTCATACGAGGCTACCACTTCTGAAGGCCAAAGCGAAGTCAGAACGAGATGCACTTACTATACGGCTGCGAAGAATGTCCGGTCTTGTTTGATCGTATCTCGGTTAAGCTGTAGAACTTTTCGACATGTAGTTGTGAAAAATGTTCGTCCGTTTTTAATAAAGCTTGCGTGTAGTGACTTTCCACTATGCAGCCATATTCCTTCCACTCGCACATCTGCAGCTCCACATAGTATCTGATCTCTAACCTGATGCTACACTTTTTCCGGTTTCGTCAATGTTCGCAATGCCCATTCATCACCTCTACACATGACAATTAGCAATCACTCGGGATAACCCATCTTTGCCTAAACATACCATGCAGTCCAAACAAAAGAGATCCGGCCAAGCTGTACATCATTGCCAATAAATTACAAGAAACTGAAACGGAAAACGAGGTGGTGTAGACTTTCAACGGCATTCTCCTTCAATAACAGATAAGGGAAGGAATTACTCTCCTAGAATCAATGTCATTATTATTACATATCCAGTAGTCCAGCTTTATACTCGTCAATACGCAGTCTGGTGGTCGATATATTGGCTTGGTGGGAAGTTGATAGCGTAGTAGGGGATAATCCATTTCCCGATGTATTCTTGCGAGACCTGTGAATCAGGCTATTTGTCTCACGTCCGATGTCACTTACTGGCTGGGCCGTCGAAAGCCTATACTACCTTGGAAAGCTAGCCAAGTCGCAGAATTTATATGCTCTAGTCGACCCTGGATAGAACTGGCGAAAACATGCGGTGTTATTCTTAGAAATTCGAGTATTTGACGTACAAGCAACTCTTCAATGATTTGACTAGCGGGTTTTCTGCTTCTGGTGTAATTTATTCACATGAAACGGTGGTTTAGTAACAAATAAGGGGTCGAGGCTGCACTTTACTCAAACAACAGTACACTTATCGAGAGGTGTGATAATATATAATTTAGCTACGACGTAAACAAAAAGAGCAATCAAAGCTACCGAGAACTCCGGGTATCTGATCGAGATAAAAAATACTATCGAAGATATGCTGAAGCCTTTACACAAAGGAGCAACTATCTTACACGTGTACCAAGCGCAGTAATAGCGCTACCCTACCATCCCGAGCGAACACTCATAGAAAGAGCAACAAAATCGATCAGAGTGATGTATTGTTGATACAGCCTGATACTCGGGAGGACTATCCAGGTATGTGCGGTACAGACGTCTATAATTGCACTTGCCAGAGTCGAGTTCTGTGAATTGGTGCTCCTTCCCTTGCAACTACAAGCGTCTTTGACACAATCGGAACACGTCCAGTAATCTTTTCCTGGGACAATGCCAAACACAATAATCGGGGAACCTGTTTTTGTGCTAGTAGAATGCGTCAGGGTTACTATCATGACCTTGCTGTCCATAATTCCTGTCAACATCGTCCAGGCTCCTGTACTGCGACTGGCCTCCGCCGCGCCCGCGACTGCGACCACGATCCCCACGGTGGCCGCCACGATTTCCCCCTCGTGCATGCGACATATTCCGGTGGTTTCCACGGCCGCGGTTTTGGTTCCCTCCACGGTAGTTGGTTGGGCGGTGGTCGTCTCTGCCTCGTGGAGCATTTGGGCGGTGGTCGTTGTGTCGCCGGGTAGGTTCATCCGAGCGCTGGCGGTGTGATTTGTTGGGGAAGTAGCTCTCATATTCGCTCTCGTTGGCAGTCTCCTCCTCGATGCGCAGCATTTGCTTTTCGCCTACGACGCTTTCGAAAATGTACGCTTGCTCATCGGGCACTGGATGCCAGTTGACAATGCGTGCAGCATCTGCCGGTCGACCATTTTTACGAATCGCCAACACGACAGTTGGAGTGGGGTTCTCAGAGTAATACTTGGCTGTTTTGGGGATTGGCTCTACTCGCGCCGCCCACAGCTTGTTCTCAAAGCACGAAATACCAGTTACCTTCCATTGTAGCTTCGCTCCTATGCCACCCACTTTGTCTAAGATACTTTTTGGGCATGGCTTTGGCGTGATCAATATGCTGTTTGCAAGATACCTGATATCGCTCTTGTCGGCGCCTGGAGGCAGTTTGACAAGCGAAGTCAGCTTCTCTGTCATATTGGCAGGAACCATATAGCCAGTGTAGAAGACGGTCTTTTTGATCTGATAAGGTGGAGTACCAGATGGAGCATTTCCAGACTTGACCCGGAGGTTGTGCGCATTAATCATCTGCTGAATACCTGCAATTTCAACAACGGGGTCGAGTTGTGTCGCGTTCTCGGCGACCTGGATGACTTCTGCAACGATGGGTTTCCGTGAGCCTTGATTTTGCCCTGCTGCCATCAGATCTTTGTTGAACTGGAAAAAGAAATCGCGGAAGCCTTTGGTATGTTTGACACGATCTTCGTAGACCCGAATCTCCTCTGCGTCTTTGTATGTGTAGACGATATCCTTCAGCAGCTCTTGCTTGAATTCCATGGTGCTCTTAAATTTCTGACCAGCGGGACCAGTCGCAGGCTTCAGACAGACCATGTCAAAGTCCAGATTCTTGCTCCGTGCGATGCGCTTAATGAGATCGGAGAAGTTGGACTCGCCACGGCCGGTGAGTAGAACAGCGAGCGCATCCTTCTGTAACATCGACTGCTCGACAAGAGTGACAATGAGCTCATTCCACCAGCCGCCCCAAGCACGCTTCTCTTCCTTTTCCAGCCCTTCGCCTGTAGCGGCGAGGATGTTCGAATCGTGCCACCAGCCGCCGTTGAGAAACATGTCTGGTGAACCGAGCTGGCCAATGGTGGAGCTGTTCCATAACTGCTTGTTTGGTAAAGGACTAGCGAATACTATTCAACATCAGCACAGAGTAGCGCGCTTCCTCGTGGGAAACGTACGCGTGTTGTCAAAGTCGTAGATATGGATAGCCTTGATGTCAGACACAGCGGGCAGATCTTTGTCATCGCATGACCACCTCTTGAGTGCAGTCACAGTGTGGTAGGTCGCCTTTCCATTGGACCCAGCGACTGCTGGCCTAGTTGAGACTGCTTGGTAGGCGGATTGCATCGTAGAAAGCGAACGACGGTCAAAAAGTGGAGAGAGACGTTTTGTAGCCGCGAGCAGCATGCAGCGAATTCCTATCAACTGGCTAGCAATCTGGTTGACACAAAAGATAAGGCGAACAGGAATCACGCCTTCACAGTTGCGCTCAGCGTTGGCTGGGCGAAATGATTGTGTGGTGAGCAGAGTGTATGCGTTTCTTGAGGAAGTCGCGAGTCGCGACGAGGCCCGTGCTATGCCTGCCCGCCGCATCGCTCCCGAGCGAGCCATGAGCTCATCATCGTCGGACCCTGGCTTGACCGTTCATCACAAATACCAGCGCATGGGAACGCCAACTAAACTAAGCAAAGACGAGTCTGAAGACACGTGTGTAATATGTCTCTCTCCAGTCACGGAGAGAACAATTACTGTTCCCTGCAACCACTATACCTTTGACTTTGTGTGTCTTGTTAGCTGGCTCCAGGAGCGGTCTACCTGTCCACTTTGTGAGCTCCACCCATACGTGAACCGCGGCGCTGCTGTTGCTGACACCAACTCGAGGCAAATCAGAAGTCACTGCCGTTCAATACGACTGGCGTTCGCCAACAGACTTCAAGAGTTACCCCATTTCCCGCAGCCATCCACCCAGCGATCCGTCTGGAAACGTCCCATCCTCTCTATTCGCCCCATACGGACTCCCAAGAAGACCAAGATCTTCTCGTCGCCCACACTCCCCACTAATCGAGGATGTTGTGCTGCGTCGACGCCGTGAGGTGTATCGTAAGAAGCTCTATTCCTTCCACACCGGAAGCAATCCGCTTTCAAAATACCACGATTTCACACCTCATATGATCGCCACTTCCCCAGAACTACAGTCACGTGCTAGATCATGGATACGACGCGAGCTGCGCGTCTTCTCCTTCTTACATGCGAATCCCACAAGCATGTCCTCTGACGCAGCCACAACGAGTACAAATGCTGAGTTTCTGCTCTCCTACATCGTGTCAATCCTGAAGGTGGTGGATGTAAAAGCAAGCGACGGCCATGCTGAGAATCTGCTGGCTGAGTTTCTCGGACGAGAAAATAGCAACTTGTTCTTGCACGAGCTGAACGCTTGGCTGAGAAGCCCATACACCAAGCCGGAAGAGTGGGACATGAATGTGCAGTATTCGGAGGAAATCTGACTGTTGCCCAAACAAGTCAGTGCGCGAAGATGAATGTATTACTAATGTTACTTGTCTCTACTTTCGTTTCATCTCATGTTTGTTCCATCTGCTCGACTTGATGTCGTTAATCTCAGGCCGGGACACGACCGCAACATTGGCACGAATCCAGAACTGCTAGGCAAAAGACCACCTTGGCCGCAGCAGATATTGCGCACATTTCGACACACACTAGTGCAAAGAGTTTAATCATCAGTGTTGGTCATTAGGAGTACGAGAACAAAAAAAGCCAAGTCGAAACCAGAGAGGCACAAGGACTATTGTAGTTCGCATTGCAGATGCTCGGAACACAGAAACGCGCTGCGCACGGGCCATATTCTCTCGCAACCCGCCCAACGCAAGTCGCAAAATCTTCAACACCGTATGCATCGAATCAGCAAAAAAGAAACTGTTAAGCCCGACGTGGGGCTCGAACCCACAACCTTGAGATTAAGAGTCTCACGCGCTACCGATTGTGCCAGCCGGGCTTGTTGTTTGCTGGTTGATGTAAGAGAGACGATTTGAACAGAATATCAATCAATGAAGAGTTCTGATCGATTTTCAGCATAACACGTAACATCTTGTTGCTCGGTGGTATTCTTGGGTTTTGCGGTTGACCGGGCAGAGGTTTTGCAGAATTTGCCTGCTGCAACGGAGATCCTCGCAAGCTACCGGAGCTTCCCCGCATGTCGACCAATATTTTTCCTTGAATTTTCGTGACTAGATCCTCTGAGCAGGCACCTTCTCACTGGGCAACGAAAAGTCCGCAACAGGAAATCTTCAATCTAAATAAACGGATTTGTATATGTGTAGCAGTTTACATGTGCTCAAATACATTCGCTACTTGGGAAAGCTAAGGGAGCAGTTGATTGCATTGTTCTTTGCGATTCCTACTGCTCAGTGAGACCGAGACTTGAACAAATTAACCGAAACATGGAAACTTCAACCTAAGCACTGCGAAAATTGCACCCTGAGAGTCGTTGAAGTAGCTATAGTGACATACCTTTCCCAACGCCCAAGTTCCAAGCCTGTCTAATCTATGACATTCTCCCCTGCGCCGGCCACTGCAAGTCATTGTGCGAAAATCTCGGAAACGAAAATGGCGGAATAAGCATATTTCCCACGCCCATTTCTGCGCTGCCAAAGAGTTGCTCAACCTCAGTCTGTCGAACACGTTAGTCAAGAGATACAGGCGTCATGTTCGGTACTAACCAAGTCGAACTCATTGAGAGTCTCCGTGGAGCCACCACTGTTTGTCGTTGCACTAGAACCACCAGTATTTTCCCCTGGATATTCGATTGTGAGGGGTGATTGTTTAAAGGTTGTTGCGGATGTTGGGTCTGCAAAATTGCTAAACTTGAATAGCTCTGGGCCAGATGTTTGGTGCTGGACGTTTGTTGATGGCATGGACGGGTCGAAGCTGCCCCACGATACGACTGGCATTGCTCCTGTGAAGCAATTTCCTTGAATTGATGGCTGGGATCGTTGGCGAGGTTGTTGGTACGGTTGTTGTGGTTGTTGCAGTGGCGAAATCCCATCCGTGCTTGTTTGAGCAACATCGCTCCCGCTACTAGCAGACAGTATGCTTCCACTGCGCTCTCTAACTTCTCTAGCTTCTTTGGAATCTCTGGCTTCTTTCTGCCTGGCCTGCCAGCCTGAAGTGTGCATCCTTGGTCCCGGCTGGCGCATAGTAATTGGAGGACGCCATCTCTTTCTACTCGCGTAGATCTGTGTTTTTCCTGCCATCTCTTCCATAATCATCCTCGTCTTGTCATTGCTGGAAATCCTGTCTGGGAGATCGAATGCAAAGTCTAGTACTTTCCAGAGTCGCTGCTCCACCAATGTGTCACCCTTCACAGCATGCCATTCGTTGATTATGAGAATAGCGACTTGATATTGGTGTAGAGCGCC
This sequence comes from Mycocentrospora acerina, assembly GCA_022701365.1. Lineage (NCBI taxonomy): Eukaryota > Fungi > Ascomycota > Dothideomycetes > Pleosporales > Mycocentrospora > Mycocentrospora acerina. The sequence continues at coordinate 695,763 of JAKUHH010000201.1, forward strand.
AATGTACCACGACCATGTCGCTAGAGCGGGTTTCTCAATAGCCATGCTGTGCTCAATAACCATCACCGAAGCACTCAACATGACTTGACGCAAGCGGTCGGGCATTCTGTGTCGATCACTGGTTATAAATTTCTGTAGAACAACAATGTAGAGGCGGTTGGAGGCGATGCCGTACATTTCCGATGCGAGAGCGTGTAGCGGGACAGACTTGCTCAACATTGGAAGATATGTCTTCTCCATTACTGCTCTGAACGTTTGGATTCGCGCGAGGAGCGAAGTGACGGTAGGTTTTCGTTCGCCATCGACTTTCTTCTTCTCCAACTTCGGTCGTTCAGTCCACAGGTAACGGTGCATTTCGTAGCACTCGAACCGCATGCGACTTATTGTCATGTCTGTAAAGTACGGCCTATCCTCCTGAACATCGATACTCGTGTCCCCCCTCTCTGCACGATCGAGGTCAACGTCGTCAATATTCAGTGGGAATCGTGTATCATAGTCGCCGGGCCGAATCTGCGGGCGTGGCCCTGTAGCTTCACATGTTCTAATGTCGAGGAAACATATTTGATACCAGATAAGGCGGCGAACCTGAATCTCAATGGGTGATGTGCTATAAGTGGTAGGATCACGGTGGAGTCCCATGCACTCGGCTAGGCGAATACAAGATCCGGTCAAGGCTGAATGTGCACGGGAAACGTCGTTACGACAGAGAGCGATCTACCAGACATAGTATAAGTATGGTCAACATCAGTGTAGAGACGGTCAGTTGGAACAAAAAGCAAGCGGCTACGGCAAGAACATTGCCGGCAGTTGGAACAGGTGGAATATTCAAACTTACCAAATACATCACGAAAGCTTGGAGTGTCTCTAGCTTAGTAGTGCGCAATAAATCAGCTCTGCCAAATGCTGCTTCCGTTCCCTCTCTGAAGTTGTCCACCAAGTCGCACTTCTCAACACCAAATTCTGTAAGCACACGGGCATCTGGCATAGAAACAATCGAACTGAGTAACGCTGCGAACACAACTGCTTGAAAGGAGTTGCGAGGCTCAATCCCGGAATTAATGTTCATCCAGAAACGATCATATTGCCTTTCGAACGAAGGGCGGTGGACAGTTCGAGCAACAACATGAACAACTTCCCAGTAATGTGCGATAAGCTTATCAGCTAGAACTTTAGATGGCAGGTAGTTCACCAGTGATTTGCGCTCAACGCTTAGAGTAAAAAAGAATCCTGACGATGGGGCAACATAATCCCAGCTCGGGGTTGTCCAACTTTGGGGGATTTGGTCCATGATCAGGTCAGGCCTAACATTCTCATAAGGGGGAACTTCTTTGAGTACTTGAGCAAGCTTGTGAAATGTCAGGGTTCATCTGGATACAATTGATGCTGGACTTACTTCTTCGGAAAATCTAGGGCGAACTAGGCCACCGATTCTGTCTGTTATTCGGACTCTGCCCATCGCAAAGCCGAGGTCAACAAGATCGTCGTCAACCTCGTCGTCTTCATAGTACGCAGCGTCTTCGACAGCAAAGTGAGACATGTCCGGTTCTTGAGTTTCCGCGTCATCGTCTTCATCACTTTCCTCTTGGACAGGTAGGTCAGCTTGTTTGGCAGATCTAGCCTCGGAATCAAGTCTACGATGGCGTCCTCGAACTACATCTTGTTCCAGCCTTCGCTCCAGGATACCCATCTTCTCCTTGACCTCCGCAATCTTAGCCTGAGCATCAGGATCGAGACTGGAAGTAATGAAGAGACAGGAACGGCGGGCCTTGGTACAATTGCAACATGGTTGGACTTTGTCGCACTTGAGTTTGCGACGTCGACATTCCAGACATGATGTGATAAGGCGGTTACGGCGACGGGTGCGCGGTTGTGATCCGAGAGGTTGCTTTTCCGGACCCGGCGGACAAGAATGCACGATCCCGTGGACAGGATGCACAGAATCAGCCATGGCTGGAGGCATGCCTTGTTGCAGGTTGGTGTAGATAGCCTTACGGACGTAAGCAGACGAGGAGGATTCCTACGTATCGGTTAGTAGTATGTAAGGGTTGGTACGTTCTCTATGGCCATCAGCCCTTATCCGTTCTTTTCACTATGACGCTTAGAAGACGTCCGCCTCGTTACTTATGCAGATGAAGGTCTTAGACACGTGGAAGAAGCTCAGGCGGCCGGAGGCATCCGCGCGAAACTTTGCCAACGTTGGCGCACGCGATGATCTTCTCTTCCGAAGAAGTAGGGCTGTTGCTTGTACCTGCAGTCTTACTTCCTTCAAACCCCCACTCTGGTGGCTGTTGCTCGACGTAAATGCAGATGGGTAGGTAGCACTCGGACACTTGACCCCGCACGAAGGATTTCAGACAAACACATGAAACCTTTTGAATCCAAAAGCCACAATGCGATTCCCATGGTGAGTAATCCACCATCGCCAAGATGCGCACATACTCACTCTATGACATCAACAGTCGCACATTTCTTTCTATTCCCTTCGTTCTTGCGTTGGCAGCGTAGTTCAACGATTGCGTTTTGTTTATTAGGGCGTCAACCTCGAGTGTCACTCTACCAACCAGATGCTCCATACAATTCAATGTGATGCTTCATTGAGACGTTGAAGTGGGGACAGCGACAGAACATTATGAATCTCGTCTAGGATGTCTCTCGAACAGCCTTCACATGAGGCTGCCCGTCTTCCAACAGCAGTGAACCTGGAAATTCGCAACAACTCAATGGATGATTGTATTTGCACATCTACCGTCCGCTTGTGCTAGAGCAGCGAATGCTACAGCCCGGAAGACAACAGGTGGGTAAGACATCGTGGTCTCGGGCTCCGCTCAAAAGTCACGGAGAGAGAGCAAGGGTCTTGGAGGATGGAAATACTGTGCGTATGGCAAGACAGAGACGTAGTAACGACCACACGTGTATTTTCTCCGTGGCAATCTGATGATGATGAATTGACACTTGCCGTTCGTTGCGTCAATAGGGGAGTGTGAAAAACGACGCGGCGCTGAAACGCGGTCAACAGGTGCCAGCGCGTACAACTAGACGCGCGTGGATCGCGACAGTCCGCCCTTGTAGTCTCCTGCTCGTTGCCGCAGCCTAGCACGGTCCCCCGTGCATTCTGCTGTCAAAAACAAACAAGCGTTGCCTGTGGCTTCCTTACCGACTTTTGCCCTCCACAACAGTCTTGCGTCTCCAGAAGTTGCCACTACATCGTCCGGCCATCTCAATTACCCCTCACCATCAACACGTATCCCGCTACATCTCAACATGTCTGTCGTTTCCCTCCTCGGCGTCGAGGTCAAGAACAACCCCGCACCTTTTGACGCGCCATACGAATTCGAGATCACCTTTGAGTGCCTAGAGCAGCTGCAAAAGGGTGAGTGTGTATTCTGGCTTCACGTGCATAGAAACTGACACTTGTCACAGATGTCGAGTGGAAGCTGACCTACGTCGGCTCTGCTACCTCGTGAGTGTTGTTCGAGGCAACCTGCAATTTGGACTGACACGCCACAGCAACGAGTATGACCAAGAACTCGACACCGTCCTGGTCGGACCCGTCCCCATGGGCGTCAACAAGTTCAGCTTCCGTGCCGACCCTCCAGACCTCTCCCGCATCCCCAACAGCGAAATCATTGGCGTCACAGTCATCTTGTTGAGCTGCAGCTACCAAGATCGCGAATTTGTACGCGTGGGCTACTATGTCAACAACGAGTACACAGACAAGGCGCTTGCGGATGAGCCGCCTGCCAAGCCTGTTATTGAGAAAGTGCAGAGGACAATCCTGGCAGAGAAGCCCCGTGTGACGCGATTTGCCATTAAGTGGTGCGTACAATGAGTCTGTGGTTACTGTGCAGTGCTGACTAGAACAGGGATTCTGAGGAGTCTGCCCCGGCTGAGTTCCCTCCTGAGCAGCCCGAGGCCGACCTTGTTGCCGACGGCGATCAGTACGGCATCGAGGAAGAGGACGAAGAGGATGAAGAGGAGGGTGAAGGCGCAGCTGCCGAAGGAGACGATGCTGCAATGGCTGGCGCCGAAGACACCGCAGGCCCTGCAAACGATGAGGACGCCGAGTCGGAAGCTGGCAGCGAGGAGATTGACATTGAGGAGTCTGAGGATGATGATGACGAGGAAGAGGGTGAAGAGGGCGGTGACGATGACATGGAGCTCGACGACGCGGGTGGCCACAAGCCAAATCAACAACAACCAGCAGCCCAGCAGCAGCAACAGGGTGCAGATGTCATGGTTCATTAATGATGGGAAACGCGGGGGGGTACGGTGATGCTTTGGATACCTCATGGACACGTTGGTTATCGAGTCCCTAAACTGCTTTATAAGCGCGTACTTTCTCAATGAAGAACGAAATTTCTGGTCATGATGATGCCCTGCTGATGTGGTTCTTCTTCGACGAGGTTCAGCTCGCCGTGAGACATGTTGCGACTAGTGAACAGCTGCTACCTTCTCATGACGCACATGGAAGAGGCACCTTGATCAGCATGTTTGGCATCACATTAACTGAACCCTCGGACTTTGCAGTGTCGCGTTGATTAGAGAGTTAAATTAGGGGACGAAGCTTTGCCCACCACTCGTGGGCGAAGCCAATAGCGGTTGCACTACAGCTGAGCTGCACAATGCAGTTCCACAGCGCTTGTCTTGATGCACCCACGCATCAGCCTCGTGGCAGGAGCTCTTCGCATAATGCGTCTAGTCTATACGAGATTTCACAAACTAAATACGGACGCGTGGACCAACGTCAGCCGGCACAGCCTCAGACCTTTGGATGGCAATGGCGCAGCAACGCTCGGAGCAGACTTGCCAGGAATGCACTCGAAGCGTATGAAGCATTTATAGTACACGGCTGTTCTGAGCGCGCGGTAAGATGTGCAATGTTGGCCGCGACTCTCCTGCTGATGAACTTGCGCGTGCCAGTCTAGTTGGGCTCCCATCAGACGCCTCTGCCTTTCACGCCTTGATACCCCATACTCATACCCACCTCAGCCTTTGTTTCATCATCAGACACTCATTAATCGTTTCCTCAACGTTGCTTCTCCTGCCTCTGCTCGTACCCCGACCAGTGCCGCCTCGTTCCGTCGCCCTGCCGAAGAACTCGATTTTCCACAACGCCCTTACGGCAGGTGACAGTGCTTTTCTTAACTAGCTTACACAGGCGCTGTACACGATAGTTCGCGAGGCGTGGCGGAGAGCTCGACGCCTTCGAGATACTCCATTCAAGGTGCAACCCATCGACTACCCCACTTTCCGTGAGTGCTCCGCGCGCGTCACCGTGCCACGACCAACGTTGATGTCACTTTACACCAGCCCTCGGTGAGGTCGAGGTCTTCGTGAAACGGTGTCTCTTTGGACAGTACTGACATCAAGTCCTCAAGTCTGCATCTGCCTGCCATAAATCGTTCCTACCATGAGCTACCAACAGAACAACCCCCATGTCGGGGCCACGTTCTATCCAGGGGGGTTCGATGATTATTACATGCCCGGCCCTGCGCCAGAGCTCATTTCGCCAGCGCCTCAGCGGTTCGTCCCCCCTACAATCTGTGCCGCGAAATTGCGCCTGCTGACGTAGCCATGTCGCGGTAGGATTATGCCCGAAGTCCCCGAGAACATGCAAGAAAACATTGCACACCTAGAACTCGAGGCAAACAGCCCACGTACACATACACCGATGGCGGCGGCGCAGGGCTACAACCTGCCCCAGCAGCAGTTGCCGCCACAGCAGCCAAACTACCAGAGCGAGCAGCATGAAGGACAATGGCCAGCGCGAAGCAACACTATTTCCTCCGCGTTTCGGCAGCCACCAAACGTGCAGCCTCAGCCTGTACAGCAACAAATGTCCCATGACTACAACCAGTTTGCGCAACACCAAGATTCGCCAAACTTCTCGCCCTTTCCCCAACTCGCAAACAGGCCACCGAATGTGCCTTCCTCCGACGATGAGAAAGAGGCCGTCTTGGAGAATGCGCGAATGCCAGTGCTCACCTCAAACGACCCTGAGATGCAATTGGCATGGGCCCAAGATGCGCTGGCGTACGTCGATGCTGCACAGCTACACGAACAGCGGCTGTCTGAGCTACAGGGGGCGAGGCCAGTGACGCCGCAAGTCGAGCACCAGCTACGCGTGGACGCTTTGAATGTAGTTAGTTTCCTGGCAGAACAGTCGCACCCCAAGGCCATGTTCATGAAAGGCATGTGGCTGGAATTTGGCAAATTTGGCATGCGAGCGGACAAAAAGGAGGCGTTTCGGTGCTACAACAAGGCCACACAAAAAGGCTATGCACGAGCAGAGTACCGTATGGGTATGCAGTATGAACAGTCAAACGATCCAATTCGTGCTCTACAACACTACAAAGCCGGTGCTGAGCAGGGAGATTCTGCATCGAATTACCGCTTGGGAATGATGACTTTACTTGGGCAGCATGGGCAACCCCAAGATTTTGCGAGAGGCGTTCATCTAATTCGACAAGCTGCATCTACTGCAGACGAGAATGCCCCTCAAGGTGCTTACGTTCTAGGCATGCTCCAGGCACGAGAACTTCCTCAGATAAGCGTCCCGGAACTCTACCTTCCATACGACGAGAAGGCTGCAAGAATGAATATTGAAAAAGCTGCTTACCTGGGATTTGCGAAGGCCCAGCTCAAGATGGGATCGGCCTACGAACTATGCAGTTTAGGCTGCGAATTTAGTCCTTCTCTGTCACTGCACTACAATGCGCTTGCTTCTCGCCAAGGCGAACCCGAAGCTGACATGGCCATTAGCAAATGGTTTCTCTGCGGCCATGAGGGAGAGTTCACAAAGAACGAAGAATTAGCATACCAATACGCACAGCGCGCTGCAGCGGCGGGGCTGGCTACCGCAGAGTTCGCGATGGGTTACTTCAATGAGATTGGCATGCACATCCCGGCCAATGTCGACAAAGCGCTGGAATGGTACGAGAAGGCCGAAATCGATGGAAACAAGGATGCATCTGCACGAATAGAGAGCATTTCGAAATCGCGGACGCTATTGAAGAAAGATCATGAGAACGTCGCAATCAACATGATCAAGTCCCAGCATGGCTCAATGCGTGGACAGCGCCCGGCAAGATTGCAGAAAGCGGCAGCGCCCAACTTACCTTCAATTATTGATAACAGCCCGTCCGATTATGGATCAGATGCGTCGCCAATAACTCCAGCAACTGGTCGATTGCCAAACAGGGGAGACACCACTACTCCTTATCCCGTGTCTGATCAACCACCCGTCATTTCATCAGCGCCTTACGATCGTCCTTCTACTGCAGCGCCGTACCCTATGGACAGTGGCCCACCACGCTTGAGTCCACAAAGGCCAATCATGGCTGGTGGCTTCGCACCGGAACTACGGGCCGCAAGTACTCGACCTGCACCCTCTTCGGCCTTTAACATCAACCCCAACATATACCCAGTAAACGATAGTTATGGGCGTGGTGGAGGACCTCGGCCAGTATCTGGAAACGACTTGGGGTCGCTACCTATGCGACCACATACCAGTGTGGACAACATGGGTGCAGGTGGGGGAGGACGTATTCCACCCGGTGGACGTGGTGCGCCCCTCCCGCCAGGAGGACCAGGAAGCTACAGACAGCCTGGTGGACCAAGCGTTCAGCGCCCAGAACTCAATCGTCCTCAGACGCAACCTGCAGATATCGGATTTAGCGCGCCTGACGCAGCGAGGAATCGACTGCAGAAGCCGGGACAGCCGCTAAAGAAGCAGCCCACAGTGCCCGACATTGGCTATGTTGCGCCTCTCGAATCACGTCAGCAACAGCACACGCGGCCATCGACCACACAACCTGGCCAAGAGAGCAGAATGTCGACACGGCCAGAGAGAGCTCCGACTGCCCCGCTGAATCAAAGTCCCCTTGCTCCAATGCGGCCGGGGTCATCTGGCCGTCCAGGGCCCCAAGATCCTATGCCTAAGCCAACCAGAGTGCCAACCATGCCACAGGACCCTATGCCAAAACCACAACGCGTAGCTACCATGCAACAGCAGCAGCAGCAACAACAACAGGCTCCCAAGCCAGCGCCATTGCCAGCGAGCAAACCTGCAGCTGTGGCGCCACCTTCGCAGCCTCCGACTCCAGCAGCTTCGACGCCCGGCAAAGGACCGAAGACTTTTGACGAGATGGGAATTGGTGCAGCACCCAAGAAAGACGACTGTGTAAGTTGGATACTGTGCGCTTTTCGAAAATAAACTAACAGCTCTAGATCGTCATGTAATTTCGCGTAACATATACAGCTTGGACATGATGGACAACAGTTGATATGGCAAAGTTGGATCTCACCAGTGACTTTGCATAATAAGAGAGCTTGCGCATTTTTTTTGAAAATTCTGTATACCCCTTTGGAGAGGACTCGAATTCGAATCTTGAGCATTTCCGCACGATAGGAACAGATGACGTGCTGTTTGCAAGTCTATGACGCAGTTTGATGGGGACGTGACTACTTAAACGCGTGAACATGTGATGTCGTGACAAACACGAGAGCGATGTCGTGCAACGAGCAAAACGTGTACTTCGAGTTGCCCTTAGGACTGAAAGAGTCTAGCGAAGCCTTTTCATCCCCAGCCTACTTTGCAAAATGCTGATTAACTCGTGGCACCACGGAGAGAAACAGTAAAGTGTTTGCTCAAACAGTGTTAGCGTTGTCCCATGGGTCTTTCTTAGTGGGGAATGAACGCGTCGGAATTACTCCACCCGCAACGCTTCACCGTTTGAGTATCTCATTAACCCTGAATTGTATCCAGAAGTCTTCCTCAACGGCTGCCAATCATGGCAGCAGTCATGTCCGCGAAGCGCCCTCGTGCTCTGACCAGCGGCTTGGACGCTATGAGCGGCGGAGGTCGCAACAATCGTGTAGGTCGTCTCCATGATCGCGCACCGAGGAAAACGCGCTCACAATACAAAGGGAAAACGACAACGTCAGTCATCACCGGACGTGAGTGAACAGTCATCGAACGAAGAGAAATCCGATGCGCCAGACGACAGTAACGATACTGAGGACGAACGCGAGGAGGCTCAAGAGCAGAATCAATATGTATGGGCTACACAGCAAGTCCAGCGAGACTTTCAAGCGACCGCAAACAAGCAAAACGTGCCCACCGAGTCTGGAATCATAGAGGAGATAACTTGCGTAAACTTCATGTGTCACGAGCACTTGAAAGTTTCGTTGGGTCCTCTGATCAACTTCATCGTCGGCAATAATGGCAGTGGCAAGAGCGCAGTTCTCACAGCCCTCACAATATGCCTTGGTGGAAAGGCTACAGCAACCAACCGTGCACAAAACCTCAAAAGCCTGATCAAAGAAGGCAAAGACCACTGCACAGTGTCTGTTCGTATCAAGAACCAGGGCGCGCTTGCATACAAGTCTGGAGATTATGGCAATTCGATTGTCGTTGAACGGCACTTCAACAGATCTGGCACTTCTGGTTTCAAATTGAAGGATATGAATGGCAAAATCGTATCAACCAAGAAGGCTGAGCTCGAAGACATTCTGGATGCATTCTCAATGCAGATTGACAATCCCATGAATGTACTTACCCAGGACATGGCTCGACAGTTTCTAAATCATTCTGGCCCCAAGGACAAGTATAAGTTTTTCCTCCAGGGCACTCAGCTTGAAACCCTGAATCGGGATTACCAACAAATTGAACAATCGCTGGAATCCATGAATACCAAAGCCGAGTTTAAAGAAGCTGGCCTTGCCGTACTCCGAAAAAAGATGGAAGATCTCGCGTTAAAAGCTCGCCGAGCAGAAAACTTGGAGAGAATGAGAGCTGCAGAGAAGGAGCTAGCGGATCAGGCGGCTTGGGCTGGCGTTGAGCAAAGGGAAGAAGAAGCGGCGGAAATTCAACGTGAGCTGGAACGGCTCGACAAATTGATCGAGACGAGACACTTGGCCGTGAGTGACGCGTCTGATCGTTATGAACGTGCCGACTCCGCTTTTACAGCAGCCACTGAGCAATTGGCAGAATTGGCAGCCGGAATGGACCCCATGAAGCAAGAAAAGGAAGATATCAGCAATCAGTTCAACGATGTAAAGAAAAAGATCATTGGATTGTTGGCTGATGAGCGAAAGAGTGGCGGAGACGTTAAATCGAAGCGAGATGTGGTTGCTCAGACCGAGAGGGATATCGAACAACTTCGACAACGCCAGGCGCAAGCCGATAATGGTCGGATGGAAGAAAAAGTTCGAGAACTCGAAGAAGCAAAGACCCAGCGCGAGCAAGCACATACTGCCCACAGCACACACGTTGAGGGGTTCGCAGAGCTGCAGGAACAGTTAAAGATAGCCCAGAAAGAGAAGGTTCCAGTCGACCTGAATGTGGAGAGAGCTCACAACGATGAACGGCGTATACGAAACAACATCAACACTCTTCAACAGGGCGAGAGCAACTGGCTGAATGCATATCCAAACTACAGGAATCTCCAGAATCTGCTCCAGGCTATTGACGGTGAGAAGAGGTTTCGGGAAAAGCCGATCGGTCCGTTGGGTCGCCATGTCAAGCTATTACTTCCTCAGTGGGGGCATATTCTTGAGAAACAGTTCGGCGGAATACTGAATGCATTCGCCGTAACCAGTAAGGCAGATCAAACCATCCTATCTGGCCTAATGAAGAAGTGCAATTGGTATATTGACGGCAGCGGTATTTCCATTAAATTTCGGGCTAACATTTTCATTCAGGTCTGCATCAATTCTCATTGGAAACAACAACCACATTAATACGGCGCCGCATGAGCCGCATGCTTCCCTGAAGACATGGTTGAAGGCACTCAAAGTATGTACAACGCCTGTCCGATTTGACATTTAGGGATTATATCGTTGACCTGTACTTTAGATTGAGAATGACCTTGTTCGAAACCAGTTCATCATCAACCAGGGCATCGAGCAAACGGTACTGATTGAGGACCAAACAGAGGGGACAAAGTTTATGCATGACCGTGGACCGCTGACCGACAAAGTCAAGATGTGTTTTACTTTTGCGGACGGTGATAAGAGGAAGGGCCGAGTTATCAACTACACAGGAAATGGCGGCATCAATGACAGTCCAATCGCCGAATTCCGGGGACTGATGCGCATGAAAGTAGACAAGGAAGCACAGATTAGGTAAGGATATCGGCTCATAAGAAGGAGTTAGACTGACTCTACCCCAGAGAAGAGCAGGCACGCCTTGCCGATGCACAGCGCGAGGTGCGTGAGCTTGAAGAATCAGCACGAAAGCTTCAGGAGCAGATTCATGTTTGCAAGACCAGAGTAGAGAACCATCAGAGGTTGAAGAAACAACTCGAAATCCGACGCCAACGTACTCTTGATACAGTGGAGCGGCTCGAGATAGAGTTGAGCAATGCTACGCCGGATGATGCGGCTATTGATGTGCTCGAAGAACAACTGAAAACAGCTAAGGAAGATGTGGAACGTGCGCAAGGAGTATTCGACGATGTGGTCTTGCAGCGTGATAAGCTCAACAAGGAGAATGGTGTTAATAAAAAAAAGCTGGATGAGGCGCACAAGGCCGTTGTCGAGCATGAATACAGGCTCAAAAAGGCGCAAGAGCAGGCCAGGAGCTTTCAAAACCAGCGGGAACAGGCACTGAAAGACAAGAACAAAGCCATTGACTTGGTGACAGGCGCGGAGGCCAATCGAGCTGAATGGGAGCAAGCACGACAGGAGAAGCAAGAAGAAATCGACGAAGAAACAGCGGGTGCTATAGGAATTTGTCCGGTGCGGGTAGAAGTCCCTCGGGGCAAGACTCAGGCACAGTTGTGGGAGAAGATGCAAAAACTTATTGCGACGAGAAGACAGACGGAGACTGAGCTGGGTGGTTCACAGAACGAGCTCTTGAAGCAAGCCAATCTAGCCAAGGAGACACATTACAAAGCTATGCAGGAACTCGAACACACCAAGGCTCTGCGCAATGTAAGTCGGGAAGTGTGTGTTGAGTTGTTTTGGAATGCTGACCGAGTTGTAGCATCTCATCAACACGGTCATGAACCGTAGAGCTCGTTGGAAGCAGTTCCGGTCGGGCATATCTGTTCGAGCGCGAGTGACGTTCAACTACCTGCTCAGTGAACGCAAGTTTCGTGGCACACTCAGCATCGATCACGTGAAGCAAGCACTTGATATTCATGTAAGCGACTGCAGTGGGGGCTGCGCAAGCAAGATGTGGCTAACGTGACAAGGTTCAACCGGACATTATGGAGGTCAGTGGCGATGGGCGACAGACCAAGACTCTCTCTGGTGGCGAGAAGTCGTTTTCAACCGTCTGCCTTCTTCTCTCGCTTTGGGATGCAATGGGTTCGCCTATCCGCTGTCTTGACGAGTTGTAAGTTATCCACAAGGGAATTTTCACGGGTGTCGACTAATGTGGCCAGCGACGTCTTCATGGACAGCGTCAACCGAGACCGAAGCATGAATATGATTATCAAAGCAGCGCGACGGTCGATTGGGCGACAGTTCATCTTCATCACTCCACAGGCTATGAACAATGTTAAGCAAGACTCGGACGTGAAGATTATCCGGATGCGCGATCCTGAGCGCGGGCAGACGGCACTGAGCTTTCAGCCGGCCTAGACAGGGTTGGGGGCGAATGAGAGTGGGTCTGTGAAAGTTGACGTGGGTGTGAGCGTGGGTGTGGGCGTGGGACAAAGAAGTAATCAGGTGTTTGGGCGAAGGTTTCTGGCGTGATTTGCATACGTATACCCCCTCGACCCGGCGTTGGGCATCTTGGAAGCAATGTTGGCAGTGTATTAGCTATCAAAGCACCGCGCGTGGATGAGCGCATTGCTCTGTGTGTCTGTGTGTGTATGTGTGTGGTTGAGTGAAGAGTGTAGACAAAAGCACAAGAGGCGCGCCCTTGTTGGACGTGGTTTGTGTGCGGTGTACTCGTGCTTGTGCTTGTGCTTATGCCTGTGCCTGTGCTTGTGCCTGTTGTTCTTTGTCAAGCAGACGCAGCTGATGTCCGAGGGCCAACGGTTGCAGTGGAAACGGAGCCTGGTGGAGGCGTGATCGGCGGCAGGGGAGGGTGCATGCTAGGCGTGACCTTGGCTCCAGTCCCGCGGCATGTCTGTTGTCAAGCGGCAAACAAGCGACCACGACTACAACGACCATCACGACCACATGCGCAGTCCAAGTCGGAGTCGCACGTAAAGGCCACTCACTCTGCAGCTGCCCTGTCTCCTGCCCGGGTCTGCCCGCTCGATGAGGGTGTCTGCCTGCAACCCCCGCTGAGACGCCGCATGCAACATGACCATGTCCCCACTGCTGCTCCCGGACACGCCCAGGACGCCGTCGCCGTCGCCGTCGTTGGCGCCGGAAGAGGGCCCGCGTCTCCTGCTCGCAGCCTCGCCCGCGCCTGACGACGACGACAACAACAACATCGACAACAATATCGACAACAACATCAACTACAGCAATAACAACAGCAACAACGACGACAACGACGACGACGACGACGCGCACACGGTCGCGACGCTGGCCATGGCTGAGACCGACGCCGAGGCTGAGCTTGAGGCCGAGGCCAACGCGACCCGCAGCCCCGGCCAGGAAGCAAAGGGCAAAGAGAGGACGGGTAAGGCGCCGCTGAGACTGCTGGACCTGCCCGTCGACATCCTCAAGGACATTATCCACCAGCTCCCGCACACCAACGATCTCACGTCGCTCTCGCTCTGCCACTCGGCCCTGCACCGCCTCACCATCCCCTGCATCTACTCGCGCTTCGACATTGTGTGGCCCGACGAGAGCACCCACACGGAGCCCCGCTCCGGCGTCGATGCCCTCACCTACGGGCTGGCGACGCTGGTCATGGGCGACGACTGCTTCCCCCACCAGAACCGCCGGAGACACCAGGCCAGCGCGGCGACGGACGCGGCGAGGAACACGGCCGCATCCCCGTACCCCATCACCCCGCGGCGCTTTGGCAACTACTACGGCCAGTTTACCAAGAAATTCTCGCTGGGCAACGGCCCGCAGGCTTGGGTGCAGGAGTACATGATCACAAAGGAGGGCGGCAAGATGCTGGGCACCCTGGTCGCCCTGGCCATTGCCCGCATGGTCAATCTCGAGACGTTTGTCTGGGACATGCCCACGGGCGTCCTGCGCGACGTCTGGCTGGCCCTGTCCAGTCTGGCTGATCGCAGCGACGCCGACGACTGTCGCCTGGAACGACTCTGGATCCGCTGGCACGACAACACAACCGACGCCCTTGTGCCTCCTCCCGCGCCTCCAATGATACTCAACAACATCAACGTGCCCCCGCCGCCAAATGCCATGCACCCAAGCGGCATGGGCACAGTGCAGACTCCAGTTGTAGTGTCCTCGCCCTTCTCACACAGCAGTCTTTCTGCGCTGGATCGTGTCGAGCACCCCACCTTCTCCGCCATACCAGCACTCAAGAGCCTAAGTGTCCTGGACATTGATGAGCTGCCATATCTCGACGAAATGGCTATTCTCATTGCGAGGTCTCAGAAGAAGCTGCGAGAACTGCGTGTCGGCGTAGCTGCCCACGCGCAACAGCGAGAATGGGTCACGGTGTGGGAGGGCGATGGTCTTCAGCAGGTGGATCACAGCGTCACCTCGACGGCGGCGAGCTCTATTCCAGACAAGAGGCTTGGAGGTGTGCTGGGTATTTTGGTTGGCCGCATACATAACATGCGCCATTCTGAGGAGTTACAGACGCGCAAGTCCAGCACTAGCGTATCCACAGGTCGAGCAGTGGACGTATCACCCACTAGATACGCGGACGCGATTCCTTTGCCTTCAATGGGTGTGCATTCATCGCAGGAACGCGAAACAGAGCACGATGTCGACCATTTCGGAAATCCAATGGACGACTCTGCTGCACCTGAAGAAATCAGTCCATTCAACGGGGGCCAACCACACAACACTGATCAAGTTACACCGCCTGCGGACAACTCAGCCAAGACCCCCTCGAGACCTCGCGGCGCATCTGTGGCTCATAGTGAGCATGTTGATGCTCATGATGAGGCTCGGGATGGCTCAGAGCAACTGTTGACTGGCAAGTTGAAGCTCGAAGTTCTGGAGCTCGAACGGGTGCCCCTATCGGTTCCTGTGCTGCGCAAAGCATTCGATTGGTCTATGCTATCGACATTGACCCTGTTACACTGCAGCAACCATGAACAGCTCTGGAAAGTGCTCCGACGGACGTATACCCCTCATGCAGCGTACTCTAGCACATCGTCCTCGTCGAAAGCGTACAAAGCGTCGTATACCCTCAAGTCAGAATATCAGTTGAACTTGAAGCGGATACACACTAATACTGTTTCACCTTCCCTCATCTCTTTCTTGAAGGAAACGCTTGCGCCCAACAGTCTGGAAGTGCTTTTCCTCCAGGAAGGTCGATCGTATTCGTCTACGGTGTCAGTAGACGCCATATATAGGGGGCCAATGAGGAGGCATCGTACGAGTCTGAGAAAGTTGATGATAGATAGCAGCGAGAAGGGACAAGACGGGCATACATCTATCAGCTCACGGTGGAGACGATGGATGATGAATCGAGAGATTTTGACATTTATCACGAGTGGTCGGATGAGCAGCTTGCGGGAACTGGCCGTGTCGATCGACTACAAGGACTGGGTAAGCTACATGTCACTGACTCTGACAAACAAGGTCGAACTTGGAACTCAAAACTAACTAAATCAACAGCACCACTTTCTACAACGTCTCCCTCTGATCCCACACATCCGCTCTCTTTACATACCCTTCATCGCCGATCACGCACACGGCAACAACATCGACCCACGCGAACTCGCCTATCAAATTCTCGACATTGTACACCTCCGCCCAGAGATTGAGCTCTGCTACATGGGTCTTTCCACCAAATGCTTTGAGATTCTGGAAAACCGACCTTCGAACTACGACCTCCGCCCCGAAGGAGGAGCGGCTGAGGGCACGCATACCACCTACGACCCTCAGATTACCATTCTTTCTGACGACGACGAGAGCGAGGCGACGGAAGATGAGGACGAAGATGACATGGAGGGCGTGGGAATGCAAGGGGACGAGACGGAAAGTGAGGAAGAAGATGGGGGCGGGATGAGCGAGGACGAGGAGTTTGACGGGGAGGGCGGAATCAAGCTGAGAGTTCGAGAGATTCTGTTTTACGAGGAGAGAGTTGAGGCGTTTAGACGGAGACACGGGGTTTTGAGACCCTGATTGTCTTTGGCATGTTTCTTTTGGGAATTGGCGTTTCATTTTTTTAGGCATGGGATATCCGATCATGGGCGTTGATCTTTTTTTTCACTCTCTTTCCCCGCTATGGTTGCTGATTGAGGAGTTTGGGACTGGTTGGTTGGGGCATATGGGATATGGAATGATGGGAATGGAATGGCATGGCATGGTATGGCATGGACTGTAGTGTAGTCTTTAGATTAGCATGGCGCTGACTTGCCCTTCAAATGGGTCTCGCGTCTAATGAGCTTTGTGGAAAGAACCAACCGTCTTTTCGTACATGTGCTGTGCTGACTTAATGTGGAGATAAAACGACATGCATGTGTACGACGGTAATTATTGTAGGGGGCATGAAGAGAGCTTTAGCAAGATAGTCTACAAGTATCGGCTTGAAATTAGTAGCAACTTTCTTATTATTATTATTTTATTAAAAAAGTCTACAGCATTCAATTGTAATGTGCCAACCACGTGAATGCGCGTTTTGGCGTTTAGGCTGACCCCTCCCAAGCACAAGTAGGTAACCGCGACTTGCTCGCAAACAAACACACAACATTGAACCGCGACACGACAACAAAACAACACAACACCACATTTAATCCTCGCAGACGACATCTCCCACCGCCGATTCACGCAATCTCTTACTAGCCAGCCCGCCAATGAACCGTCTCACATCCGCATCGACGCTCCAATAAACAACCGCACTCGCATCGCGCGCGGGGGTTATCACTGCAGCGCCTCCGCCATGGACCACTCCACCCTAGTCTTTGCCTCCGTATTCCCCATCCTCTCGCTCTCGCACACGACCCCCACCCCCATCGCGACCCCCCTCCTCGGACACAGCGCCCCAGACGTCTCGTTTGGAAGTCCGCCGTATGCGCTGCGGAATGCCGAGCGGCCGCACCGGGCGGTGAAGCGGGGCGCGGCGTGGAGCTGTGCGACGAGGTTTCTGAGTCTGCCGCGGGACTTGGCGGGGCTGCCGGCGCGGGCGAGGAGTGCAGAGGTGGAGGAGGCGTTGGGGTATTTGCTGGTGGGGGAGGGGAGGAGTGAGGATGGGAAAGAGGGGGAGGAAGGGCTGTTGGAGTGGTATGTGAATGAATGGAGGATGCATTTTGCGAGGGAGGTTAGGCCTGGGTTGGAGGAGCTGTGGGGGAAAGAGGTGGAGGTTAGGGCATCGTGGGGGTTGCTGGATGAGACGCAGCGGGTGCTTGAGCAGGTGCAGAGTGGCTATTTGTTACTCTTTGAAGAGCATATATTGCCGTTTTTGAAGCGTGGCGTGGAGACGATGGCGACAACGAGGAGGCCTCGGTCCACGCATGTTGTCAACGGGGAGGCTGCTGAGGCGGCGAGCTGGAAGTTTCGCGCTGACTTGCATGCAGTGTTTGCGCATTGTTTGCCTGCGCAGCGCTTTTCCAAGACGCTGAGCTATATCTTGTATGATGCGGGGTGTAGGGTGTTTCGCATCTACACACGGCAAGACGGTGTGCAGGTTAATATGTCATCAGAGGACTCGCGCGAGTATCGACAGCGTATGATGACTCTCCTGCAAGGACTGGAGCGCGTGGGACTTGGTGGTGATGCGGCGCAAAAGGCATTTGCACATGCCATGACCAAGCTGCTCGACTCGTTCATCGCCAGCCATTACCTGAAGGTGGATTGGTACTCAAAGAAGTCGGTTATGCCGCACTTGAAGATGTGGATCCAGGATGGCTTTTGTCCGCTTGTCGAGCTGGTGCTGGAATGCCTGAGGTGCGAGCAGAGTAGTGTCCTGCCGACTGAGGTGTCATCATGGCAGGAGATGGCGCTGGGAAGGTTAGGACGAGCAAGAGTCGACAACCTGTTCGACTTTGTGATTAACTGGGATGCAAGTTTGGGTGCTATACTCGATATCAAGGAATATCTCAAGGCTACGGGCGCGAAACAACATCTCACGTCCAACTTTTCACAGCAGATTTCGAGAAGACTGCTGCATCCGGGTGCGACTACGACATATATTCTAAACGTCTACATTTCTATTATTCGGTCATTTCACGAGCTGGAGCCCAAGGGTGTGCTGCTTGAACGAGTAGCGAGACCTATTCGGCGGTACTTGAAAGAGAGGGAAGATACTGCTAGAATCATTATCTCTAGTCTACTCACTGATCTTAGCGATGAGACGGGCAGCAAGTTTTCTTCCAATAGCGAACTCTCTTACGAGATTGCTAGTGAAATGGCAAAGCCCTTTGCAAATTTTGGCCAAGACACTGACGAGGAGCTGAACTGGGGCGACATGAACTGGCAACCTCTGCCTCAAGATGCATCCCCAGAGTACAAAAAGTCCAAGGTTGAGGATGTGATATGGTTCTTACTGACGCTCTGGGAGCGCGACGACTTTATCAACGAGCTGAAGAACATCCTCGGAGACCATCTACTGCGATGTCAAGATCCGGAGTACGAGAAGGAGATTCGATTGTTGGAGTTGATCAAGATTCGCCTGGGAGACGACAAACTGCAGGCTTGCGAAGTTATGCTTCG
This sequence comes from Mycocentrospora acerina, assembly GCA_022701365.1. Taxonomy (NCBI): domain Eukaryota; kingdom Fungi; phylum Ascomycota; class Dothideomycetes; order Pleosporales; genus Mycocentrospora; species Mycocentrospora acerina. The sequence goes on from JAKUHH010000201.1 coordinate 714,480, forward strand.
CGACGTCCTCGACTCTAAACGTATCAACGCATCCATCCGTGCAGCAACCTCTTCAGCTGCAATAGCATCCACATATCACACTCCTCAGTCCCGCCCTAGAGAACCTCGCACACCGGAGGGCATACACCCACACACACCTCAGCCCCGTCGGCCTGCGCCCGCTACCACTCATCTTGCTCCTTCGACACCCGCCCCCACTCTCAATGAGACAGCACTCAACGCGCAGATTCTATCATCGTTTTTCTGGCCGCTCCTCCGCGACGACGCCTTTACCGTCCCCGCCGAAATCTCCGCCCTCCAAAAAGAATACGAAACACGCTTCGAGCGCATCAAAGGCATGCGGAAACTGCGCTGGATGAACGCACTTGGCTCCGGCTCCATCACCCTCTCCTTCTCCGACCGCACCGAAGACTTTGACAACCTCACCCCCTGGCAAGTCAGCGTCGTCCACGCCTTCCAAGCCCAACCCAACGAACCCCCGCGGCCGCCCCACCACAAACCCGGCGAAGGCATCTCCCGCACTGTCAGCGACCTAGAAGAGATGCTCGAAATGGACGACTCACTCGTCCGCCAAGCCCTCGCCTTTTGGACGGGCAAATCCGTCCTTCGCGAACTCGCACAAGACACCTACACCGTCATTGAGCGCCTGCCACAGAAATCCTCCCTCGCGGCCGAAGACGCCTCCGCCGCGGCCGCCGCAGAGGAACTCGCTGCCATTACCGCCGCGCAGCAGACGTCGACGGTCAAATCCCAGGAGGATCTGTTCAACGAGAAGAAGCCCATCTACGAAAGTTTTATCGTGGGTATGCTGACGAATCAGGGGAATATGCCCGTTATGCGCATTGTTATGATGATGCGGATGATGGTTCAGGGGGGGTTCCCGTTTGGAAACGATGAGGTTAAAGGGTTGCTGGGGGAAATGGAGGGGAGGGGTGTAGTGGTGGGAATTGGGGGGGATGTGTGGGCGGTGAGGAAGTAGCTTATCTCTCTTCTTTTTCTCTCTGTATTCTTCCCGATGCATTGATGAGGGCAAGGCGTGGAGAAGATACTTGTAGAGGCTGGCTGGTTGGTTGGTTGGTTGAATATGCACACTGAGGTAGTCCACATCTTACGAATACTGGTGACAAGTTCAGTGCCTCTATACATGTATACATGTTGCTTCTGTCGTCAAGGTCAACTAAAAAGAAAATAATTATCCGTGGAGACGTTACCACTACTACTGCTACTACTGTGTATTATTATTATATGACAACATGTCATTTACATCACATCAACGTGACAGCCGCAAATACATTCAGCTATCTATAAATATATATATATATACCAATCTTCTCACTTTTACGTTTAGCCACACTTTTTCCTTTCCCTTCACCAGCAGAGCAGCAGTACACATGAGCCAATTATTTTTATTTTTATTATTTATTTCACCATTTGTCTCTTCTTTCCTTTCCCCTCCTTTCGTTTCCTCTTCTTTACTTTTGTTCTCTCACTCTCACTCAATAACAAGCACCCGCTGCGTAACCCTCCTCGCCTCCTCCATATTCCCCGTCACCGCGTAAATCCCCTGCACCGCAAACGCCGCCTCTGCCGCGAAATCCTCTGTGCCCCACTCCCCACCATCCGAGCACCGATCCCGCGCTTCGCTCTGCACCTGCTCACTAAGCGCGATGCACTTCTCATACGCAGCTAGTGCTTGTGTCACCAGCCCTAGTCCGTGCCACATTCTCCCGACGTTGAACTCGGCCTCCTGGCGCAGCAGGGCGGGGCTGTCGTTGTCGTCGTGCTTGGTGCGGAGCTCGTAGTAGCGATACATGAACGCGAGGCCCTGCTGGATCTGGAACTGTCTGTTTTCCGAGAGGCGCTTCATGGCATGTTGGATGTAGGCAACTGCGATGGAGAGGTTGAGGATGGGGTCGTCGGGCGTGAGGGCCAGGGCGCGGAAGTAGTAGTTGAGTGCTGCTGTGTAGGAGCCGCCGCACATGAGGACGTGGGCGTAGAGGGAGAAGAGGGCTGGGTCGTGGTCTTTGACTGCGGATACGATTTCGGATGAGATGGCGTTACGGAACCAGGCGGATTTATCGTGCGCGGAGCGGAAGTTGTACCAGGTTCGTTGCGAGGGAGTGAGGAGCGCGTAGTCCATTGTTTTGATGTACCGCATGAGGACTTTGTGCGCCGAGGACGAGGCGAAGCCAACGGGGAAGGAGACTAGGCGGTTGACGTAGCTGTAGAGGCGGAAGAGGTCGGTGCTGAATGGGTGAGTTCGGAGCAGCCAGCGGATCGAGGTGGAGGCCTGGTTGGAGTCGTCGGCGGCGAGAGCACAGACGAGACGGCACAGTTCGAGTTGTTGATGGTAGTCTTTCATGCGGTTGAAGATATTGGAGCGGAGGGCAATGTCGAGCGTGCTGAAGCAGCGTTGATCGTCGCCTTCGGTAGCAAGGAGAATGGCATACCGGCCAAAGGCGTCGCACCATTTGTCGAATTGAACTCCCCAGAAGTCGTCAGGAACTTCATCTGGTCTTTCCTTCAGTTCAGGATCTGTCTCGCCATCTTCTACGTTATTTGCAACAACCGCAAGAACCATTAGCGCTGACTCTTTCCAAAGGTCACCAGTGCCGACGCGACGGAAATAACCGTTGAAATCCTCCTTCCTGTTATCGTAGAAGAGATCAAACGTCGAGAACTCCTCAATCAATTCCCGAGTGATGGAAATGACCTCGTTGACAGCGCCTGCATCTCCATCTTCGGCAGCATCGGAGATGTCGTCCAGTCGCTGGAAACTGGTAACAATCTCTCGATGCTGGGCCCGAGCTGCCTTGAGTTCCTCGGGAAACTCGCGAGCAAGAGACTCAAGCTTTCTCCTGAAGACTCTCTGGTCAATTGCTTCCACAGGTACACCCAGTCCTTCAAGTGCACCTGATTGCACCTCGGGCTGTAATGCCGGCCCGTTCGCGGGCTCGACAGGAAGGAAGGTCTGCGCCTTAGGAGGCTTGGGAGCAGATCGGCGTATTCGAAACAAGCCTTGTGTGGGACGATCGGCTAATGGCCCGAGAGACGGGAGTTCTTTCCTGGTATCTTCGTTGCCAGAGTCGTCCTCATTGGCATCTAGATTTCGTGTCCCAGTAGCCTTCTTCATCAACCTTCTGTTCTTCTTTACCGTACTCTTTCTTACACTGTGTTTCCCACGAGCCTGCCTTCTCACGTTGAAGTAGTATTCCCTAAGCTCATCGTGTGCTTTGAAACCCAATCTGCGCAATTTATAGGCAGCCCTATTGCGATAAACGGCTTCTGCACGCTGCATGGCTTCTTCACGCATGCCATGATCTTCGAAGAACTTTGCCAACACAGCTAGGTCATCCAGAGTCTCCGAATCCCAGTTCTTCATAATTTTGATAATCTGCTCTGCCTTTTCGGTCTGTTTCTGGTTCTTGTAGCATGTGTAAATACCCATGAAGCTCATCAAGCTCAATTCTTGCGATTTGTGTTCAAAAAGAGGTTCATAGAAACGTAGCGCTTCTTTGTCGTGTCCAGTAGCGTGGAGTGCATCGGCAACTATGCGAAAGATGTCTTCATAGTCCCACACCAGTGCACCAGGGGCGTGATCATCAGGTTCAAGCATCTCAAGATGGTGCTGACTGAGTTAGTCATGGTCCAAGTATGAGGGAATTTAGCTTACCATTGCTTCTGCAAAATCACCCGAACTCTTGCGCAGCCGAAACAGACCCAACTTCGCTCTGATTTCTATTGGAAGCGTCTGACCATATTTGGCGTCCTGCGACTTGCGCCTGAAGTCAAACACAGTTATCCGTCGAGGTGCGTCTTCAATATCGAATTCTCGATCGTCTTGCTGGTCATCCCAATAGGTCTCGTCCCGTCTGCCTTGCTTCCAACGCGAAAGAGCTTTCAGACGCGATATAGAACTGTCATACTTCCCTGTCCTGTCAAGGAGATCAAGATAGATATTGATCAACTCCCAGTCTAGGTCACTACTCGTGGGATCTCTTTTCCCGTCTGTGAAAACTTCGATTGCCTCGTCGAAACATTCGATAATTTTTTCAAGATGAAGCTTGGTGTGTTTTCTCGACGATGTACCCATCATTGCTATGATCTTCAAGACTTCAGTGTCTGGATCTCTTCCATCTTCCTTTAACTGTTTCAGCATCTTGCGGCCGAGCTGAACACATTTAGCGACATGTCCAAGACGTGCCTCGATCTCGAGCTTGTGACTGCGCGCTTCGTAGTTGGTAAGGTCAAGGAGAATGATTTGGTTGAGACATTCGAGAACAACGGCTGTCTTAGCGTCGTCGGTGTACGTTGGGTACTCTTCCACATCCAGTTTGTTGACACGTTCGATGATGAAGTGCCAGAGACTTGGGTCGCGCTTCGTAGGTGCGCCAATAATTAGAGCTTCGATAGACTTTAGCTCCTCACCCATTGCCCCGTAGATTTCCGACACGATGTTGTGAGCATCAAAGATTTCGGGATTCATTTGAACAGCCTTTTGGGCATATTCGAGGGCGGTGGGATAGTCATGCGCAATGAATCTTTCGTTGGCATGCCGCTGCAGTTCCTTGAACTCATGGCCAGGATCAGCTACTGCACGAGGTCCTCGGCGTCCAGAGGGCCGCCCAGGCTTTCCACCACGCTTTTTCCCTCGAGCCGAGATGGGATCGCGCGTCGGTCCCCCTCCACGTCCACGACCTGCAGTTGAACCTCGTCCTCTACCCCGTCCACCGCGTCCACCGCGTCCTCCACGTCCACGCCCACGCATACCCCTAGTACTTGGCCTACCCCTCTTAGGTCGATCTACGTCCTCGAAATCTTCTCCCAAGTCCGGGTCGTCAGGGTCGCCTTCTTCATGGTGTTCGTCGTCTTCCGAATAGTCTTTATCCTTGTCTGAATCGTTCCGATTTTCAATATCACGTAACATCTCTTCCTCGGCCAACATGCGTTCATACTCGTCTTCCTCGTCTGAACTTTCAAAGTCATGGTCCTGGAACAAAGAGTCGCGATATCCAGCTGGAAGTGTAGGATAGTCATCTTCTTCTTCGTCGTCGTCTTGGCCTGGGGCTGGGATGTATCCCTCATGAACAACTGGATGATTGGCGGTGAATGCGCGATTGAAAGGGTCTTGAAAACCGCCGTGGGCATACGGATTATCTAAATGTAGATCTTCCACGGCACTGAGTGGAATCAGAGAAGCCGGAGGCTGCGAAAACACATGCTGTGGCTGTACAAAATGGTTGTCTAGTTCGGAAGGAAACACTACAGAGTACTGCTCTTGGCCGTTCAATATTGAATGATGCTGTTCAATGCTTTCCTCTCGATGCCCTGCCAACTCTGACGGGTCATGTGAGAAAACATCATCAATAGGCGTGAATTGTCCATCATCGTCACTTAACAGTTGGGTAGAGGCCCACAGCTGGTCGAGGAAGCCACCCCTTGAATCCATGTTGGCTGAGTTCTGCGTCCTTTTCAGTGTGAGGTTTCGTTAGCGGTCGATCATTATGGGAAACTGCAAGAGAGTGTGATTGACGAAGAAAGTCGAATTGACTAGGATGGGCAGACTAGAGAACGTTAGCGTGCTGCACATGGGTTCGCGCTAGGAGGGACCCTGCCAAGCCTGTGCATGCCACAAGTATCACAAAAACGGCCATGTTTACTGTTCAGTGTGATGGGAATATTTTGATTCTGTGTCAGAAAAAAGGATTAGGTGCGTCTCTACTGAAAGCGCTGAACAGCCAGGTTCGAGTGTGGTGCTTTGAACTAGCCCCTCGCAGAAGGATTAATAAATAGTCAGGAGCGACAATGGCTCTCTTTGGCGATATTTGAAAGATATACAGTCACAGTTTCTGAGTGACACGAGCTTCTTCGGTGGGACCAAAAGGGTATATTATGATAGTTGCGAGAAAGCATCTCTCAACGCGAGCATTTCGAAGGCTCTATCCCGAACAGTTTCAAACTCCAAGCAATGCAAAGACATGTGTGCAATCAAACGCGATTGTCGTTCTCGTCCATGTCGACCATCTCATACTCCCCTGCGCCGTCTCTTCCTCTGCCTCGACTTCGGCCCCTTGATTCCCCCTCGCCATTATCAGTGGCCGGCTGCTGTCTTGCTGCGGGTTTGCTCCCAAAATTTATGGGTTTCAGCTCGCGCCACTGGCATGCCCACACACCAAGAGAGGTCATTACAGTGGCGCTACACATCTGGAGCGCCCACCAGAAGAGATTCGAGGGCACGGCATGCGTGTACAGCGACGTGACGATCAGGTGGATGAAGTGTACGGTCAGGGCAAAGTCGGGGACGAGCTTGGAACGGGCGATGAGAAGGAGGATGAAGATGACGCTGGCAGACGTTAGAGGCATGCTTGTGGTGCAGGCGAGTGTCAATGGGCTTACCACGTGAGGCTATTCAGCACCCAGACCAGCCCCAGCGTCCATCCCACCGTCGACTCGCCGCTCAAGCTGCGCCAGCTGAAGATGAGATCTGCGCTGACTTCCTTGCCGGCGACTAGCGCAGTGAAGATGATCAGGACGGCAGCGCATGCATAGTAGGCGAGTTGCAGGAGGACAATCTGGGAGAAGATGCGCGTCGGGGACAGGTCGGCGAGTGCACCAGGCCGTGGAGGGCGGCGTCGGCGTGGCATTAATACGCAGGCGACGCGCTACGATGTGAGCATGCGGAAGGGCGTGTTTACGTGTGGGCTGAGGGATGCAGTGATGTAGCCTGTAACCTGCAGCCTGTTGGCCGCCAACGTGTCGGCGTCATCGCAGCTAGCCTCCCGACCGCCAAGCACGAATTCATCTTCAATGTTCGGCGTCGACGGCTCTGCATCGCCCAACGACTGCAGGTGGCCCTTGAATTGCAGAGTATGTGCAGCCTCCTCCTACTACCTCTGCCATTGTGAAGATTGTGTGCATGTCCAGCCCCGTCCTGACCCAGCCGACAGTTTCTCGAGTTTCTCTCCCCCGCCGTCCCACTCATACACATATACACGCACACACACATCCACATACTTGCACACACATACGCCCATACACCCACACACCCACACACTCACAAGCATGAGCTGGCTACCCTGGGGCGCAAAGGATGACTCTGGCGTCAAGAAGACGTCTGGCGGCGCATTCGAGTCGCCGTCGAGGTCGAATCGAAAGCAATGCTACGCCGCGCGCGACGCCTTCTTCGAGTGCCTCGACAAGAACAACATCTTGGACAGCATAAACACAAAATCCGGCAGGACCAAGGCCGCCACCTCTTGCGCACAGCTCGACGAAGAATTCGAGAAGAACTGCGCCCACAGCTGGGTAAGTGGGAGCCCTTCCGTTGCACGGTGGCGCCACCTCGGAGCCGGCAACACGCAACCTGCGTCCGTCGGGTGAATGAGGGGGCCGTAACGAATACGGCCTGCAGGCGTGTCTCGTCGAGATTTGCATTGTTGCAAGTGCCATGTGGACTGGCTGGCTGACTGGCTGACTGTGCACAGGTCGAGTACTTCAAGAAGCAGCGAGTGGTCAACTACCAGCGCGAGCAGACAATCAAGAAGATCGAGGCACAGGGAGGCGAGATTGTCGCGCCCCAGCTGCCGCTTCCTAGCTCAAAGTGAGACGGGTGCCGAGGGCTCCATGTCTTTGTTATTGTTGTTATTGGTGTTGTTGTCGCAGAGTAGCTTGTACAAGTACATGATGTATACTAGATACTGCAGGACTGCTCCCAGAGTTTGGTACTTGGGATGCAGCTGCAATGTTAGCCTAGCGCTGGCTCAGAGTTAGGTCGTCAGGTCGTTAGGTCCGCGATTCCCGAGGCGTGCATTGCTCCGATCGAATCGTTGAATCCATTTCCAGACAGCCTGCTTTTCCATGGCGTTTCGGACATGCACTTTGAGCACATTTTGGCGAGGCCGATGCTGCAGGGTTGCGGTGTGCACCGAGCATCCGGTACACAAATAGTCTGCCACGGCGTGACGAGCTCGCATGATGTCGTCACTAGTCCCCAAACAGCTCGAGCTACCACGGAGTTGTTCTTAGGCTGGAATCAGTGATGTGATTGCCATGCTATGCCCTCTCTGCAAGGACACGTTGGGTAGTTGCCGCGAGATTGTCGGCAAAAAAGAGGTCAGGCTGCTCTAGACGCATGGTAGGCGCAAGAGTCTCCGTTTCTGCAGGCACATGTGCCACGTAGGTAGTCGACGCACGCATGCATGCCACCAACTTCGCCGCAGTGGTCGGCGACCTGAATGCCGGCCATGTGGGGAAAGGCAATTTTCAGCGGAGGATTCCAGCTCAAGCCCTCCCATTGCTTTTTGTCGCCCGATCCCCGAATGCAGGCCCCGTTTTATGCGCAGACGCGCAAGCAGTTGGCATCCTGAATCCTTTGGAAATCCGCAACGGGCAGCCACCAGAGGTCCTCCGCCCTCTTTTGGTTTCCCCTGCCTGCACGTCACCTGATCAGGAGGAAAATCGGTCGACAAACAAAAAATAAAATAAAAAAGTCAATCGACTCTTCAAAGCTGACTCCGTGAGATATCGAGGGATGGATTAACATTGATTGATTGGTTGGCACCACGTACCGTGGACTACAGGCTAGACCAGCTAGCTCGACACTTAATATGTACAGATAACCGAGAGATCTCTTAGCCCGATCTCGTGGTTTCCACTGACGACATGCAACACGAAGCTACCCCTCCATCGGGGCCTTGCTTGCGCCGCCCACCACCCACCATCCCTGAAAGTGCAAGTCCCCCTCACCACCCGTACTTTGTCGGGAAAATGGTCGATGGATCAAATTCCTGCCGAAAAATCTCCAAGTCGGACAGACTCCCTTTGCTCGGCGCACCTACCATGCTGCTGTCAATCGCAAATACAATGTCTTGAAACGCGCCGTGGAACTCTTCTTCCTCGAATAGCAGTTTTCTCCACATCTTCGCAACTTCGGCTGACGGGTTGCGGAAAATGGGCCCGAGTCCAAAGGCGCCTAGCACAAGGGTTCGGTGCCCGCAATACGATGCAATACGTAGCACCGATCGCATCTTCTCCTTCATCAGCTCTTTTTCTTGTGCAAACGAGTATTTTGTGCCTGTTTCGTCGAGTTTGGGTCTCCGTACTGGCGCGACCGATATTACTGGGAGCGAGGCGACTTCTGCAAATGGGGCGTAGTCTTGGTCTGGTCCTCCTCGGAAGACAACTGTCAATCGTCAGCAAGTGCGTTTTTTTTTTCAAATTTTATTTCTTTAAAAGGTCGGATGTTTCCAAACTTACAAACTTCGGGAGAGTATATTCCGCCTCTTTGTGGGAGCGGGTAAAATACTTCTTCCTTGCCAAGTTGTGCATTCCATGGCATTGTGAGGGCGTGGACGAGGTTGCTCCTCCGCGCGAGGCATTCTTCGGGCGCCATCAGGCCCGACTCCCAGTCTCCGCCCGCACGCTTCTCGTTTGCCATGTTAACCACCGGTATCTTCTTGCACTCTCCTGGTGCACTCTGATACCAGCCCAGAGCGTAGTTTACTGGGTCGCCTTCCATTACTGCAACTCTTGTCCGTGTGGACGATCGCTTATCTAGATTGATTCTACATTGTGTTGCGTCTGGGTAGAGGTATGACGTCTTTGAATCTCGGATGTAGTTCTTCCAAATATATGGCATCCATACTCGCTTTGCCTCAGCGGCTATCTCTGACGGCTTTGGCCTTGACGGAGACATGTTTGATGTGCGAATGAACAACAATAGTTATGACAGTGATAGTAAAAGTAGACGGATGTATATGTGTATGTGGACAGATCAGAATGGTATTTGTTGGCCGATGAGACCATGTAGCGAGGGAGGCCAAATAATGAGGAGATGGTTAACACGCTTGTGACCTCTGGCTTTCAGCCGGGAACAAGGGCAGTATATCATCTGCCCAGGCTCCCGAGGGTGTGCGATTGATAGAGAACTAAATATTAGACTGAGATCGAGCCGCAAGCTAGCATGGTTCGCTCTCACGCGCCAGCCACAGAAGCGGCATGCCTCTGCCTGAGTCTGTACAGGGTTTAGACTTCAACGCGGGTAGCATTCACGCCGCCATCGCGTACAGCTGCACGCAGCAGATGCTCGAGTCGTGACCATTTGGTAATTCAGGGCAGGTAGATGAGGAGGAGGATCGTACCAGAGGCCGTACCCATGCCGGGCGTGACATTCCCACCTGGACCTTGAAAACAACTGTTGAACCTGCGTCTGGACCCCTCCAGCAACTGCAGCCAGCCATAAGGCGCATATTCGGGTATCGAGATTTGTTGAGCAGGGGTCAACGGGCAGGATCAGTCTTGCTCGCGCCGTGCGATCCTGCATGTCGATGGATGGAGCTTAAACGAGATCTGGCGCCTGGACGACCCGATGATGACAAGTACTTTCCCAGATCCTGCACCAGATAGCGCTGCAGCGGTAGCGGCGGCAGCACGATCCGGACGCAGGGTACAAGCACCGCACACCCAGATCGGATGGGTGGCTGTCCTCAGTTTGTGCGGGTGACAATTATCTTCACCGCCCTCGGAAGTCGTAGTCGTCGTCGTCGTCGTCGTCGTACAGCAACGGCGGCATGGTAGCGAGCATGTCCGCAGAAGCCACTGGAGCAACGGGTCCCTGCTTCAAGGCCCCTGCCTCGGGGACGTTTTGGTATACGATTTGGGCGCGAATTACAACGGCCTCAAGATCTTGTGGCGTAAGTGTCGAAGTGTTTTTTCTTCCGACCATGGGAGCGATGGAAGGATACTTCTGGCCAATGAGACAAGACCACCACACCAAGCCGGAGTGCCAGACCGCATCGGCCGTTGTATCACGGGGCACAAAATCTTGTATCCATGTACTCTCCCATGATCAACCCTGGAGAATTTCAGCGGTTTCAGCAAGGGTCTCGTGCCACGGTGCTCGGATTACAAGAACGGGGAGGCGATTACCTAGATTTCCGTAGCGTAGTTTTAGAGTATGTGGCCCAAGCGCCTCTTTTTTCCAAAGTTTCGAGTACAACATTGACCGTAAACTGCCCCACGCTTCATCACAACATTGCTCCAAGTGGCTGGTTGACTGACTAACTGACTGACTGACCGACTTCTGCATCCGCGTAAATGAGCTGGATGCTGCCTGTTAGGAGGGGCATTGTCCGTTCCCAACTCTTGCTTCGTCATCAGAGTGCTGCTCCCTATGCACACGCGCCAGGGCTATGTCGTCTACGCTATAGCTCAACCTTCAGCCCTACTAATATCGCCGAGTTACTAAATCCATCTCCGCAACCCTCGTCCTCCCCACGGCGGGGCCCATCAGATGGTGAAACGTTGACGGTCAATGGCTATGTGCGCACTGTGCGAAAACAGAAGCGTATTGCCTTTGCCGCAATAGGTGACGGCTCAACGTTGCAGTCGGTGCAGGCCGTACTATCTCCTCAGCTAGCAGAAGGGTCAGTTGCAAGGCCAAGCCAACGCTCACCAGCAAAGCAAAGTAACACTGCTGACCGGTCAGACTTTCTACGGGGGTTGCGGTAGCAGTAACTGGCAAATGGACGCCTTCGCTAGGCCAGGCCCAATCCCATGAGTTGCAAGTGGAAAATATTCGCGTACTTGGAGAAAACGATGCTACAGTGAGTTAAATGTTCTTTCCATGCCGAGTGGCGTTTAGCAGCCACTGTTCTATGATTCTGACCAGAACTCTTATTCATCCAGACGTCGCCAATACAAAAGAAATATCAGACGCCCGAATATCTCCGAACTCTCCCCCATCTACGAACTCGCCTGCCATTCAATGCTTTGCTCCTTCGTTTGAGGTCATTGGTCACCGCTCAAATCACAAACTACTTCGCGAAGCAAGACTTTATCCAATGCCATCCACCAATCATCACCTCCTCCGATTGCGAAGGAGCAGGGGAGGTGTTCACTATAGCTCCTGCAGCACCTGCTACACCCGATCAAAAATTACCAAGCCAAGCAAGGGAACACGAGGACCCGTTTTTTGGCTCGCCTAAGTATCTGACCGTCTCTAGTCAGCTCCATCTTGAGGCACTGGCCCAATCTGTAACTAAGGTCTGGGCTCTGTCACCGACCTTTCGTGCTGAGAAGAGCGATACAGCCCGTCACCTCAGCGAGTTTTACATGCTCGAAGCAGAGCTAGCATTTGTGGATGATATGAAGGACGTCATGGACGTTGTGGAAAACATGTTGCGCGCCCTTGCAACAGAGCTTCAGTCGTCACAGGTCGGTCGAGAACTTCTCGAGGCCCGGGCACGAGATTCGGAGGACGATGGTACTTCCGTGTCGCACAGCACACTTGCACAACGGTGGCAGGGGCTTATAGACGGGCCGTGGCCTCGAATTACCTATGACGATGCGATACAACACTTGAAAGATGCGGTGAGCGATGGCAAGACGCAGTTTGAATTTGCACCTGGTCATGAAGGCGGCCTTCAGACTGAACACGAGCGCTTCTTGGCTGAGAGCGTTGGACGAGGTAGTCCCGTCTTTGTGACAGATTACCCACGTAACATTAAGCCGTTTTACATGGCGCCATCAAGTAGTGAAAAGGCCGAGGGAAAGGCTGGCCCAACAGTGGCGTGCTTTGATCTTCTCGTACCAGAGATCTGCGAGCTGGTAGGAGGCTCGATGCGTGAGCATCGGTTGCCTGAGCTCCTCGAAGCCATGAAGGAGCATGGTTTGCAGCAACCAGAAGGCACGGAATCTGAGGCTTCAGACGGTTCCCTGCAATGGTATGTGGATCTTCGACGATACGGCAGTGTTCCACACGGTGGCTTTGGTCTAGGTTTCGACCGACTCCTGTGCTACCTTTCTGGCGTTTCGAATATCAGAGATGTTGTCAGCTTCCCTCGATGGCATAAGCGGTGCGACTGTTAGTCGGGGTTTGCTATGCTGGCAGATGGCATTATTAATTATTCACGGCAACTCTGAGGCGTGACACCAACATCGGCGAGGACGCAAAGTTTCGCCGTACGAGGAATGCACCAGCATCTGGTGTCAGTTGTACCTGTAAAATGGTGATGCAGCTGTATACTGCGTGTCCCTGTATATTATGGATGTGGTTTCAGAGGAGGATGGGGGCTGTAGGCCGATGGTTTCAACACTCCAGCTTCATTGGTTTGTGTGGATCAGTGTCAACCGCACTGAATAGGCTTGGAGATGTCACCATCACAATGTGATCGACAGCCACGCTCATGTGACGTGGAAGTTTACAGCAGTATTACACCCCTTTTTGCAGGGATCACAATTTTTTGGTCTTGGAGCGCAACACAGACGCCGAATTTCGCTGCAACATTTTCTTTTTTTTTTTTAGTTGCAGCGACTTGAAGGCAGTACGAGAGTCGTCCAGGCCTGCTCCCGACTGCGGACGGAGATGATCAGATAAGATAAAAATTTTCCACCCCCCAAACCATTCCGAGCGATTCTCCGAGTCAATGATGCAGGATGCATGTCCGCGGCGTAGAGGGCTAGCTCTCATTTTCAGTGTGCGATGTCTGCCCAGCGATAATGCAAGGCGGGCACAGGGACAGACATGAATCCAGAATTTGCAGACCAGACCAGCGCACGCCGCCGGTGTTGGAGTGCAAGCTGCGTCGTGGTGCTGAAATGATCATGTCGAGGCAGGGTGTCAGTTTAGAGTAGATGCAGCCGGTGACGGCGTTCTCGGCGTTCTCGGTTCATGGTCGATGGAAATGATTGCGCCTAGGCTCTGGTGCTTTGCAAACGAAGGCAGTCCTCGACACACCAGTACTCGACCATTGCCATTGCCTCGCCTCGCCATCGCCGCCCTCCCGACCCTCCCAGCCGCCCCCAGCACGCCGTCTGCACCACTTGTTTTGACTCAATCGCCAACCTGGAATCTGCAGCGCCCGCGTCTGGTCGTCTTATGGCCACCCATGATCGGCCAGCAGTCCCTCTCGAAGATGCAGAACACGAGTACGGCGCCCTTGCACCGCCCGCCCCGTCGCAACTCTCGCCGCTGACTTGTGCGCCAGCTATGAAGCCCTCCCGCCAAACTTCTCCCTGTCCGCGAACATGATTGCGGGCGCGTTCGCGGGCATCGCTGTACGCCTCCGCTGCCGCCGTGCCGTGCAAGCACCCGCTAACTTCGCCGTAGGAGCACTCGGTCATGTACCCGGTTGACCTGTTAAAGGTGCGCACCCGCAGGCTCTCTGCCAACATTGTGAGGGGCGATGCGCTGACGCCCACTAGACCAGGATGCAGATTGTCAACCCCTCGCCCACGGCCCTGTATACAGGCATCTCCAACGCAATGGTCACGATTTCGCGGGTGGAGGGCTTTGGGACATTATGGAGGGGGCTGTCCAGCGTTGTCATGGGAGCAGGTGGGCTTGTCTCGCCCCAATGCTGCTGTCACCGCGAGCTGATTTTGGCGCAGGACCCGCGCACGCCGTCTACTTTGCCTCTTACGAATACACAAAGCACGCCCTTGGTGGAAACGAGGGAGGGAGTGATGAACACCACCCAGTTGCAGCAGGCGCGTACAACCCCACGATCAAAATTGCCCGCGTGTCGCTAACCGTGAGCAGCGGCCAGTGGTGCGGCGGCCACTATTTCGAGTGACGCACTGATGAACCCATTCGATGGTGGGTAGCACTTTTTTGATTTTTTTTTAAATATCTCTCATACTTGGCCTACACAAACAGAAACTGACCGTCGCAGTCATCAAGCAGCGCATGCAGATGCACGGCTCGACATACAAATCTGTCCCTCAATGCGCGCGGGAGGTCTTCCGCACCGAGGGCATTGGCGCGTTCTACGTCTCGTACCCAACAACCCTGTGCATGACGGTGCCCTTTACAGCGCTCCAGTTTATGTCGTACGAATCGTTATCCAAGGTTATGAATCCCACTGGCCGCTACGATCCCTATACACATTGCTTTGCCGGAGGAATTGCTGGTGGGTTTGCGGCTGGACTTACGACACCACTAGACGTCATCAAGACGCTATTGCAGACGCGAGGAAACGCTCGGGACGCAGAACTGAGAAATGTTTCGGGTCTGTGGCAAGCGGCCAAGATCATCAACCAAAGAGAAGGGTGGAGAGGCTACTTCCGTGGGTTGAAGCCTAGGATCATCACTACGATGCCCAGCACGGCCATTTGCTGGTGAGTGCAACTCTTTGCGTTTTTTTTTTGGAAATGACTCTAACAAACGCGCAGGTCCGCATATGAAATGGCTAAAGCCTTTTTCATTGCCCGTAGCACCGACCCCACAAAATTCTCGTAGAAGTTGTACAGTTGAATGTGACCATTTTCCAACCAGCGACAGTGTGTGCCGCTCATGTATGCGACACGTGCGTACCCGACAGGACGATATACACGCGCCCCTTGGAAGTAGACGAGGCTCAAGCAACGTTTAGTATTCACAGCGAGGCTTGGGTTTGTGTGCCGTGCGTGCCAGGCAGGCAATGATTATGTTTGCTGGGGTTTTTGCAGTCTTGCAGCTTGCCATGCAACTACGGCAGCGCTCTGGGCCCCTGACGTTTGGAAAGACAACATGGCGGTGTATGGATATTGGACGCTTATTTGGGGCGCATTTACAGCCGGCGTAGATACAAGCAGGCGTACTAATAGAGGAAACCAAGCCATCTGTGTCTACGTGCAATGCAATATTGACTACCGAGGGTGGTGCTAGAAGGCGATGCAATCGATAAGCGGCACGACCCCCGTCTAGCTTGCGGAGCAACATGCACATGCACATGCGCATGCTCAGATCATGCTTCGCGAAACAGCTTGCCGTGCTGGGGAAATGCTGCAACTGACGCCTGCGTCGTGGGTGCCCAAGCGCTGCATGTGGCTGCGGAGAGCTGCGGCAGACGCACGCGTTGCGCCTCGCCATAGCCTCTTTGGATGCGAGTGAGAATGATAGTGGCCGGCAGCGCTATCTACGTCACTGGTGGCCGGCGCATACGAAGCCCCAAACAGTTGAGCCTTCTCACGAGCGTCCCTCACATGCAGCCGCCCAAGCAACGCGCCGCGCCCATTCCCCCGTCTGCATTCTGCCCACCATGCGCAGCAACATGACGCAAAAGGCGTACGACGAGGCCTTCCTCGCGTGCTCGACCGCCGTCTACTTTGAAGGCCAGGTTGGTGCCCTGTCGTGCAGAGCGAGGAAGCCGCATCGGGCCAGCATTGATGGGCACATGGATGGACACATGCATGGGCACATGGATGTATGGAGACATGGCTAACGGGCAGCACGCAGAACAACGAACCAGAGGCCCTGCGCTCGTGGAAGACGGCCCTCGACCACATCAACTACCACCACGCCCGCCGCAATCCCGCCACCTATCGCCCTGCCTCGGAGACGGAAAAGGCTCTCCTGCAGTCGCTGCGCCAGCTCGAGCTGCAATGCAAGGAGCGCGTCGACCTGCTCGAGGCCCTGAAGAAGAGCCGCGCAGAGTCAAAGGAGAGCCTGACGTCGCCCCTGCCCAATGCAAACGCGCCCACCCCACCACCTCACGGCGTCACGACGAGTTCGAGCGGCCACGATGCATCTTCAGCCTGGATGGGGGGAGGAACGATGCCCCCGTTGGACTACAGCGACCTCTCCAGACCTCCGCCCCTTCCCCGCCGTCCAGTCATGACATCACGCAAGAGCTCGGGCGTCGAGGCCAAGCGTGTCAACAGCCTGACGCAGACCATGAGTGCGACGACCCTGACTGCAGGCCCGTCAGACGGAGAGAAGCAATCGCGTACGCCATCGCCCGATAAGAAGGGCAGCAGGATGCTGCGGACGTTGAGGCCCGGGAGAGAGGCCAAGCCGGCAGCTTCGAAAGTGCCAAGTTCCCTCAGGTCGCGTCCCGAGGCATCAAAGGCAGCTACCCAAGCGTGGAGCGTGAAAACTCCATTGAGTTTCAGCAGGCCTGGTCTGGGTACGCCAAAGCCGTCTGTGACGTCGTTGAATAATCAATCTCGCTCGTCATTGGACATGCCTGCGCCTGGAGCTGAAAGCGATAGGCCGTCCACGGGTTCTTCGAATCCAGACTCGTACCAGAAACAAGCACCCTTTTACTTCCGAGCTGGAGAAGGTGCGTCATCTACGGCTTACACAGTTCCTCCTCTGGGCAGTGGGAGCGACCTAGACCCTTACGGACCCCCGGTCGTCGAGAGACCAGGGCCACCACGAATCCCTCGAAAGTCTGTGGAAGTCAGCAAATTACAGGCCGCGCAAATGCCATCGTATCGAAAAGAGTACCCTGCAACCGCACCCGATCCACGACTTCTAGCGCAGTCTGCAGCTGCTCGATCGTACAGCGATTATGGAGCTGATAAGCAGCACGGATCATCACGGGAGGCAAACACTCCGCGAAAAATGGCACCTCTGTCGCAGCCTGCCAATCTTAATCCACGAGTTCGAAACACGAGAAGACAAGAAGCATGTCAGCCGGTTGCTTTGGAAGAAAATGGGGGAATGGTGAGCCCACGGCCACCTCCACACCGAAAGGGCAGAGCTAGAGGAGAGTCGATGCGCGCAGATCTACCGCCTGCGCCTACGCCGGAAGCTACCGATTCTGACCCAGAGGGGGATGATTCTGATGAATGGAAAAGACGAACGGACGAGATCATGAAGAATCTTCCTCGCGGCGTCGACAAACAGGCTGCTCAACAGATTTTGAATGAGATTGTAATTCAAGGAGATGAGGTGCATTGGGACGATGTGGCTGGCCTGGAAATTGCCAAATCTGCACTGAAAGAAACCGTGGTGTACCCCTTCTTGCGACCAGACTTGTTCATGGGCCTTCGTGAACCAGCAAGGGGCATGCTCTTGTTTGGACCCCCTGGCACAGGAAAGACTATGCTGGCAAGAGCCGTCGCGACAGAGTCCAAGTCTACCTTTTTTGCAATCTCCGCGAGCAGTCTTACCTCGAAGTTTCTCGGCGAGTCTGAGAAGCTTGTTCGCGCGTTGTTTCAGCTCGCAAAACTGTTGGCCCCCTCCATTATCTTTGTCGATGAGATTGATTCGCTTCTCTCCTCGCGCTCAGGCTCTTCGGAACACGAAGCGACGCGCCGCATCAAGACCGAATTTCTCATCCAATGGTCAGATCTACAAAAGGCCGCAGCTGGAAGGGAAATGAGTGAGAAGGACAAAGAGAAGGGGGACGCGACTAGGGTACTTGTGCTGGCGGCGACCAATTTGCCCTGGGCTATCGACGAAGCAGCGAGGCGAAGATTTGTGAGGAGACAGTATATCCCATTGCCGGAAGATTGGGTCAGAAATCAGCAACTCAAACGGTTGTTAAGTCATCAGAAGCATGAGCTGAGTGAGAGGGATATGGATCGGTTGGTCGTGCTTACTGAAGGTATGTTTGCGCCGAAACATTTCTATCTTCAATTCCTTGGACAATACTCTTCCCCCAATATTTTCAAGTGAACGTGCTGACATTTTGGTAGGATTTTCCGGCTCTGATATCACGGCGCTCGCCAAAGACGCTGCGATGGGACCTCTACGCTCACTAGGCGAGAAACTGCTGCATATGACAATGGATGAGATTCGGCCTATGCGATTTGAAGATTTTAAGGCAAGTCTTCAAACTATCAGGCCGTCCGTGAGTAAGCAAGGGCTGCAGCAGTTTGAGGACTGGTCGAGGGAGTTTGGAGAGCGAGGAGGTTGAACAATGGGTCTGCACTGTGTGTGCATCTGGCGTACTTTGATGACTGTGTTTTTAGAGGTATTTGAATACATACATAATTTTAACAAACTTCCTATTGTGTATAACGAAGGTATCTGGTGAAGTTTAAGATTATTCCATCTCCTGTGTATGCATGGTTCCTTCCTTCCTGCTTCTCTTGAGCTGACATCGCTAGCGTTTGTCAACAAGAAATCTACCCTTACGCTGGGACATTCCACACCTCATCCTCCCATCTACTGCCCACAATGGCACCCCGAAAAAAGCCTGAAGAAAAAGTCTCGGCGGATGATAAGCCTGAGATGATCTTACGTTATCTACGTCCGTCTCTCACCTACCAGAAGGAACTGAGGCGCTTCAGCTTGGAGGACTTCTTTCCTACTCCTACTGACCACGCAAAGGCAAACAAAACCGCCCGTTCTCCGCTCTCGAAGTCTCTGCCAACTTAGGCAACAAAGTGACAAAGAGTACACCCGCTAAGACCTTCACTTCACATATCATCATCATCTAACCACGGAGCTAGCCCTCGCAGCAAAACTTCTCAAGGATCTGCATGAGCAGAAGCAGATTGAAGGACGATCAGCCGGTGAGTGTCTTCCCTCTTTGAAATCTCGTCTCAACATGGCTGACTATCACGCTTAAAAGGCAAGCAACTCGTGTACCACGCTATCCAAGTTAGCATACCCCCTTTCCCCCTCCACCTTCCCTACTAGTACCTACTCACTCACTCGCTCCCGCTAGAACGCGTCGGAATCTTGCACCCCTGAGCAACTCACCGCTCTTGACGACCAAACCACTCACCTCCGTAACCAGACCACGGCCCTGAACGCCACCCTAAAGACCCTCAAAAGTACCCTCGCGTCGCTCAACTCGACGCTCAGCACCGCCGATTTGATTGAAAGCGTGCAGGTCCTTGATATTGAGAAGGCAGAGATACTATCAAGGCTGGAGAGTTTGAGAGCGGGGAAGGCGAAGAAAGTGACGCAGCAGGAGCGCGATAAGATTGAGGGGGAGTGGGCGGTGTGTGCGAGCGTGGCGGTGACGAGAGAGAAGATTGCGGAGAGGATGTGGAGGTTGATTGAGGATAACGTGCATGACAAGGAGGAGAGGGAGGAATTGAGAGAGAAGATGGGACTGGATGACTAGGGGACTACGGTGATGACTGTAGATGAACGTTGCAAGCATGCAGGCAGGAGTGAAAGTGGGCTGATGCATTTCCGCAAACAAGACTCTCTTGTTGAGGTCACAAACGTAAGATGTATTAGCACAAGCGACACGATTTCAAAATAGAATAAAATTGCGACAACCATCCATTCAGACCAGATGAATTTATATTTGGGATATTTCTACTCTTCTTACTGACTCGTACTCGACCCGGACTAAATCTCAAAATCTAAGGCATTATCATCCTTGATCCGACTCAACGCAATTCCAGCCGCCAATAAATGCACCCCAATCCCCTTGCTACTCCTCCTTCTCCTTCTCCTGCTCCTGCACCACCGTCTATCCCAAATTACAAATCGTACACCGAATCCCAACAACCCGCTTCCCTACCTCGCACCATCCTAGAGTATAAAGCAGAGTGAATAAAAAAAAGAACATGAAGAAGAACATGAAGAACCTGAAAAACAAGAAGAACATGAAAAAGGTATAAAGGAGGAGAGGAAAAAAAAGGGGGGGGGGAAGGCAGGATCAGAAAAGGTACTTCTCATTCATTTCGACGCATTTCCTTCTCTCCCTCTCCCTCTCCCCCGCACGATGAAAAGCTCCATAAGAAAAAAAAAGGGGGATAAAAGATAAATAGAAGGCACCAAATTATGCCGTGGATAAAACATGCTGATGCTGATTATAAAAGGGGGAGGAGAGGGTATAGTATTGTAGTGTGATGTGATGTAGCATGTAGGCATCTCTCTTTCCCATCGCTCCCTCCTTCTGTTTGTCCGTTTGTCGTCTGAGGGGTGGCAACAGTTGCTTTTTGCGAGTGGAGCATGGCCTCGAGATGAGATTTTTGCACGTGGAGTTGGGTGCGAGCGTTTGCCATGTACGCCGTGCCATGTCCATACGGCTGGAAACAGGGAATGGACTAAGGAGGCGTGCTTTGCTTTCCATATGTCTCTGTTGGAGACTCAAGTGCAGGTTGTCTCCTTCTCTAATGTGTTTGTGTCCAGGCTCCAAGGTAGGGAGTTCGCTCAAGTATTGAACTACGTGTTGGATCAATCGATTTCAATGACGTCCTTTTTATTCGAGGACATGACTCGATTTCCGCTTGGTCGGCGCTGCATCTGTGCCTGTCTCACATTCTGTTGCTGCTGCTGCTGCTGTATGCGTATACTTTGCTGCGAGAGCTGTTTAACATGGCCGTTCATGGACTGTGGACGACCTTGCTGTTGCTGCATCCTCTGCTGATTTTGGTTATGGTTCTGCGCATGCCCTTGGCCGTGTCCCTGGCCAGCACCTTGCGTGTGCGTCTGCGCCGGTGTTTCGAGTGGTGGTGGTTCTTTGTAACCCCCTTCCATGCTACACGCCAGGACTACATCGTTAAGTTTCCTCAGCGCATTGGGCACAGTGTCGAGCTCAGCGACGATACCGTTCCGAGTTCCGAACCAGCGGTCGCCTTTGCTGGTAAAGAGCTGCTTTAGCCCTGCTTGCAGGTTGTCAAGGCGACGGTGGTGATGTGCACGCTCGGGACTTGGTCGGAGGTCTGGTGCGCGCTTAATTGTATCCTCGATAAACCAGTACACCTGGTCGTTCTTGGGTTGCAGTCTTATGTCAAAGGTGCATAGTGGGTTTTCGTACGTAAGACGGTATTTCAAGAGACTGTGTGCGTGGACTGCAGGGTTACGTGTGTTGCCTGGCGTCCGGGTTTCTAGATCGCGAAGTACAGAGAGGACGGAACGGGTTAGGACAAGACTTGTGCAGAAGCGGTCCAGGCCGTTAGAATTGCCAAGGTACATGTCTGGTAATGAAGGGCTGCGCTCATTAATAAGCTCGGTAAGCAAGTGGCGGATGCGGTAAGCTGGGTTTTGTTCGGACATTTCGATACGAATCTCTTTGTCTGAAGAAAAATTCACAGTGGCTAAATGTGGTGAAGGGCCATATTGAAACTGTACTTTCTGTAGCGACGATGAACAGAGCTTCATCTCTCGTTTCTGAAGCGTGGTAGCGAAAGAGCGGAGACGATTGACGTCACGAAGTCGTGCTCTCAGTTCGCCGAGAATATCTGTACCGAATGGCGTGGACAGAAGGATCCTGAACGTTCCGTCTTCTGAGAAACTGAAGCTGTTCTGTGGTGAAGCGGCCATAAGTTTCTGCATGTCGGCGGCCACAGCCGTGACCATCCTGCCAGCAGCTATGTGCCAGACACTGCGGCCTTCGGATTTCAACCCTTCGCAAGTAATTGCAATGTTTGGTTCAAGCCATGACTCCTCTCCGGGTTTTGTTGTGAGGAGATCAGACGTCTCGAGGTACAAGGTCCAGTTTCGAACGATATGCTCGATGCTGGGGCCATACTCCTGCAAACTGAACAACTTCCCCTCCTTCTCTAGCTGACGGGCTGTGACTCGGAACGAGAGTAGTTGGACGGCAACCCTCTCCAAGCTAGCCAACGTGCTACGGTTGATTGGCAACGAGCTACCATCTGGCCTGTTCATCTTGATCTGCTCAGCATAGTCGATCGAAGTGCCGCTCGAACTGATCTTCATAATCCACCACGATTCACCCGAGGAATCTATTGCAGCTGCCAAAGCCCAACTTTGCGACCACCCTAGAGGCCAATAGAGAGCATATTGGAGAATGTCCAGCTTGATGGCCGATTTAACAGCGTCTGCTTGCAAGGACTGCCTTGTTACCAATTGCCATCCGAGTTGCTGCGCGTACCGCTGGATCAGGTCTCGAAGTGTCTGAGCCAGCATTTGAGCAAGTATATTGCCAATTTGTGCTGGTTCCCTGCCTTGGTTGAGAGCATATTCTGCCCTTGCTGATAGAGCCGTGGCTGGCTGTAAGATGTAGTTCCCTGTCACTGGTTCTATGGACAGTCTGACTGAATTGGTGTCGGTCCCCAGAGTTGTCTTGAGCATGCAATCCGCAGGCTCTGTGTCCGATAGATTTGCCTGAATTGTCATCTTGGAGTTGAGGTGCTCTCGTATTGATCTTAGAGAGCCTCCAATGTGAAGTGCAATGACACGCTTTAGGATCCTCTCAACAGACAAGTCTCTCCAATCGAGTTTAAGATGGGCATCATGCACTTCTTTGCCTTGGCGGAACCAGCGCGCCGTTAACGAAGGAATCGGCGGTCCACGCCACGATACCTTGCCGTTCTTTGGCCTGTTGCTTGAAATGCCAATCTCGATCCAGTTCTTCTTGCCAGGCCTATCGACCCAATATTGCACGACGAGCTGGCGATGTACCGGCTCAACTTTGAGCGAACCTGCCCATCCTGAACGGAGAAGGGCCATGGTTTGCGATCGCAAAACAGAAATTTTGTGCGTGAGAACAAAGTTGTGGAGGTAGTCAAACAATCCACTCAGGCCATGTTCTCTTAGACGAGTGTCAGCTTCTAGCTTGAGGTGGTAGAAGAAACGACTGCTGATTGTGATGGAGGGGGCCGGCGAGAAAAGCAGTCGAAGATCAATGAAAAACCACTGGTCAGACGCATCTTCTACGAAGGAGACGACGTCAAATTCCATCTCATCTTCGATTACAAAAGTTACACGTCCAGACTCAATGCGCCAGTTTCGGAGATGCCGTGGGAGGGTCTCATGCACATTCATTCGTATCGAGAGCGAAGTGCTCATGTAGCGCAGGAGCTTGAGCGCTTTATCCGAGGATATGGGTTCAGGTGGAATGAAGTCGAGCTGTTGAATGTTAGCGCTCTGTGCTATTTCAGCCATAGGGGAAGCGCACGGTCGGCATCCACGATGCTTTCCCAGTGGATAGTATCTCCAAAGCCGTCCTAATATCGGGGTTGTTTTGTCGGGCATGGTTGGACAGCTTTTTGATTTCCTCCATTTGCGCATCCACATTGTTCATCTGTGCAGTCTGTTCCACAGCCCAGGCGAAGACGTCTATGAGTTTTGCGACATCGACGGCCGACTTCTTTCCCCATTCAGTGAGGACCAGCAGTTTGATGAACTTTGCCCTGTTTTCCTGGGCAAACCGCATCAGGAGCAGTTTCTTCTGTCTGTTCGATTCGACGTTGTGTTGCCCCGCGTGGGAGCCCATTCCGTTTGCGAATGCGCCATTCAGTTGCTGGGAGATTGGCAGATTGGCCATTTTCTGAAGCACTTCGTTCAGGTCGTTGTAGCATTCTTGCGATACCCGCATCAACAGCGTAGAGAGAGGATGGTAGAGGTCGACGGGGACGTGTGCAATCTCGGGCGGTAGGTCAGAAAACTGATTCTGCGCTGAAGCTGCCGGCGCAGACATGTCCATGACAGCGCCGTTGGTAGTGGCAGATTTTGAAGCAAGGCCATTCATTTCTGCTGCTCCTGGTGTGTCGCTTCGCGAATCATTACGTTCGCCGTTGACCATCTTGCCCTCATGGCTGCGTTTCTTGCTATCTGCGTCTCTTGAAGCCGGTGACACGGCCAAGCCACTCTGGTTCATGCTGAGAATGCCGGGCATAATCTGTCCACCATGCAGCAACCCACCGGCGCGCTCGCCGTTGACGTCTCTAGCGCGTTGTTAATGCCGTGAATTGTCTAGTTGTGCGTGGACAGTGTTGTTGCGGGTGTAGGGTGACGTTGGTGGGTGCGGTGGTGGCGTGCTGGAAGGGTGGCCTCTGGAGTGGCGTGGCAGGCAAGCAGCTGGACAGAAGCGCGTGAGAGTCGCGAAAAGGGTTTGCGCGGCAGGAGACGTGGCAGTTGGAGGGCGGCCGTGTGAGCAGAAAGGGCGCGTGGGAAGGGCTTTGTAGCGGGCTGCAGGACGGTGACGGTGCTCGCTGATGCTGTCGCGTCGACGGGGGTGGCGAGTGAGTGTCGGTGTTGCAGAAGGCGCGCTCGCTGGGCGGGCAGGAGCGACGGTGGGCGCGGGCGCGGAGCGTGGAAGGATTGAGTTTGTTGGTGTTTGACGCATGCACGTTGGGTGTGAAGCCTCGCTGGGCCCTGACGTTCTCTGGCCTTGGCGCTGGCACGCCCCGATTCATTCCCACGAGAATCGCGAGTCGCGTCCGCCGTGCGTGCAGCCACCAGCCACCAGCCAGTC
The DNA here is from genome assembly GCA_022701365.1 of Mycocentrospora acerina. Classification (NCBI taxonomy): domain Eukaryota; kingdom Fungi; phylum Ascomycota; class Dothideomycetes; order Pleosporales; genus Mycocentrospora; species Mycocentrospora acerina. The sequence goes on from JAKUHH010000201.1 coordinate 739,322, forward strand.
TGCGCTGTTGCGGCGATGCATGCACGCACCCGTGCAGCGCAGACGACGGTGCCTTTTGCCGCGGGCCGTGGGCAAGTGAAACATATATGCACATGTTTGGCAGACACGGCCACTGGCTACGTTGGAAACAAGCATGCAATACCATGCCATGCCATGCCGTTCTACACTTCACCACACACGCACACGCACACACACCCACATCACACATCCCACATCACACATCACACATCACACATCACACCATACAACCCCATGCATGCCTCCAATGCTCCCCCCTTGGCACCCTCGTCTGCTCCACAGGGCCTGCAAGCGGCCAGCACGCCCTGCGGCAAGCCCGCCTCGCAGTGTCGGTCAGGGCTCGATTGCGACTAGGGGCGTCCCATATCACACATGTCGTGGTCACGCCTCAGTGCTCAACCATGCATATCCTCACCCCCCAGCGCTCCACCTGTCTGCCCTGCACTTGCTGGTGTCCTTGCTGTAGACACTGCGCTCTCGCGGCGTCTTGACCTCTGACCCCCTCTCCAGCGTGCAGCCCCAGCATCCGTGTCTTCAGCCGCCATGTTTCAGTTTGCCAATTAGAGCCAGCCTTGAAGCCCGTGAGTTTGGAATGACACCGCGCCAGGATCCGCGCTTGCGGCCGCAGCTTCCTCGTAATGTCTCGTCTCGCTCCAAGCTGTCCATCCTCTCGCCTGCGCACTCCAACGAGGCAGACGACGAGCGCAGCCTTTCTGACCACAGCTCGGACATGGAGTCAAACACCTCCCAGCCCCGCTATGAGGGCGAGGATACCAGGTTGACCAGCGACAGAGAGCTGTCGGGGTTCTACATGTACGGATGGGCTGCAGAGGTACATATTTTCTGTCTGCTTGCTAGAGAGCTGTGAACAACAACAACATGGCTCCTTCTCCGCGTCTGCTTCCAGCCTGTAGAAACATTCATCCCCGTGGTTACGCGCCCGGCTTGTGCTCCAGTCACCATCCCTTCAGGATGCAATGTACGAAGCCCCGACTAACTCCCCCAGGTCTTTGTTGTATGCGGCATAGGCTCCTTCATCCCCGTTACCCTCGAGCAACTTGCCCGCGAGAATGGCGTTCTTCTCGCTGACCGCAACACCCCGTGCAAAGCATCACTACCCACCGTCTCACCCTCGTCCTTCACCACCCTCTTCAGACCCCATGCAGACAAAGGACAATGCGTAGTGCGTATTCTCGGCGTGGAGATCAACACGGCCAGCTTCGCAATGTACACATTCAGCATCTCTGTCCTGATACAGGCTCTCCTCATAATCAGCATGAGCGGTGCCGCAGACCACGGTAGATTCAGAAAGACATTTCTGGTTTGGTTTGCCGTCATAGGCAGCGCAGCGACCATGCTCTTCATCGGCGTCGTTCCGCAAATATATATCCTAGGAGCCGTGCTGGCCATCATTGCAAACACCTGCTTCGGCGCAAGTTTTGTGTTGTTGAACAGCTTCCTACCGCTGTTGGTGAGGTTTCATCCCACGGTCAAGTACGCGAATTCCAACACAGACTACTCTGATATTGATGAGTATGAAGAGGACTTTGAAGAGGGCGAAGAGTTTGAGAATGCACAAATCGTGCAAGGAGTACGTTATGCAACTTCTCTCTCTCGTCACGAGGGCGTGCTCGATGAAGTTGCAGACGCGACGACTGCCCTTCTACCAAGCCTCCGCTCAGCCGCGGACCTTACCATCCCACGCCCAAAGAGTCGTGCAGTTCCATCTCCAGAACTTGCCTTGTCGACAAAGATATCGTCCTACGGTATCGCAATTGGATATATTGCCGCACTGCTCGTACAGACAATCTCCATTGTCATCGTGATCGCATTCAAGTCCTCCAACTTTGGCCTTCGCCTTGTCCTCTTCATCATCGGGGCGTGGTGGGCAGTCTTCACATTTCCTGCAGCCACATGGCTGCGTCCTCGCCCAGGTCCTCCCCTTTATATTGGAACTCGCACATCCAAACTCGGCACCGCATTTGCCTACTTCAAATACTCATGGAAGTCCCTCGCGCGAACCGCAACCCATGCCAGAGACCTAAAAGATGTGCTCCTTTTTCTCGCGGCATGGTTCCTCCTATCCGACTCCATCGCTACCGTCAGCGGTACAGCCGTCCTTTTCGCCAAGACTACTCTCGGGATGTCCTACGCCATGCTCGCCCTCATCAACATAATCACCACCATTTCTGGCGTGCTGGGTGCATTCCTTTGGTCGCGTCTCGCCAACTTTTTCCACCTCACCCCCACCCAAACCATTTTGCTCTGCATTGCACTCTTCGAAGTCATCCCCATCTATGGACTCCTAGGTTACCTTGCGCCTATTCAGCGTTTGGGATACTTGGGCCTGCAGCAGCAGTGGGAAATGTACCCTCTAGGCGCAGTGTACGGCTTCGTACTCGGCGGGTTGAGCAGCTACTGTCGAGCGCTGTTTGGCGAACTAATCCCGCCAGGCCACGAGGCGGCGTTTTACGCATTATACGCCATTACAGACAAAGGGAGCAGTGTCTTTGGACCTGCGATTGTTGGCGCAATTACCGATGCATATGGGGAGATTAGACCTGTAAGTCCTCTATCTCTTTTTCGTTTAAATCTAACCCTGACACCCCGTACCCACACCCAAAGGAAAATTGATAACACGCTAACTTTCTTTTTTTTTCACCTAGGCGTTTTGGTTCCTCGCTCTCCTCGTTGGGATCCCCTTCCCTATTATGATATTCGTCAACGTCGACCGCGGACGCGAAGAAGCAATCGCGCTGGCAAGGAAACTTGACGACGATGAGGATGACGACACCCGACGACAACAAGAAGATCAGCAACGACGGCAACAATATGAAGAGGATGAGGCTGACTTGTCGGAAGAAGTGGTCAGTCATTTACACGCGAGCTATTCCTACCAACGTTCATGAAGCGAGCAATTTTTTTTCCTTACATCAGCGTAGGCATTAGAGTAGTATCTTTTTCGGATTCGTTTGGTTTGTTGGGTCTGTTTTTAAACGAGCAAGGTGTTTGTTTGTTTGTTTGTTTGTTTGTCTGTTTGAACCGCACGAATGCATGATTGGCGTTGGATATGAATGTGGAATTGAACTGGAAGAATAGGATAGGATTGGATAGGATAGGATAGGATAGGGTAGAACGAGGAACGATAGAGTTGGACTTAATAACGATATGATAAGCGAGTAGGTAGGTAAGAGGGAAACATTTATATAGTTAATGTGTTGGATGTCTTGCCATGTCATTCATGCATGCCTTGATAACATTGCATTGTCTCTGGACTGGCTTTGTGGCTCAAGGTTGTCTACTGATTTTGCTAGCAGGCGGTAAAATTTCATGACGCTGCTAATGTTGGGGAAGACCAGCTGCTACAATAGTTCAGGACATGTGCACAGGTCAGGCAAAGCAGATGCCAATCTTTCAAAATTGGGATGCAAAAGTGTGTTATTCTTTCTATCTGTATACCACACTCCACTCTTCTTGTACATCCTCACAGTTCTTCTACTCTTCTTCTTCTTCTTTCTTCTTCACCAAATTCATCTGTCAAGTCTTGTCAGCGCCGATTCTACACAGATGTGGCGAGAAAGAATGTGCAGTATATGCGTGTCTCAGAAGGAAGGCAACGGAAAATATCCACATGGTTTTGCGCTCTCGGTGGTATTTATGATTTACATCCGAAAGTTTTGCATCATCGACGTTTGAGGGGAGGAGGATTGGGAAGGGCTTACCTTGGTTGATGTTGTATGGGAGACGGGCTGATTGCACCCTTTTGTCTTGTCTTGACAACATGGTGTGTCAAATGTGCCAAGAACGGCATGCCACATGATGGCGAAGCGCATGAGCGTTCGATGGAGCGAGACAGCCTTTATGGCTTTGGTTCCAATGTACCATCAGGGGAGGGCAGGCTGAGGCATGGCGAAGTACAAAATACCATACTTTGGCCTTACATAAGAGGCTGCCAAGTAGGTAGCTGCATGTATGTGCCTGACCGAGTGCCAGGAGTAGTGAGCGCTCAAGACATGCCCTTTGGAGGGAAGGTAGAATCCTTTTTGAATCCTTCCTTTGAAATCCTGGCAAACTTGAGTGTCGCTAGACCAGACCATTGGCCGTTCCATTCCTTGAGTTTCTTCAGGTTGTCAGCGTCCTCAAGGTCAGGCACCCAGAAACCAGAATCGTATTCATTCTGCTCCATGGCCTGGTTCTGCTCTAAGAGAGTTTGACGAGTGCTTGGTGGTCGTCCAGCGCGGCGCTCAGCCTTGAGGGTGGCAACTTCCTCATCATCGCGACCTAGATAGTCCTCGATCATGGCCTGAGTTTCCGCGACGCTAAGCGGAGCATCATGCTCTGTTGTGTAGGACTGAAAGGACTTTATCCTCATCACTAAAGATAGTCAGTCGAGCTGTACATACCAAGCGTCCTATACAAGCATACGTACAGTGGGGACGGTTCTGCTTGGTTCGCAGAGATGAGAGGCGGTTGAGCCGGTCATCTCTAGCACTTGCCCGCTGGAGACGCTGCGTGTTGCGACTCCCCTCATGCAAAGCTGCGTTCGGACCCTTCTTCTTCGAGATCTGCTTCTGCACTTTGCTCAGGCGATTGCTCACCATCTTGTCGAGAGTGGTGTTGAAGTGATGAATTCTCGCCTAGGAAAAATTTCAGGTTGTCTCGGTGGTCAGAGCTCCAACAAATGGCGCTAATGGTGACGCTAAGCTGGCGCGTTCCTGGCACTTCGCGTTGCGCTACGAATGCTCCACTCCATCGAGAACGGTACTTTGCCATACTCGTCTTTTCCGGGGCCCTGTTTCTTCTGCTTACTGCGGTGACAACCTGTGCTGCTGCTACCGTTGTTACGTTCACACATTATGCTTTAATAGCAGCTGCGAAGAAGCCACCCCCTGGATCTGACGCGTGAGTGGCGAGGGGTACAAGATGGGCATCTCAGGTAAGCCGTCAGTCACGATATTGCCGACTGGATCTAATCAGTTTACAGGCCTCCTACCCTTGCTCAAATCGATTCACGAGCCATGTAACCTCAAGAAGTTCTCAGGCAAGACGCTGGGCGTTGATGCCTATGGTTGGCTGCATAGAGGCACGGCTGCCTGTGCCATTGAACTGGCGCTTGACAAGCCCACGACCAAGTACGTTTCCACGCAATCAACACAAAGGCACTAGCTTATGGCCAGGAAGATACATAGACTTCTGTATGGGTCGTGTCCGGATGCTTATCCATTTTGGAATCACGCCTTACCTCATCTTCGATGGAGGCAGCCTACCCAGCAAGGCTGGCACCGAGAAAGATCGACGAGAGAGGAGGAAAGAAGGAAAGAGGTTGGGACAGGAGTTGTTGAAAGTTGGCAAAGTATCCCAGGCTCATCAGGAATTGCAAAAGTCTGTCGACGTCACCCCAGAAATGGCCCAAAGGTTGATCGAGGAGCTCAAGCTCAACAACATACAATTCGTCGTAGCGCCGTACGAAGCCGATCCTCAGATGATCTATTTGGAGCGCAAGGGTATCATTGACGGCATCTTGTCTGAGGACTCGGATCTTCTGGTCTTCGGCGCCAAATGCCTGATCACCAAGCTTGACAAGTACGGAGACTGTGTCGAAATCAGCCGGAACCGTTTCACGTCTTGTAAAGAGGTTAGCCTTGTAGGCTGGTCTGACGCCGAGTTTAGATGGATGGCAATCCTCAGTGGCTGCGATTATCTGCCAGGTATTGGTGGGCTAGGCTTAAAGACCGCTCACCGGATGTTGCGAAAGCACAAGACGGTCGATCGCCTTGTTAAAGCTGCTCAATTTGATGGCAAATTGAAGGTTCCTGCTGGTTTCCTCGTGGCGTTCGATCAGGCTGAAAAGACGTTCCTATACCAATGGGTATTCTGTCCGGTCGCGAATCGGCTGGTCAATTTGACAGCTCTTGCAGATGGCATCAACATTGCTGATATGCCGTTCATTGGTGAAGAAGTACCAGTGCATCTGGCCATGGGCGTAGCTCGGGGTAACCTGAATCCGTACACAAAGCTACCTTTCGCTATTGAAGGTAACTCCAAGTCGATCGGCAAACCTCTAGCTCCGTCACGTATTGCCTCTTCCGCTGTCCAAACCCCAGATTCGAAAGGATCGAAGCCGATCAATTCCTTTTTCAAACCTAAGCGCACACCACTGGCCGAGTTGGACCCGAACATCTTTACACCATCGCCAAGTCAGCAAGTGCTGCTTGAACAACAACGGAATAACAACGGATGGCCAGCAGTTCCCACTCCCCCCTCGACTTCACAACGAGTAGCTGTGCCCAGGACTGTGCCACACGGTTTGAGACGATCTATCACTGATCCGAATGGGGCCAGCCGATCTGTTCCAAACCCGTCTAAGAGACAAAGACTGTGCTCGGACTCTGTGGTTGGCGCTCTAGCAACAGGTGATGAGGGCGTTGTACGAAGTAAATTCTTCGCTTCGGCTGTACCCGACCCAAGCCCATCCCTTCGCCTGACGAAAAATAGTAGAAGACGAACAACCCAAAGCTTCAGCTTACACTCCGACGATTTGGTCGAAGATGGCATGACGTTGGGTCTTGATCTTGAAGAAATTGCTTCACAACCGAAGAAGAAGATGAGGATCTTCTCGGAAGACTTTCAATCAAGCACGCAGAGCGATTCACAGTCGACGACTGCTTCGGGAAGCACTACCGCACAGTCTCAAGAGTCTGATTATGTGATCACACCTGCGACGTCTCAGGGCAGCCCAGAGCCCGAGTCAGTGTTTAGTGCTGGTATTTCGTCGCAGATGAATGCCTTGCGTGCCAAATTTACATACACAGCGTCAACACTGACTTCGGCAGCTACACCATGCGTAGCCAAATCCACACTGCGCAGGCAAAATACTGAAGTGATGGCCCCTTCACCTTGCCCTCTTGGCGTCATCTCCAAGTCACTACAGCAGACTCCCACTGAGTCAATCCTCCCTGGAACTCCCCCTACTGCCAACAAGGAGCTTGAGCTAGAAGATTCAGCATGGTCTGCTATGGAAGCTGAAGTGATTGTCGCTGCCAGCTCGCCGCCACCCATGACACCGTCTAAACGCAGACGATTCTCTCCAAAAGGGAGCGAAGATTTGCTTGTGCCGGATAGCGAAGCTGAAAGTGAATGTTCGCCTCGCAAACCTCTGTTTAACCTAGCACGCTTCGCTTTCGCTGGTTAGTCCAACCGTTATCGTATAGAGCATATTGTCTTCTTGTGGTCTATGCACGGCATGGCACGGTGTTATTTGGGGTTTGGGATGAAGTGGAAAAGCCATGTGGCATGATAGAGTCAGTTTACGATTATTTGGATGCATGTTTCAATCCACGGGCACTGTCACGTTGTATGCCCACAACAGCATTTCTGTGTGCTAGAGCGCTTGCGTTGTATTCTTGTACTGTTTACTTGGTAGTCTATGATCAATACCCTTTTCCGATTTATATTCTGGCTGGTATCTCTTCACACAAGCAGCTTGGATGGTACGGAGTTGTAAGATTCTGAACAACCGCAAAGTCAATGAAAAGCAAGACACGGTTGTGTCTCGCAACGAAACGATTCGCAAGAGTTTTTTTCGAACGCAAAGGACGAACAGAAGACATACTCTCAACAATCATTAAAGACAAGTGAATATGTCTGTAGACGTGCGACATATATGTACTCCCACCGATTCCATATAAAAAGGGGGTTATACCCATCTAAACAACATTTCCCCATCATATCAGCAGCAGCATCCAGGTTCCAATCCCACAAATACAGTTCACTTCACTACATTACACATAACACAACAGCAAGATCTCCAAATCTGCATTCCCACCATTGATAAATTCCTACCTCTTCCACCTCCACTTCCACTTCTACTTTCGCTTCCACAACCACCCAAAAAGAAAAGAACAAGCCATGGCGCCCAAGATCCCCCGCTCCAAAATCACTGCCACTACCATTGGAAAGAGAGCTATCGCCTCGGGAAAAAAGCGCACGAAGCGCCCATCAATGTACCCGCTCCTCCGCGCGTGGACCTACACCCCCCGCGACGAGGCTGCAAGTGTGGCGGCAAATAGATCGCATTTGGTGCGCTTGGTTACGAAGACGCGGCCTGATTATCGGGAGGGGGGTAGTAATGGTGGGAGTGGTGGGAGTGCAAGGGTGGAGAAGAAACAGGTGAAGGAGAAGGGAGGAAATAAGGCAAAGGGGAGGGGAAAGGGAGGGAAGAAAGGGGGGGCGGTGCAACGGGAAGAGGATTGTGATACTGACGAGGAAGAGGAGGAAGAGTAATGGTTCTATGGTGAACTTGTAGTCTTTTTTACGGATATGATGGCAGTTTGTATTATTTCATAGATTGTGTCTGACTTTTGGTAGGAACGGATATGTTGTGGTAAGTGATTGAGTGATCATCCATTTATGCATCTTCTCCTAAAATGTAACTAGAGTGACTTCATGTCTGCCTTACTTGACCTCTGGTGGTGGAAGCATGACCACATACTCCCTCTCGCTTCCCGCAAACTGCAATATATCCTTGTCTCTCAGCTCAAAGTAGCGACTCCCCTCGACCTTGACGCCGTTCAATTCCGTGCCGTTGCTGCTCTCCAGATCGAGAATGTACGGCTTGACTTTGCCCTTTTTGCTTTTGACGCCGAATTCGTCTTCGACCGTCTTTTGAATGTAGCGGAACTGGATGACGGCATGCTGTCCGCTTGAACTAGGGTGCTCGAGCACGTAGTCGACGACTTCGTGCGAGCGGCCCAGCAACCAGCAGCTCTTCTGCCAGATTTCAATGGTGTCGACGACATCTTCACCCTTGAAGACGAAGATGCGCCAGGGTTGCGAGGGGGAGGGTTTACGTGCTTCGGGCGGCTCGTGATATTTGAGCGAGATTTTAGTGCCCTCGACACGATTGGCGTGCTTTGCGAGGACGCCCGAGGCTTTGAAATTTGGTTTTTCTTTATTGGGTGGCGCGCCGCCGTATTTGGAGGGGGGCTGGGTAGAGTCGTCCAGGCCGCGGAAGGAGATTTCCTGCGTGGGCAGAGGCTTTTTGGCGCGTCGATGGGGGGAGGGTGAGCGTGAACGTGAGGGCGATCGAGTGCGTCGGCGGCGTTTTGGAGGTGGAGATGTCGATACAGAGGGGGAACGGTCGCGAGACTTGCGCGAGCGATGTGGGAGAGGGGATTTGGAGCGGCGCTTTTCTTTTGACCGTTCTCCGTGTTTGCGTTCTCGTGAGGGCGAGTGGTCCCTCTTACTGCGTCGGTCATCCGAATGGTCGCGTTTCCGGCTCTTCTTCACGTCTCGGTCCCGTGAGCGACTGCGGTGGCGCCGTTTGTCGCGTGAAGTGTCCCTCTTCCTGCTACTTGAGCCGTCTCTCTTCCTGTCCTTTGACCTGTCCCGTTTTCTGTCCCTTGAGTTGTCTCGCTTCCTGTCTCTTGAGTTGTCTCGCTTCCTGTCCCTCGACCTGTTGCGCGTCTTGTCCCTCGAACGATCGCGCCGGTCGTCTTTGAAGTCTCTGGACCTGTCACGCCTCGACTCTCTCGATGGCTCCTGCGGCTTCCTGTATGGTTCCGGCGAGGCTTCTCTGGTGCGCGTGGGGGCGGCTGCGTCTAGCGGCGCATCCTTGGGCCTGTCGTCCTTGGACACATTTCTAGGCTTGGGCTCTGTCGACCTGCTCCTGCGCGTGTCATGGCGACTCGATGATGCCACTGATGGCTCCTTCCTTGCGCGTTCTGGTGCTCGCTGGGGGATGCTCTCGCGGCTTGGAGCAGTGCTCGTCGGCGGCGCGCTCTTGCCGCCCTGGAGTTGCTGCGTTAACAGCAGGCGCGCGCTGTACGGCGAGAGGTCTCTCGCCATGGCGCGATTGTTGCGTGTGGTGGTGGCAGTGACGCTGACCAGGGTTAGAGGCGACGGAGGCTAGGATTGGTGGTGACGGAGACTGGGATTCAAAGTAGCAGGATCCAGGATTCGTCGAGATAATATCAAGGGTTCGAAGAGACAACGGGCGTCCAGGATTCAAAGAGGCAATGTCCAGAATTGGCAGCGACGATATCCAGGATAGGCAGCGACAATGTCCAGGATTCGTGGCGACAGCGTCCAGGATGCAAAGTGATAATGTCCAGGATCTAGAGTGACAATACCAAGGAATCGCGTCGAGGCAAAATGTGCACTGCATACGCCGCCTAGGCCTAAATTATGCTCGTCTAATCATGCCACGGCCAGTCTCATCCTCGCCGTCGATCCCGTGCTGCCGTGTCAGTCAGTCAGTCCGTCTGTCGCGTGCAAGGGCGGCGAGTCGTGGCCAGGTACGCCTGAGTGGAGTCAATAACTTTGTTTGCCGTTCGTGGTTTCCAATACGAAAAACGCCCGAGCGTCGACATTCCCCCATGAAACACAGGCGCTTTTCCTTTTGCCCCCCATTCGTTGCCTCCCCCTCTGCCACCCGAATCGTCTCAAGGACACCTATTTGGGTCGACACATGCATGAACCCGTCTTCCCTTTTCGTGCACTGCGGGCATGTCGTTGTCGTCGTCTGGCTAGTGAGCGAGGCTTAGTTGCGTGCTCGGCAGATGGGCTCGCTTCCTTTATAGCCCGAAACATGACAGCGGCCTCTATCACAGGACTGCCCGCCCACGACAGCTGGTAAAACGACCGATGCCAATGATAGTTTGGGCGGGTGAGGGACCTTTGTTTTATCGTTTCTCGCTTCTGCATACATTCTTCTAGCCGCCCTTTCCTCCTGTCATTCTTATCCTCCAGCCATCCTCGTCTTCCAGGCATTCTCCATCAGGCGTGCAACCCTCCTTATGTCTTCGTTTGCGTAGCTTCTCCTACCCGTCATCTTAATGTTTTATTAATTAATTCTGTCTTTACCTGCCAAGCCCGCCTTTGTTCTGCAATGACTTCCAAGAAACTGTTTGCTCGTCGGTCGAAGCGTGAAACCTCGGAGCCATACCATCGAACTGGAGGATTGTTACCCATTGACACAACCGTGGCCAATGATTCCAGTATCGAGCCAGAACTAAAGGTATGATTCGACAAACTAGCCACTTTACGATGCCTTGGCAGAAACCCTCCAGCATGATAGTACAAAAGCCATATAGGAGAACACAAACAACTGCGTAATAGAAATTCACCATCCGCTGACCGACTACCTCAGACCACCCCTAACGCTGGACGACGACGCGCTCCAAACCTCAAAATCGAAACTCTGGACCCGCAACAATTCACCTCGAGTCCTCTGTCACCACAACATAATGCCGCACTGGTCAGCTCAGTATCCTGCTTGCGAGCTGTCTTCAGCGACATACTTCGTTCTCCGACATCAAATACCACAGCTTGTCCTAAATCTGCTTCCACACACACACTTCTCCCAGTTCTACCACGTCCTGTCTCATTACCGCTTGTTCCAGACATCCCCGCCGAACTGGCTGGATCTACTCTTCTGGACGACCAGGTATTTACACACGGTCTAGGTCTTGGGATTTCTACGTCGACGCGTCCTATTTCACACAACTTCCGACTAGAGACGCTTCCTTTTGAGCAATCTTCGCATGACCACGAAGACCTTTCTGCTCTATTGCGCCTATTCCCCCAGCCACGCAGTCTCGAAGAAAGTAGCCCAGAGCCGGAGATTCAACATGGCACAATGAAATCATCCTGTGACAGTAATATCCTTGAGTCGACCAACGTGGCTGAATCCGTCCCCTTGAAGGCGCATCAAAAGCAATGTTGGACCCAGATTGACTCGCAGAGGCGCTCGCACCATAGCCTGATGAAGTCGCCTTCATTTCTTGATATGAAAGGCCCACTTTCGATTTGTGGAGAAAGCAACCTTGGCCCTAGCAAGGGCCAGATAGATGCGAGCAGGCTCTCTCAATCATCACCAATTGGTGTAAGCACCAGCCATGGGGAAAACACGTCACATTTGGATTCTCGCCACTTTGATGTAAGTCAATCTATTTGTCTCACGAGGGGGTAAAATTGTGGGTTGTTTCGAGATGGCGAAACGAACTAGAAGGGTTCTACGTTGTAATTCGCTTTGTTTCAGTTATTATCAGAACTCGCCCACCAGGGAATGCATGATGCAGAGATACTGAACATGAGCAGGCTGGCGCATCCACGCCCACTCCAACGAGTCATAGCAAACAAATTGGGGAGCTCAAAGCTACTATTGCAACCCAAGATGAGACGATGTTTATCCTTCAAGCGCAGTTTGGTAGTATGAGAGCATCTCACGAGGCGCACATTGCAAAGTTTGTAGAGATGCAAGCAGCAGAAGTCGCCTCCTTGAAAAACTATGCAAGAGTATTGGAGGAGCAGTTATCTCAACGGCCTTTTCTACACCACGGTAAGTACAGTCATAGCTTCCACGTCACCTTCACCGTGCCTTCTTCCCCGCACCCGGACAACACAACATGCGGCTGCACAGCCCATTGGTCCGGCCTTTCCATTCGCATTGCGTACCTGTAACCATCAAATACAACACCAACTGACGCGCTCCAGCCGCAAGCACCGATCTCTTGTTTCTTCTAGAAACTGTCGAGTCTCAATCGCCAACTCGCAACAGGTCACGACGTAACCCAGATAGTGGGCCATCTCCAAATACATTGGGCCAAGGACAGCCACTGCCACAGCATTTGCAGAGCAGTGCCGAGATGGAGAAATTGAAACGCAGACTGAGCACATCGCGTTGGCCTGACACAGCACCCCGAAATCTTCTGCCTGAGCTTAACCAGTACAAACAAAACAACGTCGCCCTACAGAAGCAAATCGAGTCTTTGATGGCAAAGCTAAATGACTCGAAGAAAAGTGAGAAAGCGCTAAGGGAGTCGCTGGAGGATTCTGAATATAGGTGCACGCAATGGCAAGATCAAGCCGTCAGGGCAGACAAAATTGCGAAGAGCGCCAAGGGAATGCAGAACAACATCAACAATCTCGAGAAACGCCTTGAGACTGCCAATATTGGTAAACTCGAGGCTGAAAAGCAACTTCTCAATCTGCAAGCACAACATGCCTCGATTGAGACGTCAGAGCCTCGACAATCATCTGCTACAGAATCAGCAACACTAGATACCTTTATCGAGCATATTGAACGACTCGAAGACATTATCAGGCAGCAAGACGCACACATCTCGGCACTAGAGGGCGATGTTGACGAGCTGCGCCAGAGATATATCCAACTTGAGCAGGAAAACAGTGCGACTAATCTCCAGTTGGATATACAGAATGACCTGATCAGCAAGACCAAGGAAACGGATGCGCACATTGAGCAACTACGAACAGCCATTGTCGATCGCGAATCAGTCATCGATGAAAAGGAAAAGTCCATCCGTCTGGTCGAAAGGCAGCTAGAGCACCACCAGCTTCTGCTCCAAGCGGAAATAAGAAAGCACGCCAAGATGACAATTCATGCTGCTGTTAATGATGAGCCTCTTCCCGAACTGAGCACGCTTGCAGAAAAGGAAGAAATTGACAGGTGGATCGACAAGCTTCACCAACGTTTGAAGAAAGAAAAGCCATTAGCCAAAGGCCCAGCACCCGTTAGTGCGCTCGACGCCCAAGTTGAAGACCTACGGCAAGAAGTCGACTTCTATGTCCGGGAAATCATCTACTACAAGCTGGACATAAGAGGCTACAAGAGTGATATAAAAAGGCTGAAGAGAATCACCAATCAGTTAAGCACTTATGGATGTAGGGCTAGTGATCTTGAGTCCGACACCTCATCACTCAGACCGACGCCTACACCTAGTCAAATGCGTTTTCCTTCTGTATCGGATGCGTCATCATCCGCTCCGCTAGGCTATTTTCCTCCGTTTGCACCAAGGGATTATCCAGCCACCCCACCGCTCTCCGCCTCTACTTTTAGCTCAAGTCGGTCGATGAATCCAAAGAAATCGACCGGCCGGCACGCTTCCCAACAACTGGATCGGAATGATCCATCAACTCCTCGCACACCGCATCGTAAGACTGCTTCCCATGCAGCGGCCGGGTCAAGAGATACTGACACTGGCATTTCTCCGCGTTCGGTTGCAAGACCATCGTCAGACCGCAGGAAGCCTACGGTAAGAGGATAAAGCGATGTCCCTCATGGCGTTGTTGAAGTCTAATATCTTGCTCCAGCCTCCGTCGCCCGATCGGGAGAAGTTTGGTGATATGCTGACGGAATTTCCTCTGAGCACTCCAGCTTCGCCCAAGAGGTGCGACGCGAAGCGTGGTGCGAGCGATTCGGTTGTACGTCTCGATACGATGTGCAATATGGTAGAAATGGGGTCAGTGGGTGAAGGAGAGACGTCACCTTCTCGGCCGCCACGTCAACCATGCAGCCTCTTCGGTTCTCCTCCAGTGGTTCATCAAGCCACACAATACAGGCTATCCAGTTCCCCTCGCGCCAACACTCTTGGCGGAACATTTCAAAAATCCTCCGACAGGACCTTTCAATCCACTCTCGGACACAGTCTTTTCACTTTATCAACAGTGCGAAATCCACCCACACAAGACGCCAGGGCTCCCTCAGCCGTCTCGAATTTCCCACTACAGCCACAGCAGCCATCAAAACCATCACAGTCATTACAGCCATTACAAGGCAAACCCAGTACCGAACCAACACCCACATTTCCTTTTGTCATCTCCACGGGCACCTCCCATAATCCAGCGCTCAACCTATTAGTCTCTACGACATCTCTTAGTCCAACCACATGCTCGATTACAAGATATTGCTCGATTGGGAGAAAGTGTGCGCCACTGAATAGTACACCTAGAAACCTAGAATCGGGAGCGGGCGAGACTGTAGCTTCTACAGCAACCCTGATATCGCCTGCAGAAACCAGACTCTCTGAAGAGGAAGGGGTGAGTAGTTTGAAGTCGAACTTTCCAAATGGCGATGCGCCGAGGACGCCGAGCCAAGCGAGGAAAGGGAGTGTAGAAAGTGTAGAGAGCGTGGTGACTGCGATTAGACTCTCGAAGAGAGAGAGCATGGCAGTTGAGGATGAAGTTGGGCACACGGGTAGTATACGAAGCCTCGAGTTGAAGGAGGGGTTATGAGAGCATCAGAAAGAGGAAGATGAAACGCGAGGACGATTTTACGACACACCAAACCATGATAATATAAGTACGTCACAAAATAATTTAGTCTAATAATATTCTTTCTTTCGTACATTTTCTCTTCCAAACCCCACCCATCAACTCAAACCATGAACTTCCTCACCCTCCTCACCCTCCCCAAATACCCCATCCCATCCACCACCTCCCGCCTCTCCACCCACGGCGCCAACCCTTCTCCTCCCCTCTCCCTCCTCTCCCCCCTCTTATTCTGCCCCTCCTCCCCACCACTACCGCCAGCAACAGCAACAGCAAGCCACGCATCCTCCACAAACGCCCACTCCGCCACGCCCCCACACCCCAGCACAAACACCGTCTCCCCGCCTCCCTTCTCCCTCCCCAATCCACCCAGCACATGCTCCACACTCCGCGGCACAAGGACTTGCATCTCCCCATTTACGGGATCGATTCCGCGCACCAGCGCCGTGCAGAGGAGACGTGTGCATCGCGGGTCGGGCGGGGGCGTGCAGCCTGTTTTGCGGGAGGGGGGAAAGAAGGGGATGTGTGATTTGGGAGTGTGGGGGATTCCGTTTCCGTTTCCGTTTCCGTTTCCGTTTCCGTCCTCTCCTTCTTCTTCTTGTCCGTTCTCGTATTTGTCTCCTTTCGTGGTGTGATGATGATGATGATTGGAGGAGCGAGCAAGTGGGTAGGAGGATGTGGTTATGATGTGGATGATTGCGCCGTTGAGGGCGGGGAGGAGGGATGTAGGTGGGAGGGGGGAGGGGGTGAGCGGGAGGATGGCGAGGAGAGACTGCGCGTTTGTGGGGTGGGTGGGTGTGTAGGTGAAGGTGAAGGGGGGGAGGTGGGAGAGCGGTTTTGGGGTCCAGGATGAGGGGGGGAGGTGGTGGAAGTAGGATTGGGTGTGCATGGAGGAGAGGTCTTGGGGGGAGCGGAAGGGTGGGGAGGCGAGCGGTGGGGTGGCTGGGAGGAGGTGGTGTGTTGTGTGGAGGGTTTTTTGGGCGGGGGGAAGGGGTGGAGGGAGGAGGGAGGCTAGGGTTGTTTGGGGGGGAGGTGGCGGTGGGATGGCGGTGGAGGTGAGGTGTACGATGTGGTGGGGTTTGGTTCGGGTTTGTATTGTGGTGAGGATTGTGGGGTTGACCGTCGAGAGGAAGCCGGGTGTGTTGATGATGAGGGGGAGGGAGGGGTTGCGCGCGTGAATGCTTTTGTAGGCGAGGAAGAGGTCGTCGACGCATTGCTGATAGTAGTCTTCGTAGTTTGCGAGGTCTGTTGGGATGGGGTGCGCGCGCATTGTTTCGTTTGCTTCTTCTTCATCTTCGTCTTTTTCGCCTGATGCTCGTGGGATTGTCGTGGGATGCGTGAAGTTTGGACCGAGATTGAGGTCTCGTACGACAATCAGAGAGATCTGGCCGGGTGGTGTGTACTCTGGGTTGAAAGGGTCGAGATCGAGGTAGCAGACTGCTGGGACGGGATGAGCGTTTTTGCCTAGGCCGGTGAGATAGCGGTTGGTGAGACGCCGGGCAAAGGTGGATTTCCCAGTGCTGGGATGTCCGGTGATGAGTGTCGTAGAGGGACTGCTGACGATGGTCTCAATGGTACGGAGATGTTCTTCTGGAGTGAGCTCGGGGGTTAGAGGGCGGAGGAGGGGGTCAGCGGAGGATTCCGTAATCTGGGTGGGAGTCAGAATATGGAAAGTAGTGAGTTGAAATGTTAATTGCCGACTTAGGCACTGAAGTGGTGTTCAAAGAGAGATAAAAAATAGAACTAGTTACTGCGTAGAGAAAATTTGACTTACTATACCAAAAGACCTATCTTTCTCGGCTTCTGTTTTCGCATTCCAAATGTCACGGAATAGGGGACTGATCTTGGTGAATGGAGTCGGCTCTTTGCAGCTCAGAATCTGCACATAGTTTGTTCCATCAAGTCCTCTGATTTTTGTAATTGGATGTGTAGCTGGTACAAATACACGGTAGGCTTTCGCTTTCTGGCCTTCTCGAGTGACTGCACCAATGTTTGCGCCATTGATATTGACAGCTCCTCGAAGTACTTTTAGGTCAAAGCTTCCAATCAGAGCAATAGTCAGGTGCTTTTTCAAATTAACGGTGAGTTCGGTGTCTGTGTCTGACAAAATGTCCTCGCTTTTATTTTTCCAGTTGCAGAGCTTGAAGTCTCGTTGGATTGCTATTGGTTCCGACTCTGGTTCCGATTCTTCAGGATCTGATTCTGGATTCTCTAGTGGTGGATTTGATGGCACAAGTATCAAATTTGGGGTAGTCTCCGGGATGGCGACAGTCTTTGCGGCAGCTTCTGCTCTCAATCTTGCTGCTGCAATGGCACTTAGAGGCTTTCCATTGGCGGTTTCTACTTCTAGGTAAAATATCAGAAATGCTCAACGCTACTAAAATCAGAAGGGATCGGTACTTGAAATAACAACAGCAGCCGCCATATTCTCGGTTCTCTTTCTTTTCCCCGCCATCTTGAGACTAGGCATCTGGTGTTAATGTCCAAGTCATGCTCTGTCGTTCACAATGATTTTCTAAGCGTGCTTCGGACAGCACTAGCGCGCATGGCTCGTGCAGGGATCTTCCGCGGCAGCCAAAAAAAGTTCGCGACAGCTCCGTCTCGCAATCGCAACGCCAACAGCCCAGCCACACACAATGAAGGAGTCCAAGAAAACTGCCGTGCCCTTGCCCGGCTCCAAGCCCAAGAGCAAGGCTAAAGATGCGCCCTCGAAATCTTTCAAGAGCCAAGAAATGGTTGGCAGCGACGACGACTCGTCTGCCGAGAACACACCTCCACCAAAAACAGCGGCAAAGTCCAAGACGACCATTGGGATACACAAGACGAACAGCGCAGTGAAATCCAAGGAGAAGGAGAAGGAGAAGAAGGGTGCGACTTCGAAATCTACATCAAAAGCAAAGCCCGCTCCAAAGAAGCCTGCGCCCAAGCGGGTTGTGACGCAGAAGCAAGCGGAGGATCTGTCCAGCTCAGAGCAGAGCGACGACAGCGATGCGCCAGCACGTGATGTTCAAACCAAACTTCCAGGGAACGCAACAAGCAAAGCTGCTGTGAGTGAGAGCAGCGATAGCGACAGCGACTCAGATTCGTCCAGTGAAGAGTCCGAAGAGGATGCTGCACAGCCTGTGCAACAGTACGTCTTGACTTTGATCAATCATGAAAATAAAAGTACTAATCAACTGTAGACCAGCGCGACCCTCGCAACCACAATCACACGCTGTCGACTTCCGCCCAGTACAAGCCTTTGAGCCTCCAAAAGGCTTCAACCCTCTGCCCGTAGACGCGCGGTCCAAGTCCAAGGCGACCAGCATATTTGACAACCTTGAAGGAAAGCAAGTTTGGCACATCACTGCTCCACAGGGCGTCTCGTTGAAGGATCTCCGTGAGCTGGCCATGGACAAGGCCATGAACGGTGAAGCTATTCACAGCTACAAGGGCGCAGACTACAGCTTCTCCAAGGTGAACCATACTGAAATTGGCGCGCGGGAAGTTCTGGTACCCCGACAGAACGGCTTCAAAGCTGGTACGTCTTGACATGTTTGGTCACAGTTTGCGTATTAATTCAGCCTCAGTTTCTGCGCAAATATCGCAAACCCTACATCTCCAGCAAGTCGTGCGGTTACCCGAACTCAGCTCGAAACAAGCAGACATAAACACAGGTTCGGAAGCCGCGGCCTCGATTACACGATCTACCATCCGCACACCACGAGCTCAGGTCAAAGGACTGAAGATGCGCTTCCGCCCGACTGGCTTTGGCGGCAAAGATGCAGGCGAACTTGGCGACTCGGACAGCGAGGATGAGCAGCTGCGACACCCTGCTGGACTGGGAATGCCCAATGGAATCAATCTGCCTTCGAGGCCCATACGAGCGGAGAAGAGGAAGCATTCAGACGCCAATGGAGATGAGGCGACGGAATCAGTGTCAAAGAAGGTCAAGAAACACCGGACGCCAGAGGAGATTAAGCGGAAGGAGGAGAAGCGTGCGAAGAAGGAGAAGAAGCGTGAGCTGGAGTCGTCAAAGTCGTGAGCACGCGGACGTGGGTATCGAGACATATTAGCATGGTGGACAAGGAAGTGCGGTCACGTTGATAGCAAGGGCGTGGAGCAGTGCGCTGCATGAGGTTGCACAAGCGTTGGATTGGCTTTGTGGATGAGTATCGTTGGAGCAAGGGCGACCATGGCAGAAGATCGCGTTCCAACAACGACATGCATGTGCGGGGACTGTAAGCACTGAGGACTAAGGAAAACCACGGAATCTGGATACTGTGCAGCCTGGAGGTTACAGACAGAATGGCCAGTTTTCTTGATGCAACTCATGCAGCTCGATGCCAGCGCGTGCACGTGAACCGTGACCATGTAGGATGATGGAAAGCCCGTGTCCTCGCGAAGAGGCGTGCGAACAGGTGTTTGGTGGTCTTGCGGCGGACACGGCGTCGTTGCTTCTGCCACGGGCTCGAGATTGCCATGAGTGCACGCGGAAAGACGGTTCGTGACGAAAAGCAAAGGACATGGGCGGCAGACGCGCCGAGTGGCTGTGCGTGGTGGACAGCTAGAGGCCGTTGTGACTGACTTATGACGAGGACCGGCAGATCCCTGCAGCGCGCACGGCCTATCAAACAAACACGTCTCTAGCGTGTTGTGCAGCGCGCAGGCACAGGCACAGGCGCAGGCGCAGGCAGGGAGAGAGTCGAGCAAGGAGCGTTGCCCGTTGACAGTTGAGCATTCACCGTCGCCAGGCTTTGGTCACGAGAAATGCCCACGGCCAGCCATCAGCCGCCCACCCCCCGACGCGACTGCCCACAACGCTGCGCTCGCACCTGCCCGCCTGGTGGCCCCAACTGCCTCCACCGCTGAGACTCTGTACACGGCCATTCTCGCCCTCGCCCTCGCTCCTCGTCGCCCCTCGACGACGACGACATGGCCCACAACACGTCCAGTGCGGAACAGGCAAAGGCCCTGAGCCCCCCGACCCTGGAGCTGCCGCCGCTCCCTGCAGACAACGATGACGACGACAGCTTCCTCCGCCAGGACTTCCACCAGAGCAAGCGCAGCGACGAAAGCGTGCTCATGGACCACGAGATGAAGCGTCAGCTGATGGACATTGAGTCGAGCTTCTTGCCGGAGCTGGACCCGCATGCCGCCGCTCGGGGGAGGCTTGGCGCAGACGACACCTATCTGTTTGGAGGCTCGCCAGGAACTGCACGTACCCCCTCGCATACTGCCAGCGGCGATGCGCAGCAAGAGGACGAGCACGACTCGCTCGAAGATACAGCCAGGGCCAAGAAGAAACCCAAGAAGCTCGAGATTCGCAAGGGCAGCACCCCCATCAAGCCACAGTTTGACGACGACGTCCACGACGTCGATTCGTCGACTCTCTCAGAGGAGCCGCCCACGCCTGCAGACGCCTACAAGACACCGCACGCGCGACAACTAGACAGTGACACGGACGATTCTTCCATGGACGCTGGCACTTCGTTGTTCGACGCTGCGCCGTCGTCGCCCGCGCTGGAGGCTTCGCGGAGGAACCAGCTACGTAGCACAGTAGATGTCATCCCCGAGGAAGACAATGAAGAGGAGGACAGTACGACTGAAACCCAAGACATAGCCAATCCAGAGAAGAAGGAAGTGGACTACTCCCAACGACCAACCTCGAGTGCCTCGACCGTCAAGGGCCCAGATTTCAGCCACTTTGAAGAGAGCATGTCGCTGAACGACGAGCAAGAGCCGAGTCTGGACAACATTCTCGTCCCCGCGTCCACCACCACTTCTACCACCCCAAGGGTCAGCAAACGCCCCAGCTTTCTGCAGCATCGTCATTCGAGCCAGCGATCATCCGTATCCTCCTTCACAAATCGATCAGACATATCCGGTGACATAGCAGGCGACAGTCTTGGTGCTGATTATGCCCTGCAGACAGGCGGCGCAATACCTCGCTCAAGCGGACCGACGAGGGGCAGTATGGGCCTATCGAGGTTGCCGAGTTTAGGAAGCATAGCCTCTTCCATGTCGGGGTATAGCGACTCCAATCCCTGGGACAAGGGTCGGAGCATCAGCGCAGATTCATTTTCAGGATTTCTCCACCCCGATAGGAGTTTGGGACGGCTCGATGAAGAAGTTCTCAACAGCAACACTCCTCCTGAAACACCACGCGCTCCGAGTGTACAGCCTTCTGCTAATACTGACACTGCCATCACTAGACATGTCCGGGACATTCAGGTGCCTGACACAATCGCACGGGAATTCAGAGAAAAGCACACCCGGTCACCAGACCGACGGCACATGGCAAGCTCATTTACCCGGAGTAAGCACAACCTCACACTAAAGGAGCAGAATAGCAAAATCGACAAGCTTAGCAAAGAGAATTTCGACCTCAAGTTGAAGATCCATTTCCTTGACCAGGCACTTCAGAACCGGTCCGATGAAGGCGTCAAGGAGATGATCTCGAAAAACGTCCAATTGCAGACAGACCTTGCGACTGAGAAGAAAGAGAGCCAGAATATGCGCAAGAAGATTCGGGATCTGGAACGAAAGCTCAAAGCACAAGAGGAAGGACTGGCCGTTACGAAGAGCACCGAAAGCGAATCCGACGATGGAAAGAGTGATCGATCGTCAAAGCAAGCCGAATTGGAGGAGGAGATCATCTTCCTTCGCGAGCGTCTGGAAATGACAGAGACGACCGTGGAACAATGGCAGCAGGAAGCTTTGCAGAAAGAGGCTGACAACAGACGGATGGCAGACTACATCAAGACGATGCAGGGCAAGGGCTCGTCCGGTGATGCAGCTGGCTTTGATGAAGCTGTTAACATGTGGAAAGAAGACTTCGAGGACGAGCGCGCCCAACGTGAACAAGTGGAGACTCGATGCCAACAAGCAGAGGTAGAGAGCGAAAGACTACGTGAAGAAGTGCAGCGCTTAAGAGAGCAGAACCAGCAATTGCACCAACATTCACCCATGAACCACCATGTCAATAGGATCTACAATAGCTCACGACTCAGCCAGCAGCCTTTTGCTACCCGGTCCAACTCTGGATCGGACGGTAATGATCAGCACGCACAGCTATCTAACAGCGGCACTAGTACAAGGGGCAGTACATTAGTGGATCAGCTGCAGAATGATAACGACAAGCTGCAACGCGATCTCCATGCTCAGGCGTCTATGCTTACGTCGCGGAGTCGGGAAAATACACGTCTGCGAGAAGAAAATGAGGGCCTGAAGTTGACTATCCGAAGAGGAGACGTTGGATCCATTGGTGGGGATAGCATCCTCGAGCGCTCCATCTCTCGTAACCATATGAGATCCGTATCGAGAGCAAGCGGTGGAACGCGAGTGACTCAGGCGAGCGATCCTGAGCGTGAAGACTTCGAAAGCAAGTGTGCTGTTCTGCGTGACGAGCTGTCGCAGATGAAACTCTCTTACAAGGAGCTTGATGATCAGCTCAATGGCCATCTAGATATGCTTGAAACTGCGGAAATCAAGGTCAGCGAATTGGAGAAAGAACTCGAGGCTCAGAACGAGGATCTTCAAGCGCTGTCGAATGAACGGAACGAGGCATTGGAGATATTAGAAGACAAAGAGCAGGAGTGCGAGGAACTTAGACAAGAAGCACTAGACACTGTTCAAAGACTCGAGCATGAACTTGAGCGGAAGCAACAGGAGCGTGATCGTATTCTGGTTGACCTCGACAACACAACTGAAGACTTCAACTCTCTACAACAAGAGATGAAGAATGTAAGCGAGAGCTTGCTGCAACTCGAGGATGACCGCGATGCCAGCTTGCGGAAGATTCAAAGTCTAGAAGCAGAGCTCGACGATGCCAATCAAGAGTTGGACAGACAAGACAAACTTCTCACAGACGAAAAGTCCAAGAACGAGAGACTAGAAATCCAGATCGAATCTTGCCAAGGAGAGATCGACTTCCTACGCGAGGAGCAAGAGGGCGACAAGATCAAGATCGGCGAACTCGAATCGGCACTAAATCACGCACAGATCACGATCCAAGACGACAAAGAACGCTTCCGAGATCTTGAAGACCGTGTGAATGGAGAGAGGCAACAGCGTGATGCTTTGGAGACTCAAGAGAAGCAGGAGGTGGAGAAGATCATCAATGATCTGAACACACAGTTGACCAAGCTCAAAGAGGACAACAGGAAATTGCGAAAAGGGCTCTCAAGCAAGGATGTTGAAGCTACCACATGGAAGCAACGGCATGAAGAGCTTGAGGCCAGTCTCCGTGAAACCCTGGGTAACCTCAATGGCTCAAAGTCCAATTTCCTCAAGGTAAGCCATCTTCAAACAATCCCATCTACATGGTTGCTTACACAAATGGGTAGGACATTGTCAAGTTGCAGCGAGACTACGAAGCGACTTTGCAAGATCTTGATCTCACGAAGAGCGATCTTGCAGAGAAGGACAGGATTCTTCGCAATCGAGATGCATTGCTAGAGAGCACCGGCATGGAGAGCCGCCGACTTGCTGATCTACTAGAGCGCGAGCGTCAAGCACGGCGACAAGATCTATCTGCATTTGAAAATGTTAAGCGTGGGCACCAGTCCATCACTCGTCTTGTGCAACAGCACGAATCAAGGGTCTTGGAACTGGAGACTCTCCGCACTCAAGATCGACAAAGACTTCACACTGTGGAAAGGCAGTACAAAGAGCAGTTGCTCGAGCGCAACAACTTGCTCTACGCAATCTGGAATCGACTATCCACCCTGTGTGGTGCGGACTGGTGCCGCAACAATGCTCTCATTAATGGCGAGCTAACGTCCATGGAGGTAATTTCAAGGAACATTCAGGGTTTCAACAAGAACGTGATCCTCGCTGTCAAGACAGTAGAAGGTGTTATTGGTAATTTCAGAACACGCATTCGGAACATGGAGAAGGATCTCATCCGCGACTACCAAACCTTAGAGCATTCGCTCGAAACTCGTGTCAAGCGCCTTGACCATCTCGAGAAACTGGTCATCGCACAAAGACAATCCATTGGCCGACCAAGCACTATTCGCGGCGGACTTGTCGACATCAATACGGCTGAGGTAAACAAACTCCGCAGCGACAACAAGAATCTTCGCACAGAAGTTCAAACTCTTCGCGCTATGACTACAGCAACGCAGTCTGGCAATGAGCTCGTCGTCTCCCGCTCGCCATCCCGCGCCGAGTCACTTAACCCTGCCAAACGCCACAGCATGGCTCAAACACTCCTTCGCGCACACTCCGCCTCTGTTGTTGAACATCTCACCAGCCCAACACCATCACACCCATACCCCGCATCCGTGCCCTTGCAACCCAGCGAGCAGAAATGGATTCACCGGCTCAAAGAACTGGAGCGCCGGTTGAAAGCTGAGCGTGAAGCGAGACTATTGGATCGCAGTGGGGCGAGAAAGAGGCTCGAGCAGAAGGTTGAAGAGAATGCGGACCTAAGGGCGCTGCTGGAGCGCGAGCGCGAGAGGCATGGTGATGACGCGCTGACACCCGATATGCTTTTGCAGAGGAGCGCAAGTGTTGGGGGGATGAGAATGGGAGAGAGAAGTGCAAGTGGAATGGGAAGTGTGAGGAGTGGGAAGGAGAGGGAGAGGGATATGATGAGAGAGGAGGAGGAGGATATGTATTGATATGTGTGTGTTTGTGCTTTGTTTTGGAGTTGTTTTTTTGAGGGTTTCTTCTTCCTTCTCTCTTCGCCATCTTCTTCTTTATTTTCATCTTCCTTCCGCAGTTCATGTGCTCTTAGCGTTTTATTTTTCGGCATTTCGGCATCGATTTTTTTTGGAACTTTCATAGTTTTGTACTCTACACGGGGAATTTGTTCTGTTCTTCTTTCCTCTTCTATGATATCACATACCATTTAAAAAAGTCGCGGTTGGGTGGGGATGGAAAGGTAATTTATATTCCTTTGTTTTGGGGTAAAGAGAAGGGGGAGGCTCGGGGAAGCGAGCAATGTATAACAGCAATTTAATTGGGGAGTGTTGTATGGTGTTCTTCTATTTCTTATGATTCTTCATCAAGTATGCAAGTGACGTGTTTCCCTCTCTCTCTCTCTCTCTCTCTTTTCTATATTCTGGACTAGAATTTGAATGGTTTTTCCTTTGTGAGAGATTGTTTTCTTGCCCCACCCCAAGGTAGTATTCCACTCTACCTAAATCCTGGAGGATGAATGGTCGTTGGATTTCTATTATAGGTGACTTGCTTACCGCTCCGCTGACAAACGGGTAGGTGTTTGTTTGAAGCGGCGAGGGAGAAGAGGCGGGTGGGGCAGGCGCTAGTTTATCTGTTCATCTATCTACCTTTTGGGGGGGAGGTGTTTCTTACTCTCCATTCGTCTCTTTTACCTGCTGGGATTTGTTTGCGGACGATATTTGGACAGAGATTTGTGTGGGCTTTTCGTCATGATGGATGGTGGGTCGCTTGCTAGGCGGCGGCGGGCGCCTCACTGGGGCGGTGGTGTGGAGAGGGAGGGGGCGAATTTACCAGTTGAGGAGGTGGGAGGTTTACATCTATCGTCGCCGTTGTTATCACCAGTACCATGGCGATCATCACGGCAACTAGCGGCTGGTCGTGATCGGCGCTGTGCTACGCGGCGTTTAGACTCACCTATCGTTGGATCAGGGACTACGGAACTACGCCAACCGACTCTCGACTACCGTGGTCTTGCTACACGCTACAGCTCGCAACGTTTAGCTTCGCAAAGACCAGAGAGGCAAGAGACGCCTCAGTTTGGAGTTTACTCTTCACAACATCTCACAGGACCAGATTTCTTCCATAACCTCATTCACAATCGCCAACAAGTATATCGGAACACTACAAGAGCCTTCACACCCAGCTCAGAGCAGTCCTTTCGGCGAGAAAGACGACCAACTACGCAAAGAATTTGTCATCGGAATCGTAACCTTTACCCAGATTACTCTCCGCATCACCATCAGTCTGGGTTAGTAGAGCTAGACGACATGGTACGTTTAGGGTCTTCTCTCAAGACATCATCCCCATCGGTGGCAATGTCCAAGAAAAGAGTCGTTCGACCAAAGGCTGCAGCTAAGAGCAAGAATAAGGTACAAGACAGTATATTGAAGAAACGCATCACGGAAGCAGCTGAGGAACCCGGGCCGTCGAAACGCGCGAAGATTGAGAAAGAGCTACCGCAAACGGGGAATGATGAGGAAAAATTTGAGGCGGATGGTCGAGTCTTGGATGTCGGACACGGAAGGGGCACGGCAGACCGGATGCTTATTGAAGACAGTGATGACGAGGATAGCGACATTACGCCTCCGATTCGGAGGAGATATCTCAGGAGGCCGAGGCGGTTGATGCGGAGGAGTGAGAGTGTCGTTTCGATTTCTGAGCCTTTCCAGAAGGTAGAGTCGTCGGATTGCGAAGTAGACCTAAAGTTTGTGCCTTTGGAGGGTGGTGAGATTGATCTTTCTACTTCAAACACAGAGGCGACTACCACATGTTTAGGAAAGTTTCTTGAAGATTCTCTTGATGATAGTGAGAAGAAGTACAAGCAAGATTTGGAGGAATTGCGTCAGAAGCTGCTGGAGGCAGAAGCCAAGATTGGGAAAGTGCAAGAAGAGACTGAAAAAACTTTTGCTGAGTTGGAGGTACGATTGCAGAGGGAGGAGTGCAGAGCCAAACAAGAAACTATTGATATAGAAAAGGAGCGCATCAACTTGCACGAAGAACTCGACGTTGAGAAGGCCAATTCCTGCAAGATTGCACGGGAACGAGACGAACTGCAGCTCAAAGTTAACCAACTACAGATTGAAAACAACCAGGCTCAAACCGATCGAGTACAACTTGAAATGGAACGCGACGGATATAAAAAAGAGCGCGATGAACTCCAGAATGAACTTGACGAGCTTCAAGTTGAGCAAAAAAATCTCAAAACAGAGCATGATAATCTCCGCGCAGAGCTCGAAACCGCGATAATAGAGACCAAACACCACAAGCAACTAAATCGGGACTACGAAACCCTCCAAGACATCCATGAGAAAGATAAAGAGGCGTACAAGGCCCTTCAGTCCCGTCTCAATGAGATCGACAATCGAACCCCAACCTCTACTCTTTACAAAGTCGAGACGGTCCACCCACAAATACTCGTCGATTCTGCACCCCAAGTCTTTCCGCGTCTACCCCTCTCCCCCGCCCCATCTACTTCCTCTCAGGCAACTTCACCACCCGCATCTGGTCCTGATGCTGAAAGGAAAACAAACAATATTCGCAACACTTATATGAGAGTTCAGCACCAGTATAATGATTTGCACAGAGCGTCTACAAATCTTGCCAGGTGTACGCGATCTATGGATTTGAGTAATTTTGGGGAGTTTGGGGTGTATTGTAAACAGTTGAGGGGGGTTCTGGAGGAGAGTGGAGGGTAGTGGGAGAGGTGCAAGGGAGCAATGTGGAATAAAGATGGAGGGATGTGTGAGTGAAGAAATGGAAGCGAATTTATGGATGAAATATTATGAGTAGGGGCAGATGGAATTTAGTTGGATTGCCAGTCATCCATTGCCGTATCTTATCTGTGTATATTAGGAGTGGCATCTCCGTAGATATTTTGTGTTTTTATTGTATGTTTCTAAGTTGCATGTTTGATCTGCTATTTTCCACTCCTTCATTTTTTTGTTGCTACCGGATCCTGCGCGGAAATTGCTAAGCTCTTTTGCTCAAGAAAATCTTGGGGCTATGCAGCAGCAGAGTTGGTTTATCAGTTGCACTAGCAAGATCGAAACATGAACGAGCATATGGGCGGTTAAATCTCTATAATCGAACGACAGTTATTCCATCATTTATTCCATCTAATTCTCAATAATTGTAGAAAATCAGCGATATCACACAGACTAATTCTTTACACTAATCAACTATTCGACTTTGGGTGTCAAATTGCTCACTCACGAGAGATGAACGCCGGATCGTAGCCTCCAAGCAAACACCAATCTTCAATTCTGCACAGCTCAGCCTTCCTACCTACATTTCAGCCCCCACACGAAACCAAGGCATAGCATTTTGATTGTGGCTTTCCGAGCGCTCCGGACACTCAGTACATAACCGGGCAAGGTAAATCCGCTTGTAGCTAGTGCGCAGCGGTCGAAACGCAGAAGGAATCGCAACGACCCCGTGACGCAACATCCACCAATGGAAGTACAACCACGCCGCATCAGCCTCGTTCTTGCTTGCTTGGAGTTCACTTAAGATAGTATCAATCATGCAATGTATGCGTGAAGCCTCGCGGGGATCTATCTCTTTAAGGAATAGTACTGGAAAGGGAGGTCGCGGGCCGTACCTTGTTGGTCAGAACGAAAGGCAAGTGCGCAGTTTGTGTTTCTAATGCCTGGTCGCACAGCCTCTATTGCATCACATACTATGTGGCTAGAGAGATTGTTGGGGTGTGGTTTTGTGCCTGGTGCAGAGTCGAAGGATCGTGGTGTGTAGAGTGAGGTTTTGCATAATTATCGTGCTTGTCCAGCCTGACGAGCGTATTCATCATCATCAGCTTCTTTGAGACCAACAATTATCTGCTTCCGCATCGAATAACTCGGTACTCATAATAATGCCTCAATATTGGAATGTATCGGAGGTTTTGGGCGTCGGTCTTGACCATCTATGCACAGGATATGCCCCTTCTAAAAAACGGCAATGCAAAACAAAAGTGTCTGCGGAAAGCTGGGGCAAAATGGAGAAGATAATATCCAACATATCACGCCAAAGACCAGATGTCTCTGCTCTGCGTACAGAGTTGTTGTGCCTCGCTAGGCTCAGCTTGTGCCCCCATTATCATCGGGAGCAAGCGGTCGGTGTGGTCGAACAATGGACAACAAAGATTCAAACTCGATTCCCAAATTCTACAATCGGTTCGCCAGACATGGCACAGACTACCGCAGCAATCTCAAGACTCAGCCTTACTCAGTCTCAGCTATCTAGGCAACCATCTCCCGAAGCACTTGCGCACCAGCATAACCTCGATTCAGACCGACAACGCACTATTAGTAGTTCAGATTCGACCACATCTTCCACTTTACGGGAATCTACATCTGATGAGCAAATGGCTTCTTCGCAACAACTGCCATCCGTCATGACCTCATCAACGGTATCACTTTCCAGTCTAACTGAGATGCAAACACTCGAGGAATCCATTGCAATCCTGCAAGAGAATATTCAAATAGCAAAACGACGACTTGAGCAGTTGCGCTACACTGCCGCCTCAGACAGCGAGTTCACTTCGCCGTCCCGCGTATCAACTTCCGAAATTTCTGAATTCAGCCTCACAAGATCGTCGACCGTTCAATCTGCACCTGCTGATACAAGCGAGCCGGAGCCGTCGCTCTCTTCATCATCATCTTCTTCATCTCTACAGTCACAAGCAGAGCAACAAGAAGAAGAAGAAGAAGAAGAAGAAGAAGAAGGAGAAGAAGTATCGCACTCAACTGAACCATGCACTCAGAGCCATGTTCGCCGCTTA
Organism: Mycocentrospora acerina; assembly: GCA_022701365.1. Taxonomy (NCBI): domain Eukaryota; kingdom Fungi; phylum Ascomycota; class Dothideomycetes; order Pleosporales; genus Mycocentrospora; species Mycocentrospora acerina. The sequence continues at coordinate 768,855 of JAKUHH010000201.1, forward strand.
CCCCTAGACGAAGAGTGTAGCATCTGCTACGATGACGGCGAGTTATCACAGAGTCCATCATCCGAAATCGTATGGTGTAAGTCAGGCTGTGGGCGAAGTGTGCACCAAGCATGCTTTGAAGTGTGGCGAATTCAGTGTGAACAAAATGATGCAGAGCCAACATGTACGGTTTGTCGGACTGTGTGGGAGCCTGACTGCGGGTGTTAGAGCTTTTGGTGCGAATATGGGTGACGGAGTATGTTTAGGATCTTGAAGGCTTTACTTCTTATTCTCTTTCTGTCATTGAATTGATTAGGTGTTTTTGAAAGCGGCTGCATTGGGAACTGGAGGCAAGGAATTTGCATAGAAGGTTATACGATTTAATAAAAATTCGGCTTTTTTACTCTTTCAACGTTATTTTCATCGCTAGTGAACAGTCATTTGTTATTATGATGTACTCCTTGACGTCTTCGGGCTGTGTAGTTCTTACTAGCTTCATCTACATCTCAAAACGGAACAAATCGGAACACGCGGTAGTAGGAATCTAAGAAAGGATCTTGTTTAGTATTTCAATATTGTCTTTGAAAACTCCGAGCTTTCTATTTTAACCCCAAAAGACTTAAAGATTTCTTGTCCCTTTATCCCTTGATCCGCTACACTGTGCCCTGGATTTCGGCCCGAGTTTAGGCTAATTATAATAGGGCTTAGCATCAGTAAGTCAGCGTTCTTACAGCCACGTGATGAACTTCAAGTATCTTTAAACTATCAACTATACTACAACACTTAAACTATCTATCTACACGCACAAACTACACCTTTTTACTGCTTACGCTATAGCTCCACGCAGTTGCTTAGATAATGACCTTGTGCCTAAAGATGCGCCCTCTATACAAAAAACGCAGAAGCAGCTATTGCCTGCACACCTTAAAGGCTGCAGCAACCCTCTGCCTATATAGGTTCCCCTTACAATTAACAACCTAAACGCTAGAGGCTGCCTACAGCTGCCTTACTGTAAAGGTAAGCCTTGTTAGTGTAACGTTCACAACGTCACATCCTATCATTACCCCTGAGTCAACCGACACCTATCCGATAGCCACCCGATTCGTACTCGCCTTGGATGGTAACCCTAGGAAGGGATATATAAGGGGGGCAGTCTGTGTAGCTTTTGTAGAGTAGTTTTTCTGTATCCTTTCGTACAAGACCTATAGGTGTAGAGAATAGTATCTTTGGTATATCCTCCAGTCCCAGCACTCCCATATGCCTAGTAGTGGACACTTCGGACCCCATTCGGATCACTCTCTTATAACCTGCGTCGTTACAGTTAGAGCCCTATAGAGCTATTTAGGCTGTTCTTCACTAACAAGGAGATCCTAAATATATGTTGCTACACTAACAAGAACACTTATTGCTAACGTCTACCTAGGCTAGCGCAGGAGTTTGTCTGCCTATAGCTAGATGTGACGCCTTATAAGCTCTACAGCTATTTTGCTATACAGATACACATAGGCATACATTAGGAGTTATTAATTAGTAACTATTAGCGCACTAACAAGTAATTTAGAGTAGTCTACACCTATCTATATAAGATTATAGGCTGCTAATGTTTTAAGCAAATTAATTATTACTTCTACATTACACCTCTGCGTGACGTCAGCAGCCTGTTTAAACATCTATTTGAACAAGTTTAGGAGTTTTCTAAGCATGTCTGTTGTGTTAGCTAACGCTACTAGAGCCTAGGGCAAAACTTAGCTGTAGATAAGAGTATAACTTGCTTTTATAGGCGTGCTAAGGAGAAAACAACAATTAATTGTAAGTCTAACTTAATAAGGTATAAAACATAGTACCTTAGAGATTCTAGGTATTAGTTAAACTAGCTCTTTTATAGCAAAGGTTTAAAACAAGAGGACAGCTCTTACAAAATTAACCTACGTAATGCAGCCCTTAGGTTCTGCCTAATAAAAGCTCTTGTGCTTTACCTTGCCCTTAACTACCTTGCTAGTAATGTTAACACCTAGCTGCTTAAGCCTAATAAGCATGTAATATTTATAGATAACTTGTTTATGTTAGTGCTGTTGCTTAAGGAGTTGTGATGTACTAAGATAGCAGGGGCAGGCACTGTGCAGACAGGGAAGACTCTACGCAAAATTAATATAGGAGACATTCCTATTTAAGCATCCTAGGCATTACAGCAGCCCCTTACAAAACAAAAAGCTGCAGCTCTACCTATAATATTATCTTAACTACCTAAAAAGTAAGGCTAGCCCTAGAAAAACGCGTTGCTAGCCCTAATGTTGTTGCTGTTACCTCTACCTACACAGGAGACTTAAAGTAGTTAGGAGGACACCTAATTATCTATTAAGTATAATTATAAGCAGGAGCTACCTATTGCTACTATTAATGTTATTAGTAACCCTGCTAAAGGCTTCTTAGATAAGCTTATTACTGTAAGGGCTTAGCGTAATAAACTTAATTAAGGTACTATCTATTTTAACATTTTAGGAAGCAGCAATGTTAAGATAATAGCTTAGCGCAACAATAATGTTATGTTATTTACTATAACGTTTAGAGATTTGTGTAAGACTGTTAAACAATTACAAAAAAGACTAGGCAAGAGCTAGACTAGAGCAGCTAAATTGCGCATTGTTTTTAGAGACAAGATTTGCAAATTACTGCCTATTCTAGTACTTATTAACATGTATAACAAGTATATAAACGCAATAGATTAATTTAATTAACTCTAGAGCTACTACTTACTTTAACAGATTTATTATAAAACCTAGAGGCCTCTATTTACTCTCTTCCTTAACATTGTACTTATAAACTCTTACAAGCTATTTGTAAGCAATTTAGTTTACAAATAAGATGCTTATAAGGGCTTTCTCCTTAATCTTGTAGTTAAGCTTAAGGCCTTGTTAAAGTGTTAAATACTTCTCTAAAAACAGCTACTAATCTAAGCTGTTACTACGCCTTATCCCTTTTACAAGCGTAGTAAAATCTACGCTACTAGCAACTATTAACCTTGTAAAATTTGTGCTTAAATAGGCTGTTACACAGCTTTAAAAACCCCTTTAGGCCCTATTTTAAGCTCTAAGCTTAACTCTATTTAATATGTAAGGTCCCTAAGGACTGTTTATAGCTATTTAAGGTGTAAAAAAACAATTTGTTGTCCTTATTAGTTAATCTACAAGAATTTAATAGAATTTAAAGCTAAGCTGTAAGTAACATTATTTTGTGCAAAGCCTGTATTGTAGATGTAGTTATCTTAGAAATAAAATTTTTTCTTTTTAATCTTTATTATTAAGTTGCATTACAAACTTGAAAGCTGCGAAGCTATACACATATTTTTTAGTAAAGAGCTTTAATTTTAGTGTTCTTTAGATGCCTTGCTGTAACAAATTATAATTAGCCCAAACTCAGGCTGAAATCCAGGGCACAGTGTAGCGGATCAAGGGATACTCTCACTCAAAATGATTTACTAAAGAGAAATGTTCAAGCCATCATTCCAATGAGGAGCGACTTAAATTTTGGTTTACGACTAAATAAAGATTTTACAGGCTTCCTCAGGCTCTGAATGTAATAAAATGTTCTTTTGTAAATACATGTTCCCATCTTGGCTCCAAGAGTTTCCGAAGAGTTGTAAGGGGAAGTATACCGGTGAAAATCGTAATCCTCGAGGATAAACAAACAATCTCAGTGTTTAGCCTTAGAAATAGGTACCAAAATTAATGTTTTTGACAGGGTTCAAGGAGAGTTTGAGCTCGCTTGATTAGAACAAATATGAGCCACTTGTTGACCACATCGCACAATTGAGAAAACACAACAGTTGCGCCTTACATTTTATCAATCATTAAAATTTCTAAATGTAATTTTTTGAAGAGCTTTTAAGATGGTGTGATGTTCTCTGACTCTAAGTTGCCGCTCTTCAATTCGCACCCATTTGCGTTCCGAGAACACTACATAGTCTTGCCAGTTCCAAATACTCATCAGCCAAATTCCACCTTGAAGCCATTCTTTTTAAGAAACTACTCATGTCATTTACTCCAGACTGGTAAGCTTCAGTGCCATTCTCTCCTACAAACCAGGAGTATGTTGCAATCGTGCAATACACGACATGGAAAATAAATGGACTGACACCCTTGAGCTGCATCTCTGACCCTGTAATTTCCGTAACATCGTGTACGAAGCGGCAAACTTGGTCGCTGGTTTCTTGAATAATTTTAATTGCATTGGCCTGTAGGTTAAGTTCGGTCAAGGTTTTTGCGTCACCAGAGGTTACATAGCCTGCGCTTTGTTCAATTTTTTCAGGACATGTGTAGGTGTCCAAAACGACAAACAGAGCGGACCGAGCTACGCATTTTGACGATAGAATCGCAAGAAGTTTTCCTTGATTATGGATCTCGGAAGAGTTGTCAGTGAGATTGCAGAAGCTGCTTATTTCCTCTATGAGTTCTGTAAGTTCGGTTTGGCGTGATGCATACAAAGGCTGTTGACTTCGTGTGAAGATTACAGACCGATCAACCAATATGGCTGCTTGGCATAGACGGGCAAACGGTGATTGAGGAATTTGGTAGGGAGTGGAAATGGCGTGGCCCATGGCACGGGTCACGTCACCAGTGTCCTGTGATAAGACCTATCAGCATCCGTTTTATCGATAATGAGATTGCACAGAAATTTTTTAAGTGAAGAACTCACCCACGCTTCGTCATCTGTTGGAAGCCTCCCCTTCGGCGGTGGGCCAGGGAGGCAAACAGATCGCCTGCTCCCTGTTACTGCGAGTCTATCTAAAATGTAGATAGCCCACCACACCCGCCTCCTCTCTTCAGCCTCAGTCCAAGTGGTCTAAGTTTATCTGTTAGCTTGGTATCTTGCAACTTGATAAAGGTCTCTCCAAGCACTTGAAATACCTCGCGGAAGCTGCTAGACTTACAACACGAGGCATATAGTGCATGTCCTTTCCAACGCAAGACAACCCAAGCATGTCAGCGTATCGCGCACACGCTCCAATAGTCATCCATGCCGCAGGATATATTGCGTGACTGCTCTCATACAACGCAACAAGAACCATGGCCTGAAGACACAGTGACGAAATCAAACCTTGCCATTCGATTTTTGCTAAGAAGTCTTTCGTCATTGAGTAGATCATGTCTCTGTTCTGATCTTTCACTGGAGTGATGACGAGTTTCATAGCCAGGAATAATAAAGCGAGATCAGGACCCGGGTTCTGGGATGGTATGCCGAGATCCATACGCTTCTTAGATAAGATAGGCAGCCATGTGTGAATGGTATCAAAGTACTTGCTTGAGGTATCTACAATTACATCATTTTGACTAAGTAGCGTAAGAACATCCTTTAAATAATATTCAGCATGTAAAAACGGCTTATTTCATTATGAGCGGGATGGATGTATGGCTTACAGCAGGAATATCAACGGGCGGTTTCGACAACTTCATTTGAGCCCAAATGAAGCAATCTATATCAAGGAACAATGCGGTCGGGAAGTTCGCCTTCACCTGACTCATAGGTGAATCATGAGAACCAGAAGATGGATTCACACTCACACTCCGCCCAGCATAGTAGTGATCGATAGAACCGTTCAGAGTGTGGCTCGATGATGTGGCAGGCGAATTATGGCTGTCATGTGTGGAATGGCCAGGAGTGGATGCAGCAAGGCGCTGTTCCATCTCACAGAGTCTCGCTTTCAAATTCGCAAAGTCAGCTGCAGTAGGTGCAGAATCCGGCTGATCGGTATAATCGCATTCACGCCCAGTTCTTTGACAAAGGCCACATTGCGGTACAAATTTGTCGCATCGTCGCTTTCCTTGCTTGCATTGCCGACATGCTTGTTGACCCCGCGAGACCGTGAGATCCATTGGACTAGGCCCTAAGAGGGAGATTCGAAGAGTTGGCTAGAAGGCTGTTACGGAGACGTGTGGTGATCAATCTAGCACATGTGACGATGACCCTGATATCCTGGTCGTGATGCGGCCGCGCTTGATATTATTTAGCGTCGAACCGCACCAATAAATGCTTGCCTCCGCATCGAGGGAGTGGTTCATTTACGGACCAATTCTTAAGCCGCAACATAGCTTATTCTTCACGTTCGGAAGACTTTCATAAATAGTACACTTGCATAGACTCATCGTTGTCAGAACAATTTTTTTTGACGCAGATTTTAAGCAAAGGCACGATAAACAACTATCTTGGAAGAAGAGGTATGAAAGTTGGCCTGCTGACACATGTCATCTTTACCATAGAGACTCGCTAATATGACACCCGTTCATCGCAAAACTGTGAATTTGAAAAGTAGCCATCTCTTCACACTCAATCTGGTTTCAGAGCGGACAGACCCACTTGAACATAGATTATCACATGTAATACTTGACCTGTAGCTCAGACCACTCCCAAAACTTCCGACCCAGCTCCGGCTCAACTAAGTCTTTACGTGGCGCCTCTACCTTACCAAAAGGAGAGACCCAAGTATCTTTCTCTGTTATTGTTGGGCTGAGTCCAGCGAAAAGCTCAGTGTATGCGCCATTCTTGGGGTGCGAGGTGATGAGTTTCTGCAGGTAGAGTGAGCACATATATAACTTAGCACAAATTCATAGCAAAGACGTTACATACAAACATTGAAAGTTGCCATTTGGGCATGTTTTGCTGGAGATTCGTAATAAAATTTCCGGGATTGAGCGCCTTTGATACAATTTAGTCACAAGGTAAAAAATCGTGAGCAGGACAACATACTATGCTGAGGATACCTGACCCCTTTGTTCTTCTTGCAAACTCTACTGCATGGATTGCGCTTGCAGCCTTACTACGGGAATACTTGGACCAAATACCCTCTTCGCGGTGATAGTCCATGTTGTCGAAATCGATGGCAGGATGCGGCGCCCCATCCGCAGCACTAGACGATACCCAAATGACGCGGACCGTATTTTTTGGTGCGTTTTTTGCAGTGGCTTCAAGCACAGGCTGGAGTAGCGTGGTAAACATAAAGTGCGCAAGGTTGTTGACGCCGTACTGTAACTCATAGCCTTGCTTCGTCTTAGAACCTTGAGGTGGGACCATGACACCCGCATTATTCCACAACACATCAAGTCGTTCCTCCTTGGCCATGAACTCTTCCGCTGTAGCCTTAATCGTAGTCAAGTCATCTAATACGAGCTGGAGGAAAACAAGTTTTCCCTTGGATGTCGGAAATGCTTCGGTCGCTTCTTTGATGACGTTCTCGCTTTTAGACTGTGAGCGCGCTGCAATGTATACCTTGGCGTTATGCTGATATAAGATGTTGACCAGGATTTGGCCGAGACCACCAGAGCCACCGGTTACGATGAACACTTTGCCAGTTTGATCAGGTAGGTTTTCCTCAGTGAGAGGTGGTTTGGCCGGACGGATGGTGGTAAATCTAACGCTCATGTTCACAGAAAAAAGCAGATGGTAGTAGCTAGGGAGACAAAAAGGAGGAGGAAAATCTTAAAAAATCTTCAATGGCTTAGTTGAGGACGGTGATAGATTAGTTTATTCTAGATTTTAATGTGCTCACCTTGCTTGATATACTTTTCTCACATGTACGTAACCCTTTCACCTTTCACGTCTTTCTAGAACGTTGGCTGTAAAGGGGTTAGCGTGAGTTTTACCATGCGTTAGTTGCGGTTGTGCAAATTTAGGTTGCGGAATGTGCGGCCGCACTGCCAAGCGGGCAGCTATGGTTTAAACTAAACTTGTCTAGGTCGTCTTCGAGGCCTAACTCTAATGGGGTCATCAGTTTGCCAGCTTGGATAGAATTGTCTATCTGATCATCAACCATGCTACATCATGTGCATACTGGGGTAACCCTTAATGTTAAAAATCGAAAATCAAAATTTCAACCTCGCTTGCAGCGAGCCTATCTGTTTTGAAAGATTGGTGTTACTAGAATCCCACTTGCATGAGGCACTTGAACTGCAGTTTGAATTTTGCATGCGGCAAAAATACTTGAAGGCCTTTAAACTTTTACACCGCTAGTCTTGGAAGTCCCTACTATTTTTGACTTGAAATATTTGAATTTTGAAGCCAAATTTGCTTAGCTACGTCTGTGAAGGTATAACAGAATACTGACAAAAATAGGACGAATCGTAATGTCGCGTAGGAGTACGTAAGTCTACTAGCTTTAGAAGCTAGTTGAATTGGATTTTTGCAACAACAGAACTAAGTGCATTATTCTAGGTCGCAGTTTTGTAGAATTGTGGCCTTGAAGAATTCAATCGTCTTTGTTACACGTGCTCAATATCTAATCTTACTTTGTAGGCAGCAGAGGTTCATCCACTGCCAGCACCTAGAGAATCGCTTAATTTAACAATTGGTGTCAAGTTATCAATCTTGACACCAAACATCCCCGCTGCCAGCTCAAAACTCCTCTTCACGGCTTCACTTCCATACACCCGCATCTCATCTTCGTATGCTTTTGTCACGCCTTCCCAGCCTTCTAGTCCCTTCTTGTGGGCCTCCGCTATCAATCTTCCGAGCAGCGCAGAATCCCTCACGGCTGTATTAGCACCATTTCCACTAGCAGGTGTCATGGCATGTACAGCGTCACCGATCAACGTAACTCTCGGCTCATTTAGCCACTGTGGCACACCATCCGGACTCGAGCAGGTGATTTTCCAGAATGCAGCTTCAGAATCAATCATGTTGTCAAACAGTGGCTTTACACGCGAATGCCAGTGCGAGGTGAGCGATTTGGCAATTTGAGCAGCAGGTGCCCCGACGATAGTGTAGTTATCGTTCGGGGCATTGATGACACCCGGCGAGCCACCTAATGTCCACCCAAAATTGATATCTGGATTATGCATCTCGTTAGGACGTATATTTGTCATGAGGAAGAATTTGCCGCCATTTGGCTGGCTGGTGTCGTCTACCAAGCGAAATACACCTTCCCCCAATCCCAAGAAGGCCGTTGATGGCGCTTGACCATGGATTCCACGTGCACCTAAATCATAGATTTTGATCGCTCCATTAGAGAGCTGCTGTGCGACGCCGGAACGGATACCCTCTCCGCCAATGAGCATAGAACCCTCGATCGACTTTGAGCCATCCGCGAAGATGGCACGGACCCCGTCATCCGTCACTTCGTAGCTGGTGACATGATGTGACCACCGAACATTTTCCTCGAGCCCTTCCATGAATAGCTTTCGCATATCGCCTCTTGCGATACCAACCACTAATCCATCACGACTCGATAACGTCTCTTGCGTAACGGTTTCATGCTCATTGCCCAGATTCTCGCCCGTTAACGGGTTGACGGCCGCAAAGCCAGCACCGCCTGTCTTGCCACAGGCATCATAGAATTTCTTGAACCCATCGGTACCGAGAACTGACTCAATGGCGTCGAGACCCTCGGGTGAGAGGCGCAATCGGTAGCCCTGTGCTCGAAAGACGATGGAAGCGTCCCGCTCAAAGACGAGGAAAGGGATCTTAGCCTGGTGTAGCGATTGGGCAAGGAGAAGTGACGCGATACCTGCGCCAGAGATGAGGATAGGCTTGCTCATGGTGGACAAGAAGAGGGTGCTGTAAGTAAGTGAGTGAGTGACATTGTGAGGAATAAGCCTTGGGCTTATACAAAATGCAGCTCTGGTAGGCAGCTATTCGTGTTTAGTAAAGTCAGTTTGGAACAACACAAGCTTGAAAGATCTCTAAGGATTGTGTAATTGTTACAAACCGCTCGGTCGGAATGGTCACGTTCCGAATCCGGACATAAGGTTTTAGATGACAAATCTCTAAGCTTGGCTACATAGTTTTGTCTTACCAGGCAATTTGACTAGGCGTAAATGAGAAACAAACATCAAACTTTGTATCCCATATTACAAAGAATCGTACAGTACGAGATGCTTCCTGCCATCGATCGGTATCCATGATAGCCCCAAAGTTATTTTTACTCGCTCATTTGGACGAGTCTACACCACCGAGATTTGTCTTGAGGTTGAACAAATCGGGTAGTCGCCAAGGGCAAAGCTCTTGGCCCTAGACAACGTAACAAACAATACTATCACAACAAACAAATCCTCTTGGCAATTATCTTATCGATTGATTTTTTTATACTGTCTATAAAAACTATCTGGATCAGAGTTTACAAGGGTGGAGAGTAGCGTATACTTGTCTTTCATTAAACACTGCCTCGGGGAATCACATTCGATTCGAACGAGTTATTACGCGACAAAGTTATGCCTCACTGGTGTCTTAAGGCTTGGTACCATGGCGAACAGAGCCGCTGAGAGTATACATGGGTAAATCATTGAATGATTCGACATTGGATTCCTAAGCAGGCCTTGGTTTGCATCATGCACGGCGTTGCGGAGACAGTACGAAAGAGAGCTTGGTCCACAGTGTGGACTAGAATACACAAAACATAGATCATAAAACGAGCCAGGGCTTATTCAGAATTACACAATCATTATAAATGATGCTGTTCGTTCATTGGTCGCAAATCTTTGACAACTCGCCGATGTAAACCTAGGAAGTGTGTCAAAGATTTGTTTCTAAGCTGGAAAATCATAGTCTAACCAGAACTAATTGGGCTCATTTGCTGTAAGAGCTATTGTCACAAAGAAGAGGGTTGGCATATAACTTGTGGAATGTGCCCATACAACAGCAGGTAGTTGCAAGGCGGACCTACCACACTGCTCACTGAGAGACTATTACACTAGAATCATGTCTACTAAGTCTGGCCTCATGGGTCTAGTTGTACATCATCTTCAGCCATCGCAGTCTGAGCGCGTTGTTTTTCTTTGCGAGGAGCTCGGGATCAATTACGCGCTGAAGGTCTATCCGCGGACTTCCACCGGTGGAGCACCACCAGAGCTTAAGACCATGTAAATTTCCTTGATTCGTCAAAATTTTGTGCAGAGCTAACTTTGAGTCGTAGTCATCCTACTGGTACAGCACCTGTAATCCAAGATGGTAGTCTTATTTTGTCTGAGACTAGCGCCATCATGGATTACATCCTAGGAAAGTATGGCAAGGGCCTACTTACAGTTCCAAATACTTCTCCAGATTTCGCCAACTATGTTTTCTGGTTCCACTGGGGAATTGCAACGTTTCAAACTGCTGCAACAGTTCCCATTTATCTCCGTCGCGCTGGTGTTCAAAATGATAATCCTATTTTGAAAAATATCGACAAGGGTATGGCTGATGCGCTGGAACTGTTGGACGGACGCTTGGGACAGTCTCCGTGGCTTGCTGGCAAGGACTTTACTGTCGCTGATATCTACGTTGTATTCATCGTAACTACCATGACAATCTTCAATCCGATTAATCTGGAAGGATACAACAATATCAACAGGTGGATTGACATAATTAAGCAGAGGCCGGCATACAGGAGGACGATTGAAAAGGTGCAGCCTTTCTAGGCAGAAGCAAAGAGTCGGTGCTCTGAAATCACCGACACAATCAACAGCCAAACAATAAGTTTTACAGTATTCATAGAGAGGAGAAAATCATTGATTGTAAATTGTGTAGGCATTTTTGATCTCTTTCTAAGTGTTAGTGCCAGCCGTTAATCTGCGTGATGACATTGTTCCAGCCTCTACTGAATTTTCGAATTTTGTCATTAGGACACTGTATTTGCCCCAGCTTTACTTGCCGGAAATCTGCTTTAGAAGATCCATCTTAGTATGCATCCTGTGCTTGACTGGTTTGATTGATCATTGTGAGATGGTGCTGGCGTGAACTGGCGCCGTGTCTGTGTAGTTCACCAATAGCAGGCACCTATTTAGGGTGGGATCGATACAGGCTAGCTAGGTTAAGCGCCTAGCCATGTACAAAGGCTAATCCTCGAAAACTATTCAGCGCATGGACAATCTCCCTCTGCATATCTACCCACCCCAGTTGCAGTGAAATCTCTCGTTTCACTTCAATCAACAATCTTCTCAACCATGTGCTCCTCACATCCAAAATCTCCAACCAATTCTCTGCCGCTCATCTTCCCACCCTTGCGAAATCATAGAACAACCCTGATAATCCTCCACGGCCGTGGCTCCACCGCTCAGAAGTTTGCAGAACCATTACTCAAGTCTAGAGTATCTTCCTCGGACAAAGAAACAAAGTCATCTGCACAATTCGCCGCGGAATCATCAAAATCCTTCCAGGATCACTTCCCAGATACAAGATTCGTATTTCCTACTGCACCCCTGCGACGAGCTGTCGTATTCAAGCGGAGCCTCACACATCAGTGGTTCGACAACTGGTCCCTAACTCAGCCTGAACTCAAGGAGCACTTGCAGATTCAAGGTCTTTGCGAAACAAGCGGCCTCTTACACCACTTGTTAAGGGAGGAGATCAAAATCGTGGGCGCAGAGAATGTTGTCCTTATGGGGCTTAGCCAAGGATGTGCGGCCAGTATTGTCGCAACGCTATTATGGAAGGGTGAGGCATTTGGGGCTTTAGTGGGTATGTGTGGCTATCTGCCATTTCGGAAAGGAATGTGTGATTTTGTAGAGGGAGCATGTAATGCAAGCAATGACTCATTACTAAGTTCCGAAGATGACGGAGAAGACATTTTTGAGGGGGACAGTGAAGACTCTGGGAGTGGCACCAAATTTGAAAGAGCTGTTGAATGGCTGCGTGAGGAGCTACAATTATGTGAAGACGGAAGTAAAGATGGTGAATCGTCACCTTTGCAAGCAATCCCAGTTTTCATGGGACATGGAACACAGGACGATAAAGTTCCAAGTGGGATTGGTAGACTGGCCGCGCAATTTCTGACTAGTATAGACGTGAGTGTTATTTGGCAAGAATACGAAGAACTAGGCCACTGGTATTCGGAGAAAATGCTGCGAGATGTAGTTTGTTTTCTGAAGGATCGAAAGGGATGGGCTGACCCTCTTTGATATATTGATGGAGTAACAATGTAGACACAATGAACTAATCTGGTGAATTCATGTATTTGTGTACCCAACAATACGAACTCTGAGTCACTTCAAGAATTTATTCACTGCCTCCTAACGAGTTGTTCGAGATGAAAGCTCTGGTAAACTGTCATTCTATCATGGAGCAATAGTTGGGACTCGCAGCGTTTCTTTATCTTTTAATTTAGACATCTAATTAACGATTTGCTCTCTTGTAACATAATTCGCAAGGCATAATGAATGTAGGGATCGAGTCAAAAGTCAAAAATACTTTGTGACAAGCATGCAGCATTCTACAGGTTGAAGTCTGGGTGCTCCTCTTGTTTCGGAAAGGATAACTACTCTTGGCGTCGATGCTATCATAACCCAAACATTAGGCTTAGTCACTTCTTTATAGCTATTGCAAGAATTATGTTAACAGTTATCTCAACTCTACATGAAGCTGTCAATGCCAATGCGTCTCTCAACGCCTAGGCGAACGATCTCTCCTTTAATTAAGAATGCTGTTTGATGTCTTTTTGTATTCCTTTGTATCCCAAACGCCCAATTTCATCCAATCAAATTATCCCTATTTTCGCAGATTGAAACACCTTTAAATGCTCCCTGCTCGAGGTCTCGGACGCTTTTGTTATGTTTCGTTAGCTGGTTACTAAGTACCGACTTCCGAGACTAGCCATATATCTTCGTCGCTCTGGTGTTCAAGATGATAATCCTATTTTGAAAAAATGTTGACAAGGGTATGGCTGATGCGCTGGAACTGTTAGAAGGACGCTTAGGACAGTCTCTGTGGCTTGCTAGCAAGGACTTTACTGCTGCTGATATCTATGCTGACTTTATAGTAACTAATATAAAAATAGTTAATCTAATTAACCTAGAAAGAAAAAACAACGTTAATAGTTAGATTAATATCATTAAGCAGAGGCCAGCATACAGGATAACAATTAAGAATGTTTAACATTTTTGGCAGAAAAAAAAGGAATTAGGGGTCTTAAAAATCACTGACACAGTTAGCAGATCAAGAGAGAGTTTAGTATGATCTTCAATAAGGCGTTTGCTAGTAAGCCAGACCTCTAAGGAGATTCTCAGAGATTTCGATGGGAGCTAAATTATGCAAAATCAATGAATCATTTAACCATTGCTACAAAAAGAACTACGCATAGTTACAAAAGCCAGGTAAAAGTAGTTAGTAAAAAAATATTAATATCAAGAAAATTCTTTAAATTATAAAAAAGGTAGATTAAATTCTCAAATTTGCTGTTGCAGCTCGCTGAGTGCTTGAAAGTAGTGGAGGATGCTTCGAGTTTTCGCAAAAGATGACGAAAAGTTTATTCACATTTCTATCAGGGAAGTTAAACACGGTGGTTTTGGAAAGACGAATCATGAATTGGAGGCATGCGCAATGAAGGCAATCGATGAAGGGTTGGGGATGAGGAAGTTACATAGGGTATGGGTGCGAGTTATTAAATCTTGCTTTGTGAAATGAAAAAAATTAGACACCACCGCGAAGATGGCGACACAAATTCCTCTTCAGATGCTTGAAGACTACGAAGCGGCAATTGAGAAGGGAAGGAAGTTGTTTCGGCAACTGAAAAGTTTTGAGGCGCCACAGCCGACATCGTTGACCCTTTCTTCGTGTGGCTACAGCACTAAATCGAACCGACTGCGCCCTAACACAGAGAGCAATGTACAAGAGGGGGTACACCAGTGCGGACTTTTAACCCGCCAACTCGTTTATGTCGATGTTCACTCTATGGGTGTGAGTAGAAGCGACGATGCCGCTTACTCGAACTACATCGATGCAAGACATGGTCTCATCATTTGCAATGAGAACCACAAATCGAGAGATAATCACCCGTCGGCTAGACGGCTATGGCCCTCAGAGGTCCTCTGGCAAAGTTGGATAGGTATCAATACCAGTCCAAATACTGCCTTCAATTTGAAAGGAATTATTCGATTCAAGGTAGTAAATGTAGCGACGATCGATGCCATTTGGGTGGCATCGAGTCAATCTTCGGCATCAAGAGTCGAATCGAACAATTACGTAGAGTACACCCCATTGGATAACGGATTTTACGCCATTCTTGGAACACCAAATGGGGCAAGCACAATGAGGATGCTATCAGACCACAAGAGGGCTCTGGGATTTAAGGTTGTGGAGAAAGTGGTGGTGCTTGGTGACGAAAATTTGACGATGAACGATCCAGAGACCCGTTCAATGGTAATATTTCTCTCTGATCGTCGTGTATGTCCTGTAGGCATTCCCCAGCCTAAAGAACCCCAAAGTCAAAGAAAGTATGGTCAAATTGTTCTTCGTTGATGCTGGAACCCTTTCGATTCTGACCATTTCAAAATCATAAAATACTAGGTGATCATAATTTTAATAGCATGAGTAAAGTCGCGAAATTTAGTCATCAATCCAAAACCTTGCAGCATCCTGTCGTGGAAGTGTTTCATCGAACGGCACTCAATAGCATTCTTTACAATATTAACCTCGCTATAATAATGGGACATGCAAGAATGTTAACGTTCAATCGCTCCATCAATCAGTCCTTTTTCAAACTTTGTTTCGTGCCTCGCACAAAATGGATTTTCGATAGAAAAAGTCGCCGCAACAGACAGTTGAGACGATGTCAAATGTTTAGAATCGAAGATCGATCATTTTGGGTTCGTTTTTAATGTAGTATCTTACTACAAGTCTGAGCTGATATAAAGCCGGAAGAATGTGTTTTGTGAAGTTGACCTTCAAATAAAGTTGGCAACGCTTTTTAGATTGTGATGTTTGCTCGGTGGTACAATGGGTGAGTTTTCCGTACATATTGCCTTTTCATCCATTAGTACTAGGGCTAACAAGTTTATCTGTGATATAAATTGACGTACCATACATAACTCTTAATAGAAGTTCCAACTGTCGCGTAGCAGTACATCAGTCTACCAGCATCACACCTAAAAATCAATTGGTTTTTGGGTTTGAAACCAACTAAAGAAACATCCGGAACAGTAAAAATTCTACTACTTACCCAAGAATAAACAAGTTCTCCTATTGTCACTGCAAATATGTTGCCCCGTACTCACACCTAAAGAAAACCAAGCCGTAACTGATTTGAAGGTGATCAACCCCAATACAAATATCACCTCCAGCTATTAACAATTCACGAAACACCAATTTATTTCGCGCTGCCAAATCTATCCATTTAGAATTTGATAGAAACCATTAGCCAAAAAGTAATACAGCCTTGATGATCGTTGATGATCTGTGGAGCCGAAAGTTAAACTTGTTTGTGCCCAAGGGGCCCAGCGACAAACCTCCCGGATGAGAGAAAAACTTGGCGAAGGTTGATGAGAGGAGGAAAGGAGAGTATAGGATTGGACTAGAAAGTGGAGAACTTGTGATCGTATTACTACATAGTACGTGCATACCACCTACAATGTGGAGGAGTAAAATGCGTGCTGAGTCATCGGCTAATGCCGCAACCAATCAGCGTGTGGCGCCTTCATGGCGACCACTGCGGACAAAGGCCTGTAACTGGTAGAGTACCAGATAAAGTTGATTATTTTACTTAATTTTAAGAGTCACCTTAGATTAACCATTCTGTTAATTCCATTCATTTTGCACAAGTATGAGTCATTTCGAGCACTTGAGCTATAAGTTTCGTCTCAACCCACGAGCTCTAGATAGCACCACTTCATTCATCATCCTGTAAATTCTTACTGCCCAAAGCTTGTTCTCATCTTTGGCCCTATCGTTGGATGCAACTAATTCTATCGCTTCTTTAAGGTACATTAAAAAATGCTCGTTGAAGACCCTACGCGCGCCAGTGGCACCGGCATCGACGACGTTACAAAGACCTTGATTACACAAGATCTTAAGCACACATGGGAATTCCAAAGAGAGGCCGAATTCCGGGACAGGCAAAGAATTATCTGGGCAACAGTAGACTATTTTCGTGTTGTCCTTCAAGATAAACAAGGCAAGATCGACTCTAATCATTTCGGCATTCTCGACTCTAAGGTTAAACGAATTTGCAACAAACTCACAGCCTTCTACTGGTTACAGTCGGCACAGACAGGCGCTCCTCATATTCCCGAAAAGACAACGACTCCTGGCATCATTTTTGCAGCAATGTACGAAGAGTGGCGTCGATGCTATGCCAACCCAAACATTGAATTCGGCCACTTCCTTGCGAATCCTGTTAGAATCGCACTAAATGGACCCTCGACTCTATGTGAAGTCGTCAATACCCATGCATCCCTATGCGCGCAAGTGGAAAATCTCTCCTTGGCATTCGAGCATCATTCAGTGCATCCTTTGTACCCTGCAATCATCATGGTTTGTGATCGATTTGATGGAAAAGTAGACACTCAGCCAGACGGCTATATCAGTCTCCGTGAAGTAGCAAAAAAGCAATCCGTGCTTCTTGTTCTCACTGGTTCAAATAGAGGCTTACCTATTTCCTTGGAAAGTCTTACAGAATTCGCTTTGCCCATCGATAGAACGGACATCCTTGGCTCTGAGGTTTTACGTGTTCCGCTTGATATCGCTGTCAGATTCTTTGTAAGTTTGGAGATCCAATTTCAGGACCAAGAGGCGAAAGGTCACCAGGTTGTCGATAAGAGCATATGTGGACATCGTTGCCCTATAGGATACGACGGAACTATCCGTTTCAATTCAGATGAATGGATCCATGCTATGATAACAACAGCCGAGAAATATGGTTATAATAGTATGCGAGATACGCATGAATCTCTTTTAAGAGTACAAGCTCGCCTGTCTGGGCGACATGCAGACTACGCACGGGAACATATATTTTTCAGTCGTATATGGAAACCTTAGGCTTCTTAAAGCTTCATATTTTGCTTTAATAAGATTGCGGAGTTGAAGTGTAAGGAAATGCAATAGCTCTAGCAAGTACGGGTTCTCAAAAACTTGGGCTGTTCGGACGGATAGATTCGGCGATACCAATAGGAGTCAAGCCGGGTTCTTGTGACTGCATTAGAAATCATGCAATGGCTGCAAAAAAATCGTTATAAAAGCCCTATGATCTGGCGATATGTGAGTGATCGTGGGCAATTCTCGTTTTTGTATCACAAATCGGCTACACAAAAATCGTCGTATCTTGTTAATCGTTCATTTTTGATCTCTTGTCACCACCGCCATGCGACTTACATCCATCTTCACCATGTCCCTCGCGTCACTCAGCGAAGCCCGGCCATCCTCGAAAAGTGAAAAACGAATCCTTGAAGCTCTTGGTAACACATATTCGCTTGTCAACATCACAACATCTGTCGTTCCCAGCACTTTATTCTCGAGAATCAATGCTAAAGGTTTCATAAGTGCACTGGATGGCGCCCTTTATTTGGATGGGCCCTACGGCCAAAATCTTGTCGGGCTCTTCATCTACTCAGCAAGCGACTGGATCAGCGCAACTATCGCCGCGACAGAACCTTCGCTCCGCCTAAATCTCACGTTTCCTTTCCAATCCAACGAAACCGATGCAGACTGGGCTCTCGTTGGCAAGTATGGCATAAGTTACGCGGAGCCGCTTCGCATCAACACTGAGATTCCAGCGAATGAAACAAATGGCCAGGTCTTCCACGAACCGTTAATAATTGCCAACATACCAACGTTGGTGGGAACCAGCCAAAGGAGAAACTACGCAATGGTTGAATTTAAAAAAACGAGTAAGCAAGAAATATTTTTGAGTACTGGAACTGCGCGTACTATGATGTGGAAGAAGGTTGCCTAGTGATGGCAATGGTAAAATTAGCATCATGGCAATATCGGTACGATTATCTATCATTGTCAATCGGCCGCTGAATTATGCTTCTATTTTTCATCAAAATAACAAGTGTCTTCAACTTCCAGACTTTATATTGATCCGTAGAATGAAAACCGTTATAGTCCCTGCAAAGAGAATAATGTCCGTAGACAGCCAGGTTAAAAGGTTTCTTCGACAACCAGGCTTGATGATAACATCTTTCCACCAACGAATTTAATAAACAGATTATTCCTAGTGCCAAGCTGCTAAAATGGATAAGTTCTTACGTAGATTGCCTTAACTTGGTAGATTCATTTCATAATCTACTCTAACAATAGTTTGGCGGAAGGTCAATTCTGTTGCATTAAGTTACTTCTCCTTTTTCGATAGTCTCTTTGTATTTGAACCCTTTGGAAAAATAAATGGTGCCATATACGCTGTGTTAACTTGGAGCCTCTTTTTCTCTCGCACGAGTAGCGAATACTTAACTTGAGGAGGAAGAAGCGTGAACTTTTGATTTCCAACATTGCAGTTCAAGTTATTTAGCAATTAGCATAGTAGACGAGGATAGAATACACTTATCGGTGTTAAGCATTGTGATGATAAATGATCTGATCATACGCTACAACACTAAAGCTAGTGTTCACTCTTGTAAACGCTTCGATGGTAAATTGATCAGCTGAAGATTCACTATGCGAAAATACTGCTTTACAGGCTAGGTGGGTTTTTTTTTGTATATTGCTCCTGTTCTAATATTAGACGATCTGAACAAGACATACCTAAAGAAATAAAAATTAACATCTAAACACTTTTGATGTTTTCGGGCGTTTACTGCGTCGGCAGTCTTATCCAGAAATGCTCTCCAAGCGCGATGCAAAGCATGTGTGTCTGCGGACCCGAGCGAAGTTGTTCCGTCAAGCCGTCATGAGACTGGCAATCCTGTGTGCCTACTAGGGAATGAAAAGTTGTTATGCGGGACATCAGGAGCTCGTTTATTTTGAGTTTTACCCCTCACTATATTTAGCACAGACCCTGCAACTCCAAAAAAAACGAGCTCCTTCGTAGTTGTGGCTCTAATGGTCAACCTACTCGATCTATACATACCTTATAACCACTCATCTGATTTTCGACTATTACAATTCCAATTGAGCTCGATTGTGGTCTTTGTTGGATTGATGCTTTTTAATCTTGCCTCTCGAGCTCCGCGCATAGCACTCGGAACCGAGAAAATCAATGGGCTCAAATGCATCGACTACATCCAACGAGGGCTTGCAGCAGGCTATCGTATGATTGACACCGCGCAGGTGTATGGAAATGAAAAGGAAATCGGAGAAGCTATTCGGAGCACTGGGATACCTCGAAAACAAGTCTTTGTCACGACTAAAATTGCTGCCGGATTCAAGAAAAACCCGAGCAGTTTCAGAGAAGCTGTGGACTCGGCACGAGGGTCTTTAGTTAGGCTCGGGCTTGAGTATGTTGACACGATTTTGATTCACCATCCTGGCGATGATACGGCTGATTCTTCAGCCGCGGATTGTCGTCGGATTACATGGCAGGCTCTGGAAGAATTGGTTTTGGATGGATGCGTAAAGAATATTGGCGTTTGCAATTTCGATGCTTCACAAATCCTAGAAATGAAAAGCTATGCTAGAATCCGACCATGCGTCAATCAATTAGAGGTGCCATACCTGAACCACAGAAAGCTGTCATTGGCTGACTCATGTCACAGCTTCATCCATGGTGTCAGCAGCGCAAACTTGTTGAGTTCTGTGAGAAGGAAAAAATCCGCATACAGGCCTATTCAGCGATCGCTCGAAACACACGTTCTGAAGATACTGATTTACGAAGAATGACAGAAAAGTACAATGTGTCGAGCGCCCAATTGCTACTACGCTATAGTTTGCAGAAAGGCTACACGCCAGTTGTAAAAGCAACAAGTCACAGCCACCTGCATGCCAACATAAAGGCAGAGAATTTCGTCATACTCGAGAAGGATATGGTAGTTTTAGATTCTTGGGATCAGGGTATTAAAGGATCTATACGTGTGTTACACTGTGCTTGCTCCGCTCCGAATTTTGCTAACAACATATCAGTACCGTGGCTGATGAGTGCGGCTGAGGAATGAATATCTATTATATGATGCTTTGACTGTTGATCCCTCTCCGAATGCTTGATCTCAACTACTGTACTAACTTGGAAGAATCTCACATTTTCGTTCATCTATGTGAATAGGGTGTTCCTCAGCTTGACTCATTGACTAATCCAACTAGTCTAAACAATAGAAGACATGTTAAGAACTAATTAGATGAACCCCTATACCAAATACTCAATTGAAAGGCCTTTCAGTAATCGTCTAGGCAAGACCTTAGCTACAGCTCATGGTTGAGGTCAATTATTTGACTTCGATAGTGTAAAGTCGTAAAATCCTGTTAAGGTTTTATCTCGGCTTTGGGCACATTGAAAAAGTATTTTTCTTTAGGAAGTTCAAGATATTTCCACTGTGACAGAATAATTACAACTGCATGCCGAAGCACAAAAGCGTGCTCGGCCAATGATTTTACCATTCTCGACGATGATACCTGTGCCGTCTGGGACGGTGTATTGGTATGCCAATCCAGGAATAATATAAAGGCTTGCTTCAGTGGTTGGTTTTTGCCAAATTTGCACACGGAACAGTGACTGCTTGTGACAGTTTGGACAAGATGTTGAGATCAAAGTACGTTCTGATGGATCGCAAAGTTGACGATATCGTTGAGGAAAATCGATATCAACGAAGGAATCCAATGCTGGTGCTGGTACTGAAGCTGAGAGGGCAAGCAGTGAAACGACTGCGTCATATAGTTTTCGTAAATTTGTAGGTTCTTCCTTTTGTAATTGCGCATCATATTGCTCAAGGAGACTGCTAAGGATTGTATCGAGGACTTCAGAGGCTAGGACACCAAACTGCAAGACTGGAAAGGCGCCAATGTTGCCAGGGTATTGTTGAAAAAGTAGTTGAACTGGATCGACGCTACTTAAATGTTGCATAAACTCTGTTGTCGATCCACGAGCGGATTCGATCAAGCGTAAAAAGTCATCCGAGATACGGGTGTTGTGGTTTTCTGCTAATGGTTCCCACGAAAACTCGTTTGTGACTGTTCCCACCAATTTCAAATTCAAATGCACAGAATGATCTTGCACTCGAGGTTGGGAACTTGCTGAGTGGGTTTGGACGCCCCAACCCCACATGTTGTTCATGATATATTTGTGACCTCTGAGCCAGCAAGCTTTCTCATACACTGGCTCGGCGGAAGGTCTCAGCAACAATGGACTTAAGTCATTGCTCTTGATCTGTCTTTCCGCTAGCCAAAGGCACGCATCTTGTGTATCTGCAGGAAGCTCTGTAGGATAATCAGAAATCTGCAGAAGCTCAGCAGCACCTATGAACTTGTCGCGAAAAGAGCGACAACCCTGATCGGCTATCATGTCGTATACATAGCCAAGACACTTGTTCCTCTGTTGCTCTTGAACAAAGAGGGGTAAGTCATAGATCCATTGCAAAGAGGAGATTTGGTCATGTGGAACCGTCTTAGCGCCTAGATTCAACGCATTTAGAAGCTTCTTTACAAATACAGAGAACTTTGGCTCCATAATTTGGTACTCATTATTCATGATGTATGCCTCCCCAGCCCGGTTAAACTCTACAATAGGCCATAAGCGACTGAACAGGTGTGCATTGAAGAAACGCTTCAGATCGCTGTTATGTTCATTCATTGTCGCAAGTGTTGGCTTCTGCATAACTTGGACCGGAGGCTGATGTCCGAGGTGAAGGATCGCACAGCCACTCGCCTCAAATATTTTGAAGATTTGCGGCAAAATAACTGTGCCGCGAAATTCTTCCTGCCACTGTGGTATGCTGATGTAGTCATGCCAAAGTAAACAATCGGAGCCAAAACGACGAGCCACAGCCAGGAGCGTACGGATTGG
Organism: Mycocentrospora acerina; assembly: GCA_022701365.1. NCBI lineage: Eukaryota > Fungi > Ascomycota > Dothideomycetes > Pleosporales > Mycocentrospora > Mycocentrospora acerina. Next base: position 791,434 of record JAKUHH010000201.1, read on the forward strand.
AGCCTCATAGCATGTCTGCGCGGCTTTGGCGTTGAAGCTGCGGAGTGCATAGGCTTCTGCTATTGATGGATGCCATGGATGAGAGACTGGGATGAATTTGACCCGGTCTGTCTTCAGGCATTTGAGATGATAGTTCTTGACGGAAAGAGGTGGAAGAATCTTTATCAAAGGGTCTGGGTTATCCATGTGTCGTTCCAGACTGAGAAGTCGCACGGGAGGTGAGACTGCCAGGTCGAAGGGTTCTTTGCAGACGGTACAAGGTGTATCGAAACCATCTGTCCAACAAGCCTGCAGAAACTTGACCGGTGAAAACTCGTGTTTTTGGCCTTCAAGATAGACTGTGAATACCACATCCGAATTGATTACTTGGGATGTCTCATCGGCTTCCTGTTCGGCCCCGTGAATGTAAGGAGTGTTCCAAGATAGGTCTGTCATCTTGTCTCCGTCTATATGTGCAGGTTTTGAAGATGGCCGGGTCGATCTATGCACAAAGTTTGTTAGTTAGCAACGTAGAGGGAGCAACTAAAAGGAGTGCAATAGAGTGATGTCGCTTTCGGATATTCAGTAGATTTCGGCATCTATCGGAGTATGAATGAGGATTCGCGTACGAACCTCCTCGTGTGGCTCTCAAGAGAAGGCTGAGCCGACGAGGGCCTCAGGAAATCAGACTTGGAAGCCCTGCACGGAATTCGAGATCGTGGGATTCGAGAAAAAATACTGCGAGAACGAAAAAATGCGGTGAGCGAAATCCATTGCATCGCAGGCATGCCTGTGCTAGATGGATGCCTAGGAAGTATGGATGCTGATCGCCGCGGCTGCGCCTGTACCTGGATTCTGCAAGGTGGCCGTGGTACCCAACGCTCGCTGAGAGCAACGCGCTCGCTACACTACTGCTAGCGCTGACATGATTGCCGCCTCTCCACGGGCTCAGCCACCTTAATTCGAACACTTGCGGAGCATTTGAGGCGGGGCTATTGTCAAGTAATTGCGACTAAGGCCTTGAGGCCTAAAATCTCAAAGTCGGGCTCGTGCCTCTTGCTTTATCATGCCTCGACTAAAATGACAACACACAGCTGACCATTGTTCAAAGACTTAGCCACGCAATGTCTGCCGACAACGGTGCCACATCAACATTTCCACCGCATGTCTCCTATGGTTCGGCGGGCGTTCACGCGTCACGGACTGAACAGCAACTCGAAACTTGATATCAGCCGAATACGGGTGTCTCGAGAAGAGCGAAACGCAGCGCGACTCAGTCACCGAAACATCCAAAAAGGTCTCGACGAGTTTCACAGAAACGGACTTGTGATCCTGGAGAATGCTGTCGAGCGCCGTTCGATAGAGCACATTCACCACAGGATGCTGCAAGACTTCAATAAGATCGAAAAGCTCTCAAGCATTCGCTGGAATCAAGGACGAAATGCTGGCAACATCTCTCAACCCCCACCATCACTTCCCGAATTTCTTCACGAGGACATATGGGCAAACCGTCTCGGCGTTGAAATCATGGAAAACATCATTGGGCCTACGCCTCAACTCTCTCTAGCCACGTCAAACATTGTACTACCCGGGACTACAGGGCGGCAGGCGGTCCACAGCGATTACTACTGTAATCATTTCGACTTCCCCGTTTTCTTGGAAGTTAATATCTACCTCCATGATGTCAGCTCGCATAATGGTGCTACCGAATTCTGGCTTGGCACCCATGAGGGCTATTCTAAAGATGATCACAGCTCGCCAACAGCAGGATGGATCAAGCAAGAAGTCTTCACGCATCGGGCAACAGTATCTCCACCAATACAACCAGACATTCAGAAAGGATCATTGGTGATTCGAGACCTCCGATGTTGGCACGCAGGAAGAGAAAACCAGAGTCATGAGCCGCGCATTATCTTAGGCTTCATGTACAGCCCTCTATGGTTTGGCTCTCACATGCGAATGAATTTTCCATCTAGTGCTAGACCGCGCCTAGAGTCGTGGAGTCACATCGATTGCCTTGGGACCGCGGAGTTCGTCACAAACGAGTTTGACTACCTTTCCAACCAGCAAGACATTAATTTGACACAGACGCCATCTGATCCCAACACACCATATACGTCTAGGCACGGACCGAGAGATGTTACATCACAAGATTACTGGAGCCCTTCATGAAACGATGTCCTATCACATGTCAAGATCATTGGGAACCCGATTTTGTCAATCAGTACAGTTGAAGCCATTATTCTTTCTCTTCCCTACTCAATACTTTATTCCTAAGATTCATCATCTCTGCATTCAATAGTAGTCCTTTCTTGTTCTAGATGTTGTTATGATAAAACGAAGTACTGCGGTCCATGATTTCCTTACATCGACGGCGCTTACGGCAGTGATAAGCCAAAAAATTGCACAAATTATGTTTCTAGTCGCTTGCAATAAATCCTGGTTTTAATAAATATTGTTCAACATGATCTATACCATGTCGCAGAATCTCAACTGTTTAAGTAGTTGTCCTCTCCGGCACTACGAGGTCAGCTTTTCTCTCACGCAGCCATCGGCTTCGAACAAGTACTAATGCACTAAGATGGACATTTGGCTACCCTGCGATGTCCTTCGGAATCCAAACTTTGGTACCTGTACCGTGTAGACGCGCTACATCTTATGCAGCACCACTGGCGTACAAGTATCGGAGATACTACGTCCGATTCGGGGTTGCTTTGAAAACAAATGATTGAATTTCATCACCATCTACTGCTGCTTAGCTTTGTGCACTGTTCCGGCAGGTACTGTGTGTATTCTAGAGAGCAAAATGGTGACGGCTCTTGCTCGGTCAAATAGCGAAAGCTTGTCAGCGTACTTCATTAATGACAACATGCATCACTTTGATATCATAAAAGACGAGTTTGTAGAGATATTGTCGCTGACAGTGGCCAGTTGATATACGAAAAACTTGAGAATTGGTAGCTCAATGTAACGACACGAGAAAAGGTCAAATTAAGCAAATTCATGAACTACAACGCTCGTCGTATGTCTACCCCAACAATCTCGTCTGTCGCTCCAAGAACTGCAACTTCAGTCGATCGTTTTCATACGTCAACTGCTTTTCAGCCATGTTGACTTCCATATCCTGAGGCCCTGGGCGCAAAAACTCGTTTGCATTTACAGGATCGATGACATGCTCGTACCATATGTGCAACCCATATGCCTTTGTCAGCGTCTGCATCATGAGGACTTCTACACAACACCAGGACCGCTCGTAGTATTTGTCGTCAATGAGACTTATCATGGCATTGCACTGGGCGAGGTTCATGGGCAGGGCGGCAACACCTGGTCCCTGATGATCCTGGTCCACGCAAGCAAAGTCCTGACGAGATTGTCAGTAATCTTCTTCTGCATCAAGTTATTGTGGTACTTACGATCCAGATGCATAATTGATCTCGATTGACATCGCGGTGAAGATCGAGAAACAGCTCGATCGCCCGGAGCATACGCTTGTATTGTGTATGGTGGTTATCGTCGGGTGAGTCTTCGAGGGTCTGGGTACCGGATTCTTTCGCTATCCATCTGTACGAGAAGAAAATGATGAAAGGGTCCTGATGACCTTCTTTCGTGGGGACAGGACTCTGTACGTATCCGTCATTTGACCTCGGCAGCCGACCGCACCGTAGAAAGTCAGCATAGTATACATATTTCAACTTATCAAAGGTCTTTTGTTTTTCGATGTCTTCTGCCAGGGTTGCTGCATACGTCTGACGAAGATTTTGGAGTGTCAGGCCTTTACTTTTCCCAAGAAGGACCGGTCGCAGCCTATCTTGGAAGATATCTCTGTACCCTTTCCGAAGAGTCGCCTCGTAATGGAATTGGGCGAGCTGCTCATCAACGTCTCCCCCTTCACGTGAGATCTGAGCCGTCAATCCCTGTTTGATGATCTTTGTCGTTTCATCGTCACCATTGTACACAGCGCATTCAAAGGCTGAATAGCCATGCTCATCCCGAAGTTTCAGATCTGCACCAGCATTAATCATTTCGACTATGTACTGTCGGTGCTCATCAGAAATCTCTTTGCACAAGGCAATGATGGGAGGACAACCGCGAGGCGCATTGAACAAAGCTAAGGCTTCTTCTGTTTTTCCCGCAAAAAGTAGCGCTCGGCCGAGGAATGCTATGCTGAAGCCTATCTTCGTTGCGTCTTGTTGCATACACATAAGATCGAAGTTCTTCTGCGCTGCCTGAACAGCCTTCTCGTGATCGCCTTTCGAGATATAGCACAAGGAGAGTCTTCCTTGACCGATAGCCTCTAGAGCAACATCTCCAATCCGCTGTGCCCGTTCAATGCGTTCGTTTAACTGACTGATCGCGCTACTTAACAGAGTGGAATCCTTGTTCAAGAGGTAAAGTTGATAATTAACCATGCCCACATTTCCTATTGCCCTGCATGCAAACTTTTCCAGATTAAGTTGCTTAGCGCTGTTGTATTGATCTTCAGCAGCCCGTTTGGAATCTTCGAGACGATTCATGTGGCGATAGACCATGGCCAATTCCCCGGCACAATCTACGCGGAACCGAGATTGTGGTGTTTTGAAGACAGTTTCTTCCAAGCATTCACAAGCTTGATTATAGAGCCCCAGCATCCGATACATGTGCCCAATCTTGCCCAGACTAACATGTTTATACCGAGGGCGATCCAACCATTCATTCTTTTGGCAAATATGCAGAGCTGTGCGATACGATCGAAGTGCCTCCTCCCACTCTCCCCGATCGGAATGTCGCAAGCCAGTCTCATGAAGTAACTCCCAGCTCCGTAAGTCTGTAATGGTATTTGCAATGTTGGCGACATTTAGGCTGGCAGGCTTTCGGTGACTGGTAAATACTTTCTGAGAAATTGGTCCAATGACCGGTGCGTCATGAATATATCCACGGCTTGAATCAAAGAAAAAGATGGTTGCGTGTAGAGCATCGGGCTCAACTTCTGTTTTGTGGAAGACACCTTCAGAAATGGTATAGCTCATGTGACGTGTGTGCAAGTTGGATTCTTTTGGCAGTACGCAAACTGACTTCCCCGTATTGGTTGTGGTAGACGATATGCTTTGAGTTTTGTAGACCCTATCGCTCTCTTGGTCATCTGACTCTTTCCAGAGGACTGTGTACTCAGCATGAGTGGCGTTGTCCGTATCAGCTGAAGTCACATCGAAAGTATGATTTGTGCCTTCACCAGCTAAAATCCAGCTTTGCGCAAATGGCTGGTGCATGTGAATAGCCAAGTTGGGATCTGCTCTTACTCCGTCTGGAAGCCATATGTGTAAACGGATAAGTTCATGGATGCAACCGTCTTCAATGACACTCCACAAAGGTATAGCGTGACATCCTTGTGTGCTTAGCATCATGCTCCAGGTCAGCGATGAACATTGAAGCGCTTCTTCGATTATGGTCCAAATTTGGCTTAAATCAGTTGGGGAGACGGCGGCATCTTGTCGCCCTGATTCTTGCAAAAAGGCCAGAGCAATTGTTACAGTAGCTATCTGCTGTTGGCTTTGACGTCCGAACGCCATGACTTTCGTTGCCTCGAGCCATTCATTCAATGATAAGTTTTTGACAGACTCTTCATGAATCGCATCGACGACTTTCACAATGGAGAGGATTTGGTCGAATGATAACTTTAGTGCAGAGCCTACTGCTTGCAAGCCTCTTGTTATATCAGTTTTTGAGATGCGCTGCTTTCTTTCAACCTGCGCATCGATTTCTAGAGGGAGTATCGCTACACTTGAAGTATCGCTATTTTCGCTCGTTGCAACTAACTTGATTTCGTTTCGCATCACCGAATGAAAGGGCAGGACCGGTTACTGGTGTGTATATCTTTAGTTTATGATGAACATGCGAAATGAAAAGAGATGTTGCGAGCAGTGGTGATACCAAGAGAGGACAGGCAGCAGTCATTGCGGGGCAGGCGAACTTCGGTGTTGCCGCCAACACATGCATGGCTCATCCACTTGTATGGTGGAAACCCTGCTAGCGAAGAATCTTGGTCCACGAAGAGAAACGTTGCCGCAATTAGAGATATTGGACTAGACGACGGATAGTGGACATGATTGCCGCCACTTTACAGGGTTTAAGATCTCCGACGCCTGCTACAACAGATCAGCATTGTGCTAATGTGTCTCAAAGTGACAGGAAGGATGAATCGAAGCATCTGGTAAACACAGCGAAAAGAGACACTCTGCTGAAAACTGAGCGAACGGAAGACACGGTGAGGCAAAGAAAACAGCAAGAAAAATATACAGCAAAGAGTTTTCGCTGGAGTTTACTCACCCAACTATTGATCCATTGAACCCTTGCCTATGTGTATCAGCAGACAGGGAGCCTCGTTTCGAACACTTTTTACAGTAGTCGATGAACTGGAGAGAAATGATTTAGTAACAAACCACGAAGGGTGTACGTGTTTGTTAGATAAACTTAGAATAATGCTTTACTGTCCATTCAATCTTCGCTTATATCTTGTACCAACAATACTTCCGACTATTGGCACTAGAAAAATAAACGAAAGCCAGCCACTTTCCACAGATAATGTTCGATAGAAGATGTCTGCAAATAGACTCGTGGAAATGAAAGGAGCCGCAAACACCTGCGACACTGGGTACTTGCAAGTGGTCTCCCATGCAGCTATTAAATTGCTGGTACGTTGCTTGATTAGGAGTAAGCGAATGGGAAGTCTAATCATCTCTCGCACCAAAGGTAACGTATCCCTTGATTCAACCATTTTCGGTAGGATTTTCTTCATCGTTGTAACTTGATAAACTTAATCAATGCAGTTTTCCGGTATTTACATTAGGTGTTGTGCTGACGATCAGATGGTGTGGCAACGTGCAGCAATACCGCAAATAGCGTGTCATATCTCTTATTACAACTTTACGACACAACCTAAACAGCTAGAGACAGACTTCATGACTCTTTCGATAGGTTTAGATATTTGTGTATCTTCTTTTCAAGCACAATCTAATGATCATTGATAATTATTCATGAGAAGATCATAATATGGTTAACGAGATCACACAAGGGCTATAAACCAGTGCTTAGGAATCCAGTGGATTACAAGATATCGTGAAAAAAGTGAGATAGAAAAAAAGATAACTTGTTATAACATCGAAGGAAAAATATTTGTACTTACGAGCCACTTACAGCTTTTTTAATGACGCTTGACATCCCTTCGCACATTGATCGGCTGACAGCATTCAGGCTCTGGTTGGATGTAATTTAAAATTTTAGGAGATTAGAGAAACCCATACAAAATTAAGACTAGATAATTACGACTTTAACTGTTATAAAGGAGGCATTTGACATATACGTGTCTAGTAGCAATAGGATACAACACATGAATGAAGTCGTGCTATTTCTCTTAAATTCGATGCTGTCTAACGACACCTTAATCTTCAATATGACTACGACCTTGAAACTTTCTTTTTTGCAAAAAGGACGCAAAGATGCTTTACTACATTTAAAATGTGTCGTCTTGTTTTGAGTTGTGGTATTTTGTGAGCAAATCACGGAGAACTTTACACAGCTTCAAGTTGATAGTATTAGCAGCAATTTGAGCGATGTACGCCTTACTGACGAGTTGAGACGATAAACCAATTCGAGACTTTAAACAAGTAAAAAAAAAGCTAAATCAACTAATCAACTAATCAACTAGGTTTCTGGCCATGATCTACACTCGTCGACGTTTGGGTGGAACTGGCAAATCATCCGGGATTTCCCATTGATCCAACAACGCTTTCATACATGCGGCGGCAGTGCCTGCCGCATACTCTTGCCAAATTTTATCCTTGTGACTATCCGCATAGTCGCAAACACCCTTAATAACAATAGTAGGTATGCTATCCCACACTCCAGCTCCTTCCATCTCAAACCCTATCACCTGTTCTTGCGAAGCTATTCTATCTCGGTCTAATCCTGACTTCATAACAGTGTCGCCAGACGCAATACAACCAAAGTGTACTGAGGGACTTAAAGCGATATTCGCACTATCTGTTAGTGTATCCACTTGTCTCTCGTCAGGATCAACATTGCTTTTAGGTTGCTGACGTTGTACTTGCTTTGCATCATCGCAGCCAAGCTCAACACATGTCGCCTTAATTGCAGTATAGCAAGTAGTTTCATCCATACACGCAGCACAATTTTCCGAGGGCTGATGCTTGTGAAGATAATCTGGTGCGTAAAGCCTGTCCTTGTTTATACCTGGGTATCTCAGATTCTCAAAGCCTGGGGTCGTGCGGATTTTCTGGAAGTATCTCGAAATATCTTTAGTTAGACCTTCTCGGACTTTTTTGCCCTGCAAAAAATTTAAGAATGACCGAATTTCGTTGTTTTGTCGGCCAAGATTGTCATTCAAAGCGTCTTTTTTCAGGAAGGATGTAGGGTACTTTCGCCCGAAATCAAACTGTACAATCCCAGTACTAACAATCACATCTCCGAGCAGTATTTCGTGTTGAGATGTTCTTTCGTCTTCTAAATTTCTGGTAGGTACTCCTCCACAGATACCTACGACCAGGCCAAGCTTAATGCCAGGGAAGCTATGAAGTAGATCGCGTGAGACACGTGCCGCCTCCACCTTACCTATGCTAGGCATATGCACTAAAACCACATTGTGATCGCTGATTCGGCCCGTAGTATAGAAGTTAGCATCGTTAGAAGCCTTTGAGTATCCCTTGCCTTTGCCTCTCCAGACATCATCAAAAAGAGCTTCAACCGCATCAGACTCTTTAGGCAAGGCACAGATCAAGGCGATCTCGAACTGCCGACGATCTTGAGGGTGAGGACGTTTCAAATTTTTGACAGCAATATCCGTGGAAGTGATGCATGAGCTATGTGTGTGCGTTCCAGGTCGTGTGGTATTCTGCTGCTTGCTAGAAGATTTTTCTGATGATCGTTCAGAAGAAGATAGATCTGTCATTCCACTGCCGGTTTCAGTCGTTGATAAGCTCTGGCTTGATCCAATACCACTGTCGTTAGATTGATATCCAGGCTTTTTGGTCAACAAAGGTGGCTCCCCAGCAATTGGATCTCCAGTATCACGCCAGTGCCACTTATTGCTTACGCTGTACCCAAAGACTACAGCGCCTTGGTCGTCCAGTCGGACTTGTTCTCTTTTAGGAATTTGTTCGTAGAGCTTTAAGGGTAGGAGTACTTGCACAAGATCTGAATGCTTCTTACGAGGATCCGCCACGCATAGACATACGTCAAAAGTACCAACTGGACTATACCACATTGTGTTGTTGTTTAGTATAAAGGGACTGCCCTCTGATCTTCCAGCATTGTCCATGATTTTTTTAATATCAGAATTTAACGCTCCTAGGTAAAATAGATTCTTTGGCAATCGAGCCCAGTATTCGCATGAGTGATATGGGCGAGCTGGTTGGATAAGCTCACCGAATCCGCTTCCGAACAACGTGACTGCATGGATAGATCTGGTAAAATCAATCCAACTCCTACCAATAGGAGGAATGGTAGTAACGTGGAGAAGAAGAGAATCTTCTCTTGAGGCCAAGCCTTTAAATTCCCATCCTTTAAGGAGCTCGCGCGGTTTAGGCTTTGTGTCAACACGCTCGTTAATAAATTGTTGATAAGCTATTAGCTTCTCTACGGCACCAGAAAAAATCTCAATTCGATCTTCCATAATGATAAAATGTCTTCTTTCAGTCTCATATCCTGTTTGGCTTTCTGTCTGTCTCGCCTCAACATTGGAAACCATACCCATTTTTGGAAAAATTTTGAGACGAAGGTTTGCGCTGTTAAAAAGCACTTCACTGGCAGATGCAGCTGTGTGTGTCTTTTCGGCTTCCTGTAAATCCTCTGGTTTGAAAACAAGTTGAGAATTGACAATGCCTGTTCTGTCATATTCCAGAGAGGCACGTAGGATGTGGAGCAATGCGGTGGAGCCGTTGACTAACCAACCTCTCTTCTCTCCTACGTCCCACAGCACTAGATGTTTTTTAAATATCCATTCCATTGTTTCAAATAGTGATTTATGCGAGACAAATCTTGAAAAATCTTTGTTACCAAGGTTGAACGCGGAGCCACCTGTGATAAACTTCCCTGTGGATATTGAGACGTCCTCTACAGCATAGTATTCTGAAGTCTGTAGAAGCTGAGGTCTACCTACAGCGTAATTTGCGTCTGCAGCACCTAAAGCAACAGGCATTAGCAGAAATAATAACTATCAAGTCACTACATTGTTCTTACCAGCATGACTCTGTGCTCTAGAACACCAGCCAACAACATGCCTAGCCTGTTCAAGATTAAGAGAATTAACATTATCTACGTATGAAACAGTGCTGTCAAGGTATGAAATATAATCCCTTTCTTTTTTGTGAAGAAAGTGCCAGAGAAACAGATCTCCACTGCACTTTGTTAACGTTAGCATAGCTGAGTAGTTCTTCAGAAAAAGATTTCCGTTAAACACGTTTGCTCTCTGTGTTTGGACTAGAGCTGCCATTATGTTGAGTGGAACCTCAAGACCCGTGTCAAGCTCGGATCTGCGACGTATCGGATAGCCTTGAACTACGACTGGGTTTCTGAACAAACTGTGCCAGCATCGGCAGTCGGAGTATTCCCTTTCCTCTTCTTTTTCTATTTCCTGCACAACAAAATCGATCTTAACGCAAATTTCAGCACCAGAGGCTATCTCAAGCAGTTTGTGCGGATTAGCGAGGGGACCAATCTCTTTAATAAAAGGCACAGAGTAAGCGATCCCAAGCTCAAATGGCGAGCAGCAAAGAGCAGCTCCAAGCCATGCAAACTGCTCGCCAACTTCTGCAACAGAGTGCTCTGTCCCAAAAGCCTCTACTAAGAAATTTGATTTACAAATCCAGGCTGTAAGCTTAGTGCGATCAGGCATAGTGTCTAAGAGAACAGATTTAGAATAAAAATTAAGCATTTCTTAATTCACAAAAACTTACAGGTCTGCTGATGGCCAATCTTACTGCGTATTACACTTTTAACTAGTGTCATAATATGCTTTCCAGTTGATGGCCATGTTTGGCATAGGTATTCTACACAAGTTAATGCTTGTGCATCCTTAGCAGTTCCAGTAAGAGTAACAGCCATCTCAATTGCATTTGCTAGCTCACTGCTATATTTTTGCTCTTTAATGAAGATTAGCGGATCCCACTTAACTTGAAAAAGAATTTTCTGAACTTTTGCAGAGTGTCTTGTACTAATCTTGTCAGATGATGATGTAAAACGCAAGATCTCTAATCTAATTGCTCGCATAGAGTTTGGCTCTGTTTGAGCAAGCAGAAACTCTCTGCGTAGACTAGCAAGAAGCCATTCGTACTCTGGAGTTTGAAGTATAAGATTCCGGTATGCAGAGAGCCCAGGCACGTTAACATCGCCATCCGTTTCTTTATCAATATCTTGAAAAGCCGATTCAATATTGCTTAGTTCGGTGGATCGCGGTACAAGGTTATCGATGTTGAAACGGTCTTCTAGGTCTCTCGCTTTTTGATCCCAATTGCTTGTGTTGTCATACTGCGGGCTCATCGAGTGTCTATCCCATAAGTCCATGATATCATTTAAGTGAAACTTATCGTTATCAGCAGATGGAACATCGGGAAGACTACTGCTGGCTTTGATATGTTCGACAATGTCACTAAAAAAAAATAGAGGTATTCAGTATAGGGATGATAAAAGACAGAAGGTGCAAATTTCTCGATGCGGCCTGAGAATTGAAAACTTACTTTCGATTTCTATGGATAAAAACCATAACGTCACGATGTATCTGATTTTGTACTTCATGTCCTACTTTCAGTGCGAAGGCTCTGAGCAGTTCAGGTAAGATCTCATAAACGATTTTCATGTTTTGACCATCAAGTTGGTCAAAACCAATCTGGGCAAGTAAGCTCTCAGCAAATTCTGAGATATACCTTTGTTTGGTCGAAGCAGGGAAATTCGGTGCCTCTGAGTAAACCGTTTTGGTGTCATCTAAATCAGAATCGTTTTTACTCCATACATCTCCCAACGACTTGCTCTCTGTCGACGCGTATCCAGAATCAGCAGGCAGGTCAGGTTGTAGTGTCCCGAAATGATTTGGCTTGACGTTCCCCTCGGAATCTTGAGTATCCTCAGTTTCACCACATGGTTCAGCTCCGAAAAATTCCGGTTGAGTTCCGAGGTCGTCCAAATTCTGTTTTGTAAGAAGGTTGATGACGGATTTGTGTTGTCCCTCAACTGCATACGATTTCGGCGTTCGTCCACTGAAGTCTTTGAGGCTAGTGTTAACCTTTTCTGTGTCAAGTAGTAGTCGGATCACCGCCTCGTATCCATTTTGCGCTGCGAATGATAGCGGTGTCCGCCCTTCCTTGTCTTTCACGTCAACATCGACTTTATCTGTAGCAAGTAGTAGCTTGACTACATCTTGATGTCCATTGTTTGCTGCCCACAATAACGGTGTCCATCCTTTCTTATCGTTATCTCTTGTGTTAACATCGAAATTGCCTGTGTTGAGCACAAAAGCAGACATGGCCTCATTTCCAAGCTCTGCTAGATACGTGAGTACATTTCTTTGTTTAGAGAACGTGAAGTCCCGTCTAAAGTTTTTCTGGCTGTCATAGTCTTCCCAATACTGGGCATAGATCTCGTGAGAATGACTACCCATGAAATGCTTCTCAGAAACCGTTTCTACAATTGCCCGAACAGCCTCTTTACTCCCTGTCGCCATAGCTGCGAAAAGAGGAGGCCCGTAACGCTCATCCTCTACTTCAATCCACGATTGAATAAACGAGCTAATTCTGAGAAGGTTTGACATGTTGCGCTCCGCAAGTATATAAACAAGGCTTACACTCTCTGTATGCCTGCGTACTTCATACTTCTCAAACAGGTTATCTAGGTTGACCCAGGAAGTAAGTGGGAAATTCTGCACAAATTCCTGTTGAGAGATACCAAATCCTTCTGCTACGTCTGCATGGCGTAACACGTTCTGTACAGCATATTCTAGAAAAGGAAATGCTGCTGCAGCTAAATCGCGCAAAGCTACACCCTCCTTTAATGGTGCTTTAGGATGAGTTCTAGGGGTGACTAGACGACTTAGGATTTCCTTACTTATAAACAGTAGACAGCACTGCTTTAATTGTTCGTGACTCTGGCCTTGAAAGTTGTTGCTAAGTTTAGGCCAAATATTGCAAAGACTATCTCCTTTTATGAGAAAGTCTTGGACTGATTCGTGGATAAAACGTACTCTCTGTCGCTTAGAGGTTGTAATTTCAGCTAGTCCTTTTGAGGAGTTGAGAACAAATTGTTTAACTACGTTCTCAGTAACCTTATGAGAATTCCAAGGAGGTACCTCATCGGGTTGGACTGCAGAAATGACAGCAAAGTACAACTGCTCTGGGCTTAGTGGCTGCTTCGCGAATAGTATACATTGAATGCACAGTAACAGCTCATGTCTGTTACGCGAGTCGCGTGTTAGGATGTCACGAAATAGTTCGTGTAGGTCACTAGGGATTTCCTGGAGTCTCTTTTGAAGCATGTTAATGCGGCCGCTGTCGTGTTCGTTGTTTAGAATACCAACAACAAGTACAACCCACATGAAAATTCCTGAAGCCTTTTCTTGAAGTTCTTTTCGGATCTGCTCAGCAGTCTTACTCTTCCCAATCTTCAGTTCGCTCTCTAAGTAGTTGGTGATATCTTGACTATGTCCTTCTTGCCCTTCTAATGTAAGATATAACCCCTTTTGAATTGTGACGTGTGGGTAGTGCCTGCTTGAGAAACAAACTTGGAAGCAGATGCTAGATGACACAGCTCGCTCACCAACATCTTCAAAGAATTGTACCATATCTCGGATCTGCTGCTCATCGCATTCATCCAGAGCGTCAATGAAACAGATTACTGGCTGTTTCTCAGACTTTAAAATAGCTTCTTCCAGCAACTCTTTCAGCGATTCTACGCTCCACTGATACGCTTCGGTTATGTCCTGCATTGCGTGCCGGAGCGAGTTGAAAACGCAGTCGAGCGCCGGAATCGCTTTGAGGATTTGCAGTAACAGTGAACGATACATCCCAATTGTAGACTTTTCTATATCCTCGCCTCGAGCGTTGAAGAAGAACGAAATTACAACCTTTTCCTTCATTCTGCTCTGGGCGTTTTGAACGGCAAACTTCATTGTTGTTGATTTCCCAGTTCCAGGCTTCCCCTTAATCCATAAAACCCCGTGATGTTCAGCCAATTTGGCTGTATCAAGCCAGTCTACATACTCAGATTTGCGCAGCAGCCATTTGCATGTTTTCTTGTGGGCAGCTTTGATGTACATCTGGCGCGCGTCGATCTGATCAAATTGCAAAGAGTCCAACAGGTTGCTTCGTTGCTCTTCGGTTAGTGGTGATTGGCTTCGTTCTTGTTTATGATCAAGTGCTAAGTGAATAAAGTTAGTTTCTAGTTGAAAAAATTGTCTTCAACGTACGTGTAAGAAATTGGTGACTTTTAAGAGTTAGCAAAAGAGATCTCAAATATTAGTTTTCAAGTTCATGCACTTTACTCACTCATCGAAAATTCTCTCCATGCTATCAGAGGGACCAACTTCCATGTACTTGGTAGGAGGGCTTGCAGGAAACGGAGAGGCACGTTCTGTTGCAGCGTTAGTGCTAACGAAATACTAAGCGCAAGTCAATTACCGCACTTACTATATGCCCCTGGAATCGATTCTTCTATCGTGAATAACTTCGTTACATCTGTCGGCGGGATGACGGAAAGCAACTCCTTTGCATAAGCTGCTGCCGTTCCCGCTGCGTATGCCTTCCACCTCTTGTTCTTGTGTGAATCTGCGTAGTCGCAGATGCCGCGGATAACAAGGCAGGGGAAGCTGTTTATCAAGCCTGTTGCCTCCATTTCGAAGCAGAGTACCCCACCGAGGTCAGCACTGACTTCATCCCTTTGAGCAGCATCTCTCATCACTTGACTTCCAGATGCAATTGAGCCGTAGTGCACTAGCACTTCCTCATCACTTTTTCGTGGTAGCCGTGCCTGTTGTCTATCGGTGCGACACTGTCCGCACGTCTGCCTCGCTTCATGATTATACGTTGCTTCGAAGAGGACATCGGGCCCCGCTTCATGATTATGCGTTGCTTCGAAGAGGACATCAGGCCCCGCTTCATGATTATACGTTGCTTCGAAGAGGACATCGGGCCCCGCGTTGTCGCGCTGGAAGGCGGGAATGTGGCTGAGCTTAGAAAAATATTCAAGTAGTTTAGATCTCCCTCTTGTATAATTGGCCTGCACTTTCGTGACAGCGTTGAGCAGAATTGTTGGCGGAGCGTTGAGGGATCCTGTTCGCTCGAATCCGCTCGGCGTAGCCTTCCCGAAGTCATACTGTATCACTCCTCCGTGCACGTTGTGCGGCTTGCTAACCACCACATCCCCGAGCCGAATATCTACTCCTTCGTTTGGAACGCCTCCTCCGATGCCTACCATCAGACCAAACCGAGTTGATGTGAATGCCGACTTCATCTGAACAGCAACTGCTGCAGCCGAGTTTGTGCCTGTTTGGCCCGAAGGCAGACAGGCGATCACCACGTTGTGTTCGCCGACTCGTCCGCACGTGTAGATGTTCGAGTCGTGTGCTTCAGATTGGGGAGCCTTGTGCTCCTCGTCGAGCATCTCCTCGGCAGCCGCCAACTCAACGGGGAGTGCGCACACCCATCCTATTGTGTACTCTTCGCGGCGCAGTTGGCGCGACATTCGGAGGCGTTACGAAGGGCATCCGAGGGAAGGAGTTGTTTGCCTTTGAAAAGGTCTATACTAGCAGGTAGCAAGAAATAAACAAGAATCTACTATTTCTGGCGGCGATATTTGCTGTCTTTCAGCCTTGCCTGCTATTTCCCGAGTTAAGCTGAATCGAGCTGAGCGGGGCTGAGCTGAGCTATGACTATCCCAATAGGCGCAGCCGTAAGCGCTGCCTGTACGAAAGAGCTGGTTTCTTTTGTTGAACATCACAGGCTAACACAGTGGACACATGCCTTTAGTGCAAAGGGTCTGCAGCAAATCTGTGTTTCAACCTTTGCACACAGTGTATAATCCGATTCGCCCAGAAGTTCTCTGTGTTTCGGTCATTCCAGGTGCACTATGTTTAGCGAGACCTTACTTGTTTGCAGCAATAGACACGAGCTTCTTCGTATCTCCAGCCGCACTAACAGCACCGTGCTCTGGCCAGGCACACAGATAGATATAGCCCCCAGAGCCCCACCGGGTCACATCTGATCAGAGCAGGCTATAACTCTATTCAACTATCCCTGTTCTTTGATTCAGACCGCAGTACGTGTACCTCGTTAAATACTAAAGATGCCCGAGTTTTCCGTTTTGCAGTCCTGTAAGTTGTGACTACGCTTTCTCAAAACTTTTAACTGAACAATGCAGCTGGAGAGGTTTGGGAGCTCAAGACTAAGCCACTAGATCAATGTCTTGATGTACAGTGACTTTTCATTTAAAAAGTGTCTCAACTAAAAAAATTAACAGAATCCTAAGGCCCCAAAGCTACAATATATGTCACTGCGCCTAACTAGGAGTCAGTTGAATAACACTAATAAAAACTCAGATTTCAACAAAAAGACGTTTTCGCGACAGACAATTCTCTTACGCAAGAGTTGTCGGATCGCTTCCAGATACCTCAGCATCTACTCTCAAATGTCTATAGGCGGTTAAATGGCTTCTTTACCTCTAAAGAATCATTTGACAAAGTCGGAAACCTTGAAGCCTACTGTAGTTAATAGTACCTCTAAAGCTAGACCGCTACTGACTAATGCCTAGACACTTGGTTCCGCGTCTTAGTAAAGATTGTGTCTCCTAACAATGCAAGCTATAAATGGCATGAGATGACGTTTTTTTCGCACTGGGATCCTCAGAGATGCATCATTCTCTGCACTGGCGTAGATCCCACGTTCCAAAATCTCCTCGAAAGGATACTGCGCGATATGTGGGTAAGAGTCCCACATTCTCAGCCTTATTCAATGCATGTGCCACTTGTTGAGGCGATCGTTGAATTGCAAGAATTGTCAGTATGGTCTGTACGGGACAGTGTTCGGAGTGTAGAGCAAGTGAGTGTGAAAGTATTCTAAAGGTATTCGTCATGTTAATATTAGAATGCTTAGGCCCGCTCGCAGTCAGTAAATAAGCCCCGAGACTTCTTGGTACTACACGAGGCGGCAAGGCATGCTATCCATTCTGTTGAGGTCCTCAGTGTGTGGTTGGAGACTTTAGAAGCTATGCAGCAACAGACTCCTAGTCTTTCAAATATAATTAATCCCACGTTAGAGGGACCTGCAGTCGCCTCTTCCCAGATACTGGCGCAAATCAAATTCCAGGCCAGAATAGTTCGGAACTTGCTCCTAAGATCCCAATCAAATAAGGAGCGGCTTCAAAATGAGATAGCTCTTGTAAGAGAAAATTTATTAAATCTAAAAGAGGCGTTGCTAACGTACTGTCAGGAGTACAACATGGTCGCTCAGAGAGACAGTCAGGTAATGGTAGGCCTTGGAGAGGCAGCCAAAGCCGACAGTAAGGTAATGGTAGGACTTGGAGAGGCAGCAAAATCCGACAGTGGGGCTATGAGGACAATTGCAGTGGTGACAATGGCTTTTTTACCGCCAACATTCCTCTCGGTAAGTTTTTAAAACTGATTTCAGACTTATGTTGACAGGAAGCAGGCGATCTTCAGCATGAGCTTTTTCAATTTTACCCCTGCACAGGATGGAAGAGGTGCTAAATGGTCAATCTCTGACAAGTTTTGGGTTTACTGGACGTTTGCAATTCCATTGACATTCCTTACCCTTGCAACCTGGTTCTGGCAGCAGAAGCAAAAGGGTAAATCAAAATAAGCCTCCAACGAAGGGAAGATTTGTAGTGCAAGTGTACCATCAGCGAACGCATAGACCTATACTCAAGGAACTTTAACGGAAACAATAGTGTCAGGCAATACTCATGAATTATTACCTGTGGGAAAGTGATCACCCAGCGCCGATATAGTCTCTTATTTTTACACTCATAATAATTTATCAAGTTCGTTCTCCCAAAGTTTCCTCGCTGGAAGTGATATTTGTTTTATGATCAGAACACGATCAATAGCCCCAAGAGTCAAGGTCTCCGCAGTTTTTCTACATCGCTGATATTTAAGACTCATGCCGACCTATCTATATTTCTAGCCAGCAGGCTAGGCATATCGCAGCTTAGGTAGCGGTCGGGAAAGTTTCTACTTTAGCACTTTTACAGTAGAATGACGTTGTTTCTTTAATGGTGATGCATAAAAAAGAGTAGCTGCCTACAGCCTACTTTTTACGTACCGTTCAAAGCCCGTTGAAATGTTTTTATGTTTACAAGGTGTGTTCACATGAGGCAGTCATGCCTAACAAGAAAGGACCGAATATTACATATATTCTTACACCAGCTGCAGCATTACGCGTTACTACGCCCATCATGGTTTTGCTCAATCCATTTTATTCTGTACTGATGCACTTTATTTGGAGAGATAGAAGTGTAAGCGCGATGCCAATTGTAGGAGAATGAACAGACTCACTAGTCCTCTCTAATCAGACGAACGTATTATCATTGTTTATGCTCAAACGTAACGTGGAATCGAAAAGTTGATTTACTGCGGCCGAAATACGAATAACGTGGTTGAACATTGATATTGTAAAAAAGGTGGCATTATGTGTTGTTTTTAATGGCGGTGGAGCTGTTCCGGGTAGCCAGCTGAGAGACGTGCAAATCCGGAAATCAACCGGAATCCCGCTGGGGACACAGATAACATGATTTAATTGCACACATGTTTTTTGAAGTCTCAACCAGCTAGGTCACATCAGAAGTCTCTATGTCGGTATGGCTCTTCACGCCAATGTGCGCAACTGGCTCTTCCATGAGGCTATACAGTGTAAATTGCTTGCCCAGTATTAGCACTTTCCTTCAGGAAAATAGTCGTTTACAAGACGGATTGATCTCCAGCCACTGTATTTGCAACGGCTACTCATACATCAACACCGCCAAGAGCGCCATGACAGACCATTAAAAAATCAAACGTTAAGTGAATGATTGAATACAGATATCTTAGGTCTTAAACTTAATCTCTAAAACTACTGCCTACCATGCCCAAGCATCAACTGTAAGGGGGACCAGAGCTTTTTCGCTCTCCAATTCTTCTAGATACTTCGAGCCACCGAGCCTCAAGACAAGAGCATTCCACCAAAAGTCCCTCGGACCGAATCGCAAAGGTGTTGTAAATTCCCAGTAATCCGGATACCAGCCTGCAGATTCCCAGTCCAGGAATCCCGAGATATGGCCATTGTGGACCATGATGTTGTGATGCTTAAAGTCACCATGCGTAAATACAACCGCATGGCGCATCGACAATAACTTTTTGGCGACTGCCACCTTCTCCTCAAACACATCATGCGTTTCAAAGCTGTGGCCTGAAATAGAACTAAAGAGATGGTCGTTGAATTCAGATTCAGACTCGCATGGCCCAACTGAATGATTAGGGATGCGCACGCTTCTGACTGCCGTCCCAAGGATTGAACAGATGCGCTCTCCTCCCCATGGATGAGACCAGCTTCGCATGACTTTTAGCATGTACTGCAGCTCATTGTAAACAGTCTCGCGCTCCTGATCATTCATTCGCTCATATATCTCAGGATTGCCCAAGTCTGTGCCAGGTACCCGTGTCATCAAAATTGAGACCGGTGCATGAGGCGCATCAGGATGCTCTCCGTAAGAGATGATTTTTGGCACTGGAAACCCGGCGGACCTTGCAAGCATTGTTGCCGCAACCTCTTCGAGCCGTGTGCCATCCGACCATTTCAACACTAGTCCAAATGGGAGTTGCGCGAGTTGGTTGTCAAAAGGGATGCCGACCCAGTTGCAGTAGTGATAGGATAGGGAGCGAAGACGCAAGTGGATAGATCCAAGGACTCGACGAATAATTTGAGGAGCAAGACGCGGTGTTGGTGGAATTGATGACGCTATGCCAACAGATCCGAGGATACGATGAGGCCAGGTAAATGTAGGGAGGAAGATCTTAGAGACTAGAAACCGGAGCCAATCCATCGAGACGCATGAATCAAGGAAATATAGGGCTTTTGAGTTGTTTTGTGACGTTGTATTCATCTATCCAAGAGTTGGTATAGGAGAGGTATAGACTGCTGGGATCTTGAGACAAATACGGTATCTTTAAGTGTGCCAGCTTGACCGCACTGCAAGCGAAAGTCAGAGCATGGGGAAACCACAATGCTCCATCTGCGGATCTCAACCACGAGCCCTAGCCAGTTGCGGTCTTGAGTATTTCTACCAGTTTTTCCATTTATTGTTATGCTCAAAAGAACTCTCCTAACAAATAGGCAAATAGAGTTTATTTGGTACGATTTCGTGAATAGAAGTGCATTGCAAGTATCTGAAATATTAGCATATTAAATACAAACTTTTAATTTGGAGGCGGCTTCTTTTAGGCGCTGAAGTACCTCGCATAGTAAACGTGCATTTTACAGCTGAGCTTAAATTACAACAGCCAGAACACCCCAAGCCAAAGCGACTGAGTAAATACACGTATTCGTCACGTCTAATCTTGAGAAGTGTTTTGAGCAATCAAAAAAGCTACCTTAGCCTGCTTTCGTTTTCTACTATAATCTGGCAGACTGAATATGTTCGAACTAGTTGCTAGATCTTCCAATCTTCGCCCATTGGTCGTCTTTATCAAGATTGACTGAATGTGCAAATCAATTTCAAGGTATTGTAAAAAAAGGTATTGATTTACTGGATTTTATTCGTTTGAGTACAATTTATTGCAGAACTTTGGTGCTAGTGAACTACTTGTTTTACAAACAATATAGCTACTCTAAAGCGCATGACATCGTCATGTTTGATCACTATTATTACAGTGCACTCTGCTGCGTTAGATTCGCCCTCCCTACTGTGAGGCCATGTTGTAAACGCTCCTTTCCAACAATACAATTGCCTTTGAGAGAACATTTGCGGTACGAATTTCGATCTTCTCCTTGAAAATCGGAAAGAATCTCTTGCGACTCACCAAAACTGAAGTCACATCTATATCTCTTCCAAAAGACGCAGCCACCTGTTGTAAAATAGCGGGGAAAAGACACATAGAGACCTTTGTTCCTAAAACTATTGAATCCCTGATAGTTGCCCCCTCCTCATCTTCGGCATGCATCCATGAAGGATCGAATTCGGTTCCAGGGTGACAGAAGTGGATTCGGTAGTCCATGGGGCTAATCAACAACTGTTGCTTGAATTTTATAGCCTGTTTTGCCCATGCGACATTATCAAAGTACTCAGTCATCGGTTTCTTGTAACGTGTTGTTACTTGAGCCATGTGGACAAAGCGCGTAGCTATCGTTGTGGCCCGTCGTAGTTCAGCACCATTTACGAACTCAGGTTTCGCGAACCACAGTTTCGTACCAAGAGTATCAAGTTGTCTCACTCTCGTCAATCCTTCTGTAGTTTTGTTAACTGGTTTTTTAAAAGAAGAGATTTTTCATACCTGTTGAGGCGGCTGCTTTGTAGAGTTCCATCAGAATGTCGGATTGTACCTCGTCAAACATTGGATCTGGGGTCGAAAAGACCAGTTGACAGAACAATGCGCTCATCAAGGTTTGAACGCACAGTGAATGCTTTTGTGTTTCGGTACAGTCTTCGACCCAATCCTCAAGCTCTTGGTCAGCAATACGACCGCTAAGTAATTCCTCAACGTTGGCTGCGAGGAAGCCGCTTGCGTAAGGAGTCATGCTGTCGACTTCGTAGCCAACAACAGCTCGAATGCCACCTCGTAAAGCCTTCCATTCTTGATCCACTGATCTTTGTGTTGGAGCTCTTGGGAAATTTTGTTCGTCGTGCTGCTCAAAGCCTATCAAGTCGCGCAGCATCTTTAGATAGCCTGCTTTCTCTTGGTCTGCAGCGACCAAGTCTTCAAACAGCTTACCCATTGCTGAATGGCCATTTGGTTCACGCTCAAAAGTATAGCGGATACTCTGTATTGTTTGCTCAAGCTCGGGTGCAAATTCCCTTCCTGGGGTGATATTTTGCCGTAGTAGATCGTGCATAACGCTCCAAAGCGTGTCAAACTTAGGTTGTATCTTGTCATCCCACGTCGCACGCATAGCTGTTGCGATTTGTTCCTCCATTTTAGAAGTTTCTGTGGAATATCCTTGGTGCTGGATGCTGCGTTTCTTGCTAGATACCATCGCTGGGCCCTCCGGAAGGTCATGGAAGTCTTCATCTTTTCGAGCGTTTCTCACGTATAGATTCTTCCGCTGAACACTATGATGAAACTTTGGCTTTTTTACGGACTCAGACGCTGAACTTTCCGATGAAAGTGTGTTGGATTGCAAACGCCTCTTCGAAGGTTGGACCACATCTACCCGCTGATGAGACAATCTGAGTCTGACGCATTCTGATCGAAATTAGCAAATGAATCCAGTCTTGTCTCAGTAACCTACCCGTATTTTTTGCCTTGCAACGTGAGCATGGCGAGCCTTTGTCACATGCCATTTTCCTGGTATGGCAATAATCACACTAAATCATAAGCCTCAGTCAACACTTCTATGCAACTAAAAGTCTACTCACAACATATCCATTCCCTTTGCTGGCTGGAATAACGACAGTGACCAACTTTGTATGAGCCGTTTGAGGTAAAACTCTGTTAGCTCTCTTCTCTGTCATTTCATAATCTGAGCCTGTCAGGTCGCTGTCTGATGTAGTCGCAGATGTGGTTTGTTCTGTGAAAGGCATATCAAGCTGAAGATGTTGGCTTTCGAAGCTATCAAAATCCAAGGTAGTCTGCAGATAATTAACACCATTGCTTAAATCTAACTGTGAACACCCACCCTCTGCTCTTTGACTTCCATATCCCCTGGTAGTGAGACAGTGCTCGATCTTTCCGTTCGTTCAAGAGCTCGAGCTGCATCTAAAACAGACTCCATATTGAGCATCAAGGCTGTATCGTGGCCATCATTTACGACTGCAGGAACTGCATCGGTTGGTGTGTGTTTCGGTGTATTCTGGAGGGTGGCTAGTCTGGGCATACTTTCTTCAGCTGGTTCGTATTTTTTGTAATGATTCGCCGCATTCGCGACTTCCTGTTTGAATCATCAACGACCCTACTCCTATAATCTCACTTTGGTCACTTACTTCCAGTTCCATATCTCCAGTACTCTCTGGAGCATCGGTAATGAATTTAGATGCTATAACCACCTCCTTCTTATGGTCGTTTATCTCCCATGTGCTTTGCTTCCGTAAGATTGCTGTTCTCAACTCTTTAGAAAGCATTTCGGTGTTGATGTACGCAGTGCCAGTCTCTATGAATGTAGCGAGTTTGAAATTGTTTCGTTTACACATTGACACCGCAATGGTGCGAAGTTTATCCATTATCCTTTTCATCCTCATCTCCTCATCATTAGAGATTTCTTGCAGTTTTGCCTGAATCGTACTATAGTAGTCACTTCCACTTCGCACGCAATAATCTAGATGAGTGAGAAGACAGGCAATCTCTTCAGTCGTCCAAAGCAGACCGAATATAGCTCTCGGCATGTTGGACAAGTATCTTCGCAGCTTTTTTCGTGGGTAGGCGTGTAGTGTATTGTTGTTCCTGCTGCAGATCGGTCAAAAAGCGGAAGTCACGCATGACCCCTTCACCAGCAGCGCACGCCAAGAGGCAAACCTGTTTGTATGTCTCAGTTTGCTCGACCAATCCCGTGGACTATTGATCTCTGCCTAAAAGGTGCGGTGAGATAACAAATCGTGTAAAGGATAGATGCCTTACTCACCTTCACATTCAGTCGGCCTCTCGCTGACATATTAATCCCTGTGTCTTTCGTCAATCGTCCTCTGCGCCTCTTGTTCTGCAGCCTCCATTAAAACAACCTTGAACACACGCATAGACACTATGAACAGTCTTCCACGTACTAACGTGTCTCTGAGGCCCCGCCTCATCCCTCGCTCGGCAATAGGCAGTCCGTCTAATCTGCGAAGTGGCCGCGAGCTTGATCTATCTTCGTCGGATTCGGATGCTCCACCGAAGAAATCACGCATTAGAAAACAGCAGCCGCGACTTCATTCTGATATTCGGCCAGATATCCTCCAGCCTGATTTCACAGTTGCCATCGATTTTGGTACGACTTTCTCGGCCATTGCATTCAGCAAGAAGACGGAGCCAGGTATAATCCACACTATCCATGGGTTTTCAGGAGACTGGTTTCCATCAGAGCAGAGTAGAGAAGTACCTTCAGCGCTGGGATATAAAAACGAGGATGCTGGAGTGAGTAAGGATTGGATCATATTTGGATATGAAATCCAGAATAATAGCAGCGAAATTGCCTCTGGTGATATCACTTGTGTTACACACATGAAGTTACTACTCGACGAGAGTAAATATGTAAAGCAATCTAAGAAGTATTTGAAGTCTCAAGTAAAGAAACTCAAGACAGACGGAAGCATCGAACGTTCTGAAGACGTCATTACAGATCTTGTTGTAAAATACCTCGAACATACCAAAAAAGAGCTTCAGCGGCTTCATAGGATGACTGAGGAGAGCACAGGTTTGCGACTCGGATGTATGCACGATAGCACTCTCTAACGTGTCCAGTTGATCTCACCTTCTGCGTTCCCATCTGCTGGAGCCCGCGTGCAATTTCAGTCATGACATCCTGTGTTCAGGAGGCTATGAGGCAAACCCATTTCGGATCAGACGGCGTCAGTGCCATTAGACTCTTCATGGTCAACGAGGCTGAAGCGGCGGCGATACACATACTTCAATCTGGATTGCACAATCTCAAGGTCAGTCAAAACTTCTTTCTATATATATATATTGGAATTTGACCATTTAATTTAGAGAGGAGAAACTTTTGTACTCATCGACTGTGGCGGCGGTACCACCGATGTTGGGACGTATCGCATCACTAATGCCTTTCCTTTGCGACTAGAAAGCGAAGTGAACGACCCAACAGGTATTTATACAGTATTCAGGGCCCCATTAGATATAAGCTAATACCTACTCGTAGGCGCCATGTGTGGGTCTGCGAATCTCAACGAAAGATTTCGAGCACGAGTGTCTGAGTTTCTTCGCGATGCTGAATCATACCTTGTTGAGAGCGCAAAAATCACACTTGACAACATCATTGACGAGGAAATCATGCCCAAATTCGAGGATAGGTTTAAACGAGTGTTTGACATTACAAACGTCAATCAGAAATTTGAATTCCGCCTGCGTCGCCTGCGAGAGAGTGACACGAACCATCGACTAATGGCTGGGCAGTTGGTGTTGAGCTTGTAAGTTGTCTGAAGTCTTTACATTTTCAATTAGCTGACTAGACGATTCCACAGCGATGACATGATGGAGATTTTCGAAAAGCCTCTTGATTGTGTTGCGAGTCTAATGGAGGATCAGATACTGAATGCCCGCAGCAAGAGAATGGCCATTGACAAAATCATCCTCGTAGGCGGTTTCGGAGATTCACCAGCACTGCAATCGCATCTTCAGCGACGGCTTGCCGAACTCAACAATCTTCAGGGTACGAAGATTTCAATCCTATTCTCCCATACCAACGCTGGAGCATGTGGTGTTGCCAAAGGCGCAGTTTTGCGCACACTAAACAAAACCCACGGTCCGGAGCGAGTCCCAAACCAAAGCATCGGAATTTATCAACACATTCCCTGTGACGATGATGAATCGTACCCTGAAGCGGTGCTCGATCAAAAGAGGACATTCTGCAAGCTGGAAAACAGTTACTACATCATGGACGCGATTGTCTGGAAAATCAAAAAGGTGATAATGACTACATTGTCTGTTGGATATACACAAGCTAACTCCTACAACAGGGACAAGGCGTACTCGCATCAACCCACACAGTAACCTACAAGTCCGTCTTCATCGACGACGCCAAGTCAACCCAATGGATCGCCACGCAAGACCTCTTCGTATCCGACACCTGCACGGAAGACTACTACCAACGAAGCCACCCCAAAAACAAAGGTACATACATACCCCCAACAATTCCCCACAAACACTAAAACAACTCTCCCCACAACTACCTACTAACCCTCCCCACACAGGCCGAACAACCCCCCTAGCCAAACTCAACTTCGACATCACCCACCTAAGAGAGCACCTCTCGGTAACCATACCCACCGAAAAAGAAGACGGCCTCCCCCACTACAGCATCACCCTCCTCATCGAAATGACCGTCATCGACCGCGACCTCAAGTTCATCGCGCGCTGGCCCCCGCACCGCACCGGCACCGTAATCCAAGGCAACCAGCAGTATTTCAGCCTAGTCGCTGCGTTCAAACCCGGGACCGCGTAGCTGGTAGTTCTGACCCAAAATGCACTTGTGCGGTGACTTGGCCAATGGAAAGTGTAGCCCCTGAGACTAGAGCGGGTTTTTTTTGTGTATTTGCTTTTTCTTTTCTTTTCTTTTCTTCTTCTCCACGTCTTCCCCTCTTTTCTTATCTAGGTTTCGTTGGTGAGTATTTAATCGGGGGTTTTAATGCAGTGGAGAGGGGGGACGGGAGACGGGAGAAGGGAGAAGGGGGGGGGGAAAGTCAGCTAATATCTACTTGGCGTAGTGTAGTGTAGTGTCCTGTCGTGTCGTGTCCTGTCGTGTCGTGTCCTGTCGTGTCGTGTAGTGGATAGTGGACAGTGGGAGTATACTAGGTTTCCACAAAGTCATGTCCATTCTCCTTCTTTGTCTGGTCAAGCCAAGTCAAGGACCAGCGATGAAGGCTTTTTTTTTTCGGTACAGTCTAGATGGTGAGTGAGTGAGTGAGTGAATAAGTGAGCGAGTAAGGAAGATTTAGTTAGCGCCAGGAGCTGGATCGCAGTCGATGCATCTGAGCATGCATGTAGGGCATGGACGTACTGCGATACTGCATTTCCAGATTTGATACTCGCGTGCTTGCTTACCATCTTGACGAAAGAAAGAGAGATGGAAGACAAGAGAAGAGAAGAGAAGAGAAGAGAATGTAAAACACCTGCCATGACGGTTTGAACGTGGATTTCCTACATGGTGAAATGAGAATAATGACTAGGAATGAGCATGGGCACGTGGGAGGAAGAATGAGGAGGGGGGGAAATTTTCCAATACAAACCCTTTCAAATAGTTATCCATCACAACTCGTGTTTTAGTTCACAAATAAGAAAGAAAGAGCGTCTCACTGAATATGCTTGCTCTCTACGTCACACATCATGCACACATCACACATCACGCATCACACACAAACAGAAGAAGCTGCTTTTTTGTAAAATCCACCAAAAGAAGACCAAAAAATCACATTGGATCACACCATCTGCAAGACCAAGTCGAGAACCGGGCTAGAAGAAAAATAATCCCCCCTATGTCTGCCTTGAATTTCCAATCGGACTCATCAAGCCTCCACTTCCTCCCGTCGGACTTCGCATCATTACTGGCTTGAAACTCTGAAACGGGCTCATGGGATCCTTGTTGCTCGAGGACTGGCTGCTGGTGCCAGAGCTCAAACTACCACTACCTTGACTACCGTTGCACCCATTGGTTTGGCCAGGGGTGTTGAAAGGGTTGGCAAGGACGTAGCCAGAGGATGAATAAGGGTCGTCGAAGCCGTCTGTAAAGCCGGAGATGTTGGAGAGCATCGAGGAGGAACGGCCGCGGCCGCCACGAATGGAGCCGGGTGTGCTGTCGAGATGAGAATTCAGAGATGGGAACGTGAAGCTGGTGAAGGCGTTGGCATAAGGAGACATGCTTGTGCCTGGAAGAGGGCCTTCAGGAGTAGTAGGAACGGATTCTCGTTGCTGGAGCTGTTGCTGCTGATGAAGGAGAGTCTCATACTGCTCGATTGTATGCATCATCTGCACAGTATTCACAGCATTCTCCTCAGCACGCTGCTCGTAGGCATTGATGTTGCTGCGGTATTGGCTCTCAATCTCGGCACGCTGTTGTCTGAGGGCAGCACGTTCCTGCTCTCTTCGTTGCTTTGCGGTAAATCCTTCCTGATTGGCAGTAACAAGGCGGTCGTGCTGCTCGTTGAGTCTGGTTTGGCGTTGTTGGAGACGCTCCCTCTTCAAAAGCACAGCAGCAATGTCCGACTCCACACTTTGGACTTGGCGTTCAATCTCGGCTTTGACATTGTCGAATTCGGCAGACACAGCGTTCTTCTTGTTGCGTTCCTTTTTCCACTCCGCTTTCTTGACTGCAGCCTCCTCGGCTTCGTCCTCTGGGATTCCTCCCATATTGTCGGCCTGGAGTGCATATTCGGCGGCAGCGTCATCGGCCTGACGGATATTTTGCGTAAACTGAAGAACACGCTGGCGTTGACGCTCGTCACTACCTCCAGCATTGGCAAGGCGGCTGACCAAAGTGTCGAGCTCCTTTTTAATGGTAGTAATGGCCGTCTTGTGATCCTTTTTGTTCCGCTTCAGGCGATTGCGCTGCTCCTGGAGTTGTTGGTCGGCCGCAGCAATCGAATTCTTCAAAGTCGTAGTAGGCGAAGAAGGGCGCAGAGTCTGATGAGGTGCAGGGGAGGCGACATGGGCTGGAAGAAAAATAAAAGTTAGACGATACTCCACAGGAGATGCGAGAAAGAAACGCGGTGCTTACCTTGCTCGGCTACGGGGCTGGCCGAGGTCACAAGGCTTGCAGAGTAGAAGACTTCGTTGTCTGCGGAACGGACAAACTCGCAATAGTAGTTTGACAGAGCCGTCAGACCAAAGATTTCTCCCACCCAGTAGCCTGTACCCTCTTGGCCCTGGTAACCAACCGGAGAGCTCTGGCGGATCCTAGCCGAACTCCAGTCTGCACCGTTGACACGGATGTAGAAGGGTTTCGACTTGTCGATGCCAGACCCAACACTCGAATCCTCCTCTTCCTGGAAATCCGCCCCGTTCAATAAACTAACACGAAAAGAAATGTCGGAAAAGCCGACTTCTGAAATCCAAACACGGTCGTCTTCCGGTCTCCAAACAGCGTTTCCAATGTGATTTGCGTCTTTTGCGTTGGCCTCGTCGGCGTCGTTTGCGGCCCGGTTGCTCTCCATTTCTTTTAAAACTGTAACTTTTGTACTTGCAAGTGCAGCCCAAAACGGCTGCTGACTACGAACATGAGTAGCTTGCTTTCTCTTCCTGCGAGAACTACTCGCTTTGTCTATTTTCGAATTTAAAGCTGGCGACGGGCCTGGAGGGCGGCCGTCGGTACTCGAGGAATTGAGTGCGTCTGCATTGGGGTCGAGCGAAGTCGAGTTGACTCGCTGCAGGCCGCCGGCTTCGGGGTCAGTTTTCTTGCCAGTGGGGAGGGACTGGGTTACGTCTCGTCGAGATAGCGAGCGTCGGATGATGCGAACGATGCCTTGGGCCAAAATGTGGATCCCCAGGAGGCTGCGAGGCCATCCGTGGGGAGATGAAAAAGAATCCAAATAAGTTGGCGAAGAAGGTGGGCTCGTCAGAAATTCGAGGCCCCCCCGGGCGAGCCCCGTCCACAAGAGGTGGACAATGTGTTGCCGGAGAGGCCCAAATCTGAAGAGATGGTTGGAAAGAATGATGACGAAACAGATGAAGATGCCGTTTGTCGTGCCATTCTTGCCGCCGGCGGCGGCGCCTCCGAGCGCAATGGCAATGACTGCCTGGGCGAGGTCCAGCAAAAAGTTCTGGACGGGGACCCACAGCAGCAGCCACACAATCAGGATGGAGGCGTCGGCGAAGATGGTGGTAAAGAGTGAGGGGGTGCCGCCGGAGCCCTGGAAGATGTCGGTGAAGGAGGGAAAGGCAGAGAGGGCGGACAGGGGGGTTCCGGCTTGCGGGGGCACAAAGGTGAGGGTCGCAAAGAGAAACTGGACGACGGTGAGGACGGTGGGGGGCAGTTGCAGGAGGATGATGAGGATGGCGAGGACGTCGCGCAGAGGACAGGACGTGAGAATGGTGGCCGGGACGGAGAGCAGGCTGGCCATGGACAGGGACGCAGGCTTGGAGTTGACGCGGCGCAGCACGGGGGCGGCGGCGGCGGCAACGTCAAAGGAGGCGGTGGGAAACGGGCGGCAGGCCTCGACGGGGTTGTTGTCGAGCGAGGCATCCGACCCCGCACGCGCGCGCTCCTCGCCGCCAGAGGCATGGACAGAGGCCGTGGCGCTGCTGCTGGCGAGGGCCGGCAGACCAGCGACGGGGTCTGGGGTGGTGCTGCTGTCTCTGGCGGCGGCGGGCTGCGTCGTCATGTCCGGGTGGTCGTCGTCGTCGGCTACCGGGCTGGCTGGCGGCGGCGTCGAGGGGCGGACGTGGCCATTGGCGGTGGGCTGGAGCAGCGGGTTGCTCTTCTGCCTGGCGACGCGCTTGCCCGGGGCCGCGAGCCCATTCTCATGTCGCTTGTCGTGCTGGTTCGCCGGCTTCTTCCCCCTCGCTACCATAGAAGGCGAGGCGGTGCGGTGCGGTGGAGAGGCGAGAGCGGGCGGTCTCCCCAGGCTGGCCCGCTGCACGCGACGAGCCGGGCTGGAAAGATGGGAGCCGCTGCTCTGCGAGTCGGGGGGGAGGGGTGCGGGCGGAGCGCGGCGGTGTCGTGTGCGAGGGAGCTGCAGGAGGTGTGTGAGAAACAAGAGGTGGCGGCGGAAGGCTGCGTCGATGAGATCCGGGCGGACTTGGCGTGTGGACTGAGCCTGCGCCTGGACGGGACGTGGACGAGGACTGAGCCTGCGCCTGAGCTGAACGGAGCCTGAACCGAGCCTGCGCCTGAACCGAGCCTGAACTGGAACTGAGCCTGCGCCAGAGCCACTGCACAAAGTGTGGGCTGCGACGCTGACGGCACTACCTGCCTGGGTCCTGCTAGGCTAACACGCTGCTGCTACATGGGACTGCCACCGCTACCACGACCATGCCCGCCTAGCGCCTCGACACGGCTCTCGTCTGCCAAATGCTGTTTCAGCTGGGGATGATGGAAGTGATGGTAGTGATGGGGATGATGGTCATGGTATGGTCATGGTCGTGGTGATGATGCTGCTCTACTGGCTGCTACTGTCGCGGCCGCTGTCTGCCATGTCTGCCACTGCCACTGCCACTTCCACGTCCACCACCACTTCCACCACCACTCCCACTCCCACTCCCACTCCACCCAAACATCCTGCCGCCTGCTGTGCTTTTTCTCTCCTGGCACGCAGATCCCCTCTCGCCGAGAAGCACCCGGCTGCAAGGATCGTCGTTTGCTCGACTCGGAGAGGACTGGCCACGGCGAGGCTCTAGCTACCAAAGAAGCCTCACGCTGTGTGCTTGGCTCCCACATGCTGCCCTCGACCCGTGTCGCTGTCTGCGGCTGTCGTGTGTGCCTCTGCACTCCTCACCCCACCATCACCTCCCTCCCTCCCTCCCCTCATGGTGCTAGTCTTATCATCCTGCCTGCCTGCCTGCCTGCCCACCTGCCTGCCCGCCTGCTCTGTCGTCATACCCTCAGCTCGCTCTTAATCTACAAGCAACCAGCACATAAACTTAACCACCCGCCAGCCAATCGCCGTCCACCGCCGCGCCCATGTTAGCCCATCTTATTCATTTACCTGCGCCGGGACCCCTGGCAAGCCCAGCCTGCACCAAACCATCTCACTCGATTCTGCCCTATTCCCCCCGGCACCATCGCCGCCGAATGAGCCCTTGTCCTGGCCTGTCACTCACCGCATTTGCCCTACACTTGCATCTAAATTCTCTGCACCCCGCGCCTCGCGCTACATTACCGTATTACTCGCAACATTCTGTCTTGCATGCAGACAGCCGCTCCATAAAGTGGACCACCAGGGGGGGTATCTGCACATAACGCAAAAAACTATCCCCACAAGGGTGCCTACCAGCTCGAATTGACGCTTTTCCCAAGCCGTCCATTTTTTTTTCTTTGCAACCTATAATCGTCCGTCTGCCCGTGAATATGCGTGAGAACGAGGGAAAGGAAAGGAAAAAAAAAAGAGAGAAAGTCATCGGAACGCTTCATCGTCGATGGATGCATGCATGCTGCACCACCCTGTCCTCTCTCCCTCTCTTCCTCTCTCTCTCCGCTCTCCGCCCCAAGCCGGCGTCGAAGCTTAACCCCTCGACGCCAATCGCGTCTTGCTTGGACGTGCCAATGAGGAAAAGCTCGGCAGTCACGCGCTCAACGGGCATGCAGATCTCCAAGATAGGCAATTCGTCAAACGCCTTCGCTCACGCCCTCACGGGCCAGGTGGGAACACACGGCGGGAAGGATCACCATTGATGGCCTCCTCCGGGCGCCTCCGGTCAGCCAGCTAGCCAGTCAGCCAGTCAGTCCATCCATCTGACCATGGCATGATGAGCATTTTTAATAAAAAAAAAATCAATCCATCTTGCATTCTCTAATAGATTCTCTCACGCTCTCTAAGCACTTGCCGCGCTGCCAAAGTCTTCTTTGGCATCTGCGCTGTCCCAGCTGCTCGTCTCCAGCTCGCGTACCCGGCCAAGCAGCGTCCTGACCCTGTTGCTGTACTTTTCCTTTGCTTGCTCCTGCAGATCAAACGTCTCTCTAAACTTGTCCACCATGAATGGCTTCAGCGGGGACTTGCGTGCCTTTTGGTAATCGTAGACTACAATATCCTCGACACAGCGTGCCGCGGGACGACGCTGTGCTTCTGACAAGATCACCACGTCGAGGATGAAGTGGTCAGCGTCTGCTTTGGGCTTCTCGCGAAGCTTATGCAGCACCGTAATCCTATCTGGCCATTTCATTGGCTTCATTGTTTGATCATGTCGTCAGCAGAACCCTTCTCTAAAATCTCTCACTCGCAGACACGTCAAGCATATCGTGCAGCCAACATTCCGATCATCGCCCCGAGACGCAGATCTTCCTGTCTGATGCTACAGCTACTACGACGACTACGACTAGTACTTACAAACTTGTAGTCCGTCTTGATGCTCCTAAGAATCAACCCCACACCCTTTGGCGTCATGAGCTCATTCCACTCCTTCTTATTCGCCGGATCGCTGGCAGCGTAGTTGATCGCCCAGTTGACGCGGGCAGACTCGGCATACCGGTTATACATGACATTGTTGACATGACCTGTTTTTTTATCGCGTCAACACTGCCTCGGTCAACCCACACACACACACTATACTACACACGACACCCACGGAAGAAGGTGTATGTAGATCATCATGGAAACTTCGTACCCTTGACTTGAAATCAGCAATCCAGCTCCCCGCCCACAAAAAAAAGACAGAGCATTCAATCTCACCATACTGTCCTATTCACAAACCCCCCAGTCTCTCATTAGCCTATGTTCGCAAACTCTCTCAACTGCACACACACTCTGTCTCCTCCACCTCTTCCTCTTCATTCTTCATTCCTCATTCCTCATTCCTCATCAACGACTTACCATCTCCCCCCATACAACCGCATGCCTATCCAACCCCACATACTCCTTGCCCGTCAAAAACCCCTCACTCCCAGCAACCAGGTCCCTCCAGTCCGTCGATATCTCTTGCAGAATCGCCCCTGCTTCTTGCGTCTGCGCCGCCGAAATCCCAAACATGATGCATTTTCCAATGCGTGTGCGGACGTCGGAGAGCCAGCGGGGGCTGAGGGCGGCAGTGGGTGTGGAGGTGGAGGTGGATGTAGATGTGGATGTGGATGTGGATTGCCGGCGGGTGTGTAAGGGTGGGACAAATCGGAGTGTCTGGAGGAGAAGAGGGGGGACTGCGCGGAAGACGGGTGCGGAGTGCGGGAGGGGAAGCGCTGGACGCGCAATCGGGAGGCGCATTGTATATATATCTATATATATATTTTACACATATATATATATATGTGTGTGTATGTATATCTTTCTCGTGGCAGTCGAGGCAAGTAAGTGTTGACCTCGAGACAAGAAATGTCGCGGCGCGGGAACAACCCGTCGCGAAAAAAGAGTGGATGCCGAGGGCCGCGATATCGCGACGTCTTGCCCTGCGGTTACGTCAGACTCCCCGGCCGTGTGCATGTGCATGTGCATGTGCATGCGTGTGTATGCTTCTATCTACCTACCTACCTACCTACCTATTCCATTGTAATTGATCGTGCCAGTGACATTCTGTGTATACTCAACCATCCGTCTACTCACAAAAAAAAACACATTGACAAGCGCATACCCGCACGAATTAATTTTATTCTTCAACAACTCACCCTCCTCCCTCCAACACACCACACCACACCACACCACACCACGCCAAAAAAAAAAGAAGATGACCTCCCCACCCTCCACCCTCCTTCGCCACAGAGTAATCCGCATCTACAAAGGCACTTATATTTCCCCTTCCCTTCCCTTTCCCTCTCCCTCCACACTTCTAACACCCCCTCCCCCCCATCTAGAACTCCTCTTCCTAGGCCGCGACTACCCCCAAGGCTTCCCCTACTACCGCACCCGCCTACACACCGCCTTCTCCAGCCACGCCCACGAGACCGACGAGCACGCCATCCAGCAGGGGATTAAGCGTGCGGAGTTTGTGAAAAAGGAGATTGAGGCTTTGTACGTCTGTTTCGTTTCATTTCATTTCATTTCATTATTATCATTATTACTAATACTATTTATTTTTTAATTTTAAAGAAAAAATGGATTGTTTTCGAAGTTTTGGATTGGGATTGGGATTTTTATATATATATGTATATGGATATGCAAGTGCTAAATTTCGCGTGCTAATGGCGGAATAGGTATTATCTGAAGAGGTATCGGACGTTGCGGCAGAGGTATGATAAGATTGTTTAGATTTTAATTATTTTTGGGGGCAGGAGTTTGGAGGGAAGAAAAGAGAAAAGAAAAGGAAAAGGAAAAAATGGTCAGTGAGATGGATACTACTACTACTATATCAAATACAACAATAACAACAATAACAGCAACAGAGAAAAGAGACAAAAGCGAATAAGATCAAAAAAAAAGGAAAAGAAAAAGATCATGTACAAAAAACCTTATAGCTAGAGCGTTTTTTTGGCCATCATGGAGCCGGATATCACAGAAACAAAGAGCCACTCAACACAACACAATACATCACAACACAACACAGCCCATGGGGAGACTGCAAGTCAAACCCTCTTGCACCACCACAACCCAACTTCCAAACACTCTCCACTCGAAGCTCCCTTTTGCTGCAGCAGATCCGCCATCATCAGCTCCGACCACCTCGACCACTCCTCCTGATTCTTTCCGCTAACCTTCTTCAGCAGCGGCTCCAGACTCTCAATCATCTGCGTCACAATCAGCAACGCCGTGTACCGAATCGCCAGCTGGTCTTCTGTCAGAGTCGTAGGGCCGTCAATCGTCGTGTGTCCCATTTTGATCCGCATCGTCTCGCTGTCGCGGCGTTTGCCCGGGTTGCGCTCGGCCGCCGCTTCGCGCTCCCAGCGCAGTTCGCCGAGCGGGATGGCTATCCGTCGGTTCTCCACGTTGCACAGGGTTTCGGGCTCTTGCAGGAGCATGCCCGAGGCACGTGCGCACGGGGTCGAGGTTAGTTTGTAGCGGTCAATTGCTTCTTCAATCCACGTGTTGGCGTCTTGCAGATACTTGTTCTGCACCTTGGTAAACGGCGTGATTGGCGAGATGAGAAACGTTCCAGTCGAGACGGCGCACGTGTATTCCTCTGCGTCCTTTCCTGGCGGGGGCGGTGGGTGTGGGAGAATGGAGCGGATGACATGGTCAGTCTCCCACACTTCCAGGGTGCCCCCCGACTTGAGCACGCGTGTAACCTCGTCGAGAAATGGTTGGTGCTGTTCTGTGGGCACGACAAGACTCAGATCCTTGACCATGATGATGTCAAACTCTCCGTCACTGAACGGCAGCGGTGGGTTTCGCAGATCGTGCTGCACAAACGTCCAGTCGACGCCCTGCCGCTGCATGTCTCCAGCCAACGGCGCAATGTCGAGTCCTGTAAAGGATACGTTGTCGTATCCAAGCCCACTGAGGTAATCATGGCATGCCGCCGACCAGTACCCGGTGCCGCATGCAAGTTCAAGCACCTTGTTGGGAGGGTTCGAGGGGTCGGGCGTGGAGCCTAGGGGGCGGCCAAAGACGGTGGTCGCGAGCAACAGGTGCAGGTTTTGGCGTTGCAGCTCAGGCAGGTCGCAGGGGAGCGGATACTGTGGTGCGCCGCGAAGGTAGCGTCGTCCATGGCGTAGCGCAAATGGTTCCAAGGGGAAGCCAGCGGCGGCATCCTTGGTGTTCTGGGTCGAGTTGCTCGAGACGGAGCCGCGAGTCGCATCCATTGGAAGACTAGGGGCCTGAGACGAGGGCGGGCTTCGAGGGCCTGACGAGGCGATGGTGGATGTGGCAGAAATGGTTCTGCCGAGGGGGGTGGTCGAGGCACTGTCCCATGCCTTTGCGTCGCTAGCCTTTGGTCTCTCAATGGGGTTGTGCGCGTGCGAGGGAGGGTAGCGAAACTATAAGATTTACATTAGAATGCCATTGCCTTGCACAGATTGTCGCCAGGAAGCGCTGACCAGCATCCATTCAGCCATCCTTTCCAGCACCGTTGCCCCACTGTTAGCGGGCCCTGATACTAGCACCTATGCGTCTAGGCACGCAGTCCCGAGTCAGCAGGTGGAATGCGGGCAGAGGCGACGCAGGCACAGCGCAGCGAGGGCAGAGGATTAGACAGGCAGACAGGACCTGAGGATGGGAAGACAAGGCGTGCACAATGCGGCACGCCATGGCACGTCAGCATGGCGTTGA
This sequence comes from Mycocentrospora acerina, assembly GCA_022701365.1. Taxonomy (NCBI): domain Eukaryota; kingdom Fungi; phylum Ascomycota; class Dothideomycetes; order Pleosporales; genus Mycocentrospora; species Mycocentrospora acerina. The sequence continues at coordinate 828,076 of JAKUHH010000201.1, forward strand.
TGGACCCAGATTCACGACGGCTCGGAAGGCTCCATGTTCGGAAGCCAGCCGCAGAGGCGCTTGTCTCCAATCACGAGGGTGTGTCGAGGGGCCTGGGTAAGATTGCCATTGTACTGGCAGGATGCAGAGGCGCCACCTCGTCTCTGCAAACGCGGAGACTCCCGCCGTGCCTGGGGTCTTGATGTGCTGTGTTGTGTTGTGTTGCGTTGGGTTGGGTTGTGAGTGCTGTACTGTACTGAACTGTACTGTGCTGTGCTGTGCTATGCGGTGCTGTGCTGCGCTGTGCTGTGTCACGTTATACTGCATCTACCGTCGGCCTGCTGCCATGTACGCCTACGCCTACGCCTCGCAGACGGCGGGCCTGCACTGGGCAGCCAAGAGAGCCTGCGCACATGACTGCGTGCCAAAGGGCACGTCTTGTCTCGTCGTGCCATTCCGTCGCCTCGATGCATGCCAACGCCCAGCGCGTCCCCTGGGGAATGCACCGCAAACAAAGAACAGGCGGTCGTGGTGTTTCACCATCGACGTGCGCAGCGTGATGCGGCCACCCTGCCCTGTGCACGTGACGTAGCACGGAGCTGCGAACCTTGCCCTTCACGCCGGCTGGCCAGAGCATCATCCTACACTCTCTATTCTTCCCAGCGCTGCGGTTGGAGCAGCCCCCGATTAGCCTGCCGCCATTGAGAAGACCCGTATTGCCGCCGCCGCCCGGCTGCCCCAGATCTCGTAAGCCCGTGGCTCCAGCCCGCGTCCGTCGCCGTTGATTCCAACCCGACCCTGCTCCGTCCCCCGCACAGCTGTTGACGGCGCCAGACAACACTCGGCGACGCCTCGATATCGCCCTGCGCTTGCTGCATCCCCCACGACGGCGCTCGCCCGAAGCGAGACGGCCACATTCGCTGCCCACCGCGTCCCCGCCTCGCCTCGCCTCGACTCGATCCCCTCCCTCGCCTCTCCCCCCTCCCTTCACAGCGCGCAACCCAGCCAAAGACGCCGCCGATACATGCGGCTCGCGAGCAGGGCGTGATAGCGCGAGTTCATGCCGAGGACCACGACGGGCGCCCATGTTGAAAAGAAGAAAGTCGCGTGCCCGATCCCTTGCCCACACCTGACGCCCCCGCTCGAAGCCACACACGTCCCGGGGCCTCACCCTCCAGTACCTGCTGCTCTCCCCGGGACTCTCGCCCACTCCCGCCGCGATTCCCTTAGATGGCCGATTACTCGGTCTACCAAAGGGGAGCCGGCCAGACCTTCTACCCGCAACACGCGCAAAACATACGAAACCTCCCCAACCGCGCACGCTCGCCCACCAACAGCGCCCGCATACCTTTCCCCAACCCCGACACGCCCTCGCCCTCGCGCTCCCCAGGACGCCAGTCCCCGCAGCAATTCACCATGTTCAACCAGGGCCACGCACACCAGGGCCACAATGTCATGATGAACGGGCGGACGGGCCACCAGGGCTATGCGCTGCAGATGAATCTGGGCAAGCCCTTCCAACACAACCAAAACCACCAACACCATGGCCACAGCCACCAACAGCACCAGGAGCACGCCGGTGGAGCCCACAATGGGCAGTACAACCATCAGCACAACATCTCAAGCGGCGCCATGTCAAACGCCCAGCCCCACTTTGCGCAGAGCCACCTCCAAAACGGGACCCCGAACAGCGTCCACAGCGGACTGAGCAAGCCTCCAAACGAACACTGGGCAGAGCAGCTGCGACAAGCACAAACGGCCCGCGAAATGACACAGTCGCATTCGCATGCAAGGATCCATCCGAGTGTCAGCAAGAGCATCGTGGCAGGGACAACAAACGGCATGCAGAAAGAGTCGGACAAGGAAGAGCGCAATAGGCCTGCGGCTCAGCGCGCCGAAGATGCAAAGGAGAATCATATCTGGACGATCCTCGATTTCGGCGGACAGAATCTAAAGGTCATTACGCCCTCGCTGTTTAACTACACCTTCCTCACCAAGCTCTACGTGAATTGCAACAAGCTCTCGTACATTCCTCAGAACATCGGACAGCTGCGCAACCTCACCCATTTGGATCTCTCCCTGAACAATCTGCAATATCTGCCTCCGGAGATTGGAATGCTGGTCAACCTGAAGCAGCTGCTCGTGTTTGATAACAATCTTGACAACCTCCCGTATGAACTAGGCTCACTCTACCAACTGGAAATGCTCGGCATTGAGGGCAATCCCATTCCAGATGATCTGAAGCAAATCATCATGGAGCAAGGCACCACGGAGCTAATCAAGCATTTCCGTGAGACTGCACAGGGTAAGTCTGGCCCAGAACTGAGGCTATTCTGCACTCAACTCACAATTTACAGGTCCTGAAGCGCCACCAGAGCGAGACTGGATTGTTCTCGATGAAATCCAAGATCCTACGCAGGAAACGGTAACAGCGCTGAGTTACAACATATTGTGCGACAAGTACTGCACGCAATCACAATACGGATACACGCCAAGCCAAGCGCTGAACTGGGAGAACCGCAGAGAAAACATTCTTGGTGAGCTGCGGGAACGCAATGCGGACATTGTTTGCTTGCAAGAAATCGACCAGGACAGCTTCAATGAGTATTTCAGAGAAGGACTGGCCCACAATGACTACAAGGGAGTGTTCTGGCCCAAGTCAAGGGCGAGGACAATGGCCGAGCGCGAGGCGAAGCTTGTCGATGGGTGTGCCATTTTCTTCAAGAACAGCAAGTAAGTTCAAGCGCAGGTACACTCGGCTGGTGGAGATGCTCATTAGTACACAGGTACATCTTGCTTGACAAGCAGCTCATCGACTTTGCCAACACGGCTATCAACAGACCAGACATGAAGGGAGAGCACGACATCTTCAACCGTGTCATGCCTCGAGACGACATTGCAGTCATTGCATTCCTGGAAAACCGCGCTACTGGCTCGAGGTTCATCGTCGGAAACGTGCACGTCTTCTGGAACCCAGCTTTCACGGATGTCAAGCTCGTTCAAGTAGCCATTTTGATGGAGGGTATTACAAAGTTTGCCAACAAGTGGGCCAAGATGCCTGCTTGCAAAGACAAGGACGTGTTCCGATTTACAAACGGCGATAACGAGGAAGACCGGGAGCTCGATACGACGCAGGAACCAGGGCCTTCGAAGGAGTATTCTGACGGCTCGCAGATACCGCTGCTGTTGTGCGGTGACTTCAACTCGCTGCCTGCTGGTGGTGTTTACGATTTGATCACTCAGGGTACTTTGTCTAGTTCACACAAGGATCTCGGCAGTCGAAAGTACGGCAACTTTACAAGGGACGGCATATCACACCCTTTCAGCCTCAAATCCAGCTATTCGGCCATCAACGAGCTAGCATTTACCAACTACACTCCTGGGTTCGCGGGTGTTCTCGACTACATTTGGTACTCGACCAACACACTCCAGGTGGTGGGACTACTTGGCGACATTGACAAGGATTACCTTCGGCGTGTGCCTGGATTCCCCAACTACCACTTCCCTAGTGACCACGTTGCCTTGTACGCGCAGTACATTGTCAAGGGCCGGAAAGAGAAGAAGGTGCAGGAAGTCGACTTTGGACCGAGCCGAGATCGGGACCGAGATCGTCGGTCTTGAGGGCAAAGCGATTGTCATTGTCGTCGTCGTCGCCGTCGTCAAGGCCGATCACGTTCGAAGCTAGTGGCGATGATTTGATTAGGAATCTGTCAGTAGGCGTGTATGCAGGCGTCGTTTGTCGTTTTCGGGCGTTCGTCATATGCTCGGTGTTCGGTTTTTGCATCTCCTTCGGTCAATTTTTTTTCCCTTTGTAGCACAGAGGGGGTTTGGAATTGATTGAGCAGTCAGTTTCGGTTGGGAGGGGGTTTTGGCGGGCACGGCAAGGTGGAAGGTATGCGGTTCTCTGTCCATCTTGCATTGGGTGCAGGGGCAAGGTAAGGCGGGTTTAGTACACGAATCTCACATCATGTTTGTTGTTCCTGCACGCTCTCTGTCTGGCGTGTTGTCATGAGATGTGCGGCGTCTTTCACTCGACTCTCTTTTGTGCGTGCAGGGTGTGGATGGTCGGTCTTGGGGAGGGAATGGGGCAGGGGGTGTGTTATATTTTTTGGGTGCGAGCGAGCGAGGCTTTGGTTTTCGGTAGTCCAGTATGTTCTGCAATGTATATGTAGCTCTTCAACAGGCCATGTCCACACCGACTTTCCGGGCGCGCTAACACGGGGGGATTGAGGGCCATGGCCTTGGTGCCTGCCGAGTCGATTCGCTGCGAGGAGCGGTTGAGGAGCGTCTCTGCTCGCTTGACCGCAGGTTTACACGTGCTGCTAGCGTCATAGCATTGATCACCTCGACAACTTTCCCTGACACGCACGCTCTTTCCCACGCCCCCTGATCCCTCTCACCAGGCCGCCCCCGTTACGATAGCCTCAGTATTCTTCCCGCATTCATTGACATTGACCCATTCGCCATGGCCGCCCACGCTACCACCGAGCTCCCGCTCGACCCCAAGTACGACGACTACGACTACCCCACAATTGCCCCGACCCCCCAGAACGGCCATCCTGGCCACACGACGCCCGAGCAGAATGCCCAGGTTGCTCAGCTGCGCATGTCGCTCGAGCAGGCCGGCTTCACCAAGAACCTGGACACCCTGACGATGGTATGCTGGTGGCGGTGTGCAGCGAAGAGATGCTGTTGTTGCGGGTGGCTAACTAGCCTCTAGCTGCGATTCCTCCGCGCGCGAAAGTTCAATGTCGAGCTTGCCAAGCAGATGTGAGTTGGCGTTGCCGTCTGGCGTGGGCATGGACGTGGGCGTGAGAACCAACTGGGCTCTACTGACGTGGCGCAGGTTCATCGACAGCGAGACATGGCGCAAGTCGTACGCGGGCGTTGGCGTCGAGGAGCTCGTCCGCACGTTTGAGTACAAGGAGAGACCAGAAGTGTTCCAGTTCTATCCCCAGTACTACCACAAGACGGACAAGGTACGTCTTCCTCGCCATGCTGCACACCGACTCCAATTCTGTACCCCTGCTGACCCCTGCTCAATAGGATGGCCGCCCGCTCTACATTGAGCAGCTCGGCAAGGTCGACCTCACTGCCCTCCACAAGATCACATCCCAAGACCGCATGATCCAGAACCTCGTCTGCGAATACGAGAAGATGGCCGACCCGCGTCTCCCTGCTTGCTCCCGCAAGTCTGGCTACCTCCTCGAGACGTCATGCACAATCATGGATCTCAAGGGTGTTGGTATTGCCAAGGCGACCTCGGTCTACGGCTACCTCCAGGCTGTTTCCGCCATCTCGCAAAACTACTACCCAGAGCGTCTCGGCAAGATGTACATTATCAACGCCCCCTGGGGCTTCTCAGGCGTTTTCAGCGTGGTCAAGAAGTTCCTCGATCCCGTCACCAGCGCCAAGATCCATGTCCTGGGCAGCGGGTACGAGAAGGAGTTGTTGGCACAGGTGCCTGCCGAGAACCTCCCCAAGACATTCGGTGGCAAATGCGAGTGCGAGGGCGGATGCATGCTGAGCGATGCGGGCCCCTGGTGGGACCAGGAATGGGTCAAGGAGCCCAAGTGGGCGAAGAAGAGCGATGCTATTGATAACACGCAACTCCCCGCTCCTACGGATGGCGTTGCTCAGCAGCCACTTGCGCCGGCGCCTGCTGGCACTGTGCCGGCTGATGCTCCCCAGACGCACGCACCCGCTTAGAAGGCTGGTAATGTTCGATTAGGGTGCTCAGATTTTGTTAGGTAGTGGTCAGCAGGGCTGCAAATAGAAGGCTTGCGTATAGTGCGTACCATGGGAGGCTTGGGGTGGAGGTGATGCCCCTGTTGTTAGTTCGTTTCCCAATCGCATACAGGCTGGTCATGATATAGACAGATGATGGTGGTGTTGAGGAGTGGCACCGCAAGTGTAAAATCGAGTTTTGAAAGACAGAGTTTGGATATTTTCTCTGCAACTTTTTTTTTTTTGCCTTTTACCATTACCATTCTGATACAAGAATGCACTGCATGGCTCACCCTCTTCCACCCCTTTATAAGAACACATGCTCACACCTCTCCGTCTTCTCATGCTCATGCTCACGATACAATCTACATTTCACCCCTTTCCACAGCCTACAATCTCCCTTTTCCTTCTTCTTCTTCTTCTTCTTCTTCTTCTTCTTCTTCTTCGTCTTCCTCCTTCTCCCTCTCACCCCCTCACACAACACCCCTCCTCGCATCCCCCAGGCGCAGCAGGCACGCATATTCCCCCGTTCCCTTTTCCTTTCCCTTTTCCTTTCCCGCAACCCAACGTCACCGTGTCCACGACCGCTGTTTCTCACGCCCTCGATGTGTGCAAGGGGGCTTCGGCTGCGATGTGTAGAGGTTTAGCAGGGAGGAGGAGGAGAAGAAGAAGAAGAAGAAGAAGTAGAAGGCTGGTTTGCTAATTTTTTTTGGAAGGGTTGAGAGCAGGGTGCGGGGATGTAAGGGTGTGGGGAGGAGGAGCGCGATGGGGAGGGGGCCGACGAGGAGGATAGGAGTGCTGGTTTGGGAGGAGGGGTGGATGATGGGTGGTGGGGTGCAAGGTGTATGGGGATGGGGATGGGGGTCTGTTGGAGTGCGAGGTGAGCCGTTGTTGCTGGTTGGGGCTGTCGTTTTTGGAGCGTTCTTTTTCTTCTAAAATATGCTTCCTTAGCTATAATTTGTGTGTGTGTGTGTGAGAGAGAGAGAGAGAGAGAGAGAGAGAGAGAGAGAGAGAGAGAGAGAGACTGACTTGACCTGGTGGGATGTAGATATATAGAGCGGGGAAAAGACAACAAGCTTTTTAACTCGAGCTTGTAGAAAAGAAGGAGTGCGTCCACTCTTTCAAGTACACCCCATACGTACCCCCGACTACATCGTGTCCGTCATTGTGAAGCCTAGGAATGTGTTTTGACGTGCTTTCATACACGCCTTTGCCCAAACTAACAAGCTTCCCTTTCCTTTTTTATATGGTGATAACAATCGCCTCGTGAATACAATTTCTAACCTCACTACCGCTTTGTTGTCTTTGATCAGTATGGAACGAATATTGCGAGAAGCGCGCTTTGATCAACGCGATTACCCACAGCTGTAGCTCCATCTTGAAAAGAATAACAACAGAAAATTCGACTTGATTTAAAGATTTGCAATTCATACAGAGCTTTTACTAGATTACCGAGATATAAAAACCTGGGTCATTGGGCACGCATTTAATCCCGTGAGAAAACGGGGGTAGAGGAAGCCGCCGACACCATAAAAGTACAGCCCATATTCCCGATTCCCCGCACTACTCATTGCCCAAGTTGAAAGCCATGAACAAAGAAACGGCGCACGTAGAATACAAACTCAAAAAGAAAGCCCGAAATTAGAACCACTACGCCGTGTTGCTAAATGCACACTCATTTACGAGAGACACAAAGTGAGTCCCGATTGGATTCTCTTTCACGGCTACTCGAAGCACCAAACCTAAGCACGGCATTACTAGATACGGTGCTTTTCCGACTCTGTAGACGAATTAATTCAAAGTACAATGCATTGTTAGAGCGGTTACTGACCGAGTCGCGAGTACAGCATGTACAGCGCCATTTGGTTGCACTCTTGTGTACCAGTGATGGTGACCAGACGCTCGTTGCTGTTGTCCGTAGGTTCGTTGATCTTGATGACACTGCCACTAAGCTGGCGGATCTCGTTGATCTTCGCACCACCCTTACCAATGATGGCACCGACCATGTCGTTGGGAATGAAGATTTGCTGTGTCAGAGGCTGCGAAAACGATTAGCACATGCAGAGGGTGAGGGGTTACTGGGCTTCAAATTGGCAACATACCTGACCTGGCATAGCGACAGGCGCCTGGTTAGGAGCTGCACCATGTGCAACAGGCGCTGCAGCATGATGGCCAGCGTAGGGAGCAGGCTGTGCGCCTTGAGGTCCACCGTAGTGGGCGCGACCAGGTGAACCAGCTCCGTATGGCATGTTAGGGTGCTGCCCATAGGGCCCTGCTTGCTGGGGCTGCCCGTGCATGTGAGGGGCTCCATATCCGCCGTGGGTAGGAGTGCGTTGAGGAGGTTCCTGACGGCGAAAGTTGGTAGGGTGGGAATACTGACCTCCAGCCGGCTGAGGAACGTACGGCTGGACAGACATGCCGCCTGGGACGACATTGGCGGCCATGCCACTGCGGGTTGCGTACTGCGAGGCAGCTGGCCCACCAAATCGCTCTGTCAACTGCTCGACCAGGGTTTGAGCGACATAGTACACCGCAATGTGCACAGCGTCAGCAACACCAAGAACGACCAATGAACGCTCGCCAGAGTTGGGGAGGAGGGTGTCAGATGCGTTCAACTTTGCATTGGAAGCTTCCTGGATTTCACGGATACGTACTCCAGCCTTACCAATAATGGAGCCAATGAGGATGTGGGGAATAAGCAATCGCATAGGGTACGCCTTTGATGTGGAGGTGGATGGGGTCTCGAGATCCTCCTGGTTAAGGGTGCGCACAATCAGGCCAAAAGCTTTGGACACGGCATCGACTTGTCCGCTTACGGTCAAAATACGTTCAACAGCGCCCCGTGAGTAGTCGCTGACGGTGCACTTTGCGCCCGAAAGACGTCGAATCTGGGTCACGTTCTCACCACCTTTGCCAATGATGGTAGCGGCTTCGCTAGTGCCAATGCAGGCGCGCAGATGCAACCAGTTTGTCTCGTCCACCTGTTGGTTGGGGTTGACAGGCCGGCCATTGGCGCCAGCCGTCGACTGAATGGGCTGGGTCTCGAGGATGGCGGGAGCGTCAGGTACGACGGTATCAAGCTGGACGTTTTCTGTGCCATTCTGGGCGACGGCATCGACGGCATCGTCTTCTGGCTTGACGTGGTCCTCATGCTTTATGTCCTCGGTAGCGATGCCCTCGCCCTCGACAGGCTGCGCGACGTCAATGTCGTCGGCGATAGGCTCGTCCTTGACCATCTTATCGAGGGCAGGGCGCTTGGCATCAGGCTGGTCATTGCGGCCAGTGGGCGACGAAGGGTCTTCCAAGGGACGCTTGGTCGAGGACGCGGCGATGGTCGGGGAGGCAGACATATTCACTATCGCGATAAATCTTGCAACGTGCGTAGACACTCTTCACAATCCAGGCGCGTGATGCGGAGATGTGCTTGTTCAATTGATCTCGATTACTTGTCTTGTTATGTACAGCGGGGGCTGTCAAGGAAAGCGTGCTGGTGCTGGCGGCTGGGAAGGGATTGCGAGGGTGCGGTTGAGGGGGCGTGGAGGTGGGATTCGTCGGGTCTGGGACAAGGCTTGGGACGTGCAGGTGGTGCAGTGGTCGGAAGGAGGGCGTCTCGATGAGTGAGAGGCCGCGGGTGCTTATGCAGTGATGCGAGAGGGTCGGGAGGATGAGTGCTCTTGGGGCGAGGTAGACGTCGAGCGACAGAAGAAATTCGCCCAAGTAAAGAAAGCTCTTTCGTCAAACCTTCGGGGAAGCTCAGATGCGATGAGACTAGGTTGCGCGACTTCCTCCACGACGAGAAAACAGCTGGAATGGGGATGGGCAGAGGTGACGCTGCTGAAGGGAGCTGGCTGGGAGAGGCAGGTGCGCGGTGCGAGGTGGAAGCTGCGACCGTTGCGTCTGCGGAAGGAGAAAGCTTAAAGTGGAGATGGTCACGTGATGCAATAGTGCAGCAACGCGCAATGCATCAAGCCTGCTCTCACCAGGACGCAGTAGCGCGAGAGATCCTCGAGTCTGTAACACTTATCAGTGAAAGAGCTTGGGATTGAGTAAAGACGCGTTCAGGGCCCAGCTTGCATCAGATCTAAGACACCACTCTTCGCCCAAACAACCCCAGAACTCGAAAGGCCCCCTTAACGCGCACAAAGTCGCCATGGCGCAGCAGCACAATGCAGTACTGCAGAAGATACGGATCCATGTCGAAGAGGCTGCCAGGCTGCAGGACGATGTGATGGACCTTGACGCGTCCAGCACCGAGGCGCGTCTGGAGCAAACAGTGAGAGAACTACAAGCACGCGTCGAAGAACAACAAGCTGCACTACAGAAGGTGCGACAGCCATGCTTGCCGTGGTCATCTTACGCTGACACGTAAAAGTTGCAACTACGATCAAATGTGGACCTGGAAGATGCTGCATATGCCTCGTCCGACCCGCGACAGAAGCTACAGCAGCTTCTAGCTGTTCAAGAAACGTACAAACGACTCACGCCTACTGTTCCCTTTCTCCCTCCTCAAGATTCAACGCTCCCGTCACTACTGGTAGCACGCATCCTTCACCAGAATGTGCAAGGAACCAAAGACGCAATCAGGAGCGCGCAAGATCAGAGCACTAAAATAGATGCTAGGCTTCGACGCGAAGAAGCTAACCTTCACGATGCTAATCTCCTTGCACAAGCTATGGAAAACCGCATCGCGAGACTGCGCGCACAGCACGAAGATCGCTCGCAGAAGACTCCCGCCCAGCTCGCTCGTGAGTTGATCGCGGCCAAGCGTGCCCAAAACGAAGTATATCATGAAGACATGCGACGGCTCAGTGAAGCCATGAACAACTTCATCAATGATGACCTAGCCGCCATGATTGCAGCTGAAGAACTAGGCGGTCCAGTCGTGGGCGACATTTTAGGTGTAGAAGGCGACACCCTCGCGGCAGGTTTTACGAAGCAGGGTCGTGCCAAATCCACGAAAAAGCCAGTTTCCGACAAGAAGCGCCAACGCAGGATTGACCAGATATGGGGTAACAAAGCAGCTCTTGGGGATGATGAGGACGAACCTCCTACTGAAGCTGAAGCCGCACACGCTGAGATGAGCCAGTTGATTGAGAATCTGTTTGCGACGCTCGCAGGTCCTGGAGGAAAGGCGTACTTCCAACTCGAGAGAGATTCTGCTGCTTCAAGATTTTTAGTCAGAGCAAAGATTGCGCAATTTCATCCGAAAGACGCACGAAAGTTGCGACTGGTCGACTTTGGAAGAGAGCTTGACGAATGATGAAATTACATGGACATTACGTCTGTCCCCCACATGTACCCAATTCCTTCTCTTACATTGTGACGGTCGAAGGAAAGATTTGAGTGTCGCATTTCGAGCGGAGTTGTCAGTGACGCACACGCACCATCTTCTTGGTCTCAATCAGAAGAAGTGAACAATGTTGAAAACCAGTAAGATGTTCAACAGAATACTTGGATAGTACGAAACAGCTATCTCTATGATGACAAGAAGCATACTTTGCGGTAATATAGACTTCCTCTCCTGAGAGCTTCTATCTTTCCAAAACCTGGGGCATTCTTTTTGGAAGCATCCATTTGTGGCGGTGCACGCAAAACCTGTCTAGGGAATCTTTCCACCAAAACGATCTAGCCGAAATACATTCGTATCGAAAGACCTCATACATCTTCGCTAACTCAGCACACGGTGTCATCTTCCCGATCATTATCCCCACACACGGTTTTCTCATCCCAGACCCGACCCCACTCCATGGCAAGCTGAAGCATTTGACCAGGAGTCTGGGCAACGTACCCTGGTCTTGAAACCAAAGCGTTCTCGATCGCCGGCCGGATCTCAGCCGTCATCCCGATACGTAACGTTCGACCCGAGGGCGCTTCACCCGAAGCAAAGCTACATGCCGCGCTCGGCGTTATCAATACCTCTAGGCTGCTGTCACGGCCTCACAAACGGAATCCTCCGAGCCTTATACGTTATGGAGCATATAGTACGTGCAGCAAAGCTTTGGTAGTACTATGAACTAGAACGCATAATGTCATGCCGTGAAGGCACCGAATTGAATCCTTCGGGATACCGGGCTGTGATATGGAAAGTATAGACGCTCTGAGTGTGTCCAGGTACTCCGCTTACTGCCAAGCATGGCCTTTGTGTACATCCAGACTCACGTGAATCCTTCGGGTGGTTCTGGGCATCCCACACTCCCAGGATATACCCCATATTCTTCTCGACGTGGCTCCTGTTGGGTATGTTATCCATGGCTGCCCGAATAGCAGCACGTCAGTGGCTTTCTGCTATCTCGTGATCCATACGTTCCTACTCGCTCTGCATGGTCGTCTGCTCTGTTTACGTCGTGCATAGACTTAGAATGGCGTATCTGTGCCGAAGATGGACCATGTGATTGTGAGGGTGTACGAGATTGGTAAACGCTTGCTAAGCGAGACGCGGATGTTCTTGTGACTTATGTTTCGAGTTGCGCGATGTGGATCTGGTTCTGCAGGTTGATCTTGGGGCTTGAACTGGAAAGAGAGATGCGATGCGAGGAACGCTTGAATGAGTTCACATGACACAGTAATCATACAAGTACGAAATTGAATGTCATGCTTCAAGGTGATTGAGGTTTTGCTACTCTCAAGTTTACGCCTTCAACAAAAATTACGTGCAAGCAAGGTTCAGAGACCAAACTTTACTACTAGTCATTGCACCTTCCGATTGCGATCGTGCTCGTATTGTAAAATTTACACAGTTTGTGTGTGTAAACGAAGCGCCCGATCCAGTCAAAGGAGTGTCAGCATGTTTATTGAACGGTGGTGATGTTCACCAGGGTTCGGATATCGAGCTTGGTTAGGTACCATGGCGCGGAATCATGCGCTCCATGTCCGACTGCATAGTCTCAATAGTCTACATATTTCTTTCATCCAGTCAGATACATGCCGTAAAGTTACAGCGAAAAGAATCCATGACCTATATCGTAGACAACTTCAACACAGTTTACAAGAGTCATGCCCCCCCGGCGTCCGACGACGGATCTCCGACCAAAAAGGTGCAACACACCGCCATCAATCTCCGTCCCTCGACCCTCAATGATCACTATTCATCAGGGCAGTCTACTACGCAATCTCCACCTTCATCTCCAGCAAGTGCAACTGCAAGCCCACCAATCATCGTGAGCTCATGACAGATTTGTCCAGAGCGGTCCGGACGCAAACGTCCCGCATTGCACAGCCACACCTATCTCCTTTACAGCAGTCTCGCCCCGGAGAAGCTTCCGAGTCGCGGACGGACTGATCGCAGCGCGTCGATCTGCAGAACAGTAGCCGCAACTCTAATTCCACCGTTGGCCATGTACCATGGTCTTAAATGCAAAGTTGATTCAGTTAGCACGTGGCCGCGATTTGCGAGGCTAAATGAGTAATGCCCGCTCAGACGTGTTGTGTACCTGTCAAGAATCCGCCGGCGAGATGAGGCTAACGGAGACTGCGCAGCATAGATTTTCTGCATCATGCAAGACGCCGTAGGGCTGCTTCGAAAACTTGGGCTTTGTCGGTAGTTGACTTGACCACATGCCTAATAACTGCTAAAAATTCCCGCTTCGGTGTAATGGACAGAGCTTCTTGCGATTGATCAGATGCGATTACTCGTGTGGCAAAAAAAAATGTATTTTGGGCAGCATGCAAGATGTAAATCTTACTCTGTGAGGTCTCTGCTATCACATGTAAGTCATAGTGAACGCGTATGCATTTTCTTTCCAACGCCTCACTATGTGGAAAAAAGAACCTGGGCCACATCGCCGAGCCGCATTGTGTGGCGAATTGTACGCCACAAGTGTGGCGAGTAAAACGCGTGGCTAGAACCACTGTCTCTTCTTCAGTATTTACACTGTCGATCTTTGCAGATCCATCGTGGTTTTCTCGCTATACATGTCGTTCTAGAGGCCACATGGTATGTTGCAACTGGGCATCGTCTGCGAGCTGAGAATATGTGGTACGCGTCGTTCTGTGTGGGAATGCGCCTTGTGCAGCCTTGAGCTTGGGCAACCAGTGTGGCAAATGCATGTTATCGCATTCTCTCTTCGGCGGTATTCGATGAGGCCGAGAAGGGAACGGTGAGAACGTGCTTGACGAAAGGCTGACGGCATAGTGGAGACAGCTGACTCCTGCGAATCCCGTTGTAGTGGAGAAAGTACCTACCTTCATGTCGTCAACAGCCACTACAGCTGTTTTGACAACGATTTGCTACTCATCTATTATTAGGGATTTCTTGTCGTCCTTGTCATCAGGCCATCTCTGCAGAACTCGCGCCTTGACTGTTTCTCTTGCCCTTTTCCGATTGTGTTGATTCGTGGTGGTAGCAAATAGCAAAGAACGTCAACGTTTCAAGTCGCGACAATGCGGAAGCCATGACATAATGATGAACCGCGTCTAATTTCCTAATGCTGATTGCTCTATACGCTTCGGTCTCATTTGATGCCCTTTCTTTCTTTGCCAGCACATCTCCCGCGCGCGACCCTTCATATATTTTACTCGAAGATACTTTCATGTACCAGTGTTTTAATTCGTCACACCCTTGCTGCAGTATGACATCAGACTGCATACTCCACTTTACTAAGAGGCCTGGGGTGATCGGTCGTCCGTCGGCACGACCTGCCTACCGGCCCCCTCAATTTCGACTAACCCAGGGTCCCTAGCCGAACGTCAGGTAACTGTCTAAATCTAACTTTCAACGTGCGGATGTCGTTCACCAAAGCCGTAATGAACGCCGGGAGGCGATCGGATAAATCGCTGTTGACTTTTAGAGTGACATCGTCTATCGGCACATGTGTTCCTCGTATGTGTGATAGTGGATGGATCACACCACAGGACGCGGGCGGAGGGTGCTGTGTATGTTAGGTCTGATTCGTGCGGAACGTTAGCGCGAAGCGCAGTTGAGTGGATAGCGAATTGTGAGCGAGTCGTGTATAATTGCCGTGGGGTTCACCGTCAAAATTGAAATTCGATGCGCTCGAGGCCATGGATTAGCAACGATAACGCGCAAGCGCCGTCATGATCCTTGTCTGGTAAATGGAAAATTAGAATGAAAAACGAAATTATGCGATTGTCACAGTAGCATGTTGTAAGAGAGGAGAGTTATGAAGTTGTTGCATGAAAGCAAAGACTTTGATTGTATCTTTGCAAGAGGAGCGAGCAATCTCGCACTGCTGCAAAATGCCATCCCTGTGTGTATTCTTTATCCCTAGCCCATTGTGGGACTATTCCTGCTGAACTCCGTACTGCGTGTGCACATCATAATCGCTACTCCTTGTTATGTATCTGAACCCGCTTGTTGCCTAGCAATCTGAACCCGCTGGAAAAAACGCGAAAGGATGTACTAGTGGTATAATGGGTATCGTCGTCGAACCAGAAAGAAGAAAAGTAAAAATATCAACATAAGAAACGTAGTCTCGCTCGGAGGAGGTATATGCTTCCCCAAAACTTTCCCAGTGCAAGAAGCGAGCAAGTCGTATCAACCGACCAAATCAGCAAAATTAGTCTCTCAAGAAGCGTCGGCTGATTTGCTTCGAATGTACGGACAGTACACAATCATTAAGGCGGATTCATCGTGATAGGTATCCGATTTGGTGGAAGAATGAGAGTTTGTCTCTTTGTTGAGACTGAGCGCAGACGTTCAAAACAGAAGGCGAAGCTCATAGCCAGTCGAGTGTACGTTCTCCACAACACTAATGTCCCCATCGACTTGTACATCTACAGGCGTAATATTCCATTCTCGTTTGGCAGAGTGTATTGGCGGTGTGCCAATCTCGTGAAATTCGGCCGTCATATCTTGTTGCTCAGGAAGTGCGTTGACTGCGTCGTCATCCATCAGGATTTGCAACCCTTTTTGATTGACACGGATAGTGCGAGTGACCTTGGTAGGTTCGATGCTGACTTTCATCGCGATCCCGCTGACAAGCGCTTTTACAGTACGTTCCATGAGGTATATAGCTCGAAAGTAGTTGTCATCGGGCTGTTTGCCGGCGATTCGTGGTTGCACAAAAAAGCATGCGACTGCCACTGTTATCAGCATAACGAAAAGTGACAAGGGTGATTATTTTCTTACCTGGCTTTAACATGGGTTCTGGCGGCGGTTGATATGTTTGATCGACGCCTAGAGACTCGATCCAACCAGAAAGGGCATGATCGGCGGAATATGGTCTTTGAACTTTTGTTGGAACGTCAGAGCCTCCGGGTAATTGAACTGCGCCTTTGAGATCGCCCGTGGCCGTTTGTGGAAAACTTCTCCATTCGCCTGAAGTCATACGTGAGGGTGGTTGAAATGGATGCGGGCGCTGGAATCCAGAATTTCGACGCTTATCCGACGGCAAAGACTGCGAGCTCGGGGTCGGCGATACGATTGATGAGCCTCCAGCTTGGGACGCTTGTCCCTCCCACATCGGCGCATCTACATTGTTTTCAATCTTTGGTAGTTCTTGAGGTGTCGTTGTCAACTGTACTGGATGGAGGTCTGGGTCGTCGTTCTGGTCGCTCTTCAAGTACAAGACACTCACAGGCCTAGTAGAGCTGAACATGTCCTGCAAAGAAGCCAACTTGATATGCAAGTCTTCTTCGGCGGGTGCGCGAGCCCCAGAATTGGAGCTCGCTGAAGACATGGACCATGTTCTTTTGTGCTTCGGCATCTTGCCAGGCCTCGAGCTACCACTGCTTCTCGAAACAGATCCACTGCGCTTGCGCTTTCCAAAGTCCTTCATTCCAGACTCTACTTGTGCAATCTGTTGCTTGAGTTTGTCAATAGTCTTTTTGACATGTGCAACGTCATTCGATAGCTTTCGCTCAGCACCATGGTCACGGAAAAGCTTGACTTTGCAGTAGCAAAGCTCAGCTGCAGACTTGCTCGGAGGTGATCCAGGGACTTCTGTAATCAATTCTGTCTTAGCACAAAGTCGAACCGGAATTCCTTTGACGCCTTTGGAGTGACTGAAGTCTGTTGAGAGGAAATTGAAGCGGACAGCCAGTGAGCATTCAGGTGCAGTGTTGTGGACCGGTGTCCACGTTACAGCAAAGCCATCAAATGAAGACGACTCGAGATCAACTCTTGGCCTTCCTTGGACTTCGCCTCCCCCAATTTGGCTTGGATCCACAAATTCGACGGCCTGCAGACGACCACCTCGCTGATGTGCCTCATTAGTTCCACGACCCTCTTTCCATAGTTGCCAGCAAGCGGCAGGGCGCTGTCGCTGTTGCTCGTCTTCAAATGAGATGCGGACAAAGGTTCTGTACTTTACGGGGCCTGGCAGCGCCGTGTTCGGCGCAGTATCCACTAGTGAAATCGAGTAGGCCTGGCCCTTGTTGAGATATGTTACGGGCACTTCATCCGAATGCTTGATCATGGCAGTTGGCGCATTCAAAGTGACGTGAAATCGAAAACTACACGAGTCAGCATTTCGCGCGGCTGTTGGGATGGCGTGATGAAAACGCCAAATATGAAGTGCTGCTTACTTTGGATTAGGCGGAGGGGCCTGTGCGCTTGACGCCGCAAGACTCTCTCCAAAAGACTGGGGCTGCGGTGCAAACCCAAGCAAGGGTGACTGCATCTCAACTTCGGGGACAATGTTGTCCATTGGGGAGTCATCGTGTGATGGTGGTAGTGGCCCATGATCGAATGCGGAGGGTTGGTGAGTGAACTGATGCGGCGCAAAAGACTGGGGATGCTGTGCCTGGACGCCGAAGGGGTTGATGTTATGAAAATGATGGCTTCCGAGAGCGTGAGGATTGAAGCCATGAAGATGAGAGGTGGGTGCACCGTGACCAGCATGCACCCCGCCTTCAGAGGTAGGTAGCGAAAGTGGTGTTCCGAGACCAAAACTGAAGCCAGGCGTGTGCAAATCTCCCGCCTGGCTGTGATAGAGCGTGTTGGTGCCGCCGGGTGTAGGCGTGTAGTATCCAGGAGGCTGGTTTGCAAATGATGTGAAAGCAAAGCTGTTGGGGTCTAACAGAGAGGGCGTAAATCTCCAGGGCTCATTGTTTCCACGTGGTGTTGGGTCCTGGTCTTTCATCTCTTCCAAATCGTTGACATTGCTGCACGCGGGTTGGTTAGCAAAATGGCATAGTCAGGTGTGTTGAGGCCTGGGGTTGGGCGCGGGTCGATGCACCCAAGTCAAGGCGTGAACAACGTACCGAGCGGGATGTGCTACGTCGAGCGCATCTGTGAGGGTGTGGCCGGGGGGGAATGCGACCGAGTTGGAGCGCTGTGCAAGATGCGGAAAGGAAGCCTTGAAAGTCTCGAGCAGTTCATCCTTGGGCTTCTGCGAATTCGTTCTGGGGAGCGGTCAGCCACGACACATCGTGAGAGGTCACCAGCAACACCAACACAACGCGACGCGCGCACATCACAGCACGCTGTCGACATGGACGGCCTACACGGACAGAGGACATACCGGTTGCGAAACATCGCGGAGAAGCTCAGGGCAGGTGCGCAGGTAGTTCTTGCGCATCGAGAGAGGTGATGTTGCGTGGGTCGGGTGTTGGGGAGCCTTAATGACCAGACGGGTGGGTAGACTAAGTTAATGAGACGGAAGAGCTGCCACAAACACGAGCCACAAGGGACGCATGCGAGGGGCTCTTTTGACTTACGGATTTTGGCGAAGACCGCGCGTGGCAGCCGAAGGGTCGTGCCAGGTGAAGGGTCTAGACGGAGACGCTAGAACTATCTGTGCACCCTAATGTAATTTTGCGCGGCCTCAGACGTCGCTGCTTGTTCGCGACACCTTGCTCACAGATCATCCGGTACCCGTCTGCACAGCCACAGACGAGCCGTCGAGTCGCTCGAAGCGGTGCGATTGACGCTGCAGCTGTCGCCATCCCGCATCACAAACGCCAATCCGCTCAAGGGTGCTGGTTGCACGCCGTCCCAGCCCGTCGTTTCTCGAATCCACCTCAACTGCCACTGCGCGCTCATTGTGGCTCGTTGCCTTGTGGCGCTTGACGCCGATTTCTAACACTTCCCGTGTTGGAGAGCGGTAATTTACGCCCAGAGAGGAACATCCCCACCTCCACTATGCCTCGTTTGATGATCCCATACGCCGCGGACATGCTGCGTGTGCTGGTCTCTGTAATGCGAGATGACATGTGCCTAAACAGTCATTTCCATCTGCGTCCCAATACAGCCCTGCTGCCCTTGTCCTCTGCACTTTTCACGCGGCAAAGCTCCCCAGACAGTACGCCCAACCCTGATACTCACCCTTTTCACTACCCCGGCCATTCTCCCCTGCGTATAAACATCGGAGGAGAGGCTGCACCCCGCTCCTGCATTGCAGACCCTCCGCTGGGCGACCAATCCCACAGACAGCCGTTGGCGCGTATCGCTAACAAAATATCCAGTCGCCCGTTGCACGCCAGCTGTACTAAGAGTTTAATTCCCATCAGTCGTTAGCACGATGAACCGAGATTAAGGGAGCTGTTAGCGGGCGCCTTCCCGAAAACGGCACCAACAAGTTCGTTCGGAACCGTCAACGGCTGCCATCACCGTCACAGTGCGTGTGTACCGGTGACGAAAAGAATGCGACTAGCATGAGAGACCAGCCCGCAAAAATATTTTCCGGCATGCACAGTTACATCAACCAAAAGTGCCGACTGGTACGAGAATTCGTTCATCCGTCCGTAACAGTGGTAAACTGCATCATCATCCGGTCGAGTTTGCCGGTAGGATCGGAGAAAGCGACCTGCGGAGCTGTAGATTCCGTATTAGGACTAAGTGTGGCGATATACTTAGGCCAAGTCGAGGAGTGATCAACCGAAGGGACGCGTTGCAGGAACGCTGGAACGGCTGCGATTTGCACATTTATATCCGTAATAGGACTAGATGTGGCGACTCCCTTTTGTCGACGTCAAGCCACTGTGGCAGTGCACACTCACAAAAACGTCGACTTTCTCACCAACCAAGTGCCGGAAAAGAGGACGCGTACTCTTGCAGAAAGGAATGCACTGGAACTGTAGATCATAGAGTGTTGAACCCTTCAATGGTTCGTCTGCTAGAGATCATAGGCGCCGACTCCTGAACGATGCATTAGCCGTGATGAAAATATAGGGTAACTTTAGTGCCACAGACGCCAGATAGGCCCTCCTCTTACACGGAGGTAGAGCCGTGTCATCGATTTCATACCTGTAGATCCTGGCCATATGGACTGGACCAGTAATACCAGAGCATCTTTGGTTTGTGTGCAGTCATATCGAAGTCATTTTACGTCAAGATGCTGCTCTGACACATACTATGGCAGGTGAATAGATCAAAGTCTAGATTGTCTGTTATCCCTTCCTACCACCGCAATCAAGACAGAGGATCCCCCGATAGTATGGACTGTGAATGAGATCATTAATGAAGTTACAAGGCTCCGTTTAATCACAGTGCTCATTGATGTCCTACCAGACTTCATTTGGGCCAGGTGGGTATCAGTCAGGCAAGCATGCAGCCGCCAACAATCATTATGCGTGACCCAGCCGACCACCAATCGCCTGTTTTTTTCCAGCCACCCATGTGAGCAGAAGGTTGGGAGACACCAATCACATTCAGTACAAGAGTTACTGTTGTTGCTTGGGGGATTCGTCGTTCTCAGATTTGAGTAGCCATGTACTACGAGGTACACGAACAAATAAGGCTGCCTTCGCTGGTCATGTATCACTCTGTTTAGGACTACTGCCCCCACACACTGGCGATTGATCGACACGATTCCCTACCGTCTTCAGAGCAATACTGCGGTATGTTCGAAGCTTGTCCACTTGATTCTTTGACGCTAGGGGAGACTCAGACACGCCCAGGTTGCGGGCTGAACTGCTTCCGCTCTTGACTGGTTGCAACTTTCCACTCGGGCTTTCATGAAAGGTTGTCAGAATGCTAGAGCGTGAATCGCGACGATGATCTTGGTTGGATCTGGCGAAAACAGAATTTTGGCTTGAGTCGGAGTTTTTTCGACGCACTTTTCCCATCGTCTGCATAGGACTTGGAATTTTCGATGTCTTTCCTGGTCCAGAATACAAGGTCTGTGGTGAGTGGTTCGTTTCTCCCAGCTGCAACTGAATCGCAGGGGTTGGAGAACTGACCGATGTTGGAGAGTCTAATTTAGACAAACTATTGGGATCTTGGCCCTCATCTCGTGGAGGAAATTTCTCTTCAAATGCTTGGAGGTGATCGTCTCCAGGCTCGAAAGAGAACTGACGACGGCGTTTCTGGTCGGAGCTGAGTTGCGGCTGAGACTGCAGTCTTCTGAGAGGTGAGCTTAGTGTTAAGCCTCCCTTAGATTTAGAATTTTGGTCAATGTCTAAACATTGAGAAGGATTTGACTTCAGCCGCTGCTCTTTGGCGGGATATCCATCAATGCCTTTTTCGGATTCTTGGAACCTAGGGTCTGAGAAAAGCTTCATAAGTCCGTCCACAAAGTCGTCGGCTCTCATACCTCGACGAAGTGCAACAAGCCTGCCAAGTTCTCGAAGTTCGATCAGAGCTTCGCATTCAACTACCGATCCCAACAGTGTCGTTTCGCATATTTTCGCCTCGTCCCGCAAATACTCTCCGGTATTTGAGACACTTTGGTTTTCCAAGTCTTGGTCAGGTTGTAGAGTTTCAACTTGGCCCATCACAGCGAGGTTGTGTTCGCTCTGAACTTTTCGTGACAGAGTCGTTTTTCTGTGGATGCTCGGTGGAGCCCCAACAGGCAAGTGTGTTGGACCAGTGTCCATGAAATGCTGCGACAGGGCAATCATCTGCCTTGACGGTGAGGAGGGGCGATGAAGTCGAGCTGCACCTAATGTTTTAGTTTTTTGTCATGTCTACATTCAATTGGAAGCATACCTTTCTGGACTGTGAATCTTATCTGTTTGTCTATTTGCTTTGGAGAAGATAATTCTGCCGTTGGCGCCAGCTTGCCAGTTGGGATGATATTCTGATGTCTTTGTTGGAAGCCGACTGGGCTTTCCTGTCCATCTGTCACATCCCTGATAACATTTTTAGTTCAGAAAACCTAAATATTCACATAATTCTCACCCAAATACGCTGCTTGCGCCTCGAGCAATCAATGCTTCAAGACGATGAACATTGATTTTATTTAGACGCTCAGACTCAAACCATTGTTTCTCTGCTGTCTCCCAGTCTCGGCATGTTTCATTCAAAATTGATCTTAACTGCTTGTTCTCCATCTTTGATTCACGGTAATCTTCGAAGATTCTGAACAAGCCGCTGTGATATTCCTTTGAGATTGCCTTTGAATAGTGATCTAGCATACTTGAGTAAACGGACTGCAAGGCGACCATTGGGTCAATCGCAGGTTGGTACGACGGCGGCGCGTTTTTGCTCCAAGGCTCAGGAAATTCTGGTTCTCTTGAGGTGTTCTTCAAGTTGTTAAATTTAGAGATGTGTCGCGCAGCTTTGGATCTGGCACTTCGCTGGGGCGTCGACATCTCTGAGTAATCGCTCCGTGTATCTGGTTCCGAGCGGTCGCTTCGATCCTCTGTGGTGGATGGAGTCGATGTCACACCGACTGGAGTTGCAGGCCGACTTCCTGGCAGTATTGGTCGCCAGCTGCGGTGCCAGCGGAACTCAATCGTGTCCTCCGAATTTGCTGTGGGCTCGTCGATACCGAGCTTGAGCGAAGGAGCAACATATTTCTGCTTACTATGTATCTTCTTGTGCCAACCACTGACACCTCTGTTGCCGGGCATAGTATCGCTGGCACGCCTTCGTGTCAAAACTGGTGAAGCTACCAAGAGCACATTGTGATGATTAATATCCATTGTGCTACTGAAGGTCGTGATTGCTAAAGCGTGGGCGAAAGTGGCGCTTTCCTCGACAAATGGGAAGGCTTGGGTTCGCCTGACCAAATTTCTCACTTTCACCGATGAGTTATTCTTCTTTTTCCAACTATGATGCAACAGCTGCTCACAACTCGTGTTTCTGCATGACTTTTTGAGATTCTAAACGATGTCTGTAAGCCACTTCACTGACAATTTATCGTAGAATACTCATTGTGAACCTTGTATATACATGTCCAGTTATTTCGGTTATTGGTCTTAGTAAAATAGAGTAACGTCATTCTTTCTAACGACATAGACAATCTTCTTTCACTGTAGCCCCTTGCAATCATCCCCGGACCATATTGTTTTCACTGTGCAGACAATTACGCATGCAATCATTCAAGCTGCTTCTGATAACATTGGTGAATGCTAACAAAGACACACTTTTGGATTAGAAAGAAATTGAAAGGAGACTAAAGATCATGAGATTGATGCATATCTCGATGGAAATGAAAGCAAAGAAGTGTGATCCAGAGTGATTCAAGACGGATAACTTAAGTAGTGGGACAATGAACTTTATGAAGGTGATAACTAAATATGACCTAGATTTAAAAATGCGAGATGTTGGCCAGAATAGTACGGATAGAAGCTAGGTAAACATCTGCTGTTGCTGAAAGTGAGTTAACCCCAAAAATAAGCTCGATCATCTTACTCAATACCGCGCTCATAGGTATCGAGGAAAGAAAGACATGAATACTTTATACATGGGAAAGATCATCTAGATCTGAATTTTTTAGATAACCGAATGAAATGGTGGGGTCGCAGGTTTCGCAATATAGGTGACGCGGCCTCTTCCTACGACTTCGTACAACACCTACAACCACGGCCATAGACAGCATGGTTCGGACAACAACCACGGCCATGATCCTCGACAGAAGTACACTGAGCATATCAGAATACACCGAGCATGTCAGAATAAACCGAGCGTTCTGATTATTGCTAGCCTATCTTGTTTCGATTACAGCTAGCCGCGTACAATCTCCATCCTTAATTCTGTCATTGACATGAGGGCATCTTGAAGTCGTAAGCTTCGTCGTCACCACACAAGCAGAGGCTTGTTCTAAGCCGCAAAGCTTAGATTGTATCCACTCGAGATGTCGTAGCTTTACTGAAGCTTCGATTGTTTATATTCCTCATATACTTTAGGTTGTTTTGTTTCATTGCCAATCATCATCGCATCTTCACACTCATTTGCCTTTGTGTATTCTAGAAAACTGTAAACTCTCTTGTTCAAATTTATCTCACTATGAAACCCGACTTGTGGCTTCTGGCCGCTCTGTACTTTGGTGGCGCTGTTGATGCCGCTATATCGTCTAACTACACTCGAGCTCTCTTAAGTTCTGGCACTGGTATGTACCTCTTCGATAGACATAGTCTGGTACTAATATTTTTGAAGTTAAGCTAGGTGAATGGCAGGATGCGTATGACAGAGCGTCGGAATTTGTCAATTCTCTGTCAACCACGGATAAGCTTTCCATCGTCACTGGAGGAAGTGCAGGTAACTTTTCGGGTCTCAACGCCCTCGACTCCTCCACCAACCCGATCAACTACTACTTCGTTACTGCATGGCCAGCCGGGCTCTCTATGTCGATGACTTGGGACAAGGATGCAGTCCACGACCAAGGAAAAGCACTTGGTGCTGAGTTCAAGGGCAAGGGTCTTAATCTCGCATTCGCTCCCACTGTCCAACCTCTGGGACGATCCGCGTGGGCCGGCCGCACTGGTGAGACCTATGGCCCTGATTCATTCTTGGCCGGTATCATGGGCGGCGCTTTGGTTGAAGGCATGTCTCTCTCGGGTGTTACACCCAGCGCGAAGCACTTTATCCTCAACGAGCAAGAGACCAACCGACAGGGTTCGACCAGCGGCGGTTTCGGTATGGGTGGAGGGGCTGGAGGAAACTCTACTGGGGGTGGACCGGGAGGAAATGCGCCACCCTCCAAGCAACGCCGTCAGAACTCTGGAAATACCACCTCTTCGTCGAGCGAGGCCTATAACGCGGTAGTTGACGACAAAGCATTTCACGAGACCTATCTTGCTCCATTCTACGATACTGTAAAGGCCGGAATCGGTGGTGCTATGTGCTCCATGCAGCGTATCAACGGTTCATACGGCTGCGAGAACCAGGATACACTTGGACGGTACCTAAAGGTGGAGCTTGGGTTTCCGGGTTATGTGCATCCTGATGCTGGGGCACAGCACACAAGTTTCGACTCTGCCAATGCTGGTCTTGACTACGGATCGTCATCGTATTGGAGCAACTCTACTCTTGTTGCAGGAATCGCAAACGGAACATTCACTGAGTCGCGCCTAAATGACATGGCTACCCGTATTTTGATGGGATATTTCCGCCACAACCAGAAAAACTATCCGGCGCACGCCGGATTTACTGATTATGTTGATGTACGAAAGAACCATGGCGATTTGGCACGTACTTATGCGGCAAGCTCTATCGCCTTGCTGAAAAACACCAATAACGCCCTCCCACTGAAGAACAGGCGCTCGGTATCTATCTTTGGTATTCATGCAGCTCCACGATATGTCGGACCCAACACTGCTTTGAGTGTCATGAGCGGCGTTGGCCCAACAATGGACGGTCATATGGCGCAGGTCGGCGGCAGCGCAATGGCTTCAACGGCTTTCCTTGTTACTCCTGTTCAAGCTTTCTCTGAACGCGCTCAGCAGGACGGATTCATGCTCCGATGGTGGCTGAACGATACTGTGACCACCAGCCAGAGCGGCATGATGGTCAGCAATGGAGCAGGTACCGAGCTTATCGAGACCACAGTTGGTGTGACAGCAGACTCGGATGCCTGTGTTGTATTTATCAACGCATATTCTGGCGAGGGCGGGGACAGGAGCGAGTTAGCAAACGCAGACCAAGACTAGTAAGTACCAAATTCTCTCTGGTATGGTGGGTAGATGGCTAATCCAAACAGTCTTGTCAACACTGTCGCAGACAATTGCAACAATACTATCGTAGTCGTCAACACCAATGGTCCTCGACTTCTCGATCAATGGGCGACCCATGAGAACGTCACCGGTATCCTATACGGCGGACCTCTTGGTCAATCATCCGGCCACGCGATCAATGACATTCTTTTTGGCGATGTGAACCCATCCGGAAAGCCGGTACACACTATCGCGAAAAACGAGTCCGACTACGACACTCGTACAGCTATCAGCGAGGAGTCAGACATCTACTTTGAGGAAGGTAACTTCATCGACTATAAGTACTTTGACCAGAAGAATGTTACTCCTCGATATGAGTTTGGGTTTGGTCTCTCGTACACGACCTTCGAGTATGGCGAAAGCCTCGAAGTTTCTCCTGACACTGAGAAACTCACTAGCGAATACGCTACCGGTGCGCTCGCTGTCGGTGGCCGCGAAGATCTCTGGGACATTGTAGCAGAGGTCAGCACGGATCTGAAAAACTCTGGCGACATCACTGGAGCTGAGGTCGCGCAATTATACGTCGAGTTTCCCAGCGCGGCTGATGAGCCCGTAAGACAGTTGCGTGGATTTGAGAAAGTCATGCTTGAGCCTGGTATCACAAAGAAAGTGAGCTTTCAGCTGAGGCGTCGCGATTTGAGCATCTGGGACGTTGAGGCACAAGAATGGGCGATTGTTAGGGGCGATTACACCGTCCATGTTGGTTCCAGCAGCAGGGACCTGAGGGTCTCTGGTACGCTAACCGTCTAAGTGCCGGGTGTCTTGGTAGACTTTGCGAATACGTCCGCGTCATGTATTGAGTAGCTTCATTACCTTGTAAATTAGAATAGATATAGAAATAGACACTCTTTTGCTAATTATTTATGGTTGTGATCTTATGAAATTTGAAATTTGGGACAACCTTCATTCATTCACAGCCTGTATTGAGCACTTGAGAAGTTTACAAAGCCGTGAAGATGGGGGGTTGTGGCATGGGGCTTAGGATTCCAAATATAGAGTATTCATAAGCTTAGAGAGTATCAGACACGTAAGTTCCGCGCAAATGCAGTGGAGATGGGCTAGGGAGAAAAACATATGTCCATGCGATGCGCGTTTGGCTAGCGATAACGCGAAATAGTCTCCAGCTCCAAATGCGGCTAAATTGAACCAACCTTATTCCCGACGCGTCGTGATCACTTCTCCTACTGCACCTAGTATTTTCTAGTGGTTTTGAGCATCTTTCGCTCCCTGAGAAAGTTCTTTTGATAGAAATGTTAACAACTCATGTATTTCTGAGCATACTGAAATGAAAGTGACACGTTTTGTCTGGGTTTGAGTATCGTCTCATCACGAACCACAAGGCGCGTTCTCAGCATTCAAGATGGCCACGCACATCTCTACATTGACGATCGAACAAGACACATGGGGTTCTTTGATTCCAATACACACGACTTCTATTGTTTTGTCTATCGAGATCACAGCTTTCTCGCCATCGAATCCAATCACCACAATGTTGCGACAGCGCGCTTCCAACTGCACGTCTCACCCGTCTTTGAACTAACCTGAGGCACTCTCAAGATGCTTTGATACACCTCCGCACGTCAGATCACATCTGAAACTTCGACAACGTCTGTCACTCGTCTACGAACGACAACTGACATGCCGGAATCATTGTTTTCCGATGCAATACCAAGTTTTCTTGGAATTCTCGTTTCATACCCAGGCTGTAACATACGAGTCGCAATTTCGACTCCCCAGCCTGACTACTCTAGGCAGAGCCAAGATAGAAGGTTAAATGGGTTGATGGCCCGTCAGTTTGGGGGGCTCTTTATTCCAAGCGTCTTCTCGCAAGTTGTGATACTACTCTTTCTTGTTTATCTTATAGTATTTTTTTTAACTTCTATACCCTCCTAGGTCGCTGGACGCCGTTCAAACCAATTCATCACTTTAAAACTACTCATTTATTCATTAAAAATATTTCAGTAAAGATGAAGGTCACCACTCTCCTCGCCACTATCTTCTCCATCGCTGCCTTTGCCATCGCTGCGCCTATTTCAAATGAGGGTATGTTTAGGCCGCTACGCCTTGGTCTTCACTTAATATAATACTGATGAAATCCCAACAGAAGTTACAGCGCGCCAGAATCACGGCATGTGCGTTAGCTCCGCGGCTGGCCAGGTTACAGAGATTCCAAACTGCTAGGCGTTTTAGACTCATGCTGGACGAACGCTATATGTGTTGCCACAATTATTTAGAAAAGACGACAGCAGATTGTAATCAATGAACGTTATGGAATATCGGACGGCTAATACTATTGCTGTTATGTGCATCAAATATCACATGGTGCAAATACATGGAGTTCAGGATTTATACCATAAAATGCTGGTAGCGGGCAATAAATATTGATTGAATTTTTCACATTCATAGGAGCAACAGACAATGTTTTGGTTATTGCAGAAGGAACATACATGTTGAACCACTCAATCTACACAGTCACTGTCACGCAACACATCATGAAAATGTTCGCTCCGACTCTCCTTCCAACACGTTCTAACCTTATCATGCCTACCTCCGAATATCATTGTAGCAACTCACTACGCTATCACAATCTGGGACCCGCTCACAGCGTCCCCACTGCCTCCAATGCCCCTCATCCCCGTGCTTGTTCCGCCCATTCTTCAAGCAAATCTCTCCCTATTCCTAACACCATAACTATGAGCCCCTCAACCCTAACCCTCCAACTCCCCTTCCTCCTCCTTACCCGCAAAGATCTCCCTCTCCTCACTCCTTCGAACCATCACATCCAGCCCCTAGAAATCATCCACAACGCATTCTCTCAATTCTGCCCTGATGTCCCTACCCTCATTTGGCCCCCTAAACCCCCCTCCTCTACTTCAACAACACAGCGCAAAGCCCAGCAGAAGAGATGGATCGAAATCTCCCAAAGCAATACCTGGGTCCTGCGTCTCGTTCCCTCGCCATCTCAAGTGTCCAGCAACTCCACCCCCATCGGCACCGATATTGGCATTCTACCTTGCTGGCGAGATGGCGACACAACACTAAGTACGAACGAGAAAGCCCGTCTCAGAGCATACAAACCATACACGTGCGCCTTCCTTCTCCAGCGATTCAACATCCCTCTTGACCCCTCTACCCCTTCTTTCCAAGCTTTCGCCAATGAAACTCAGAAACTATGTGGTGTGCTACATGTGATAGACTCATGGACAGACGAGGTGCCGAAAGTGAGCGGATTGGCAAAGTGGTTTAGTGTTGTGACGACAGAGAGGTGCTGGATGGGCGTTTCTAGCGTATCGTCATCGTTTCGTTCAGGAACACATGAATATGGAGGAGATTATGAGCATGCTGAGTGGGAAATAGAAGTCCTACGGAAAGTACTTGTTCTAATGACAGCATTTGAAAAGCAGATGACCATGCTTGGGACACCAACGGCACAGAGGGAGTTTTGGTCATTGAGCCGATTTTGGGAGTATAGGCAAGTTCGCACACTGGGGAAGAGTGGTGGGCAGAAGGGGAACATATTTTCCCAGCAGAGTGAATCGATTTGGAATACTGTCCTCTACGCTAAAGATACGCAATTTAGGAAGTTAATTGGACAGATGATGAGATTTGAAGACAGAGGACGCCGACTTGGTGTTAGCTTCTCGACAGCAGGAGAAAGAAATGAGTTGTCATCGTCTGTGTCGAATATAACATTCCCTTCCCATCGAAGTACCCTCAATCCAATGGAAATAATCGCATACACGTCGCTCATTGCCTCTTTGCTAAATCTAGTGTACACAATACCGCTCCGCACGCTTGTCTCCAGGGTACAAAGCTTCCACAAGCAGACCTTCGCGCCGCTGGATGGGTTTAGAAACTTCCTCGCAGATGTGTTGGGTACAACGCCTAGCACGGCGGTGTTTTGGATGGACTTTTTGACACCTTATTATATCGTTGGTTCTGCAGCGGCGACCTTGGCACCAGAGAGCTCTCTAGCTCATCCTCCTTTGCGTAAGAACCCCTTTGCCCCACTCCAGACTCACATTCGAAGCATGCTGGTTAGAGAGCGAAAGTACATACCAATATTCATCGAGCGGTATGCTCGCGCAGGTGGGTTTGCGCCGACCTCCGGGGTGGGGGTACGTAACTTGTTACTGGCGGAAAAGCGATCACGGATGTGTATAGATCGAAAGAAAGGAACGAAGGAAAGGAACGAAGGAAAGGAAATATGAGCGCATGGGAAGTGAGGATGTAGAGGATGCAGAAGCATTGAAATAGTGGATAGTGTTTCAATGTTTAGGAGTTTTATAATACCACGCATCAATACTTGAATTTCAAGAAACTTTGATCACTGAGTCAGGAAAAGCATGCAGAAAGTGTCATCGTACTGGTGTTGAGTGTAGAACGGCGCTGAAGCGCACTTTTGGTATTCAGATCACGTGTATGTGGTGAACGCCGTCACAAACAACGTAGATGAATCTTCTGCCAACTATGATACAAGGCCTTTACGCCCCCAGTCTTTTGGGATATGAAATACATTATGAGATGGTACAAGAGAGGCTTCATGAATCGTCGATATTAACCAGAGGCTTACTCGATGAACGACTTGACGTCTGCGAAGAGTTAGCACGCGATGATTCAATGCACTGAAATTACGGGAGACTCACTGTTCAACCATCTGATGTACTCCTTTTGCTCCTTGTGGTCTATGTAGTCAGGGATGAACAGAGCCAGGCGGGTGTTGACGCCACGCTCCTCAAGGTACTTCTCGAGCAGGATCTGGAGGTCCTCGTCGAGGTTGTTGAAAGGCGGGCCCGTATACAGCGTCCGCCTCGACCAGTCCTTCTCGGCAGAGGTAGGGTCAGCCAAGTCGGCGGAGGGGAAGTAGTAGAGGTCCTCAATCAGGAAGTCGCCGTCCTGGGCCGTGGCCTCGATGGCAAGAGCGCCCTTGCCGGGACGCTCAATGCGGATGCTGGCGTGGGCGGGGAAGCCTTGGGCGTTGCTCTCGTCATCGTACTCATCTTCGAGCTCCTCGCGGTCGGCGGGGGTGGCGTGGTCCTCGGGCGCAACGCGGATGTTGCCGTCCTGGGTCCTGCCCTTGCTAACTGAGCCCTTTGTGTTTGCGCCGCCGGACTGTGTCTCGATGTCGATATCCTCGTCGAACATGGCATCATCCTCGACCAGATCTTCACCCTGGGCATCGCTGTTGAGGTCGGCGGTGGTGAAGGTGATGCGGATCTTCTCGTCATTGAACGTGCGGGTGAGGACGACTTCCTGGTTGCCCGCCTTATCCTCGAGCTGTGCTCATTGTTAGTCAACCCACATACACAGAAATAATCGAGATGTGCGCTCATACCTCAAAGGGACTGTTCTCAAGGTACTCCTTGATGTTGGCCGACAAATCCTCGTCCTCCTTCACGTCCTGCTCCATGGAGATCTCGCTCTGGAGCTTGGCCACAAGCTCGTCGCTGACCCCGCTGCTCTCCTGTTTCCGCACCGCCGAGGCGTGAAAAGCCGCTGTGAGTCTTGGGACTGCCTGCGCCCATGCTGGCTGGAAGGCAGCCGTCTGCCTGAGCAGTGATGGCTGCGGGCGCACACTCTTGGTGGAGAGGCGGGCAGCAGACCGCGGCGCCGTGCGGGCAAGATTGCGTAAGGCAAGCATTGTATATTCTCTGCAAGGGGTATTGAATTCGAAACGCAAAGTGGCAATACTGAGACTTTGAGTTGTCAGAGTTCGAGCGTTTACAACTTTTGCGGGCAGCGGTAAAATCGCGTCGATGTCACCGTCACGTGACCAACATATCGCGGCGTTTTTCTATTCACGACGCCGACCAAATTCACGTCACTGCCGCTATCGGCTCGCGACGACAGTCATTTGTCCAGCGTGGAATTTGCTACCAAGACAGCGCCTATAGTTTCTCTGGGTCAGTCACGAAGGACAGGGTACATCAAGGACGCGTTTTGGACCATTGTTCCCTTTCCTCTTTCCCACTACGGTTCCTTGGAGCTAGAGCAGTACTTGACTACTCGCCCAAAATTACATCCATCATGGCTACCACAACGACAGAGAAGAAAAAGGTAAAGGATATACACACACAAAACATTAACGCAAAGATTGATCCAATACAGGCGACTGCTCTGCGGTCTATCATCGCCGGCGCAACTGCAGGAGCTGTAGAGATATGTAAATGGTCCATGCCCTTGTCTGTCCAAGCTTCGACTAACCACAGCACACAGCAATCACATACCCCGCTGAGTGTACGCAATTGCACAATCCTACCACACAAATATTGCCTCTGACCTCTCGGTAGTCGCAAAGACACGATCACAACTCAACAAGAGATTGACAGACGGCAAGAAGCTACCATGGCCGCCGTTTGGCAAGCAGTGGTACGCTGGGTGTACCACACTCATAATTGGAAACTCGCTCAAGGCTGGCATTCGTATGTGGATCGAGTCGATTATGCCAAGTCTCGAGACTCACTGAACGTGCAGGATTCGTCGCTTTCGACATGTACAAGGATATGCTAGCAGACGCAGAAGGCAAGATCTCAGGCCCAGCAACTGTCATAGCAGGATTTGGTGCAGGAGCTACCGAGTCTTTACTAGCAGTGACTCCGTTTGAGAGTATAAAGACACAACTGTAAGTTCAAGTGTCGCCTTGTCTTGCGCTACTCTGATAACTTGCGCAGCATCGACGACCGCAAAGCTGCAAATCCACGCATGCGAGGCTTCCTTCACGGCACGAGAATCATCGCACAGGAAAAAGGTATACGGGGCTTCTTCCAAGGGTTCGTCCCAACAACAGCGCGACAAGCCGCCAACTCAGCGGTCCGATTCTCAAGTTACACTTCACTCAAGCAGCTTGCGCAATCATATGTTACACCAGGTGAAAAGCTCGGAGCCATGAGCACTTTTGGACTCGGAGGTCTTGCTGGTATCATCACTGTTTACACGACCATGCCCATCGATACAGTCAAGACGCGGATGCAATCGATAGAGGCTAGGAGCCTGTACAAGAATAGCTTGGACTGTGTTGTCAAGATTTTTAAGGAAGAGGGTGTACTTACTTTCTGGTCTGGAGCTGTACCACGACTGGGTCGACTCATACTCAGTGGTGGTATTGTATTCACTATGTAAGTTCATGTCGTCTTTTAAGAATTGAGTATGCTAACAGTGTTTAGGTATGAGAAGTCGATGGAATTCATGGACAAACTTGACCCCCAAGGTCGATATATTTAGATTACCTCACTTATCAACTCGATCTTCGTTTCAATCTGGCCATTTGCTTTATGACCGGAGCCCTCTCCACTGACGAGCGGCGGCGATCTGACGAGAGCGATCAAGCGAAAACTTAAATTATATATAACATTATGAGATAATGAGTTTGGACGACACATAGACTTCGAGATGGAACCAAATTCTAGTGCAACAACAAAACTACGATGACAATGAACAACTTGTTGTATCAAGCATTTACACCTAGTAGATGTGAAGCATTATGATATACGTTTCTCGATAAAGACCTACATACTTCAGTAACGACGAGGTTATTCTAAAATATAGCTAAGTTACAACAATGATTTGAACGTAGCCACAGTGTCAAGAATACTCTTCCGACTGTCGATCCAGTTGCCTCCCTCCAATAGCTTCTTCGCCTTATCACTATTGATCTTCATCCCTCCATTCTCTTCAACTTCTGCATATCCCTTTCCTGGTGTACCCTCTACAACCCTAGCAATGAGTTTCTCATCATTTTTGAACTCCTCGCGTAGAATATCCGCCACAGCCTGCGAGTGAGTGAAACCTCCGCTAGCAATGTACCGCTCGCCATTCGTCTCTTCAGGGTGCTCGACCGCATACCGTTGCAGCTGGGCAACGTCACGGACATCAACTGATGTTGGACCGGCAGGGCCAGTAGGGGGAAGCGGGGCGCCAGAATAGACTTCAAAGATTGGCTGAATCGTCTCGCCTACTGCGTCAGCCGTCTTGGGTGCGACTAGAGGGGGTCCAACCACAATACTACGATATGATTAGTTCGAAACTTTGTGTGTTGAGTAAAGAGCTATGTGTACTTACACAGGGTTCACAGCCGTCATACTCCACGTTGGTTTCTTCTCATCCCTAAATGCCCAAAACGCCTTCTCCCCCGCGGCTTTGCTTGCCACATAGATGTATGGGCCCGGGGTTTCTGTGCCTTTTTCTGAACACAATTGCTCTGCCCAGTTATTCCAGTCTTTCTCTGTGTATGTGTATGGCGGCGGGTTTCCGCTCATGATTGCAGCAATGGAAGACAAAAGTACTACAGACTTCAACTGCGGGCCGGCGCCGAGGGCAGAGTAGAGAATTGTACGTGTACCGTTTACAGCTGCGTGGAGGATAGGAACGGGATCAGTAAAAGCAAAAGAAACGGGGCTGGCGAGATGGAGGATCGCTGTTACGCCTATATAGTATTAGTCTTGAGACTCATAGGTGAAAATACAACACCTGGTCGTACCTTGGACAGCTTTATCAAAGGCACCATCGACGGTAATATCTGGTACTTCTACGACTTGGAAACTCCCCACATCGGCATACTGTTTCAATGGCCCATCAATGAGAGCTTTCGCGGATGCTACTTTGCGTACTGTGCCGCGGACAGAGTAACCGTGTTCAAGGAAATGATTTGCAGTCTGAGCGGCGATGTAGCCATTCACTCCAGTGATGAGAATCAGACCTTTAGACATGGTGTCGGGTACTGAAAGTTTTGGATGTGATTTGGTAAGAAGTGAAGTAGTGTTGTATTGATCTATTGAATATAGGACACTGGATATATCTATTTCGAAGCAAGAAACTCATTGAATATATATGCACCGCTCTTCTCAACCATCTATCAAAATGCAGTTCTGACGATGTCTAAGCATGATGTTCTGTCCGATTCGGTCAGTGAGACGGATCAGTAAACACAAGTATTGACTAAGCGTGAGTACTAGGAAAGATGCAAAAGCCGAGGAACATCAAGGGTTAGTAGTGTGATTACTATTCGCGCCAAGCAGATCGGCGCAATGTCTACGCGACTTGTATGTTCTACAATGAATCTACTTTGTAGCATAGATGGGGGAAATTTAGTAATTACTAATTGACTAAACCTATCAAGGTTAAATCTAGTTATTTAGTAATTACTTTTTAACTGAATCACATCCAAAAAAAACTTCCGTGATTAGTAATTACTAAATTTCCCCCATCTATGCTTTGTAGTACGTACGAAATGTAAACCGGGAGAATAATTTGACCGCACGCCGACATTTTCCCTTGAGCATATATCCAAGCCCGCCGGATAGATTCATAACATCGTCAATTCGTATTTCAAATCGTATCAGCCAAAAGTTTATTTAAAAAAAAAAGGCTCTATCGCCCGATAGACTTCAACTCTAGCCACCTCGCCGGCGGATAGCACACCATGGTCAACCCCATCGCAACCGGTAGCCCCAAGTCCGCGCCGTTCCCTACCAGCGCGGCAATTGGCCCCGTAAACCACGTCTGATACATGCAAAGTACTGCACCCACCCATCCCACTATAAATGCAAACAGTGCCGCAAACCCGTGTGGAAGCAAATCCTTGCGGTTCCACATCTCCCAGTCGAAGCTCCCCTTGCGGAAAATGTACTCGTCTTGAACCGTCATGGTGATCCAAATGATGGTCCAGTAGCCTATTAGACTCAGCCAGTTGATGAAGATGGCAAATAGATTGTCCCGGCCTGCTATGGCTACAATGGTGAAGATGACACAAGAGAAGGTACTCCAGATGGGTCGTGGGATCTTTGCAAACGGCGCGCCAAGTTGTTGCCAATTCAGCGCCGCGGCATACGTGCCTGGAATATTATTTGCAGCGATGCATACGGCGAGGATGACGCAACATACGTTTCCAAAGGCACCCAGGGGCCAGAAACTCTCTACGACCAGCGCACCGATGCCATCGTCGTTGAAGGCCTGCTTCCATGTGGGATTGAGGAGGAGCCCGGACCCGAGGCCGATGCCCAGGAATTCGATTATTAGCTTGCCCATTGTGATGCCGCCGGTTGTTGCGAAGAAGGTGCCCCAACGGTTAGTGGAGGCGGGGAAGTATACGACGTAGTCTGCTGAGGCTGAGGACCAGCTTAGTGGGCCCGAGGCAACGAGAAAGAAGTAGGAGAGACGGTTGCCATGGAGGACTGCGCCGGAACCGGAGGATGGGGTGGATATGTCGAAGTGCGGGCCTGCGACGCCGATGAGGACGAAGAGGACGAGGACGGTGGGCGCCCAAACGAATCTTTTTTGAGAGTCAATCAATAAAATGCAATACAGAGTGTGATGAGAAAGGGAGGTTAGGAGGACGTACTGCTCGAACTTGTAAAACCACTTCATGCCAAAAAATACAACGACCCATGTTATCAACGCCACAATGACGATACCAACAATGACAGACATGCCATTTCCATTCACAGCAGAGAGAATCAGTCCCCCGACCAGACAGTCGATGAGTCCGTAGCCGATTTCAATGCATAAATTGAGGACAACGCAGAGCTTCGAGGGCCACCATCCCATAGTGTATTTCGCCACGTTTAGGGTACGGAGTCCAGATCTAGGCCCAAAGGTGGAAATGTAGCCTGTGCATGCTGCACCAAAGATCGTACCAAACATACATATCCTGTGTTTGTGTTAGCTACTACTTTTGAGTCTAGGTAGATGCATCAACACGTACAATATCGAATCCGTAAGTCCTAACCCATAGCTTACAGGCCCCAAAACACCCAACGTAAGTTGGTTCGCCGTGCAATTCATAGAAAACCATCTACCACCCGTCGATCAGTCACATGACCTTATTTTCTTTGAATAGTTTGCCAACTCGGGATTCCCACTTACATGGTAAACATGTGTATGTAATCCCGAAACGCCATTTCCCGCTCACGAACTTCCTCGGGAATCCTCTCAATGCCGCGCACTTCAACGCCGCCCAGGACATCGAGTCTGTTGCATAAACGCTTGAAGATATTAGTTTGCTCCTTGACGCCGGGCTCGAGAGATGTGGTACCCATGGCGGTAATGGCGGTGGATCGCCTCTCGGGGTTAGTCATTTTATCAGTGAGAAACATCGTGGCTTTTTTAGAGGGAGATTTCTTTCAAAAGGACGTTTTTCACAAAAAAAGATATCACAATTCATCGAGGAAAGAGACGGTGCAAGAATTGAGAGACAAATCGAACCTATCCGCACCAATACAGTTCTAGGAGTAGAGTGGAAAAGAGAGAGGGAGAATGAAAAAATTTCACGCAAGAGAGTCACCCTATACTCCGATAGCCTCCGAGATGATACCGTTTTCCCACACCTGCATCCAGCGTAAGGCTAAAGAAAGTCTTCTATATCTACTCATGTAAAAACTACGCGAGTAGGTGCCTACTTTCTCCAGTGTTTAAGGGCCCAGTGCCAATGTCTAGCTTCGATTGGATTAATAAAAGTGGGACTGTAATGAGGCTCCGGCCTCATGTTTGACCGGAAGATGGATGGGTATGGTAGCAGGTTTTTACTCACCATATAATCGCACTCATCATAGATTATACTTCTCATCGTGCGGCTCTAGGTTCATGGTAATAGTTTGACCCAATCTAGTCATTTTCTAGGCGCAATGACATACTTCGTTCCTTTTTCATGGATAGGGACTAGAATCGCATTTTTGCCAATGTGTGGTTGCGGGGAATGCGCCGTGCGTATTTAGTGGCGCTGGAAGGCCAGATTAGGTGGTCCTCTATTTTTGGACGTGCATTTTACAAGCGAAAGTAGGGGTCCGTCATGGGTGTTTGAATATCAGTTGTCACTGCGATATGGTCTCCGTCGATGAGGCATGAAATTTGCGAATGCTTGAAACTAACGGCCTAGTTTCAAAAAAGTTCAGAGCCATTTGAAACGAGTTGCGAAATCTTTTTCAAATCGGAGAACTATCTACGATTTCAGAACCCCGCTGGCACGAAAATGAAAGGCGGTGTTGAAAGTTCCGATTATTTTTAAATCACTGGAGTTTTACTTCAATTTCCTGCATATATCTGGTTATATATATATGTGAATTTTATATTGGTGTATGACTAACTACGTACAGGTGTCCGATGATTGACATGTGTTGTGTGCTGTCTACGTTGGATGTGTCGCATCTTGTGCCGGTAAGTGAGAGCCCAGTTATTGTTGTAGGTAGAAATAGTGACCAAAGACTTTAATCTCTTGGTAGTTATGATACTCGTGGACTGATTGGGAATGAAATATTCGAATATCGAACCAATGTTGGCTTGTAAAAGCGCAACTGTTTGTATACTGCAAGCATTGGGATAGACGAATTCAAAAAGCAATCAGATGGTATGATTGAAAGGCTAATAGCGTGTACGCATGTGAAGAGTTCCGTCATTTTCCTGCAAGCAGAAATTTGAAAGTGCTTGTTATTCGCGCTACTCGCTGATGTGCAAAGTTCTTAGACGGCAAGCTGCTAAAAGACGATAGTCTCATCAAAGTCAATTACGTCAGAGTTGCTTCAAACCAAAAAAGTATAGACTGTGTAACCTGCCCTTTAATTGAGAAAAGATGGACAATGTTGCATGAACGTGGCAAAGGAAAAGATGCCTGTTGCTCAATTTGTGAAAACGAGATGTGGATATGTTTGAAACAGTAATATGGAAGCACCGTGAGTGCTGACGTGATCGATGAGCGAAGTAACTAAGAGATAAAAGAATAAAGATCGGCCGAAATGTCGTTGCGCCTTCCCAATTGAACCCCCTAACCTCGGCGAGCCGCAAG
This sequence comes from Mycocentrospora acerina, assembly GCA_022701365.1. NCBI lineage: Eukaryota > Fungi > Ascomycota > Dothideomycetes > Pleosporales > Mycocentrospora > Mycocentrospora acerina. Next base: position 866,333 of record JAKUHH010000201.1, read on the forward strand.
GAGTTTCGTTCCACGAATTTATGGACAGTTGTTGAAGATTCTGCTCGTTTACTCGGCCCTGAAAGTAATTAGTCGAGCGTCAGAGAAATTGCCGGTCCAAAGTCCGGTTTGCAACCACACTTTCTTAAGGGGTCCTCATCGGTGGTCTCTGGACGTCCAGCTGAGCTCTTCTATGTTGGTTCCAGCTCTTGGTTTTGCGCCACCTTATTGGCTATCCCCCCACCCGCTATGCTGATCTGTCACGTCGTGCAGGCCATAGAATGGAGGGGTGGAAGGTTTCAGGGTCAAATCTAGTCAAGCAACTGCGCTAGGGCGATCGTCGCATTTGTTCAAGCGGTACACGAGTGCATGGCATTGCTTGATTGATCTTTGCTCTTTTTTTGCTTCTTCCCTTTTTTGTTGCGGTCGTTGAGCCGGTGTAGGAGACGTGGGGAGTGCCAGCCGCCACGGTTACACGCCCTGTCCACCTTGCGCATCGGAAACGGGCGTGTTCGAGGCCCAGCGGTCGTAGGATTGCCACATTCGCAGACTAACCGCAGCTAAATTAGCCGGACAAATAAGCTTCTTGGCTTTCAGGAACGTGTGCAGGCCGGACCGCGACATGTCACTTGCGTTGAATCCTATCAACTTCCAGAAAGGACCCCACATCATTTTGATCGCATTTCGCGGTCCCCGGCAGAGCCCTTATCTCTTTCAGCTCTATGCACCCGCTGCAAAGGGCCAAACATAAACCCCCGCTTGCCGTGTCTAGAAAGGCGCAAGGGATAGTCCAGGGGGTGTGCATGCTGTGCATCAGGTCCCAAGCGGTATCGTCGGTTGGTTCTGACTCTCTCCTATCCTATTTGGGGAATATATGGGCTGAGGGGTCGTATCGACGGGTCAATCTTCGTCGGCCATAATACTCGAGTCCTGCCACCTCCGTTCACTCGCCGTTTCCTTTGCCGCTTTCTTCACTTCGCAACCCGGGTCCTTTTTTCCTGTCGCTCGTTAATACTGTCGCTCGCTATCCCGACCGTTATGCAATCATGATTCCCAAGGGCCTCCGTTTATCCTTCACGCATCTCTCGTTTTATGTATTCACATTTGTTATTGTGACGCAGCTATGGTCCATATGGAGGCAGTCAACCAACAACTATCTGCCGTTCAAGGCAGGAGATTGGGAGTTTAATCCTGATTTACACGCCAACATACACACGCTCAGCCACGAGCAATGCGACGTTGCGTTTCCAGAACTGTACTACAGCCTAGACCAGGCGGTGAGTCGGCGGCAGGGACGTAAGGTGCATATCCAGGACATCGAGATTGCCGAAGGCAGATGCATGCTGCGGGTTATGATCCACAAGGGCGAGGTATGTACCGGTTCAGCATCTTCGAATCGCCTGCTCACAACAGCTGCAGCTTTTTGTCGTCGACTCTGGGAAGCCTGAACAATGCTACGTGACCAACGGCAACGAACGCGAACGCATCCTCGGTACCCTTGCACAGATCGACCGAGCCCTTGTTGGATCTCCACTTTCGGATCCCTCCGTCCCCAACATCGAGTTCTCTCTTGCCCTCGACGACTTGCCACGACGGTCCAAGGGCAAAGGAACCTTTTTTGGATATACGAGGAAGGAAGGGCGTGAATATGACGATATCTGGGTTATGCCCAACTTTGGATTCTGGTCATGGAACTACACTCATGCGCCTAGCTGGAATAGCATCCGGCGGGAGATCGAGGTCCAGGAGAACGACATGCCGTGGCACAAGAAGGATCCACGTGTAGTCTGGCGTGGAAAGATCAAGATGGCAGAGCTGAGGAAAGAACTCGTGCGCGTCAGCGACGGAAAGGAATGGAGCGACATCAAACCCGTCGTCATCAATAACGCGACTGACGAGCACACCAAAGACGTTATGAACCTGCGCCAGTTTTGTGGATATAAGTACACTGTGCAAACCGAAGGCACATCTTACTCTGGCCGCCTGAAGTACCTCCAGCTCTGCCGCTCCGCACTCATTACCCATCCACTCGAGTGGCAAGAATTCCACACCCATCTAATGCGTCTCGCCGGCCCTGATGTCAACTACATTGAGGCATCTCAAAACTTTGGGAATCTCGAAGGAGCAATGAATTACTTCCGTGAACACGATGATGAAGCCGAGACAATTGCGAAGAATAGCTACAACATGTTCGCCCGCAGATATCTGACCCCTGCTGCTGTAAGTTCACAATTTACATGACGAGATGAATGGAAAACTAACTATGGCAGGTTACATGCTACTGGCGACGTCTCTTTTGGTCATGGGCATCAGTGCAGGGGTACGAGCCGACATTGTACACTCCGGATCAAAAGGGCAATATGGTTATGCGAGCAACGCCATGGACAGCATTTGCTGCGAACTGGCCCAAGGACCCGTCCATCATTCCATGAGCAATGAACTGCGCAGTTCAATCAAGAAAATTCCGTCGCAGCATGAATGGTGTTAGGTCTGATAGTTGAGAAAAGCCTTCCGAGGAGCCCTCGGTCACAGACACTACATAAACTCTCCTCAACCAGTCATGGGTCCACTTCCCTACTCGAGCATGCAGGCATGGGTGGCTAGACCCGAGGCGAACAAAAATCTCTGGATCGCTCGCACGCCTCAAATCCAGGTGCCTAACCTTGCAGAACGAGGAACCCTCCCCGGCTGGAACAAATACTGTTCTACGAAGATGGTACTAGAGAGAAGTGCGGGCGACAAAGAAACACAGTCTCATGATCTACAAGAGGTTTTGAAAGGATATAATATTGTGGGTTAACAACACCCAGACATGTGTGCTGAAATAGAGGATGATGCATGAAATGATCGAGAAAGTTCCCATGCCAGATTTAGTTGAGCAATGCCAACCTTTAGACTTATTCGTCCACATTCAGCACCGTATGATCAAACTTGTGTTTCACAATGCGTCAAAGTAATGTCGAACAGACACAGGAAACAATATAAACAAATTATATCGTATTATGCTTTTGATCTACAATTGTAAATAGGCGTAGAGAAGATGAGTACTTCAGCGAGACATGATGCACTCACTCACTGCACCGATCTCGCCTGTTGCAAATCCTGCTCACTCAACTCCCTAAGCTTTCCTGTATTCGCAACCCCTCCCGTAATCGCTGCACCCACGACCTCCTTTGCGTAGCCCAGAACACCCACCTCTGTCTTGTAGTAGCTCACGTATTTTGACTTGATCTCGATGAGCGTCATGCGTGGGTCCTCTGGCCCCCCGGTGTGCGTGCCATCGCCCAGGTCGCCGAACCAGGCTGCTGCGGGTCGGCTCCAGACGTCCTTGATACGGGGGTCCGAGTTGGAGGTTGTTGTTGCAACGCCGGTGACGCTGATCCAGTCCTGTGTTTTGTTATCCTGGAACGCGAGCTGGACTTCCTTATTGGAGGAAAGGTCGGAGAATTTGCTTGAGTGCTTGTTGGCGAGGAAGAGGAAGTCGGGACCGGTGCGCTTGGCGATTGCCATGGAACGACCGACGGGGCCTGGGGGTGTTGGTCAGTTGGCGTTTGATGACGTTTGGAGGTGAGGAAGTGCTGGGTCTGCTGGGGCTAGAGATGGCTACTCACCAACGCCATTTCTGTATGTGTTCAACAAACAAATCTTCTTGCCATCTACCAATTCATAAAAGTCTTTGATCTGTTGGTCTTTGGGCGTTTCGTTGTCATACTGCTTGGATACGGAGGGGTCGGTCTTCGAGCTGACCTCGTCTTGTGTAAGTGTCTCTGGCATTTTAAATATGGATGTGATGGAGAATTGTCTAGTAGAGGACAGTTTTAAGGGTATATTGCAGACAGAAGATCGAATAGAGCGTATTGACAGGTTGCGAGAAGCAGAAGCAGCAGAGCATGCAAGTACTCTTGGGGCAGACATATTTGGTGAAGGTAGACGTAACGGTGAGATCAGAGTTTAATTGATTGTAGAGTATGGAAATCGGAGCATACGGTTTGTAGCTCCATCTAAGCCACGAGCAAGCAACATGACGTTTACATGAAGCTTTACGGTGTTCTCGTTGAGGCAGAAGAGTCTACGCATATGGATGACGTTTGGACGCGTTCAGCGCGTCATATGCCAAGAAGAGTCGCGCTCCTCGGTGTCCCCCCAGTATCGCTCAAAACAGTTGAATCCATTTCGTAAACTTCTGGTGCGAGAGATGTTGCAGCACGATATTCCGGGAAAAGAGCTGACAGCGGTTGGTTTCTTTGGAAGAATCGACTCACGTATCGACGGAGATGTTCCCATCCTTATTACATGCCTCAAAATCCGCAAAACAGTTATTGTTAATATTATTTATTTTTTGGATCGAAAAATGAAAACTTGACTTCAAATGTCTTCTGTGTAGAAAAGGAATATGATGTTGAGGAGCAACTCTCGCAATCTCAAGTCCCAGCCTCTTGAATTAGTGGTGCTCACAATGCTTAATGCGCAGGGTACGTCTGTGCCTTTATGCTGCCAAGTAATGGACAACACCTTGATCTTGTGCACACCCAACTACACACCACGCACACCCATGGATCGCCCGCTTCGCCCACTGCTTGCACACCCTGATGTGGGTCCGAATACGAATGCTCCCCTGCAACTGCAACAGCAGCAACAGCAACAGCAATTAAGCTTTGATTTAAGCAATGAATTGCTGGATCAACTGCACACCGCGGCTACCGGTAATGCTGGGGATGGCTCCTCTAGCTATGTATCCGCTCCGCTTCCTGAGTTTGTGTCAGCTGTAAGAACCCTACCAACACGTTTTCCACGCGACCACTAATATCAATATTAGGAAGATTACCATGAAGGTCTCAAGCAAATAAGAGCACATCTCGGACGCGATTGTGGCTTTGGAATTGCTATATCAGTATGTCTCAGTGCTACAGAATGAGCTTTTCGTCATATTATGCGTAAGAAAACTTTCTGCACGCTTGTCGCGTTTGCATACACACACTTGGACAGAGACAAGACCATGTTTTTATGAGTTTTGCTAAAAATCATCAGGTATGTCAGATATCATGGGTTTGACCCAACAGTGCAGATTGCTGCATGATCATAAATTGTCAGTACAAGTGCTGACGAGTAGCAGCGCACCAAGACCTACGCATCGACCAAAACGGGCGAAAAGAAAATCACGCGGGTAATGCTGCAATGTGCAAGGTTAGTAAGATGGTGAGGACATTGGCTGGAGATGAACACGACTAATTTGCACAAAATGTCCAGATCAAAGGAATACAAGAGCAAATCGACAAAACAAAGAGTCTATGCAACACGCATGACGGGATGCCCATGGAGGGCGAAGATGACTCCGCAGGCAGGCGGCGGCTGGCGAGTAACAAGCGTATGCCCAGAGCACAACCACGAACTCAACGACCAGCTTGACGACCGAGGCCTGCCACCGCGTGCCAGAGTAACACCAGCTAACAACAAAGCGGCTCCCGCAAGGCCCGTTGATCTTTCATATACTCCGCCTGGCGACCCTCAACCTTTTGTTGCACCGAATATTATAGCTCCCGTTACGTCGGCATGGCCAGCTGTGACTGCGAGTGGTATCAAGGTAGGCTCTACCGACTATATTTCCTAGTCTTACTGACATGGCATCAGCGTGTAGTTGTTTCAATGCAACAAAGGCTGCTATCTGTATCACGCAATCAGTTCCCTTTGGACGAACCCATGTTTGTAGTGTACAACGATAAATTCAACGAGATCCTAGGCGCCCGTGCAGACCTCAAGCTCGCACATCAAGAGAACTTCCCCTTTGCCCACGAAGCTGGCGTCTACCTGCCAAAAAGCGATGCCATATATGTAACCAGCAACCAAGTCTCTCTTACCATCGGACAAGAGAAAGTCGTCATCATCAGCAAACTCACACGAAACATCTACAATCAATGGACCCGCCACCAAGTCACCAACGAAATCCGCAATCCAAGCAGCGGGGTCCATTACAATGATGACGTTCTCGACGGTGTGCTTTTCTGCTCCCAAGGCGATCTCGAAACCCCTGCCGGCCTCGTACAGCTCGAAACCGAATACCCATTCCGCCTGCGCCCCCTACTAAGCAGTTTCTTCGGCCGACGCTTCAACTCGTTGAAAGACGTAGCCATCCATTCGGATGGTAGCATATGGTTTACCGACCCCGTGTACGGCCATGACCAAGGCATCCGACCCGCGCCGGAGCTCCCCAACCAAGTCTACAGGTTCGATCCGCACACGGGGGACGTAAGAGTCATGGCCGACGACTTTGGCCGACCAAGTGGCATCTGCTTTTCGCCGTACGAAAAAGTGTGCTACATCTCCGACACGGACTTTATCCACGGAGATGGAAATATCGGCTTCACAAGAGCATCTACCATGTACGCTTGCTTATCCACCTTTTTTTTGACATGTTGTAACCTACCCCCTTGCTAATTCCATCTTCCAGATACGCATACGACATTGAACAGCGCCGACAATCCAACTTCCTCATGAACCGGCGCGTGTTTGCCATGGCCGACGTGGGCGTGCCCGACGGCCTTAAATGCGACGCCGCGGGCAACGTGTACGCGGGGTGCGGCGACGGGCTGAGCGTGTGGAGCCCCGGCGGCGTGCTGCTGGGCAAAGTGCTTGTGCCCGGGGGGTTGGCGAATTTCTGCTTTGGCAAAAAGGGGGAGTTGTTTTTGCTTAACGGGAAGAAGTTTTGGTTGCTTAGGGTTGCGGATACGGTTAGGGGCGCGGTGGTGGATCGTGAGGGGGTGGTGGTGTTGGATGATGATAGGGAGTAAGTAGTAGGGTAGAGATTTTTCCTTTCTACAAGTCGAGTTTTTAGGAGGTGAGATGCATAGTTTGTGTTGTCGTTGAAGAGGGCGGGCGTGAGGTATCGCTTTCTTTTCCATCTCTCTCTCTCTCTCCATATTTTTGAGATGTTTAATTTGTAGTTTCCTGTATCAAAAAAAAAGTTTCTTCCGCGCTGGCTTTTGTCGACATGTTCGCGCAAACAATAACAGGGGCTATACGTACATTCACACACGGGAGATGGGATAAAATTAGTGAAAAAAGATAAAAATAAAAAGACACATAGCAAGGCGCACAAATGAGATGATTGAACAAATACGCTAAGTCATGTATGCATTTACATCAACCTCGACATCCACATCCACATCCACATCCACCTAATCATACACGCCCCTCCCCACCATTTTATTCCCTCACATGCGACCCAGCATTAGAAGCACTCGGCGCATTTCCAAGACGTCCTCTCCGCACACGCACATGTCACAGGGTGTATATGTATAATATAATGTTAAAAAAAAAAGTTCAGATATCAGGGCTATCCGTTTATCCGAGCAGCATCTTCCTGGGGTCCTCAATGTACTCCTTGACCTTGACGAGGAAGGTGACGGCCTCCCTGCCGTCGAGGAGTCGGTGGTCGTATGTGAGGGCAAGGTACATCATCTGCATTGTGTTAGTAGTGGTTTCGTGTCGGGATTATGGAGGTTTGTATATGTATAAACTTACCGGCCTGATCTCGACCTTTCCGTTGATGGCAACAGGCTTCTCCTTGATGGCGTGTAGACCCAAGACGGCCGTCTGGGGCAGGTTAATGATTGGTGTACCCATCAAACTTCCGAATACGCCGCCGTTGGAGATGGTAAAGGTGCCACCAGCCATATCCTCAATGGTGAGCTTGCTGTCGCGGGCCTTCTTGCCGAGCTCGGCAATAGCGCTTTCAATGCCAACCAAGTCTAGGCTCTCAGTGTTCCTGACAACTGGGGTGACGAGACCCTTCTCGGTGGCAACGGCAACGGAGATGTCGACGTAGTCGCGGTAGACAATGGTGTCGCCGCCGTTAGGACCCTCAATAGACGCGTTAACAGCGGGGATGTCGCGCATGGCGAGCACGCAGGCGCGCGAGAAGGCAGACATGAAGCCGAGCTTGACACCCGTCTTCTTGAGAATCTCGTCCTTGTAGAGCTTGCGGAACTCCATGATGGAGGACATGTCGACCTCGTTGAAGGTGGTGAGGGAGGCGGCCGTGTTCTGGGACTGCTTTAGGCGCTCAGCAATGCGGAGACGCATGCGGTTCATCTTGACCTGTGTCACGGATTAGCACAAGAGCCTGAAAAGGTACAGAGCGGGATTTCGTACGCGACGCTCATCACGGTTACCGGGCTGGGGCTGCTTCTTGGGCTCGTCCTTTGGCGGCGCAGGCTTCGACTCCTGCTTCTTGGGGGCAGGGGCGGGCTTGGGGGCCTCGGGCTTGGACTCCTCCTTTGACGGCTCAGGCTTGGACTCGTCGTGGGACTTGACCTGCTCCTGCTCGCCAGAGGGTTGCGATGAAGTCTCCTGGTCCTTGGACGCGGGCTCCTTGATCTCTTCCTTGGCCTCCTTTGCGCCGCCAGCTGGGGCGCCGCCAGCCTCGATCCTGACAAGGTCCTGTCCGACTGTGACGGTGTCCTCCTCGTTGACGAGGAACTCCTTGATGGTGCCAGCCTCGGGCGCGTTGACCGAGACGTCGATCTTGTCCGTCTCAATGGTGGCAATCTCCTCGTCGAGCTCGACGTAGTCGCCGACCTCTGCTGGTGATTAGCGTGTGTATGGGTGTGTATGGGTGTGTATGTCATGTGTATGTAATGTATGGGTATGTAGGTGCATGTGGAGAGACTCACGTTTGGACCACTGCTTCAGCGTGCCTTCAGTAATGGACTCGGCCATCTGGGGCACCTTGACGACGGTGTCGGCTGCATGCGGGGTCAGTCGTGGGCAGCGCGGGCGTGGCAGAGGCATACACACCGTAGCTGCGTGTCTGCTCGAGGGTCCACAGGCGCGGCGACGAGAGCTGTGCAGGGCGTCTGTCGGCGGGTCAGCCAAGCGCACGCGGCTCACGTGTCCCAATGGCTCGCTCTTACCTCGACGCCTGGCCCAGCAGGCCAGAGGACGATGCCCGCGAGACGGCAGAGTAGCTGCGCACAGCCGGCGTGGTGTGGACAGCCCGCATTCCAGCGCGCACGGCTGGGGCGGCGCGCATGGCAGCGGGCAGACGGCGGAGACACTGCTGGCCAGACATGATGGGCAGCAAGACAGGAGGCGGGACGCGGGAGAATGGAGGGGATGAGGGTGCGACGGGGCGTCACGATACAAGTTTTTGAGCGACTTTGGCGGTCTCGGGTCGAGGTGTTCACGGCGACTTCTGACGTCCGCCAACCGCCAGCCGCCAGCCGCCAACCGGAAATCCGACCGCCAGACGACCCGTTTGCCAAGACCGACCCTCGAGGCTTGCATTACACACCCGACGACAGCATCGAGGCATTGCACTCGCTCCCCGTCCACGCCCTGCACCGCTGCAAGGGCCCACGTCGCCATGAGCTCCCGAATCCAAGTCCTGTGCGTTGCCTCGCCCGCCGCCCGCCCGCCCGCGTGCACACGCTGACCACCGCGCAGACGCCTGTACAGGCGGTCCCTCAAGCTTGCCCTCGACTGGAGCGTCCACCGATACCTCTGGCGCGGCCAGGCCCTGTACATCCGCGAGCTCTTCGAGGCCAAGAAGAACATCACCGAGCCGCGACAGCAGAGGGTGCGCCCCTCCCATCTGCACTGCTCTCCAGCCACCTGCACACAGCACACCCCAACCACGCACCACCCATCAATTGGCGCCCACACGCTGACTCCACATCAGGAACTCATCAAGGAGACTGAGGCTTTGCTCGAGAAGTGGAAGCACCCGGATCCATACCGCCCACCCACGGCCCCGGGAGGTACGTTACTGCCGGATATGTTTCCGCCCACGGCCGCGGATGTCCAGAGCTAACGGAGACACAGGCTCAAAGTTCGAGCGCAACCTGCCCTGCCCCATTCTCGACCGTGAGTCAATGCGTTTGGTCCTTGTCGACGACGACGTGCTGATGGAATGTAGCTCCACCAAAGTTGATCTTGTAGACGTGAGGCCACATCAAGGGGTAGCTGCTGGGGAAGGGAGGAAAAGGAACTTGTACATATTACATCAAGATGGAGTGGCTGAAATAGACTGCTTCAAAGGAGCATCAAATACAAACATTTCGTTGTTTGACCTCTCTCTATCCGTCTGTTGATACATTGTCAGTAGAGCGTCAACCCTTACCATCAAAAGGGGTAACCTTACCTTGCCTGCATTTGAGGGTACTCGTTTGAGATAATCCCGTCTCTTCAAATCAGGATCACTTCATCCTCTGTAATATGCAGTCGATGCATCCCGCTGTCAAAGGTCTGTCGTCCAGGTCGAACATCACACCACGCATCACCACTTCAATAAATCTCCTCTGCAACCTAAACCGCGCCAAAAAAAACTTGTATTGTTATTTCATGCCAATCGACTCTATATTTTTATTCCACTTGCTTGACAGAGAAATGATACATACCTGGACAAAAGTCAAGCTCAGACACCCATCTCCCACCCACCCCATTACCCACCCCCTCTTCTACACACTCCATTCCTCTGTCTACTTCCTCTCACAGTAACCCCTATATCCCTTCATTTTTTAACCGTCCTCTAATCCCCCAATTTTCCATCCACTCCACCTCGAAACCCCTTCCCTTACCCCTGCACGCCCTACACGCAATCCCCAACTCCCGCACTTCCGACCCGAATTGAATTTTTCAAATTGTGAAATATTTCTCGTCTCATATGCAGTCTATATTGAAAATTTCGCATCATTCGAGCAAGTGGTTGAGTTGTGGGAATTTTTTGTTTGGACAGCTTGATGGGTGTTTTGGTGGAAAAATCATGTTTGGTTCAACGAAACTATGAAATAATGATGGCGGAAGGTAAACACATGCACGATGCGTATATTAAATATTAAAAAAAAACACAAATGATAAATAATTTCGAGGAATTATCACTGGAATTTAAATGCAATATAAACATGACTTGTGTGTATGCTGGCGATAGACATTGACGTTGCGTTCGTTGATTGACACGTTCGGATGGTTGTGCCACACACCTACCTACCTACCCACCCACTATGCTCGTCAACAACAACAGACAAGGCTACTACTACTACTACTTCCACGCGCTTACTCCCCCTTTCCAACACAACACAACACAACACAATACAACACGCCATCCCACACCCCGCATCAACCACCACCTTTGCAGAACCTCAACGTCCCCTCCTCCAGACACACCACCTCTGCAGCTCCCCTCCCCCCATCCCCGCACAAACAAACGAAATGACGTACCCGCCCAAACAAAAGCATCTCAAACCTCTCCTTTGAAAACACATCACAAAACGTGCAAAAAACTCGTGGTTTAATTTCAATTCATTGTTTTTCATTATTTACGCAATATTCCCCGCATTTGCCTACTCTATTTTTACTTCTATTTTTCCTCCTCTATTTGTTTCTACTGCCTATTTTCCCACCCGCCTCCCCGCCCCCCCAAGACAACGACGAATATCCCCTCTACATCCACACGTCCGCGTACGCTCCTTCCTGCTGGCGAGAGAAATAAATCAACTGCTAAACCACTCTTTTTTTCTGTCTCCTCTCGAGCGCAACTCGTCTGCTCATTTTCCCTCCTCGTCGCCGTTTGGAGGGGAGGAAAATAATAATAGAGGTTGACCGGTTTTTAGGTGCGACAATGTGCAAGGCTGAAGAATTGCCGTCGAGCCCACTGGCGGGGTTCTGCAGTCGTGACTATGTGTTCGAAGCTAAAAAGGCCAGGTATGACGCACGCACGTGCTGCGACCGCCAAAAGTTCTCGTCGTAACAATTCGAAAGCGCATTCGAAATGGCACCAAAGTAGGAACCTAAAATCTAAAAAAGATTAGACAAAAGAAGCAGTAAGAAAAAAAAGACAATCACAAGCAGGGCAAAAGAGTTGAAGTGATATATGCTCGATTCAGCTCATGAGCCTCTGGTCAAACAGATGCGACCAGCTAATATACAGCTCTGGTATAACCCCTGGAAAAGCCGTGAACCCAAAACCCAGACAGACTCCCATTATCATTGCATGAAAAAAACCCATGAAGAAACCACGCCGACAAAACAAGAACTCAAAAGCAGAAAGCGCTTATAGTTCCTGAGAAGGACCCTTGCCAGGCTTGGCCGTCTTCTTGGGCAGCAGGTCTGAAAAACAATGTTAGCAAAGGATGCCATGCATGCACAAGGAAGAGAAGACGTACTCTGGTGAATGTTGGGAAGAACACCACCCTGGGCAATGGTGACGTGTCCGAGAAGCTTGTTCAACTCCTCATCGTTCCTGATGGCGAGCTGGAGATGACGGGGAATGATACGGGTCTTCTTGTTGTCGCGCGCAGCGTTGCCGGCCAACTCGAGGATTTCGGCCGCCAGGTACTCAAGAACGGCAGCGAGGTAGACGGGAGCACCGGCACCAACACGCTGGGCGTAGTTGCCCTTGCGGAGCAGACGGTGGACACGACCGACGGGGAAAGCGAGACCAGCCTTGGATGAACGACTGAGATGCGTTAGTCATGTTGAACCATGGACCAAAGAGGTGCAAAAGCGCGTCAATCACGTCAAAAGACGCGTCATTGAGAAGCGAAAAGAGCAAAGCACAAGATGCAGCGGATGCAGGCGATGGAAGAGGAAAAACTCACGATTGGGCGCTGGACTTTGAGCCGCTGGCCTTGCCTCCGGACTTGCCTCCAGTCATTTTGAAAGTGGGTTGTTGTGGTGGTAAAAGTGGAAGAGGGAGAAGGGTGCGTGTAGCGGAGATGTGCGGTTGCTGGTGGTGGGCGGGTGAGAGTGTCGAGACGATGGATTGCTTGCTGCTGTCGGGGGCGGGGGCCGACTTATAAGGACGAGCGCTGCAAGTCGTGGTGCGCGAGATCAACTTGCTCGCTAGCGCGCTTTTGCGGCAGCGTCGCCCTGCGCGCGCCGTGCAAGATCACACTGGCCTCGCTTAGCCACCCAAACCGGCAGCGGTGACGCACGGGCCCGCCAGCGCTGCTGGATCACAACATGGAGCGCGCTCCCCATAAGTAGCGCGTCCCCCGCCGTCGACGACCTTTCTCTCATCTACTCGACATCACACTCCACCCACGCTCTCCATCAACCCTGCCCATTTACACACACACCCTTCTAACTCTTCCACCCTTTTAAACACAACCACCTCACAATGCCCCCCAAGGCCCAGAAGACTCCCCAGACCGGCGGCAAGGCCCCGGCTGGCAAGGCGCCCGCTGAGAAGAAGGAGGCTGGCAAGAAGACTGCCGCGCCCTCCGGTGACAAGAAGAAGCGCACCAAGACCAGGAAGGAGACCTACTCTTCTTACATCTACAAGGGTAAGTTTGACCGACATTTGCAGCTCTGCTTTTGCGCGTTTGGAGCGCATTCTGCACCTGCCACTTCATTTCGCGCAGTTTACTGACGCGTCTTTTCAGTCCTCAAGCAGGTCCACCCCGACACTGGTATCTCCAACCGCGCCATGAGCATCCTGAACTCGTTTGTCAACGACATCTTCGAGCGCGTCGCCACCGAGGCCTCCAAGCTTGCTGCCTACAACAAGAAGTCGACCATCTCATCACGCGAGATCCAGACCTCGTACGTTTTTCCATCTCATCCAGACCCACTTCCATCACATGCTGACTCATTTCTACAGTGTCAGGCTTATCCTGCCTGGTGAGCTGGCCAAGCACGCCGTCTCTGAGGGTACCAAGGCCGTCACCAAGTACTCTTCGTCCACCAAATAAGTGTGCTTTGCTTGCTGGGTCTTTCTTTGGGTTTCTTCGCTTGTCTATTTGACAAGAAGGTTATGGGGTGCGGTGTTCATGGGTCATTTTCTAATGTGATCATGGGTCGGTTTGCTTGTTCTCGCATCAACGTCAGGATTTGACTGCGAGCCATCTGGGTCTGTATTATACCATAGCAGACGGACGAATCAATTCTTTCAAGTTTATTTGAGATTCTTCTCTCACATACGTTTTTTTCTTGTTCTTTTATTCATTTGGAACTGCATTTACATTTAGGTTACAGCTCAAGAAACACATGGAAGTTCAATGTACGACTAGCACAGGCTTTGCGCGTATATAAATCCCGATTTCCAACCAGACACTCGATCATGGCAAACAAGCATTTATCCTGCCGACCACTCCTTGCACGCGGATGCACCCGGTCGATCAGTGAACTCGGCAGTTGTTCAGGTCGCGGATTTTAATTATTTTACGCGTTCTGGTCCGAGCGCCTACCGGAGAGGCTGGAGGGTTTGAATAGGTAAATCCACCCGCCGTCGGATTTCCCGCCCTCTTCCAAAAAAGAAGGGGGAAGAGAAACGAGATGCACGATTTGAGTTGGAGGAATCAAATCCAGAAGTAGAAGGCGCTTCTTTACCTCTCTTTTCTCTCTATTTGGTTTAAAAAAAAGAGTCGGTTTTACGCGGTTGGAAGGTGAGATTGTTGGCTGATTGGTTGGTTGGTTGGGGGAGTGAGTTTATTTGAATGGAAGTGGAGAAAGGATGAGTAGTGATTTTCTTCCTCTTTCTCTTCTTCCTTTTCAGTTGGAGAAATATGGGGAGACGGAGGGAAAAAAAAGGGTAGACAGGGAGAGGATTTTTGGCCAAAAAAAAAGCACCATTTATGAGTTTTATTCATATAAACAGGATTAGGAAAAAGTGTGCGGAGACGGAGTTTTTTTAACTGATTGAATTGAATTGAATATATAAATATATCTATTTTATTTAGATACATGTGGTAAAACTCCATTCATTCAGTTTTTATGCATATTTTATTTTATTTTTGAAAAAAGAGCATGTACCATCAAGGAAGAGAGAAAAAAATTGCGAAATGTTTGTTTAATTTATTTGTTCATTCATCTATTTATTCATCTTTGCTACTGCCAAGTCGAGAAAGAGGGAAAGACTGGAAAACACCGCCCCCCCGCCCCATAACACCTATCCATGAATAATAATAATAATGCATTCACCACACCAGCACCGTCGTGATTTCATTTACTTTGCAAACGCCCATTTTTTGGACTTGGACTTGAACTTGTTCGCAATTACAGTCCTAAACATCAACATCACCATCACCATCACCATCATCATGGCTGATTTTATTGCAGGCCCTCCTCGTCCCAGCTCTCCACTTCGTCTACCGCGCCGGCCCGCTCCTGGCCCCGCGGCGCGGGCTCCTGGTCCTGCACGTGCACGACGCATTTCCCCTGCACGCTGAGCACGCCCTTCTTCCATGCTGTGTAGTCGTCGTGCGAGGTGATGAGGAAGGCGAGGAGCATCGAGGGGTCCATCTCGCGGATCTGCAGGCGCCGGATGCGGCGGGTGTGGACGGTGGCGAGGTCGGCGGGCGAGTAGGTCGAGGGTGTGGTGGGGAGGGGGGAGGGGATGATGGTTGTGGAGGAGCTGGTGGAGGCGGAGAGGGAGTCTGGGACGGAGAGGGTGGCCGAGGTTTCTGGGGGAGGGGAGGAAGGAGAGGGAGCATAGTAAGGGAGGAGAGGACGCGTGCTGTGGGGGTCAAGGTAGAAGAAGGAGTTTGCTTGGGTGCCGATGAAGTAGTGGGATGCAGAGGGGCGGCCGCTGAAATGGGCGAATTAGTCTTGATCATGTGTTGGAGGAAGAAGAAGAAGAAGAGGAAGAGAATGGGGTCATGCGCAGCTTACCCAGCGATGCCGATGCTCTGCTTCATCTGCAGACTCGCCTTTAGTGCTTCCCAGTACACGGGCGTGATCTTGTCGATGCCGAGTCTGGTGCCAACGAGTATCAGTGTAGGCTGCCAGTTCCCGTCGTCGTCGACGGCAATCTGCTTCAGCTTGTCCTCGTACACATCTGCACCGTCGCCCGAGACGTATACTCTCAGGCCCGCTTCCTTGTGCTTATTGGCCAGGTCCTGGATGCAGCGCGCGGCGGCTGAGGGACCAAACCATTCACCAGGATACTTTCCGCACACGGCAGCGCCGTGCTCGACAAAGCGGTGGATGGAAAAGGGGGCTCTGGGGTCGTCGGCAAACATGGAGACAATGTCGCAGTGCTCCTTGTCCGTGGCATGGTCCTGGTATCTCCAGTCTCTCCCCAGCCTCAGTATCTGCAGCGCGTTGGCCAGGATGCACTGCCCGCTCCTGATCATGCATCCAAAGCCGGCGTCCGAGGTGAAGCCTGGGGAGGCGAGGTTCTGCATGCGCACCCTGAAGCTCATGGCGCCCGTGGCCTTGGGGTCCTGGCTCTTCTGTATGGGCGCGAAGCCGGAGCGGTACGTCATCCACATGCGGGACTCGAAGTCGTCGAGAAAGGCCGAGGGCCAGTTTCCGTACTGGGCCGGGTCCTCGCCATTTGGCGACTCCTTGCGCTCGGCCTCGTCGATGCTGGTTCTTATCCAGCTCTCGTCCTCGGCGCGCTCGTTCTGCGGCGTGGGGGTGGTTGCCGAGGGCGTGTCAGAGGGCGTGTGCTTGGGCGGCGGCGGGCGGGGCTCGTAGCGTTGGCCCAGCAGCCAGACGGGGTCGTTGGAGTCGTTTGTGGGCAGCGGGTCGTAGAAGGTGCGGACGATGCTGCGGCTGACGCGCTCGAGGTCGTTCATGGCGGGTGGTGGCACGATGGTGGTCGTGGGTGCTGGTGGAGATGCGGAGGTCCGGGGGAGGCAGCCTAGTGCGTCGTGGTCGAGCGAGTTAGTTGCCACACATGGCCGTGGACGGGGTTGTCGCGGAAAAAAGAAGGGAGTTTGTCGCGTAGAAACAAGAAGCAAGAAGCAAGAAGCGAAACAAGAGAGGAGCACGCGGCAAGGGGATGCGATGGCCAGGGCAGACGCAAGTGAGGCGTCGATGCTATGGCGAGCTCGCGGTCATATGGCGGCGTGCGTGTCGGCGGGGGAGGGGTGCTCAGCTGTCCATGTCACTGCCATGCCTGCCATGCCTGCCATGGAGCTCCAACGCCGTGCCTGGACACGCTGGCAGGGCACGTGTGGGCGCAGCTGTGTGCATGCATGGCCGTGTCCACACGTGCAGGTGTGTTTGCACAGCTGTGTATGTTTGCATAGCTGTGTGCATGTTCGCATAGCTGTGTGTGCATGTTCGCATAGCTGTGTGTACATGCTTGCATAGAGCTGTGTGCAGGCGGTAGCTGCAGCCAAAATAACGATAAGGCGCGTATCGTAAGAAACCCGCTCCGATAATCTAGCCCGCCCCGCCGCCACGCCCTTCACAGTAGGCATCATCTTCAACGTTCAAGTTCGCGTCTGCACTCGCCACCCTTGGACATATACACACACACACCCCGCCATCATGTCGCGTGGAAAAAAGGCAAAGACAAAGGGCAAGAACAAGGCCTCTGCAAAGAGCACGCCACACAAGACGCCCTCCAAGCGCCACTCGTCCCAGGCGTGGCCGGCGCAGGAGTGTACGTTTGCGCCTCTGCACAACATGCCAGGCCGGGCTGCTGACAGTGTGTGCAGCAACCGCGCCCAAGTTCTCGCTCAAAGACGAGGCGCGCTGGGCGTCGAGCCACCGCACCGCCGCATACGAGTCGGGCAGAAAGCTCCGCGACATGCCCATTCAGTTCATCAGTGCCGGCCACTTGGAAGGCACCCTCAAGGAGCGCCTGCCCGTCGCTGAGCCTGCCCAACACCAGCACCAATCCCAATCCGAGTCGGAAAGCGACTCCATCGCGCCTTCCTCGCCCTCCTCGACTGACTCACCAACCAACACCAGAGCCATGGCTCAGATGGCCATACGCAGCCCCTCGCCTGCTGCCTCAGAGGCCTCCTCCTCGAGCGCCGACGAGGTCGTCTTCATGGGCCGCGGGAGAACTGTGCCTCCACCCCCTGCTGCTTCGACTGCAGCTCAGACAGCAGACGTTCCCGTCTCCCAGGTCGCGGGCACTACACGTGTACCGCCGCAGCTCACAACGGCCTCGACGGAAGACTATACGACAGGAGCCACCGCCACCAAAGTCGAGGCCACAGCTTCAATTGAGCTTAGCATTCATCTGCAAGCCCCCGAGCCAGCCGCCGAGCCAACCGCCGAGCCTGAAGATGCCCACTCAGACGCTGACAGCATCGCCGATCAGCCCTTTTCGAAGCGCCGGAGCGGCCGGCCTGCTTGGGAGGGCAAGACTACCGAGTGGGAGCACAGAAGCAAGCCTGGCATCGGATGGCTGCCTGACGAGAGTCTCTTCGACGACGTGAACCCACGAGACGCCGCCATGGATGACTACATGCAGAACATGGATGACTTTGGGCTGACAGAGGAAGCCATTGCAGCCTCTGGCTTTGCTTCTGGCTTTTCTCGTCGCGAAATGGACCTGGATGGCGGTAGTCACAACGACTGGGAATCAGCTTCAGGAAGCCAGGACGAAGCAGATGAGTTTGTGGCGGCAGATAGTTGGGACTCGGATATGCTGCGCGACTTTGCCGACCTCAGCACCTCGTCAGATGTCATGGACACTGTCGTTCGTATCCACTCCAAACGCACCCGCAAGACTGGCGTTCATTACCTGTGTGTCTACGAGGGTTCAGTGGTGGATGACGCTCGTTGGCTACCAGTGTCATTTCTCAAGAGCAAAGCGGAAAAAGAGCTTATCCGAGTGTTTGAGGAAGAGGCAAATCTTCGCGAGCTAGCGCGGGACGACACCAGCGATTCAGACGAGGAACAAGACGACGACGATGACATTGATGATGAGACACTTGCGCGAGTCTTGCAGAAGCAAGAGGAACTTGGGCTGGGTTCAGACGAGGTGCTACTATACGCACATGACGAGTTTTTCGGCGGTTTCGATAATGCTCGCGGCTCTTCGTTTGCTGGCTTTGGCAGACCGAACAAGAAACGCCAGGCTCGCGCACGTGGTGGTAATCGCGACCCGACTTTCCCCTCTGCTTCTGCCATGGCCGACGCATTAGACATGGACCCGTATGGCGCCTTTGATATCATGGATACCGAGCGTCCCTCCTTGCGACCTAAGAAGAAGGGACGTCGTGGTCAAATGCCTCCGGAGCTTGATGATTCTGATCTCAACGAACAGATGCAGATGACTTGGGAGGCTGATCGGAACAAGAAGCGCCTCAAGAAAGCTGAGCGTGAAGAGCTTCGACAGCAAGGCCTGTTGGGCCGAAAGGGTAAAGGCGCTGACCTCAAGGTCAAGTATCAGGGCGGACTTGAGATGGAAGATGTCGTCGAAGAGATGCGTGAGTTCATGCTCGGCAGCATGCAGACGTGAGTCGACTCTCCTACCCCAAGCAATTATTTTTTCCCGTGCTAACAACTCGACCAGCTTGTCTCTTCCTCCAATGGATGCACCTCGTCGCGCCATTATACACCAAGCTGCCTCGTTCCTCAACCTTACCTCTCGCTCCCGTGGTGATGGGCAAAATAGATTTACCATACTGTCAAAGACCGGACGCACCCGTATTTGTACCGACGACGACTTTGACCGCGCCATTCGATCCAAGGGTCTCCTACAGCGCTTACTACGCGGCGCTCCTCAGAACGGCGGCCGTCTACCCAAGAGCGCGACCTTCCGGCATGGCGGGAAAGCCCGGCCTCAGACTGGCTACCGTGACGGTGACAAGGTTGGAGAAAATGCTCCTGAGCTTGGTCCTGAAAACAAGGGTCACGCCTTGATGATGAAAATGGGCTGGACAAAAGGCATGGGGCTCGGCGCTGTTGATAACAAGGGCATCCTACAGCCGATTGCGCATACAGTCAAGACCAACAAAGCTGGTCTGCAGTAATAGGGGAGTGTCTTTGCACCGTGCTGTATGTGTGTGTGTGTGTTGTGGCCAAAAACACAAGCCCCTTTTGTATTTCATCGTTGAATTTTTTTCCTTTCACTACGACGAAGAGTATGACCCTTGAACGGATAGATCGTTTCGAGTGTCACGCAACTATTGAGTGTACTCTGGCTGCCGGATCGATCCTACCGTTCAATGTCTCTTTTTTTCTTTCGTATCCTGGCGGCTGTACTACTACTACTTCTACTTTTACTACTCGGGGCTATCCATGTTGGGTTTTGGTACATGGTATGGTATGGTATGGTGTGGTGGATATTGTTGAGTCGCACTTGTAGCTTCTCTCGGCGTTTTGTTTTTTTTCTCTTCAAAATAAGGTACATGGCGTGGCCGTCGTGCCCCTTTCTTTCTTCTTTCGTCTTCCTTTCCATCGGTGGCAGGGTTCTGTTTTTTTGATGATCTAACTACAGCCACGTGCAGACGATTGTGTCTGAACATTATACTGTCGTTGGTAGTCAGTGGTAAACAATCATTTTTGTCTTTGTCTTATACAACCTCATCGGGTGTATTAAAGACTAAAAAAAAGCTCTTCATCTTGAATTGTGCTTTTCCTTCTCTTACACAGAGTCACGGTCATGGGAAGAGGTCAAAACACCGTCTGATCATTTTTCATAGTCATCTAAATATAACTTGAAGTAGCTGACATGGCGCAGTTACACCGTCTAGTTCCTTGTTCATCCCCACCCATAGCTCCTCAGACTTGTACAACATCACCCATAGGTATATTGAGCAATCTTTCATTTCCCCTTGACACACACAGTCTCCTGCAGACCACACTAGTCTCGAGGTACACACTCTATCCCATCATGGCCGGCTCGCACAACTTCTTGTGCACATTCTTCCAATGCTTCACCTGACACTCGGTCGAGCAGTACTTCCTGTCCTTGCACCTCGAGCACATCAGTAAGGCTCCACCACCTTCTCCGTGTTTGGCACAGCAAGCGCCGCAAACGTCTGGGTTGTTGCGCTTCTCACGGAGCTCCTTGATGATAACAGACGAGCTTGAGTTGCCCATACCCGTGTCAAAGAATCCACCTGGGCTCAGCACATTCATTCCGACGAAGCCCATGGCATTTGGCTCGCAGTCCTCAGTAGACTGCGAGTTTGCCGTCTCAATGAGATCCTTCGACTCAAAGTCGTACGGCACACCGTTCTTGTACGCGTCCGGGCCGAAGAGAGCTTTCTTCATTTGCTTCAACGCGTCACGCATAAGGCCACCCTCAGTATAGACCTTGCGCAACATGGCAATGTATCCATCAGGCAGCTGGCATCCAAGCGTCATAGCACAGGCACCGAGTAAGACGTACTCGTAGCACGGATCAGAGAAATAGTACTCAAGCTCTTGCTCCTTGGTGCCTGAGGGTATTGCGAGAAGCTTGGCCTCTTTCTCTGCGATGACCTTGGTGAGAACACCCGAGTCAAGGTGCTTGCGTACAAGCTCAGGGTCAGAGCAACTAGGGCTATAGATACTGTAGTAGATGCGGTCAATTTCCTTCTCTTTTTTGCCAGCAGCTTTTGCACTAGCTTGAGCGGCTTCGTTGAGCTGAGTGATACCAAGTTCGCCGCCCAGGTCAGCAAGCATGTCAAGATCATGATCTGACTGGAACAGTCCTAATACAATGTCAGTTGAGTATATGTATGAGGTTGCTGTGAACCATCTGGCTTACCATAGCCCCAAGCACCCATTGTGTTGATTGTGTTTTGGCTGTGAGTATTGAGTGGCCTTTTAGAGAGGGTTTGAAGTGGTTCAGACGACTGCACAATGCTCACAGTAACTGCACGGTGATGGTGAAGTGATGGTGGAACGCGAAGAAAAGAGAAGTAGGAGGCAATGAGTCGGAAGTCGCAGTGAGTCTTACGTCACGTAAGGTGTGTATGCGCGGATTGTTTGCTCGTAGGGAAAGAACGACGATGCGTGACGTTGTGTTCAACATGATCAAACACGGAACCCTGAAGTAGCTTACTATCCTCATACGCACTGTTCTTCACAACTCTATGTAGCAACAAACTAATTTTCTCTTCTTGTTATAACTTCCAGAGTTGAAGAATAGATAAGCACAAGTGTGATGTGTTTGCCGTCAATTGCAAATTGTACTTGGCAATTGTTTTCAATAGTTCTCCTACACGATGTGACAAGCAGCCACTTGATCTACTACTCTATCCCCAGTAATCCTAATCAGGATCTGTAGACCACTTATGTTAGTGCTAGTTTAATATCCTATCTTCTTACGCATAGCTGATAACGACTGTGATGTTAAATTAGAGTTTGTCAAAGTCTGCCTAAACCTATCTATCTGCTCAAAAAGATAATTGCTGGGGGAGACTGAGGCTTAAATGTAAACGGAACGTAGGGCATATCATTCCTGCTGCAGCCGCGCGCAAGGGTGAAGGCGCAGTCGCTAGTCACTCTACATCCTCATTGCAAGCGGAGTACTTATGGCTTGAAAGAACAGCGTTGAGATTCAGTATGCTATCTACTGTGCCGACCGAATAGCTTTCGCTTCCTCAACCCAATCATACTTTGTGCTCGATTGAGCCTTGGTCAGAAAAACATCTTCTGGCCCGTTAACCTGCTTGGATTTTGCATCTTTTTGAAACAACGTGCCACTAAGAAATGTATGCGGAAACCCATGGTCAAAGTCGTACGAATTTTCAATCTTCTCAACTTCCTCTTCCGTCAAATATACAGAAAGTCCGGCAATACTTTCCTTGAGATGCGAAACCTTTCGCTGTCCAACCAGTGGGAAGACGTAGGGCGCTTTCTGCTGCACATATGCTAGCGCAACTTGCAGCAATTCTACACCTTTTGACTTTGCGATATCGTCAAGAATTCTGGAGACACGCTTATCATGCTCAGAGAGCTGAGCGAGATTGCGTCCAGAATGGCCTTTCTCACGCTCTTTGTATCCTTCCTCAGTCTGGAAGCGTCCTGAGCCAAGAACGCCATAAGGACAGATTCCCATGCCTTGTTGCTTGCACATGGGCAAGATGTCCCGTTCGAAATCGCGCATACCCGCATTCCACATGCCCTGATAGACGGTGAAAGGCCGCAGACCATTGTTGCGAGCATACTCGTTTGCCATTGACACAACCCACGCTGGAGTATCTGACACACCTAGGTACAACACCTTGCCAGCTGAGACAAGGTCATTAAGGCTGTGCATAAGCTCTGGAATCGTAGTCGTGCCGTCCCACCAATGCACATAGAAGAGATCAATATATGAGGTCTGTAACCTCCTAAGCGACGCCTCCAACGAGAGTTTCATGCTCTTCGATCCAGTACCAATGTAGTTTGATTGGATCACGTTATCATGATGGATCATCCAGCCACTTGTATACTTTGTCGCCAGGACGATTTCATCACGGTTCTTGCGGTCTGCCATCCACTCGCCAAGCCATAGCTCAGACTCTCCGTTGCGATATCCGTTCGCTGTATCGATGAAGTTTCCACCTTCACTGTAGAAGTGATCCAAGATTTCAAATGCATCTTGTTTGCTGCATTCTCCATATCGCTCCTTGAGCGATTCGCCAAAAGTCATCGTTCCAAGACATAATGGGGAGACCCTCACTGAAGCAT
Organism: Mycocentrospora acerina; assembly: GCA_022701365.1. NCBI lineage: Eukaryota > Fungi > Ascomycota > Dothideomycetes > Pleosporales > Mycocentrospora > Mycocentrospora acerina. Next base: position 889,607 of record JAKUHH010000201.1, read on the forward strand.
TGGGCGCGAGTTGCCGGTGGCGGGAGAGAAGAGAACTTTTATTGAATGAAGACGGCATGCTGGTGATTGATTTTCAATGTTTTTGATCCTGAACGGAGATGATGGGAATGTTGGTTGGCTATCAACTTGCAATGGCTCAATGCTATATACGCTCTCTCGCAATTCTACTCAATCTCAGTCAAATACGTCAGTAACATCTGGTATGTGGACATTGCCGGGGATTCGATTCTCGTTCGGATTTAAACAGACTGAGCCGAACAAACACTCATTATTTGGCAACATCTACAGTAGTGGATGATGGTACTGTAAACAGACACGGCGTTAAGCGATCAGGTTGTCAGCAAGTTGCATACAAAGAAAATGGGTCGTTGGGCGGAAATACACAGAATTGCCTCTTTGAGTTAGTGCCTGGATACGTGTGCGATATGGACAAGGGAAATTTAATAATTACTAAAGAAATTGTCATCGTCCACCAAGCACAGTCAAAGTAGGAGTAAATTCTTAGTTACTAAAATACTAAAATATCGCCTCTTTAGGTTTAGTGCGTTGGTAATTCCGAAGTTCCCTCCATCCATGGTGTGCGATAGCTTGTTGATCTTAGATGCAGGGGCTTTTAGCGGTTCAGTCATATACACCACGTACTCTGTAGGAAAAGGACATACCCGAAAAATGCAACTAAGAAATCTAAGTTTAAAAAACCTCTAGAAGCAGTAAGAGATCGTCTTTCTGGACACTACAGGAGATAAAGATCATAAATTAGATGCCTTCGATCGCAACGGCCTTTGTAGATGCCACCTGATGTAGAACACGTGCTACACTATAGAGATAGTGATGGTCAACCCAGCCGACGAATTAGGACAGGGTCTCTCTATTTAGCGTCCAAAATATGTCCTGACACCGTCAAGGTGTCAATTTCACTTGCCTTTAACATCGTAGCATAGTCACTGCTGTAGGCAAGGTGCATTAAGTCGCTTGGCTGCCTCGACCTTGTACCATCGTACCACTGTGCCCCGCCCGCCAACAGAATAACGGTGTATTCAGAAGATCGAAAGGATAAAGGCTGCAATTTTTCTATCTTTTTCCTTTGTCACAATGGTTCCCCGAATTTCTGGCTTGGCTGGCATGCTAGTGCTATGGCCGATTGCAATCTGCAACGGACTCAAATACGCTTCTAACTGTACGGAAGATATCTCTGCGTTTAACTGCAGGAAAGCGGTAATTATTGGGGTTTTCTTATCCAACCTCTCGATTATAGGTTGTATCTTTACTGAGTTTCACTAGTGTTCTGATCTGAGTCTCGAGTTCGGTGAAGCTCTTCACTATCCTGAGGACGACACCGACTGGTCTATATGGGACGAGAAGCAACGTGAAGTACGGCCGGCTTGCCGCGTAGAGCCTTCCAACTCAGGTGAAGTTTCGAAAATAATCAGTGTTTTGGTTCACCATTGGTGCCGCTTTGCCGTCAAAGGTGGTGGTCATGCTCAGGCTGTTGATGCATCCAACTCAGTCGGAGGGGTTACTATCGACATGTATAGAATGAAACATGTGAAAGTTTCTGACGATCGTAGCATCGCCAATCTTGGACCTGGTCTTGTCCTTGGCGAGGCTTATGGTGCCCTTGAGCGCTACAATCTAACTTTTGTTGGTGGCAGAGTTGCGGATGTTGGGGTTGCTGGATTTACCCTTGGTGGCGGAGTGTCGAATCTTTCGCCCCAGTATGGGCTTGCTGTGGATAACGTGTTTCAATACGAGGTGAGCACTTCAAATACCTCAATTGGCCCTTTATCCAGTGGTACTAAGAGTCTTAGGTTGTTTTGTCTAATGCTACTATTGTCTCTGCGAGTCAAAACGAGAATCCAGACTTGTACTTTGCACTCCGTGGTGGCGGGAATAATTTTGGCATTGTCACTGACTTTTCCGCTCGCCTGGTCCCACAAGGGATGTTATGGAGTGGAGACAAAACATACCATGCAAACTACACTGATGATATTGTAGCACAAGTCGATCAGCTTTCTACGGAATTGAGTGCTGACACATCCATGTGCTTTTCCAGTCGCTATGCATACAACCAGACGTCAAGCGGATTTGCCATGTCTATGACACAGGCATACTACGAACCAATTGTAAATCCTTCAGTCTTTAACAGCCTGAACAAGATTCCTCATGAGTCAAGCACGGTGCGTGTGGATTGGATGAGTAACTTTGCTGCGGCATCAGTATCTCCACACGGATCACGGTGGGTCATCTTTATGTCTGTAGAAGCTACGCAGCTGAATTTTGAGCAGACATTTGTACGCTACACTTACGTTTGAACCTTCTGTGGCATTGCACAGGACGATCTTGGATATCTTTGAAGAAGAAGTAGAACGTGTGAAACACACTCCAGGCTTCCAACCATCGATTGTGACCCAGGCTCTCCATATCAACGCTATCAAAGCTATGAACCAAAGAGGCGGCAATGCACTCGGTGTTACCGCCAACGGACCCTTGAACTGTACGACACAGACCATCCGGACGTTTGCATATGATGTAGCTAATTGTCGCTAGTTGCTCTCTTGACTTTTGCGTGGGCCAACGCCGAGGACGACAAAGCAATGTCTGAATTTGCAGACAGATGGGTCGAACGCAGTACACAAGCAGCCACAGATATGGGTGCGTTGAATCGGTGGCGCTATATTAACTACTCGAAAGAAAATCAAGATCCGTTTGCTGGGTATGGAGACGCGAACAGGGTTCGACTTCAGCAAGTCCAGAAGTCTATCGACCCAAGAGGCATCTTCACATCAAATGGTTTATGCAGAGGATCTTTCAAATTACTCTGAGCAACTAAGCCATTCACAAAAATTTCAACCGCGCAATTGCTGGATGAGAAGTCTTACATGCATCATGTTGTATTTGATTGTTGAGATTCTGGTTGGAATAGGGAAATAGTCACAGTATCAAGTTGGTAAAAATTGGATGCATAGTGTCCCACAAGCTTAATTGAAATGTCAGATGTGAAGGCACCCAGTAGCATGTTACCCAGCCTTTAGTCATCTTAGCAACCGCTAAATACAAGAAAGAATTTATATAAAGTCCCGTCACACGTTACTCACCGTAACATTTGCCAAAAAGTCAAGTCGTAATTCAATTTTTTGAGCCACTTGCGCAGTAAAACACATCACAGGAACGTCAGACACTTTTACCAAAACCACACCAAACTTCGTCTTACATCACTACAAAAGTAAGGTTGACACAAATTTTACCAGATGGACCTATGAACGGGGTCATCTACAGCTTACTGTATTCTTGAGGCTATTTGCCAAGAGATATTTGTTGAACCTCCCTACTGAATTATTCCAGGCAGGGCTTGGGTAACGATAAGTGAGCAGACAAAACGAAATTTGCTCCACGATCCCATAGTCTCCAAAGAGTGCCTGGAGCAAGACATAATACCGCTCTCTACGCCTTCAGAGAGCACAGATAAGGGAGTGGTCGCGCTTCAAAGTATTCAGTCGGTAAGAGTGTTGCTTGTTGTTCTATAATCTTAGAGGCAGTTCTTGGGTACTCCTTATCGCTATTTTACGCTGTGCAATAGCTGAGAAGTTATGTTAAGTGTATGTTTTTATTCATCATCTTTTCGCATTGAAGTTGCTCCTCGTGTGATTGTTCTTCTGCGCCGGCGACTCTTAGTCGTGGCCATCTGCGAGCTAGTGGGGAGAGTGGAATATGACCTTCCGATTGGTGAAAAGGTGCCTTCTTGATGATATTCTGTATCTGAGAGCGGTCTTTTTATGTTAAATTTGAAGGTGAACGAGCTACCGAGATGCGTTTCTGCTGGCGATGATTGGTGAATGATACGGTCCGAGGCAGGAGCTCCATGCAGAAAAATGTCTGGGCTGTAGAGGTGAACATGTTATTGTTGTGGATTGGAAAAAAAATAGAAAATCGTATGGTATAGAAATAAAAAAGAGGAAAGAAAGATGGAAAGTAGATGGAAGCGCAGCATTAGTCGTGCAAATAAGACGTCATTACGATTGAAGAAGAAATGAAATAGGGAACGGGTCCATGCCAACGAGTCTCTTCTGATTAAAACGTAGTAATACCCCAGACCGTGCACGAGAAAATGAAGTAAGCAAAAAGGTGTTGAATAAAAGAGCACAGGAACACCATATTGGGTGAGAGTATTGAGGGAAGGGTTGGATCAGGGATACCAATCGATAATTACAGATGGTGTAGAAAGGAACGAAAACTCAGTCTGAAATAACGTTATCTCCGAGAATGAATGACTGTAATGAAAGCAGCGATCGAGTTGAGACATAAATTGAAGACGAAACATGAGTTACATCCGGTGATTGCACCCCCGACAACGTGAGCTTATTTGCTGGGGCAAAAGACAAACTGAAAACCTCTTAAGATTCACGCCTGCTCGTGCTATTTACCCTTCAAATGGTATCTTTACTCAGCCAGTCTTTGCAAGGCTTATCCCATGGAAGCCTGTTCTTCTCGCATTCAGAGAGGTTATAGAAATTCCATGCTACAAAGCTAACCACGCCGAAGCATGCCATCATCAGGAAGATGAGGAGGAACACCAGTAGTGCCCTGTTACAGGCTGATGGAGGAGATTCGCGGGTGCGCACGGTGTGGTGGTGATGGTGTACCTCTATGGTTCCATAGCCGCCGGGATACGCGGGGGGGTTGGCGTCAATCACGATAGTTTCCGTAGGCTTTTGTGGTCAGAAGTGGAGGCTGGGAACGTGGAGAATACATACTGCCATATTTGTGCCAGATGATGTGAGGATTGGGGTAGCTGGGGTGTTGTTGCTAGCGTGCAGAACCCAGAGTCTTAGCGCACACGCGACGATAGTTGCATCCAAGCCCGCCAAGGTCGCCGCCGCGTCACAACCACAAATTGGGAACAGTGGAGCGTGACTGTTTACCTTTTGACGCAAAAATTATCCAAGTCCGACACAAACTTCGATCCGGTTGCTTAGCAAGAGTCTTGTCAGCGTATGCATGTCACCATTCTTGTTCCAGATTCTTGGTATATCTTTAGCAGTCACGCGGTCTTCCCATGATGTCGCCTCCCACTTCCCTCTAGGGTAATCCCCATTCATTGAATTGTGGTTGTACAAGGTGCGCCTAGCACTTAGACCGTATTCTAAAGTAACCCGGTCCTACCTTGCCTTGACCCAGCAGAATTTTCAACCCAGGACTCTGGGCGATGTTTGGCTTGGTGTCGGTACCATCCGAAGTAGTGCCTCGTGACATGAGCATAATTTGCCGGGCGATGAGAGCGGAACTGCCGATGTGGAGGAGACGCGGAGCCCCGATGTTCGAGACTCGGACTGTCTATTGAATCATGGAAGCGTCGAAAATTTTTCAAAATATCAACTAGATTCACGATGTGTAATACCCGCCAATGCTCCAAGCGAAATGACAGTACCTCAACAACAGCATACCGACACTATTGTACGAACAGTCTCTAACTAGGAGTCTGGACAGAATCTCTGTGCACATGATGGACAGAAAAGCTTTGCCAACCACGATCAAAAGCGGAGACTGTACCGATCCTCCTAAGCCATCGGAACGCCGCAAGCGGTGATGAGTTCCTTGGCATACTTCTTGCTTGAAGGATGGGCCTAATCTCAGGCTCCGATATTCTACCGTACCCCAGTGGGGACTTGAAAGGTGGGGATTCATCCCCATGGTCGAGCACATCTCAAAAGTGTTGACGACGGCCCAAGAAAAAGGCGACAGATGCTTATTTTTTTTGACAGATGAGGGGGACATACCTCCATAAATGAGCCGTACAAAAATGTCGGACCGAGATAGAAGGAGGCCTGATCTCCGCATACTCAATTTCTAGCACCAACACGGGACGACGCGATGCCCGTTGGCATTACCAAAAATTGTGATCAGGTCTGATTGGACCCAGAGTGCGACGCCCCGCGGGGCACCGTGATGTGTTTTTCCCTCATGACACCTGTGGCTTGCATGCCCGTCGATTTGTAGCCTGGCCTGACGGGACGAGGCGTCTCAAAAGTCGTGTTGCATGACTGGGCCGCACCCGTGCCTCCGAAACGGAATGAAGGCGCCCGAAGCACATGTAAAGAGCACCACGGTCAGCAATATCATTTGCTGAAAGTCGCTCCGAAGCTCGGTAAAGAACAAGCAGGATGCTTGAGGGCCAGGTTCTCCAGATATTGCCCCGTGGCTGCGACAGCAAAAGGAAATGGCGAATATCGAAGCGGCTGCACCATGTTCTTGGTGGAACCAACGGTGAGCAGAGGGAACCATATCCAGCTGATCGACTTGAACCATGTGCTTACACCCCTCATGAGTCGAATGACTTTCATTGGTAGTAGGATTTCTGCCATGTTACCTTGGAAATCCTGGTGCATGGGAGATGCGAGCCAATGAAGCCCAGCGTTGTACAACCATTCTCGTAACGGAGTGGGTTCACGCTCAGAAAGCAGATGGTCAAAGCGAAGTGCGCCTGTCATGCTTGTAGCCATTCCGAGAGTTGCACACAGGCAAGTGTGCAAGGGTGTGCATGAACATATCCGATCAACGATGGTGGTTGTGATGTTGTTTCCGCCCTGAAGCCACAATCGCAGTGAATCTTGCAACTGGAGGAAGATGTACCCTTCGAAGAAATGCTACCGACATGGTGGCTTGCGTCTGTTGAATATCCGCGAACAGAGTTTGAACGGCTGCTAGGCAGAGCAAGTCAACAATAGCCTCGGTCATGTGTTTGTCACGCTGTCAAATCAATGAGCGCAGGACGCAATGACTGGGCCGTGAATGTGCCGTTGGCGCCAGCCTACAGAAGCGCCATCCGTCTCTCATTTGCCCGCCATCTTCCCTGCAGCCTCGGCGTTCACAGGGGTCAGTGTGCAATTCTGCAGGTCTCACCAGCTAAGCTGCGCTTGGCTCCCCACCTCCACGCGCCTTTCCCCGGACTAGAGAAGATTGCCTCTTTGAGACACTCCGCTCCGACCGAACTTCACCAAGGCATGGACCGTCCAAATCAAAAGGCCATTGAAGCGAAGACCGATCTCGACACGAGCGGCCTCTGTCTAGCGCGTCAGCTGCGTGCATTCACTATCACGAGGGGCGGCTGGAGCAATAGGTTGGAAGGGAGGAAAGTTCTTCTGGAAGCGCAACATGTGCGGAGTAGCAACCATATCCGGCCTAGACTCCAATGCAATATGTTACTGTTCCAATGGGCCCTTGAGGCACACGCATGCTCCGTGCTTTGGTAGTATCACCCAACATTCACCCAGGGTTTGTTTTAAAACCTGACGCTCCCACCTCGTTTGGCCGATATCCCCAACTTCTTCCTTTTCGTCACTGCGCGGGACTCCTCTTCTTGACTGAAGAGCCTCAATCTTCTCTCATACTCCCTCCACTCAACCTCAAAGCAGCGCTACACTTGCAATCATGCCTGGCGGAGGAGTTGTTCCCGTCACCGGCACGGCCAATGTGGACCGTGTCGAGGCCCCCGTCACAGTCAGAGCCTACTTCATCATTGCCTTTGCGGCTTTCGGTGGTATCTTCTTTGGATACGACACCGGTTGGATGGGTGGTGTTTTGAACATGCCCTACTTCATCAAGATGATCACCGGACAAGAATACCCCAACGTTAGATTCCCCGGCGTCCCCTCTGATGACCCTCAAGTCGTTCGTTACAGGAACGAGTTCTTCAGCATTTCCTCTTCGAACCAGTCCCTGATGACCGCTATCTTGTCTGCTGGTACCTTTTTTGGTGCCATCGTTGCTGGTGATCTTGCCGACTTCATCGGCCGTCGTTTCACCATCATCATCGGTTGCGGAATCTTCTGCATTGGCGGTATCCTTGAGACTGCCGCCACTACCGTTGGTGTCATGAGTGCTGGTCGTGTCGTTGCCGGTTTTGGTGTTGGTTTCATCTCCGCGATTGTCATTTTGTACATGTCCGAGATCGCACCCAAGAAGATCCGTGGTGCCATCGTTGTATGTATACACTGTGCACTATCTTGCTTACGACAATCGCTAACACACCACAGGCTGGTTACCAATTCTGCATTACCATTGGTATCTTGATTGCCAACTGCGTCGTCTACGCTACCCAGGACCGTCGCGACTCGGGTTCTTACCGTATCCCAATCGCCATCCAGTTCCTGTGGGCCATTATACTTGCCACCGGTCTGTTCATCCTTCCTGAGTCTCCCCGTTACTGGGTCAAGAAGGGACAGCTTGACAAGGCTGCTCACTCCCTTGGTCGCGTTCGTGGCCAGCCTCTCGACTCCGAGTACATCCAAGACGAACTCGCTGAGATTATCGCCAACCACGAGTATGAGATGTCCATCCTTCCCCAGACCAGCTACCTTGGTTCCTGGGCAGCCTGCTTCGAGGGCAAGCTTAGCAGCCCCTCCTCCAACTGCCGCCGTACCGTTCTTGGTATCTTCATGCAGATGATGCAGCAGCTTACTGGTATCAACTTCATCTTCTACTTTGGACCCGTCTTTTTCCAACAGCTCGGCACCATCTCTGATCCCTTCTTGATCTCGCTCATCACTACCCTCGTCAACGTCTGCTCGACCCCCGCGTCTTTCTACCTCGTCGAGAGGGTCGGTCGCCGTAACTTGCTCATCTTTGGTGCCTTTGGCATGCTTACCATGCAATTCATCGTCGGCATCATCGGCGCCACTGCCGGAAGGCCCTCGGAGAAGAACACCTCCGCGACTTCCGCCATGATCGCTTTCATCTGCCTCAACATCGCCGTCTTCGCCACCACCTGGGGACCCGTTGCCTGGATTGTTATTGGTGAAATCTTCCCCCTTACCATTCGCTCGCGCGGTGTAGGGCTATCAACCAGTTCCAATTGGTTCTGGAATTGTATTATTGCAGTCATTACCCCGTACCTGGTGTCTGACCGGGCTGACTCGGCGCGTCTGGGGTCAAATGTCTTCTTTATGTGGGGTGGACTATGCTGTGTATCCTGTAAGTCTTCTCTTGCTAATTTTACGCTTTTTCAAAATACTAATATGTCTGTTAGTCTTCTTCGCCTACTTTTTCGTTCCTGAGACCAAGGGGTTGACGCTCGAGCAAGTTGACAAGATGCTCGAGGAGACGACACCCCGCACTTCCCGCGGATGGAAGCCCCACAGCACCTTTGCCTCTGAGATGCACCTCGCCGAGAAGAACATTGAGATTCCTCTTGAGAAAATCACAAGCCACAAGAACACCACACAGGCTGTTTAAACTAATAATCAGCTTTTTACTGACAACCTACTGTTGGGTGTGCGAAACGTAATGCAGTCATGAGTAACCAGACGGAGACCGCTGGGGACGATTGATGAGAAGATGTATATTGGATGTTGATTTAGTTAGGTGTGCTTGATGCACTAATCACGTCTTTGAAGCCTTAATGAAACTATCCTATTACTTGAGTCTTGGTGACCGTAACTTGCACCCTTGTAGTACATGTTGAGACAAGTATTGTATCCCCTTTCGACAAACTAACATCTGTTTATCCCCAACCATTGCATCCAACAATCCCCTTACAAGGCCTCCCCATACCCCGACTATGTCTTGCGAGAACCAGACTCTTTCCCTAGGCAGATTAGCATGTACATTTGTATTTCTCACATGGCTCTGGTTCACGTACAGCTTAATACAGCAAACCCTGGTGTGGCTACTTCGGCAAACGTCGCAGCTCCGAACGGAGTCTCGATGTTGGACTTTGTGGGCGGAGTCGACCCGGCACCCAAGTCGATCCTGAGCCACTTTCAATTCTTGTTCCGCTAATACATTGTCAGAAAGAGTTGTCAAAAACTGTAGGCATAGCGAGGGTCACGTACTTCTGAGTGACTCGAGTCAAGGTTCTTTTCCATCTCCATCTCCGTCTTGTGTTCGGCAGGAGGGTCAATCGCAATATCGGGCAGTGTGTCATCGTCCATGTCGAGGTCCTCCATCTCCAACCGTGCCTCCTCGACGCTAGCATCATGTTCATCCGCAACGTCATCAACATCGCTCTCAAGATCGGACTCAAACGTATCTTCTCCGAGTGCTACATCCAAGTCGTCTATCAATTCGCGTAGCTCAGTCATATACTCGTCTACCTTCGCGTCTGCGCCCTCCGGATGCCATCGCCGTATTATACGCCATTGACCCTCCGCAAGTATACGGCATCGGTAGGCCTCATCCCAGTCGACTAGTATTGATCCAAGCAGAACAAGCGTCTTTACACAGTGATATCTCGGGATAGCACTATCGGCAAGCAGTTCGCGTGCTTTGGCTGCGCATTCATCCAGGCGGTCAGCGCGGTAGTGTTCCATAGCTTCGTTGAGGCCGTCTGTGAATATTTTCTCGACATTGCTGTTACTGGCCATTTTGTTCAATATTTTTGTGTAAGTTAAACGTCGAAAAGTCGTGTCTGATGAAAGAAAGGAAGGCCCTAAAGATTATGGTGGACGTGTCAGGATGGTGAAAGAAGGTGAAGGAGAGGGCGACGCGCTAAGGTCACTCCAAATAGGTAGCAAAAACAGCACGGTGAGATCACGAACAGGTAGCAAACGCAACATGGTGAAATTGCAGATAAATAAAAAACATGTAGGAGGCTATATCCAGGTTTCTTCTAGCTAATCTATCCAGTGATCAGTCTGAGATTCAGTTATTCTTGTTTCCATTGCTGTCAACTAAGGGCTATTCCTGAGTTCACCCCACATCGCCCTACCATTCATACTGTTCATATGTGCTGAATCATCCACTATGTCAAGTAAAGGAAAGCGGCCCAGCAGGCCAAGGGCCAGCACAGCGTCAACCAGCAAGTCAAAGGGCAAGGATCAAAAACACGTCAGTGACGGCAGCGATGCATATGAGCTCGAAGGGGCTTCTAGTACCGACTATGAATACAAGGGAAAATCAAAGCGGACTAAACAAGCGCTCAAAAAGCGTACTACTAGAAGAAAAGTAGTTGACTCTAATAACAGCAATGCTTCAGAAGCAAAGAAGCTTTCAGCCACCGACATTTTTGGCATAGACAGCCTTGAGCTTGATACTTTTGGTATTGAGTATGGCGACTCTACATCCTCCCTGAATCGCTTTCTTGCGTTTATTCGAGACCAAAACGTCCACACTGAATTCAAACCTATCTACTCACCGAATATTTACGCAACCGACCATATTCTCAATCTACCCTTCTACGATCCAGATAATCGTCGTTATGAACTACTAGTGAATAAAGCAGCCCTTTACGATCACGAGATGTCAGATGGTGGAGTGACTCGAGCATGGCGAATACTGGCTCGCAACATTTGTCAACCGGATGCAGAGCCCGTCTCTCTCTTCACCATGCACGCGTCAGTACGATCCAGCGATCGATGTCCGCCGTGCAGGCAAAACACTTGGTTGATGATCAAATCAAAGTGCGATGTGGAGCCAGGAGTAGCTTGTCAGAACTGTATTGATAACCACGATTCTGCAGAATGTATACGAAGGTACAACCTGGCGAGAGATCGGGGTTTCAATATCATCACTGAGGAGGTTTGCAGCGAGTCGGAGCGCGACAAGGTGATAGAACTGGGACGTTTAAAGGTAGATATAATGAATCGGGCGCCAATGGAACTGGATGTAGATGCCTGGAAGATGGTTGAGGTCAAGGGCGGAGCACCAGCCAGCTGTTCCCAAGTACGCGTGTTCATCGACAAAGTCAGCCTCGTCATCTGGAAGAAAAAGTTCAACTCGACGTTCGATCTTTCGACGCTAGGATACGACTAGAACGGCGAGCGCAAAAGCATTTGGACGAGATGTATAGAATGGTGGCCCAGCAGGCGAAGTGCTAGTACAGCGCTAACCAGCAAGTCAGACGGGTAAAAAATAGAGAGATGTTTAAAGGACCCATCGTCATGGCGTGGGGGAGCGATTCCGCTCGTACATAACGAGGAGTGAAGAGTAATTCAAGATTGGGACAAAAAGTATTCATATATACATATTGAGAGAGAGGGGGGATAGGGGAAGTGCTTCTGTATACTTCAATACCGTAATAGCTTTATGTTATTATCAAAAAAAACCGCCAGTAACACGCGGCAGCAGTAATGTATTTATCTAAGCCCCAACAAACGAATAGCAATCCCAGCACAAGCCACAAACACAAGAGCAACCCTCCAAAAAAAAGAAGAAGAAACAAAGAACAAGTGCTTGGGAAGTTTCTGCACCTGAGAAGTGTTCAATTCCAGAAGTCACCAAATGTGTCGGTGTAAACAAACCTCAAACTTGACGTGTGTGCTTCTTGCTACCAGGAACAACAATTGCTTTTTATCTTGTTTTACACAAGGCTTTTTAGAAACGACTACCGGTTAAAGATCCGCAGGAGGATGCTGGAGCCAGTACGCTTGGGGAAATAGGATGGTATGGTGACGAAAGAGGAATGCATATGACTAGAATAAAAATAGCAGGAGGAGAAGGAGAGAAAATGATTGTTCAGTAATCTTGAATCTTTGCGTGTAGAGTGAAAAGGGGAAATGTTTACAGTTGAAGCGGCCACGCCGTTATCTCATGAATGAATAAGTGCAAGGTAGAAAGCTAGTGTACTGCTAGAATAGTGATGGCATGGGGGGGTTTTCTACATCTACCATTTCTACTGACTAAAACCATAGGATATTGTCTACCCCAAATTAAAGCAACCCAACTCGCCATTTATTACTCCCTCCCTCCCTCCCTCTCTCCCTCCCTCCCTCCCTCCCTCATGTTGTACTCTTGTTTTGTGCCCTCAGAAACGCCTCGACATCCTGGTCTTTGCTGGCATCAATCTGGCTGTCCAACTTTTGTTCCTCGGGACTCTTTGATGGCACGGGTTCCGCAATTGGCTGCTTCTCGCCGGACCCTAGAACCGCACCGTACACTGCACCTGCGGCAGATGTGACGACTGCAGACGCCTGCGTAGCGGCTTGTTTTGCCTGATCCACGTATCCTGGTGCAGGCTGCTCGGGCTCAGGCAAAGGCATCTCTTTTGGGGCTTGGCCTACGGTGTTGGGCTCCATGACCACGTGCTTGTCGCCGTCGTGGTTGACGGTTGCGGCGTGGGGGGTGCCTTCTGAGAGTTGGCCCGAGGCATGGGTGAGGTTTTGTTGTTCGTAGCGGGTTTCCGAGGTGCCAGTACGGATAGGTAGTGTGGAGGATGCTGGAGTGGAAGAGGTCAGGTTGGACTCGGATGGAGTAGGGCTATCCGAGGGTGGAGTGTCGTGGCCGTTTGTCAACTCGTCGGGGTGAGGGTGGGTATGTGTGCCTACGGTAGTAAGGGGGTCGCCGATCTGGTGGGCAGGTGTGTTGGGTAGAGGAGGACCCTCCCGGTTGTATCCCACGGGATTTGGTATCGTGAAGACGAGAGTTCTCCTTGGCTTGCCGTTCTCCTTGCCTACAGCCCAGGCCTGCATCTCGCCGTTTGTGCCAGCTTCCCACTTTATTGGCCCAATGGGGATCGTCTTTTGTCCGTTCACAATGGTAGGATTTTCCCACTTGATCTGTGCCTCAATTTCGGGCTCGAAAGAAGGCATCTGAGTCCATGAAAAGTCGAGGCCACCACCGTATTTCTTGGGAATGTTTTCGTGGTCCATGTACTGAGAGAGGGTCTGGTAAACGTTGTTCGGAGAGAGGATGAAGATTTTGGAGACGGTGATGGGGTCGAACCAGCGCTTGACCCAGCCCCAAACAGTAGGGAAGAAGCCCGGTGCGCCAACAATCTGCAGCAGGTGTAAGTTGCTTTGCCTGTGAAGTCTTGAGGCGAAGCTGTAGGGAGTAAACGTACGAAGATTCTATCCAGCGTTTCTGGGTAATGTGCTGTTGCGAGGACGGAGGCGTCCTGCATGTGCGCCTTGAGATTCCAAAACTGCTTCAGTCCAACACCGCTAATGTCGACTATGTTGTTGCTCTGCGAAATGGGCGTCTCGGGGTTGTGGCGCGGAACCATGGAGCATAGCGGGGTAATGAATCTTGTCAGGTTCTCGTAGAGGGCGAATAGCCGGAGGTTTTTGGTGGCATCTTTGGACGAAGTGGTTTTTGATTTGGCGAGGTCTTTCTCGTATGAAGAAATGTTCTTTGAGTTGAGAGGCGCGACTTCAAAGAGATAGACGGGAATGCCGCGCTTGTCGCGTCTACCAAGCCATTGGGGATACTGCACGAGGCTGTCAGCACGATGTGGTCTGGCACGTCATTACGACATGACGTGGGGATGTGGGGATGCGGGGAGAAATAGAGAGAGAGAGAGGAAGAAAAAGAGGGAGAATGTACCAGACGGCGCGTCTGCTCATATTCAGCAGCCTCAATGGTGTCATACAAGTCGAATATCTGGTGTTCCCTCCGCCAGTCCTCGGTCTCTTTGAACTGTTTGAAGGCTTCCTGGGGGACAAAACGGCGCGCGCGCAAGAAGCGCCTGTAATTTTGTCAGCGCGCTGCGGCAAAGTGTGTCAGTGGGCAGGGCAGCGTACAGCATCGTCTCGTCGTCGTGGCCGCCATCGATCATGCCGCGCCCCGGGTGGTAGTAGCCGGCATCCTGGCAGATTTTCTTGAACTCGTCAAGCTGGCGCTGCTGGTTGTCGGTGAGATGGGCCAGATGGCCCGAGGGATATTGCATCGACTCGACCCGTTGCAGGTCTGCCATGGTTGCGCAGGGAGTCACAGTCTGCAGGTGGAGAGGTGAGGATAGGGTAGAAGGAAAAGCAGGTGGAGAAGATATCTGGCGTGCATGGCAAGAATACGGCAACACGCGGGTAGCGGCATGACGCAGTTGTAAGCCGCGAAGATCGGACCAAATAAGGACGTAGCATGAAGAGGCCCACGGGCTTTGCGGGAGTGCTAGGCGGTGAGGGCAGAAGGCCCTGCAGGACGTGAACGTGAACGTGCGTGCATGTGGAGATGGACGTGGTGGGTGATGGCCACAAGGATTGCTCCAGATCCCTAGAGCCCGAGAGTCCTGAGCACTAGAGCCCGAGAGTCCTGAGCACTAGAGCCCTGAGCCCCGAGCCCCAGAGCCCCATTGCGCCATGGACGGCCGTCGGCGTGCCTCTGGAGCGCTTGAGAGCAGTCCCCGCGGTTGGGTGGGTGAATGCAGGGACACAAGCGCGCCCATGCCATGACCCTTGCCGCCCTCTGACGACATGGGCCGCGGCCGTCGTAACTCATGATTTGCCTTTTGCACCAACACGGCCACCGCCTTCGCCTGCCTCTGCCGCCGCCTCTGCTGCCGTCGCGCCGCCCTCTCGCAATGCCACGCCCTATGTAGGAGTTTTACCGGCCCTTGCACACCGAAGCGCATTGCAGTATTGCAGCACTGCAGTTCAGTACAGTACAGTACAGTACAATACAACACCATACAATACAATACCACACAGCACAACACCATACAGTACAACACCCACCATGGCGCGCCCCGCCCTCATCGACCTGCCCTCGGAAATCCTCGAGGCCATCTTCCTCGACCTCGACCCGCGCTCCCTCCTCGCCGTCGCGCAAACCAGCAAGTTTGTCAAGCAGCTGTCCGCCGACGCGCCCCTCATCTGGCGCCATCTGTGCCACACCCACTTCCACACATGGGCGCCCCGCCACAACATTGCCGCAAAGTTCGCCGGCCCGCTGTCCAACGTCGACTGGCGCGCCCTCTTCATCGAAAAGACGCGGGTCGACAGGCAGACGCGGGTGCTGCTGGGCCAGATCATTGGCTCCCAGCACCAGCGCATACGGCGCATCAACGACATTGCGCGCTTTGGATACGACGCGAAAGAGACGCTGCTGAGGGAGTGCGCATGTCCAGACGACGCTGAAGATGTCCTGGCCAGGCGCTACTACGCCAACGCAGTGCTCGAGCGCATCCACCGCGAGATTGCCATCAATGTGTGGGGGGACCTCCGCGACGGCCGCAATGTCTCCATCGACAGCGCGCTGGGCGCATACGACATATTCGCACGCGTCGGAGAGGACGTTGACATTGACGTCATCTCCCACGACTTGGACCACCTGGTAAGCGGCCTCTTGCACGACTATCCCGCCTTCCCTGGCATGAACACACGCATCAAGGCCTCGACGCTGGCAGAGTATCTCCGTGGACAGGGATTCAAAGGCGTGCCAGACACATCGTACCGTGCCCTCTGCAATTCCTTTATTGGCCTGGTCTTGCGCTCACCCACCCACGAGTCCCTGCCACCAATATCCGTCGCCATTTACTGCGCCCTGGCACGTCGAGTAGGCCTGGATGCACGGCCTTGTGGTTTCTTGTTCCATGTCTACTGCATTGTCTACGCCCCCAAGAACCACAACCTCAATGGCGCCTACAAGCCCACTAGCTCCTCAGACCTCGACTTCATGTACGTTGACCCCTTCCGCTCTTCATCCGAAGTCCACCAAGGCGATCTCCAGCGCGTACTCCACGACATGGGTGTTCCTAGCTCTAAACACGCCAACTTTCTCTCCGACACAAATACGCGCGAGCTGGTCCTCCGCACTGCCCGCAACATTATGAACTCTGTCCAAACCATTCGCCAAACTGAAGCAGGCGCCTACGGCATGGGCGCCACATGGCTCAACGCCTACCCTGACATGGACAATTCCTTCTACGCAACAATCTGGTCCATGCTAATCCTCGGCCCCGGGGAAGATTCCACTGCAGCCGCAAACGAATACACCCGCCGTCGCCAGTATCTACCCTACCTGCTCGAGCACTTTCAAACCCACGCCCCCTGGGACGTCGCCCTACTCGAGCAATACGTCATGCCCATGTTCTCCCACATGCCCGAGTATCAACGCCTCCAGCAGTTTGTCAACTCCATGCGCCATATCGACGCACTACGCAAACCTGTCGTCCCACGCCGGGGACCCCACGTACAAAACATTGGCTTCAAAGTCGGCCAGCTATTCCAACACAAACGATACAACTACGAGGGCGTAATCACCGGCTGGGACATTTCGTGTGACGCGGGCGAAGAGTGGATTCAAAACTCTGGCGTTGACCGCCTGCACAGGGGAAGAGACCAAGCCTTCTACCACGTCCTGTACGTTCTTTCCCTCCTCCTTCCTCCTCACCACCCTTTTCAACCCATCCACCTCCACGCTAACAACCATCACCACCACAGCGTCTGGGACAAATCTATCCGCTACGTCGCCGAGGAAAACATCCGCCCCGTCCCACCCTCCACCGGGCCCTCCCCGGCCATGATCAAACTCGCCGGCCGCCACTTCAAGCGCTGGGATGAGACAAAGCACATTTTTGTGAGTAACGTGCGCGACGAGTATCCCGACGACTGAATCCACTGCACTGCACTATCTATTACGAGATGCTTCTCTCCTCTCCCCCTTGATTGCACCCACTCGCTAGAAAGACGGAGGGGAAAAAAAGACGGCGAAACAATGAATGACACCAGAGATATATATGTGGAGACAATCGGGTTTCGATAGTGTGTATGTGTACATGTGTGCGTTACTGCATGCGCTAAGTTTTTCGCGCAGGTTGGCTTTTCAAAAGAGGACATCTTCGATGCGCCGTTTTGATCTTTTGGCGTGGATGGGGTGTGTAGAGAGAGAGAAGAAAAAAGAGAGAATAAAAGAAGAAGAAGAAGAAGGTTTAGAGTGATGAGGACACGTGTATATATGTATATACATATGTGTGTATATTTGGGAGGGGTGTTTTTTTGGGGGGATGAGAAGAAAAAAGGGGGGGAGGGGGGGGGGGAGAGGAGTGATGCCCACGTTCGCTTTTGAATGATGATGACGATGACGACGATGATATTGATGATGATGACGCTGCTGCTGCTGCTGCTGCTGCTACTACTTCTCTGCAGAAACTTTACTACAACGATAACGATTGCATTCATGTTGCGCGCACGAAGATCAAAATAGAAAGCAAAGAAAGGAAAAGTTACCAATCCACATGAATGGATTAGAAGGATAGATGGATAGATGGATAGATATACCAATGCTTCAAACTTGACCAACACATGCTTCATCGCTTGCTCCCCCTCTGGAATATACACACTTGCACACATGCACACAAACAAACACACCCCTCCCAACACGCCAAACGCCACAGAAAATGCCTACTCATCATCCTTCATCCTCCCCTCTTCCCTCCCTAATACGTCAAAACCTTCTGTCCCACCTTCCCCGCGTCCACACCCTCGACACTCTTGGCAAAACTACACCACCGGTCCTTGATGCTAACCACCTCGTACGTCCCCTCGTCCTGCACAGGGATGCTCATAAAGTGTTCATGGCTAATCTCCGTCTTGATCTCCAACACCTTGCTCTTGCGGCCCCGTACCGCGTTGGTGCTGCGCGTATAGGTAAACTCAAACGGTGGGGTGCCCCAGAATTGGAATTCCAGGTCCGTGCCGCCACCCTCATGGATGTCGATTTCGCTAACCTGCCCGCCCGAGAGCCGTACAGAGGGAATGGGGTGGATGGTTTTGCTGAGTTCGAGAGGCGCGAGGCATTCAGAGGCCGAGTCGCGGAGTCCCGTAATGGTGAATGTTCCGGGGAGCTCGGCGAGGCGGCGGAACGTTGTTCCTGGGTTCGAGGCCTTGCGCTCCTGCTTTTCAAACGTGTAGTAGACTGTAAAGGGGACTTGGCCACCCAGTGCAAAAGACAGGCGCTCACCAACACAAAAGTCGGTGCGGTCTTCAAGTGGGGTGGCAATGGGCGCGTCGTGCACGCTGATGGAGACGCGGGGCCCACCGGGGGGAGGCTTGAGCGTGCAGCCTCGAGCGTCACGGACTTTGCGGATGGAAATGGATGAGTGTCCGAGGTGCAGCTTACGGTGCTCAATCTTGAGATCAAACTTGGGAGTAGGAATGTTCTTGTGTACGCTAATCTCGGGCTTCGGCGTACCGTGGTGCTTGATTTCGACTTCGAGGTAGAATGGTGCGATGCCTTCAAGCGTAATGGGAATCACCTCTTCGCCCTCTGCTTCGCGGGAGCAATAGCTGTATGTCTTTCCGGGCTTGTCGAATCGGGCACTAGGACGCGAGTGAACCGTTTGTTGAATGGTAACGGGCGAAAAGTGCTTCTTTGAGTGATCGTATCGAGAGTCTGCGAGTTTCATAAACGTGTATCCGTATGTACCAGCTCTTGAAGTATCAGCACGAATCGACGCAGCTCCGTTGGCGGTGTGAAGATCTTTCTCGCTGATACCGGCAGGTTTGCCTTTCTTGTCTTTGAAATCTTGTCGATAGGATACATCGAAAGGAGCGTTTCCTGTGTCCATATTAGCACGTAACACACGATAGGGCAACAAAAGAACATACCTTGCAGTGCCACTTCAAATGCATCCTCGTCACCTTCGCAGACAGCTTCTCTGATGTATGTACTGCCTTCAAGGACTGCAGCGGACTTGGGAATGTGGAGTGTCGGCCGAGCAACCCAGGAGACCTGGAACTTGCTTGCTTTCTCCTCAATCAAACCAGGACAAACATTGTCCCGAACGGAGAGAAGCTGATATGTGCCCTGTGTTTTGACGTCCAAGTACGAGTTTGCGTCTCTAAAGTTCTCCTTCTTTACCTCGTTGGTGTCCAGGTTCTCATACTCGACTCTCCATGGTCCCTCTCCAGTGAAGCGAAGTGGCAACCCGATAGCACGACCCTCGAGAGCCAAGATAGCCTGTTTGCCTTCAATGTGTCCAAAGTAGGCCTTGGGTCGTTCGTGGCGTACTTGAACGCGGGCTTCTTCGTCCTTCAAGAACTCCTTGCAGCCCATCTTGTCACTGACACTCGTAAGGGCCAAGACATACTCTCCGCCGCTCTTGAGCTTAGCTGTTTTGATAGTGTAGTGCTCGTCTTCAGTCTCAATAGCATGCTTGCTACGTTTTCCGTTGTGGACGAGCTCGTATTCAAGCTTCCATGGAGCCTCGCCGGAAAGTCGGACATCAAACTCCACCGAATCATCAATGCATGCCTGTTGGGGCTCCCTGCCTTGCATGAAGCGTGCTTGCGCAGAAGGTCGAACGTTTTGCTGCAATTCGAGATTGTGTAATGGCCTATCCTTGTAAATGGAATCACGGATAACCTCGAACGTATATTTATAATGGCCGGCTTCTTCTGGTGTAAAAGGGATCGTGCTTCGGAGTGTAGCAACCTGCAGTTCCTTCCTGTATCGTCTACCACCATCTTTCTGTTCAAAGTACGTGATGGTGAAAGGCGGTGTTCCTACAAGATCTAGACCAACTTGAAGACCGATGGGGTTTCCAGCACACTTGTCCACTATATCATCACTGCTCAAAGCCAGGTTTGGCTCTGGTGGATTTTGGAGCAAGCACGACGTAGGCTCGAGAACCTCGCCTTCGCATAGGTCGGTTGACACGGACTTGATCGTGTAGAGACCAGCATCGCTGATGAGGGGTTGTTCGCGAATGCTCCTCATCGTCTGCTTCTTGAGTACGGCGTTGGGACTATGGTATCCATCTGCGATGATGTCTGCCTCGGGCGTGAAGAGATACTCAATCGAATGTGTCGACTCGATGGGGTTTTTTCCAGTCGAGCCATAGTGTACAGGGAGGCGAGTGACGTCCCCCTTTGCAACCCGAAGAGGGCTCTGAGGGTTACATTGCAGGAAGATCTTGGGTCGTTCATGGACTTCGAAAGATTGACGAATGTTCGCAAATTTGACCTTTTGTCGGTCATCGTCATCGACGTTGATGAAGCTGACCAGATTGCCAAGGCCATCTTGCACTTCCTCCATCTCATACTCCCACCTGCCGCTAGTAGCAACAGTCTCATTCAACGGCACAGTAATCTTCTGAACTTTTGCCCATGAAACGTCCTCCCTTCCATTTTTGACCAACATCTGTGATGTATGTCGCGACAGTGGTGAGATAACATCGTCTGGCTGCAAGTTCTGGAACTGTGATCCGCCTCGAGGCTTTCCATTCACTGTCAGACGGTATTTGATGTTGAGCGGCGGTGTGCCTTCGACTTCTAGTGCGACATTGGACAAATCGTTCCGGCATCGACCGTCACCGGTAGGCTTGACGCGGGCTTGCGGACAAGTGGTTACAATAAGGCTCGATGCGCGAGGGCGGACCAGAAGCTTCGAATGATCGAGGACCTTGCGCAGCAGATAGACGCCTGGCTTCTTGACAACGTACTTGAGCGTCAACGGATCATCTGGATCCGTGGACTTTGTAGACTTCCTAGCCTTCTTCAGCATGCCCTTCAGTTCCTTGCCCTTGATTGAAATGGTTTCGTTGATATTGGTTTCGATATCGATGCGCAGAAGTTCCATCTCAATCGGCTCGGTCTGGTTGATCAAGATGGGAATCTCCAACTGGGTGACGGTCGAGTTCAGGCAGAAAGGCTCCTTATTTGGGTTGAGAACGGCAGATCCTTCAGGCAGAATATTAACGATCTGCTTTCCCAAGATCAAGGAGGCGTTGTGTAAGATGGCACCAGGCTTCACACTGCGTTCGCTAATGGCCATCTCGCTGTCCCACAGGAAACCAATGAAGCTCAGAAACCACGCCTGCACGGGTACGCCGATCCTGAACATGAGCATGACATCCAACACTGCATGAAGCACGAATAGCAGGAAGGCAGCACCATTGCTCCACTCCAGCCAGGGAATCTCGAACAGAGGTATGCCGAACATGAATAACATGTCGAAGAAGACCCATTTTAGACACAGCCATAACGACTGATCCTCCTCGATGGCCAGTGTGTAGAAATCGTAGGTTCGGTATGCCCATAAGGCAATGTAGATTGCGAAAACGTAGAAGCGCTGTTGCGCCGGGTCGAGTATGTCGGAGGGGATAAGGGGTCCTGAGCTCTGCGGTGGAGCTTTGGGGACGTCAGGAAGTGGTGACCGTACGTTTGGTCGACTGGGTGTGGCAGCATTCGGACTGCGCACGCCTGGGGAGCGATCCCATGTCTGCGGTGTTGCGGGAAAGCCGCCGGGCCCTCTGCGCGCTGGAGTGCTCATTGCACCCTGAGCTATGTGGCCGTGGTGATGCGTGATGTCATGAGCTGCGTACAATCTTGTCGACAGCAAAGGCGCGCGTGGTTGGACGTCTAGGGCGCGGTTGGAGCTCTTTGTCGTTGCTGTGCTGAAAGCCTTCTGCTGTCAAACAAAACATTACGCGACTTGCAGGCCGTAGGGCTGAGCACGGCCAATCATACTATGTCACGTGCTCATTCAAGTGTCCAACCGGCTTGTTTGGACAGCACAACTTGCTTTCACCAGCCCTTGCACACCTTTCTTTCTTATCAAAGCTTTCTCAAACTTGCTTCTCATTGTCAAGAACTGTACAATAGTATAGAGACAAACACATATAGACGGTCTTTCTCCTTCCAATATGCCCGTCTTCTCTTTCCTGCAATTACCAAACGCCCAAAAAAGCACATAATCTACAATACTCTTTTTTCAGTTTACTACTTACTTGTCACATCGAGAATCATTTGCTCATAATGAAGGAACCGTCGCCCGATCCTGAGCCTAGGTTCAATGTCCAAGACACCAATACAAAATGCCGGAATGGGGAGGCTGGGTTTGCAAACACGTCCACTAATGGCCCTCCCAGTGCAGCCCCCCACAAAGCCCCCGCAGAGACTTTCAAAGTTGAGATTTCTAAATCAGTCGATCAAGTAAGGGGTGTTTCGCCGGGTTCCAGGAAAAGATCCTTGCCTGAGCCAACTCAGAGTGAAGAGCCTAGCACTAAGAAATCAAGAGAGTCTCCATCATTATCTCCGAAGAATGGAGTCCCCAAAACTGAACGGCATCCTAGTCCAACAAACGAGCCTGCAACCGAGTTCGACAAGGAGGCCTGGCAAGGGTTCTGTGACATCGAGTCTGAACCAACCTACTTTTCCGTCATGTTGCGCGAGATGGGTGTTCAAGGTGTGACCGTTCGCGAGGTGTTCGCCATGGATCCAGTCATCTTGGAATTATTACCTCAGCCCATTTACGGCCTGATTTTGTTGTTTCGTCATAGAGAGTTTGGAAATGAGGACCAACTGATCGAATGCCCTGCTGATGTGTGGTTCGCCAACCAACTGCCGGCTCAGAACAGCTGTGCCACACTCGCCACGATAAATATACTTATGAACAACACTGAAGTCAATATAGGGGAGCACATAAAGCAGTTCAAGGAGTTTACATGTAGCTTCACGCCTTTCCAGCGCGGCGAGGCACTCTCGAGCTTTGACTTTGTCAAGAAGATTCACAACTCGTTTGCAAAGAAAATGGATATTCTGGAAGCTGACAAGCATCTGTCCTATAAAGTTAATAGAACAAGGCAAGAATACCAGGACAAGAAGGGGAAGGGGAAGGGACGTCACACCTCCGTAGACTCGGCGGAAACAGACGACAGTGTGGAACATGGAGAAAACGCTCATCACTTCATTGCATTTCTACCCATTGGCGATAAAATCTGGAAGCTCGACGGTATGGACGCACAACCCACCAATCTCGGTACTTTCGACTCGAACAAAGGCGAGACGTGGCTTTCCGCCGCTACAGACATCATAGCCGCCATCATGGCCGCTGGAGACGATGACTACGGCGTTATTGCTATGACACAATCCCCTCTGCTCTCACTTCGCAAGGCAGCTTGCCTCATCACCAACACAGTAACACATATTGAAACTCGCCTGGATAGTATAACTCCAGGCTGGAAATCCTTCCTCTCTAACAGAGAAGAGCCACCAACTGCCCAAACACTCGACATCGAAGACCAACTATCCGCTCATCCAGTGCCAGATTCTGAAAAAGCGAAAATTGACACCGAGCAAACGGCAGACTTGATAGATCGCCGAGACCACCTTGCCAAAGAGCTAAATAGCCTAGCAAACAACATCATAGCTGAGATCCAAAACGAAGCCGAGGAGGACCAAAAGGCCGCGGAGCGGAGGTATGATCTCGGGCCGGTGATCAAGGAGTGGCTAGCGATGCTGGCAGGTAATGGCTTTTTGGAGGAGAATCTTGATCGATTCATGCCCAAGGGCAAAGGCGGAAAAGCGAAGAAGTAGGAACAGATATGAATGACGATTGAGAGCCACCTCCACGGTGCGATGGGAGCTGGTGTATACCCCTCAATACGACTTCACTTGCAATATGATTCTTTGTCTCGCTCAGCTAAGACAACACTCGATTTGCCACTTAACGCTCGACTGTCCGCTTAGCTCATACTCTCCATACCCAACGTCACAAAACATCAAAGTCGCTTGGAATTCACGGGTATATTATGTCGCCGATCTGTGATACCCGCTGGAAGCGACCAGCAATATCTAGTGGACCTTTTTGTACAACGCCTAAAATGTCATCATCGACGGTAACAGCACGAGTGACATCACAGCTCGAACACGTATCAGATGTGTCCTTTGCATTCAAAAAGGATTTCATTTCAATGGATTTAATACTTCAAATTCGATCATAGACACACAGATAGCTTTTTGTACATCACCGTTGCAATTCAGACTACGGTATCCAGACCTCTCCCAGCCCTCAAGATGCCACACTCCAAGACTCCTGGCTAGTTGAATCTTGCATCCGATAAGTTTTAAAGAGCAAAACAATAAAGGCATTTTCCTATCACCGTCTACACTTCCCTCATTCTCCCCATTTAGCCCATCTCTCCCCTTCCTCCTCTTGAAGAATCTCTCCAATACCTCATCGCTAGGCAAGGGTCTCGGCATGCCCAACGCCCCCCCTCTAAAGATCAAAGTATGCCCGGAGGAGTACTCATCGTACCGAATACCGGAAACTCGGACGTGGGCGTTGCTTCTAGCGCAAGAGATCTAAGAGAGGAGGAGAGGGGCCGAACTGCGAATCGAAGTAGACAGGGGATGTGGGTTGTAGGATGTAGAAGAAATGGTAGATTAAAGACTAGCTGATGGGACGTTTGAGGGGAAGACGGTGCCACTACGGCTGCACAGGTGTGTGGGTCATACGTCAGATAAGACACGTACTTTTAAGATAACGGGGAATCGTGCTTTGATCGCTGGTATTGCTATAGGTTCTCGCCATGGTTCCTCATGACTTAAAAAGGGTATATGCCTCCCTTTGACTTCGGTATCTTGAAAGGATGTGCCTCGGTGTTGAAGACATAGTCGTCTAAGCTGATTACGTTTGGCTCGCAGAACGTAAGATAAAAGTATTTAAGCGTTTCTGCCATCCAGAAGCTCTGTACGCATAACACATTAGTATTCAAATTTTCAGATTCACGCAGTTTGGTGCGGCTTACATCCATAGAATCCATCCTTGGCGGTACATCAGCCGAAACGTCCACCAGCGCAGAGTTGCCAATATCAGTATCCGTGTTCCTCTGAATCGCAGTGAACATGTCCCACGCAGCAGCCTGCCACGACTGCTCGCCTGTGATGCGGTACATGATGAACACGCTCTCGATAGCTTCGGGACGGAGGAGGTAGCGACGGTCCTCTATGGACGTGAAACCCTTCGGTAATCTCAAATTCGCAATGTTTTGTAGAGGATCTTTTTCTTTATTAGAGTCTGCCCTCGCAGTAATCTCATTGTGCCAAGCTTTTTCGTCCCAATGGCACTCAGTCATATTAGCGCATTCGAGGAGATGTGAAGATTCTGGCATAATTCCTGCCGGTGAGGCTTTGTATGCCCATACACACGTGTTGGTAATCTTCTGGCCAACACTGACATGTTTTTTGTTGTTAAAAACCTTGCCACCTAGGGCAAACATCCCCCCAGAGAAGCATACAAGGTGTTGCAGTTCTGGGTCAAGAAACACAGTTGAGCCTTCGACACGCACAAAGCCAGACATGAGCATATCGGAATCGTCAGGGGTCATGGGACGATAAACTGAGTGCTCGATCGCGGCATCCATGGCTTTCTGGTACAACTTCTTGTACATCGGTTCCCGGCCTCCCAAGAGAATGTGCATCTTTGCAAGATACTCGTATGTTGAATCGGCCATGGAGGCAAGCGTAAATCCGTTGTCTACGGTGAAGTCGAGATTCCGCGCATTAACGACAATAGGCCACATCCCCTTCAACTTAGTCTTATCCTGCTCCTTCTCCAAAACCTTCGTCACGCGCGTTATCGCATCGTAGTATTTTGGATCGCCAGTGAGCTGGGAGAGCCGAGTGAACTCCAGAGTCATCGATCCAATTTCAGCAAGCAAGACCTGCTCATCTGCAATCTGCGGCTTGCCCTCTCCTGCGTTGCGGAAATTCCATCTGGTGACCGGCATATTATTGGGTGTGTCGAATGCATGGTACAGCATCTCGCCAACTTCCATCGCCTTGTTCAATAGTCTCTTATCACCACTCAGTTCGTATGCTGACAGTAGCCCTCCAAGATGCTTGACATTTGTCTCAAACACGTTGATCATTTCCAGTGGCGTCCATCCAAAGTCGATCATCTCCACATCCTCGATTGCAGACTCAAATTCCTCCTTGAAACCCATTATCCATAGTGTATCCAATGCGTCGATCAGAGTCGCCGCCCATCCTCCGAAATGGTTCGTAACATCGCCGCTGATGGGCAGGATTTCGTCGTTCATCCAAGCATGTTGCCTGTAGTTTGTCCAGCACTTGAGGAACTGCTTCTTTACCTCGTTTCTCCTCACGTTCCGTATATTCTTTGCGGTAGAATCCTCGCTCTTGAAGTTGAATTGTATCTTTGGTAGCTTGGTCGGTTCGCCGGTAGGCAGCTTTATCATGGATGCGACGGGGTTCCTGATAGGTATTTTTGCCCAGTCATATGAAGGTCGCGACGGATCTTTCGGGGGGCGCGGACGTTTTCTTGGCTTCGCGGTAGATGTGCCGTTGGATGCCAGAGGGTCGATCTGGTATGGAAAGCTCATGCAGTAGAACATGTAAACGATGAACAGAGCAATGGCGGCATGAAGCCCGTGCCGCCGGAAGAGGGCCATGTCAAATTACAATCAAGGAACGAAAAAAGTAAAGAAGAAGGAAACGGAGAAGGTGGATCTCAAACACGCAGTGATCATGGCATGCGCGTGTCGAAAGGGGATGTCAGCTCGGAGTGAACTCGC
Source organism: Mycocentrospora acerina (assembly GCA_022701365.1). NCBI lineage: Eukaryota > Fungi > Ascomycota > Dothideomycetes > Pleosporales > Mycocentrospora > Mycocentrospora acerina. The sequence goes on from JAKUHH010000201.1 coordinate 916,572, forward strand.
ACCTATTCTTGTCTCGGACCCTGCCAAGTCGGTAACTCAGGCATTAGACGGGCGCGAGCGTGCGCAAGTGTGAACGCTCAGCCGGTGCCTTGCGTAGTAAGATTCTAACGGCCTCGCGCAGTGCGCTACGCCTCTATCGTACGAACAAGAAGAGCTGCCGCTAAATGATGCTACGTTTCCGTAATTCATTGACAAATGCGAAAAACTGAGGTACAGCAAATGTTCTGCACGTACCAGCGTCGATTTTCGAAAACGTAATCCTCACTACACGGTCGTTTCACATCCGTGACTATGCCGAACTTCAAAATGCCATCAAATGGGGTTATATCGTATATTTGAACAGGAAACAGTCATACATTGCATGCTAACACCGATCACAAATACAAGCCAATCCTAACCAAATTGAGTCCGGATAGGCTCATAGAAAATCCCTCCAGCCACAGACCACCCTTTCAAAGGGCGCTCATTCGTCTCGTGTGCCGTTGTTCTTATTCCTCGAAACCTAGTGGCTTCTTCCATACTCATCAGACGCGTGTAGGGTATCCCGTCCAATAGCTTCATCCCCAGTGGCGATTGTTGTCATCTATACTCTGCAAATAACATTTAAGCCTTGGCTGACTTGGCCATGGTGTTGAGAGCACTGCCGTTCTTGAACCACTCCAACTGACCCTCGTTGAAGGTGTGGGAAAGCTTGATGTCGATGGCCTTGCTGCCATCGGCAGGGTGGACGGTGAGAGTGATGGGCTTGCCAACGGCGAGCTCAGTGCACTTGAGGTCAACGCGGTCGTTGGGACCAATCTTCTCGTAGTCGGCGGGGTCGGAGAAAGTGAGGGGAAGCATACCCTGCTTCTTCAAGTTGGTCTCGTGCTGGGATTTGTTAGCGCAAAAGTTTCAAAATGTCTGGCTGGAGGAAACTTGCAATACGAGCGAAGGAGCGGACAATGATAGCAAGACCGCCCAAGTGCCTTGGCTCAAGAGCAGCGTGCTCACGGGAGGAGCCCTCGCCGTAGTTCCAGTCACCGACGACAACCCACTTGACGCCGTTCTTCTTGTAGTCACGGGCGACGTCAGGAACGGCACCGTACTCGCCGTTCAGGGCGTTCTTGACCTTGTTGGCCTCGCCGTTCTCAGAGTTGATGGCACCGATGAGCATGTTGTTGGAGATGTTGTCCAAGTGTCCACGGTACTTCAACCAGGGACCAGCCATAGAGATGTGGTCAGTGGTGGTCTTGCCCTGGCACTTGATGAGAATGGGCAGGTTGGTGGCGTCCTTGCGGTTCCAGGCCTCGAAGGGCGACAAGAGCTGGAGACGGTCCGAGGTGGGCGAAACGGCAACGTTGACGGTCGAGCGGTCGGCAGGAGGAGCCTGGTAGGTATCCTGTCCAGGGTCGTAGCCCCTGTCGGGGAGACCGTTACCAGTGGGCTCCTTGAGCTTGAATTCCTTGCCATTGGAGTCTAGAAGAGTGTCCGTCAAGGGGTTGAAGTTCAAAGTACCAGCAATGCTCAGGGCGACGACAAGATCGGGCGAGGTGACGAAGGAGTGGGTGGCGGGGTTGGCATCGTTGCGGCCAGTGAAGTTACGGTTGAAGGAGGAGACAATGGAGTTGGCAACGCCCTTCTTGACGTCCTGACGATCCCATTGGCCGATACATGGGCTAAACGATATTATCAGCGTACAAGTTCAATATGAGTTGGAGAATACGTACCCGCAAGCGTTAGCGAGAACCATGCCGCCAAATTCCTCGAAAGTCTTCAGCTGACCGTCTCTCTCAATTGTAGCCCTAATTTGCTCGCTGCCGGGGCTAACGTTGAAGATAGCCTTCGACTTGATGCCGTGGTCCATGGCGTCGCGGGCGATGGAGGCCGCGCGAGACATGTCCTCGTAGGAGGAGTTGGTGCACGAACCAATAAGACCGACCTTCAACTCGTCGGGCCAGTTGTTGGCCTTGACAGCCTCCTTGAACTTGCTGATGGGGGTAGCTAGATCGGGAGTGAAAGGACCGTTGATGTGGGGCTCAAGTTCAGAAAGGTTAATCTCAATCAGCTGGTCGTACTCAGTTCCCTCGTCGGAGCGAAGCTCCTGAGCGTACTCGCGGGAGAAGTCACCAATGTGCTGGCGCTTGGTGGCAGCGAGGTAGTCGTACATGCGATCATTGAAGGGGAAGACAGAGGTGGTAGCGCCAATTTCGGCTCCCATGTTGCAGATAGTCTACGCAACAGAATTAATCATTGTCCGAACAGTTCTCGTCATGTGAACAACTTACAGCCATACCCGTGCAAGACAGACTATCGGTACCGGGACCGAAGTACTCGACAATAGCACCAGTTCCGCCCTTGACGGTAAGAATACCGGCAACCTTGAGAATAATGTCTAAACATGTCAAGTTAGCATTATGTACCACCTGCATGTTTGGTTGATGCTGATTGGTCGAACTGCAGCGAAATTGCATGCGCGAACCTCGGATAAGCGAATGACGTACCCTTGGGAGATGTCCAGCCCGAAAGCTTGCCAGTAAGCTTAACACCAATGACCTTGGGAGCCTTCAGTTCCCAGGGGAGACCAGCCATGACGTCGACGGCATCGGCACCTAAATAACGCTTGTCAGCCTGATATCCGTTGAAAGAGAAAAAGGGTGCACAAACCGCCTACGCCAATTGCGGCCATACCGAGACCACCGGCATTGGGAGTGTGCGAATCGGTACCAATGAGGAGAGCACCAGGGAAAGCGTAGTTCTCAAGAATAATCTGATGAATGATGCCAGATCCGGGCTTCCAGAAACCAATATTGTACTTTGCGCAAGAAGTGGACAAGAAGTCGTAAACCTCTTTGTTGATGTCGACGGCACGAGCCAAATCCTTGGAACCACCAGTCTGGGCCTCGATAAGATGGTCGCAGTGAACGGTGGAGGGCGTGGCAACGGAGGGCATGCCTGCGGACATGAATTGGAGAATGGCCATCTGAGCAGTGGCATCCTGGCAAGCAACACGGTCAGGACGGAGCTTGAGGTAGCTGCTGCCACGCTCAATATCCTGGCCGTGGGGGTCGTCCAAGTGGGAGTAGAGGATCTTCTCGGCCAGAGCGAGCGGTCGGTTCAGACGCCCGCGGACAATCTGAAGGTTCTCGCTCATCTTCTGGTAGTTGATGAAGTTGCCCTTCTCCCAATTGGTCATTTCGACCTTACGGGAGAGCGGCGAGTCGCTGACAGTGGCCATTTGCCTGCGCGAAGCAAGGCTCTGGCCCATGCGGCCGAGCCTCGAGAACTTCTGCATGGTGGATGTGGTTGGGGGGGGGAGGGTGGAGTGGAGAAGAGGAGTGATGGAGGGAGACCGAGGAAAAGAGGAACACAAGTATTCAAGCTTCCGAGTCGCTTCAACTTGTGTGGGCCAATCAAGTAGGCGCTGAACTAATCAGCACAAGTACCCTCGGCAGCAGGTTACAGCCGCTTGCCCGTTCAATGCCTGGAAAAACCGGGGTGGTGGAGCAAGACAAGGGCAAGACGGAGCGATGCAATTGCATGTGAGGCACCTTTTGTATCACTGTTGTCTTCTGCTGTCTTTGTGAATGTTGCAGAGTGCCATGTGAGAGACAATTGCCATGGCGTCACTCAGCGGCTGGCTCAAGCAACCCCCGCACTCCCACTTCCATTCTTGGGGGGGATGGGCATGATTGGCGCACGATAACAGCATTCACAAGTCGCCCGTCGCACACGGTTAACTGCACGCGGAATATCCGCCGCAAACGTCACAATTTTGAAGGTCTCCAGACCAGCTCCAGCATTAGCTCTGCGTGTTTTGGACACGGTGTTGCGTCCGCCAAGGCCTAGATTGGATTCTGAGAAATCTCTGCCTTGTCTGCAGGTCTTCCTCCGCCGCACGTTCCGCCCCATTCCCGACTCTTTCACGCATCTGCAGCGATTACCGACGGCCGCGGACACCCACCACAACCACAACCACAATGCCTGCCATCCGTGGACAAGACTCCAAGAAGAAGACGCGGCGACACACACGCGATCTCGATCAGATCCACGCCGACTTGCATGATGAGAAGCACCTCGCCCAATTCAAGGGCGAGCAGGCCTTAGAGGATCTGCCAGGACTGGGGCAATGGTACTGCACGGAATGCGCAAAGTGGTTTGAGAGCGAGGCCAACTTGGGCGCGCATCAGAAGGGCAAGGTGCACAAGCGACGGTAGGAAGATTTGCGCGCAAGGTGTTGTGGCTACCACTAACGACTGTTGCAGTGTGAAGCAGCTTCGCGAAGAACCCTATTCCCAGAAGGAGGCAGAGGCAGGCAGAGGCTTTACCACCGACAACGGCAAGCGCACAACTGCGCCGATGGAAATCGACGATGGCGCTGTCGCAAACTGAGTGTCGTCTGGGTACTATGGAGTTGGAGGCTCGGCGTGTACGAAAAGAGAGTGCAAGAGAAACACTCGAGGAAGGCATGCGCTGCAGGCACCAGCAGGCGAATGTTAGACATTCGTTGCCTGCAGGAGGATCTTGATCTGGGATATCATTGCATTGCACGGCGTTTAAACTGGAGCATTTAGAGGACAAAAAAGTTCAAATGATACCCCCAAACAAATCAGACTTGCTTACATATATATCATCTCGTCCTTTGCATCAAAATGGTTCCAAGAACGGTTGAGATTCTATCGCGCACGCCTTTGTTTGGTGAATTAGGCATACACTTGCTGTGCTGCCTGAAGTTGCCTGATTGCTACCTAGATAGCTTGAACATTAAAAATCTGCCAGAACTGCACAAGCCAAACAACCAGCCTAATCAAATTCACATTAACATTAACATCAACTTCGGCATTCATATTCACATCCACAACCCTGCCTTCACAATATCAACCGCCGAAAAATCAGAATCATGTCCTTCAAAAACACGCCCCTCTTCGGCGGCGCCATAACCGTCGACATCCCCTCCAACTTCGGCGACGCAAGGTCCGTACCATGCCACCCACCCATTTCTCCCTCGCAATCCTAGTTCGCTCCTTCCAAACCATCCGCCTCCTCACCCCCACATCCCGACCTATCCCCTCCACCCTCCACACTAACACCCACACAGCCAGATCCGACAAATCCCCGACCACCAAGAAGTCTACCTTGACAACAACGGCTACTCGTCGCTCGTGTTCGAGATCCTCGAGTACGTGAACAAGCCCAGCGATGAAGAGGCTCTGCAGTACCATTTTGCGGATCTGGTCGACGGGACAGGCGATGAAACGAACATCCTGAAGCAGGGAGGGGAAGAGATGGGAAATTTGGCGTAAGTATCATCCTTTTCTATTGTTGTTTCTGCTCTTGTTTGCCGCATTTTGGTTCGCCAGACGTTTGGACGATATCAATCTTGAATTAGACTTGGAAGTGGAATTTGGAAACTAATTTTACAACAGTGGTAAACCAGTTCACACTCTGACTTTTATTCAAACACCACAGCCGGAGCCGCGGCGTAAGACCCCGGAGTTTGTGTACATTCATCTCTTGCTGCTGCGGTTGAAGGAGCAGGGTACAGACATCATGGTTACCGTTAATATTCCGCACTACAAGGATGAGTACGAGAAGGCCCAAGATGGGGGAGAGACGCAGTTGATGAAGGATAGTGCAGCAGTGAGGAGCAGGATTTTGCAGAGCTTTGAGGTCAAGGATTGGGGGTTGTTTGAAGGGTGAAAGAGGGGAGACAAAAAAGAAGAGGTGATGGTCACATGTGGAGTGAATCATTACGTATCAGTCAGGCAAGTAGAATAGTGTTGCTGACTGTTGAAATGCATTTATATTTAACGAGCTTGGGTACCTATGCAGTTAGTAACTATTGTAGTGCCCTCTCACAATAGAGTCTACCTCAAGCTTCGGGATATCATTTATTTCTTCTAGTTCAATCCGTTCCCTTCAACCTTGTAGCGCTAACTCGTGGACTGAATCAGGTCGCTAATGCCAATCATCAAAGGCTAGCTCATACAGCGCGGTGTATCCTTTGATACAATAGGTTCTAACATATCTTACTGAACTTGTAGAACCTAGTGCCAGAGTCGTGGTCATAGTTGTTACGCATCTATCATTTCACGTTAGTCTGCTCGTCTCGGCATCTCACCATATGCGGCAATTCGAACCATCCTGCGCTGTAGCTCTTCCCTTGTAGACGAAGCCAGCTCCTCCGTGCTTGAAGAATCGATGCTTATACTGGGTGAGTCCTGGTGGAATTGATTTGCTGAATGATCAAGATTTCCCATGGGTGGAACACTACTGAAGCTCTGGCCAGCTGCGAGGAACGGCGATGGTGGCAGATCTGCTAGGCTCATATTGACATCCTCCATGAGCGCAGGATCAACCGGCATGTCGTACGCCGTATTTGGGACGTATTGAGGATAAGGATCGTGGTGGGGTTGAGCTTGCAGTTGGAGTTGGCTTCCTTGTGATCCCTGGCGATGGAGCGAATCGTGTGGCTGTGAGTACTGACGAGGAGGAGTCGGTGTGTGAGACTGCTGTCCATTCGGTTGTAAAAATCGCCCAGACTGATTTGTGCGGATAGTTGAGAGGCCTTTATTCATCTCGCTACACTCAGGACAATTACGGATAACCTGACTAACAGTCTCCTTTATGCGTACCCAATGGTATAGCTCCGCTATAGCGGCGGTGGTTTTGTTAATGCCACCGTGTGACTTGTGGTGAATGTCGCGTGCAATATCGTACTGCTGCTGTGGATCCGCAATAACTTCCTTACCCTTCAGCCAAAGCTTTTCAGGTTCGTCATCTGTCGCAGGAGTGAGCTTGTAATGCGTGGCGGCGCTACGGAGACGGCTCTTCTCTGCCCTGTCGGCACCGTTTGGGTACTTGTTGTTCTTGAGATAAAACCGAATTTTGTCGAAGCGCTCTTCTGACACAACATCATCATCCTGTCCAAGATCACGGCCGTAAATGATTGCGTCTACAAGCTCGCCTGGGTAGGACTTGAGGTTTCCACAGCCTTTGACACGACCAATTCGCTTAAAGCCAAGTGCATCCCATATCCGACACGAAGCCACGTTCGTTTCGTAGACGAGGTTGAAGACGGAGTAGGTGTAACCCTTCAAAAGTCAGCATACAACTACGCGATAGTACTCTGGCAAACTGACCAGCTTCGGCGCCCAGTCCAAATATGTCTCGCCCATCAGACGCCCAACGCCTCGATTTCGCGAAGCGTCCGTGACCAAGAACCCGCCGTTACAAACATGACTAGACCTGCCAGGGTAGTTTGGCTTTATATAAAAGCTCCCTAGACACTCCCTCTCCCAATCGCAGCCTCTCCGCGCCATCTCATGCAGCTCTCGCCCGTCCTGAATTTCGCCCAAGAGCATGATAGCGCCAAATACCCCGAACCAATACGGGCCAAATGTCTCCAAGGGCAGCACGTCGACCATAGGGTATGTATCGCCTTTCTCGATCTCGCGACCGAGTTGGTCACACAAATACGCGAGCAATGTGAGGGGCACCTGGTTGGGCGCAGAGAACGGTATGATGGTCGCAATCGTGGTACGGTCACGCAGAGTGACAGGACACGGGTGAATACCCACCGGCAGCGGACCACCAGGCGGAGGGTATGGTACCTGGCCAGACGTTCTGAAAAGGACGGGCGCAGTTGGGTCGTCTAGCATGGCAGGCATGGCGGGCAAGTCGCTATTCGACTATTAGTGTCAGGAGGGGAAATCGGAAAAGTCCAGTCAGAGCTACGGAGTGGGCAGCGGGCGGGGCCACCGGGACACCATCACCAACGCGTGGTGCACGCGACTTCACAGAGAGACGCGACATAGGCATGACGTGGAGTGGAGGACTTACAATGGGAGCTGGTTTTGGAGATGGTCAAGTATGAGAGATACGGCCGTGATGGCGCTGACGCCGCAGATCGCTCCTTAGGCAAGGACTCGCTTATCAGTGCATCATGTCATGACCAGCTTCAGCTTGAATGGCTCTGAGTATTGGTGTTACAATAGGCCGATGTTCTCCGTAACAGAGCACAACGGAGAGCATTCGCACACAATGATATGGATGAATGTTTGCTAATGGCTGATGTAGAGTGTTTCTTTGATTGAGCGTGCCTCTATTTCTGCGCGGGGATAACTTTTTCGAGCCATGAACACAAATCCCTAAGCTCAGATGCGCCCATGGAGTGACCCATGCCCTCATATTCCTTCAAGGTTACCAGCTCCTCCTTGACTCCAAATCCGTACAATGATTCGTAAGCAATGCGATGATATCGCTTTGGGACAAGTCTGTCGCCGGTTCCCCTAGCAAGAAACACCTCGACATCATCGTCTACGGTCCCTGACAGTCCTGCTTTCTCCCTCAAAGCAGGAACTCTCTCTGGTATTGGCATGAAGCCAGATAGTCCAAAAAGTCCACCAAGTTTTCCAGCATAACGCGACACTAAACCAGTAAGGAGAGCCATAGCATGTCCTTGTGAAAACCCTCCAAGCACGATCCTACTCTCGGGGATGCCTTGATTCACCAAATCATCGATCAGAGTGGTCAAGTAAGCTACTGTGGCCATCATGCCTTCTTCGTCTTCTTCATCGTCAAGCTCAGGCCTGGACGATGGGTAAGGCGAGAGACTCGTTGGAATAAACCATGCTGTAGTTGCCAGATCGTTGTTTTCAAGAGCATTAGGAAGTACCCATGTCACGTACGGGAGCTTTTCGGCGCGCTGGAATTGACGTGCGATGCCTGGTTGAAATGGTTAAACATAGGCCAATAGTGCCTGCGAAGTTTGACTAACTTTCAGGGCCTTCTGCCTCGTCGCCTAGGCCATGAACAAAGATAATGGCTGCAGACTTGGACGTATCTTGTGGTGGCTCAGATGGCGAGAGAATTATAGGTGGTCTCCTTTCAGCAAGCATGACGTATACAGAGTTGATGGTTACTTCGAACAGCTGACAGGAGACGATGATTTACATCCATCAACACAGGGTCATTTATATGGATCTCATGTACCCCGCCTTAGGGCCGCGGGTGGCGCCTTCCTTTGGCGCGTGAGCACGTGGGCCAAACTTATTCAATCTCCGCAACTGTCGGAAGTTGCACTAAATGTCCTTCATCACAACACTATGCCACACGTTGAAGTGCTCCCAAACTCGGCCGCAGCGGTCGCTCCGGGATGGACTTATGTAGTAGATACGGGATACGATCCTTCAAAAGTTGCCATTAACCCCAAGAACAAGAAGCGCGTCGCAGCGCAGCCCGGAGGTCAGCGCGGTGAGAATGAGCTCTCAGCGCGACAACAGACAGCTGTCGCGCGGCGCATAGCTGAGTTAGAGAGGGATAACGATCCTAAACAGAGCATACCAGTGCCTGGCAAGCCTTGTTAGTCATACAGTGTAGGCAGTGTAAGTCGCTCGCTGATGTTTGTTCTCAAGCTGTACCGAAGACGCAGAATGCGCGCAGAATTATTCAATACCAGCGACAGATAAGACATTGGCTCGACGATGAAGAAGCACAGCTCCAGCAAGCCCCTCCGCCACGTGCCGCTATTATTTCCTCCCGAAGTGCTCGAAGACAGAGCACCAGGGCCTCTGTACCCCCGACGCCTACAGAAACCACACCGGGCCCTGTATCGTTGGGTGCAGCGACTGCTCGACCGACGATACAAACACTGTATGGCGATGATGCTCTTCTCTCTGTCGAGAGCTCCATGCCACCACCACTTAATCCTGCCGAGCTTGAAACGCTTCTCGCTACTCCACCGCTCTCGTATGCCGCCTCACATGCTGCTCCGCCTCCTGCAGGTGGCCCACCACAGCGGCAATTCTGCGACAACTGTGGATACTGGGGTACAATCAAATGCCGAAAATGTGGCGCTCGAATCTGCGGGTTGGAATGCAAAGACGCACACGAAGCTACTCGGTGTCTGAAATGGGCATGACAGTGTAGTATCGTTGTCGCTCAGCTTCAAATTAGATATTCTCACTTCCCGGCGCTGAAAAAGAAAATCAGGAAAGGTTTGCATGATACCCAATGTTTATTTGCAACAAATGATACAACAGATCAAATGCTTTTCTAAATATAAACATAGCCATATTGCTAATAACTACTCATTTATGCTATTCTTCGAATCAATCCTGCAATTTGAGCATGTCGATTTATTGTTTACTGTCTATATATACATTTCTTGCGATCAAACACTTGTTAGGTACGAGAAACCTGGCGTCAACCCGGTTCTTCGCATCTCGCTTCTTCCAACGCCTTCCTGCCGGCAAACTTCATGCCTATCTTATAATGACCCAGGGCTTGATAAGAACCAAAAAAATGTTACCTCATTGACTAGGACAGTAACTGCTGCTACCTTGTCTTGAGCATCTGCAGTCGCTTCTTGCAAAGAGCGTGTAAGAAGCTTCAATGTTTGAAATTGAAACTCCGCGCTGTGAAGAGTCGAGCTGATGATAAAACTCAGAGTTTCTGTTGGGTCTTGTTCGTCCCTGCTTGTTGTCAGCACATGTATGGTATCTTGACCATGTTCATCCTACAAATCATCGTCCGAATCATTGTATATTGCGAACTCGTACTCGTCTTCGTCGTCGCTCTCCATTTCCGGGAGCGTGTTTAACTTGAGATCCTTTGGACGGGTTCTTCAGCACGCCTCATACAACTCCATTGTAGTAGTTATCATACGTTCCAGGTTTCAGGCCACTGCTCCAACAACTGCTTGCTCCTCTACATCAACTGCGGCGAGACATTTTAAATTTGCGACATGGATCCACACTTCCAACCCGAAACGAAGTCATTCAACCTGCTCTGAGATCTTCGCAAACGTCAAGCCTGGTGGATTCGCAGCTTCGACTTCGAGGTAGCGTATACATGCATCGTAGACTTCCTCAAGTCTGTCCTGCAGTGTCGAGTATTGAAGTTGTAGTCGCAATAGTGGCTTTGTGGGAGATAACCTGGGACTTGTTTCAGAGCTTTCCCTTGGTCTTGGGCTTGGTGGAGTCATCAAAAAAGGCAGATCGCTTGGAGAAATCTGCACTTTGATGCTTGGTCTTGTGTCTTCCTGCTGTAGTGGCCTCCATTTCTGTCGCGCAGGGAGCTGACTTGATGGTACAAGTTTACTTGAGAGGTCGAAGTCATACACCGGTCTTGAATCAGGTCGAACTCTGTGGATGTTGTAGCTTTGTGGAGAGCTTTCGTGTCTACGCATGATCTCATCACTGGAACGCGCACGTCGAGTAGCGTTTTCGAAAATTGGAACGCAGAGCCTGCCAGCAGTTGAATGTTGGAAAGAGGACGAAGAGTCTCTGCCGCTGCGAAAGTATCCTACCTGTCGGTCGCGGCCGCGTCTGTTCCATTCCATTTGCTCCTCCAAATGATCAACATATCCACCTGAACGGGAACGACGATCAGTGATAAAAGTCTCAAGAGTCGGCATATGTAATAAAGAATAATGATACTAATCGACAACAGAAGTACTTGAATTTTGCTTGAAAGTCTCTCTAGCCCAGCTGAATAAGTGGGGTTTAAAAAGATGCATGCATATAAGAGCTCAGGCGGACTCAGACCACTTAGCCGCTACATCGACATCAAATTAGGTACCGAAATTAGAGTCGCCTTTTAGGGTGGTCGTAAAGTACAGCCGCAAGCAACTGCGTCCAATGAAACTACCTATCGTACACTAGTATGCACCGAGCTGAAGATTGCATAGCCTCAGCCTTGCTAGCCGCAGAGGAAGAGAGCGTTCATAAAAAATGCTTAGAAAAGCTCAGCCTGACATTCATATCAAGCCTACTTTCCCGTCTGCACGAATGTGCGCTGGTAGATGAAGCAAGGGAGGGGGGAGGGGATGGGCGAATATACTCACTGTTGTACCCGGGTCTGCGTGTATAATGAGGACATTAGAGAAATACCTTGCTGCCAACGGAAAGAGACGAGATACGCACAACTTGAGCAGGCATATCCATATTTTCTGCATCGGCCTTGTGATTGCAGAACTTCCTATGAAGGCCCCGATTACGTACATTGCTCTCAATCTTATGTCCAGTGCAATTAACCTTCACACAAACGACGGGGAGGAAGTCGATGCCGCCTACATTGCATCAGAAGTAGAGATGGAGACTAATGTGCTGCAGGATAGGAATACTATAGCGAACCTAAGCATCAAGGCTGACTATTTCAAAGATGTGCTGAAAGACGCAGAATAACTTGATGCAATTGTCAAGGCCAACAAAAGAAGGGGAAAGTCAACCCCAGCTAGTAGTAGGAATAGCGAATAAGGATTTAGACAGAGATATATCCGTAATAGACGACAAGAGGACTGCAGGAGATTGTATGCATGTCTTTTTCACACCGGAAGATTCCCAATATCACCAATTTTTTACTCACACTCCGTCGTTGCAAAGCAAAAAAAGGCTGGATGTGCTGGGAACCGAACCCAAAAGTTGAGAATTTTTTAAATTAAAATCTCCTGATTTAGGAGTGCTACTTCTTATTAGCTGTTGGGTCACACATTAGAATTGCACCTGAAAGTAGAAGGGATTTCCAACACTAGCAGATCAGGTTGTACCTATTTCTCTATAAATACACAAAGGGGATGTGTACGAAGCAGCTCATTTTATTATCGCACGCTACCACCTCACATTCTTTGCTGCAAGCACTTGAACAAGTCGAATACACTAGCATATTAATTTTACAGAAAATGTGACCTTACACAGCAGGTCTGTATTCTCTAAAATAGTTCGCCTTGTTACTAATTCTCTTTGAAGCACAAAAGAAGTGTGCGTACACTGCGTTGACTTGTGCGGTGCAACACAAAACCAGTTTTTTTCGTAATTGATGTTGCTCGCACTTTCCCTCAGATTGACTTGATCACGAATCTCTTAAAAAAAAATTACTTTGAACCACTACATAGCCAGTGTGTGGTCATTTTGAGAGGGCGACCAGGTGGATAGTCAAAAACATAGACAAAAAGGATGGACTTGCTGGGAATCGAACCCAGGACCTTTCCCACGCTAGATTCAATCAGATTGAGACATGCTAAGGGAAAATTATACCACTAAACCACAAGCCCAATTCATTGATGGAGTTGTAGAACATTTAACGGATTATATCGTAATAAAAAAGTGTGGTTTAACTTCAATATCACTTACCGTCATAGCAAGGCAATGCGCGAAATTTTCTAGACTGAGTTTCTCTATTATAGGAGGATTTGCTAAGATAAATGCTTAATCAGGTATAGACGACGGGTTGATTAGCGTACCCAGTACCGTTTCGATCTTCTTATAGGTTAGAACTAGAAGCAAAGATATTTGAAGAATGCTAACAAGGTGTTTCTGACTTTACAGACACATGCTGCCAAGGTCGGAGTTGCTTGAATGATGGATCTATTTCGACGCAGGTAGTCGTCTGGCACATAGAGACGGAAACTGTAGCTTAAGTGTGAGTCAGGATAGTCTTGGCTGATACTAATAGGTAGGATGCGTTTGCTTTTTGATGCTCAACCCAACGTCTGGGCTGACCATCGACGAGCCACGGTTCTACATGCAGCGCTTCTGCTCTGAACATTACATGAAGCGACATGGGGTATTATTGCTCTGTCTCCACGTAACTCATGCATCCTAAACAGCTAGCATACCGATTATACAAAGCTTTTCTGAAGTTCTTCGCAAATCAACCAGCGTGCTCGAAACCAAGTTGCAGGGTGTCGACCACAGGGCGTGGTCGAGGACTCGCAGTGCATGTCGCCCCACGTAAGCTCAAGCTTACCAATTCTACTAATGATGTATTGAGCAGGTGGTTTAGCAAATATGAGCGAATCAGTTTGTACTCTGAAGCTGGTTTCCTTGGTGAAGCCAACGCACCCTAGTTTGTGACAAGATGCATCTACACGACATTGATGTCACTATAGGAGGCAGCCTCATTAGTGGCTCTGTCTCCCAGATTTAAATACCTGGTTAGTCTTCTGCAACTTGTTAAGCATCACAAAACAAAACAAAATGTCAGCAACATACACAAGCACGCAACTTGACGACCTCTCTCACCAGACTCATCCCGAACTTCATGCCAACACTGGCAGTACTTCTACAATCTACCAGCACACTCAACATTCCACTGGGCTAGATGCTTACGATGAACCGCCACCCACCGCCGCAGAAGCGATTCCTGATGGCGGGTACGGCTGGACCGTCGTTGCCGCGTGTTCATTCCTCCTTTTCTGGATCAACGGCTACACAACTGCCTGGGGAGTATTGCAAACCGCGATTGTGAAATCCCCGCATTTGCACACCAACGTGCGAACCATAACATTTGTTGGAAGTCTATACATGGCATGCATGGTTGCGTTCGGGATCGCGTCGATCCGAGTTATGAGGTTATTTGGCATCCGGTATGCGGCTCTTGCAGCAACCACCGTGTTCGGGCTAGGACTCATAGCCACGAGTTTTACATTGGAGCACCTGAGCGGGTTGTTTTGTGTTGCAGGAGTGCTTGTTGGAGTCGGAACATCTCTCCTGTACACCGCAACCAACAGCTTGCCATTGCAGTACTTTAGCACCAAGCTCGGGATTGCGAATGGCCTTGTCAAGGCTGGCGGTGGTGTAGGGGCAACCGTACTGCCGCTCGCGGCACAGGCGCTTATCGACAAATTTGGACTACAGTGGACGTTTCGTGTCTTCGGCATCCTGATATTGGCCACTGGTATCCCGTGTGCGTTGGTACTCAAGGAGCGCACAGCAGCTGGAGCCCTCTCAAGGTTCGATTGGTCACTGTTAAAAAACGTGCCCTTTTTGACGTTGACCATGGCTGGTGCCGTCGGAGTGTTCGCGCTCTTCGTACCGCCTTTTTTTCTACCACTTTTTGCGAGCTCGCTTGGTTTGTCGGCGTCAACTGGTGCAGGCTTGGTTGGTGGGTTTGGCGCCTCCACGGCAGTGGGTCGTATCTTGGGCGGATGGATGTGTGATCGAATCGGTGCTTTGAACACGATGCTGATTACCTGCCTGATCAATTCTCTCAGCATGTTAGCAATATGGCCAGTAAGTACATCACTGCCTCCTCTCTTCATCTTCGCCATCGTCAACGGATGTGCAAATGGCAGCTTTTTTGTCGGTTTGCCTACTGCAGTAGCCGGAATCGCACCACACTCTGCAGCAGCATCGATAAGCTTAATGGTCTCTTTTTGGACTCCAGGATACCTTTTGGGAGCGCCGCTAGCAGGAATTCTAATAGAGGCAACTGGAGCGGCAGAGTCCACGTCTATCAAACCATACCGAGCAGCTATTTTCTATGCTGCTGGTGTAGGTGTCCTGGCTACATTTCTGATTGTAGTCTCGCGGCTACGAGTAAACACAAAGTTGATTAAGAAAGTGTAACGTAGATTTTCTAGTTAGAAGCAGGATTGAAAAAAAGGCGAAAAGAATACCCTGCGAATCACAAATTTTTCTCTCTCTGCTTCAATGAAAAAATCTACATCTGGGTGCTGCTTTGCCGTTCTAAAACTAAATAGTCCTCAAACTCCCATTAGCCCTCTCATACCAAATAAAAACCACATGTTTGAATTGGCTTTGTCATTCTCTGTTTCGCGGACTTGATTGCCAGGGTACATGCAATACCTACGTTATTATTGTGGGGGAAAGCTTCGAAATAAACGATACTAGAGCACAGCACAGCATGGCACGGTACGAAGTTGGCTTGATATGGAGGGTGAGTGATGAAGAAGAAGAAGGAGCCGTTTCATTCGTACAAAAGTATTTGTTGTGATACCGCGTAATTTGCGCCTGTGCAAAGATGCATCTGAATGGACCCCGTCCGTCGTTATGAGCGTGCAATGACAGCAAAGGTCAGCCAACGCCAAAGAAACCCCAGCTAGTCAATCAGTCAATCAATCAGTCAGTCAATCAATCAATCAATCATTAAATCGTCAATCCCCCAAGTGCCTCCTCCAACCCCCCACTGACGTCCTTCAACCCAGCAGCGCCTGCACTACTCCCCTTCTTCGTCTCCCTGTACTCCCTTGCCACAACCTCCATTACCCTCCCCATCTGCGCATCCTTCCCTTGGGCCTCCAACTCCGCCTTTACTCTCTTGAAATTGGCCTTGACAAAAACCTGATACTCACCCATCTCCTTCTTGCCCTCCTTTGCGCCGCCCGCCGAAGCACCAGCACCAGCACCCCTAGGCGTGGGTTTTGTCTGCGCCAACCTGCCTTTGCACCGACCACATGAGTGCTTCTCTGGGTCGACAGACTTGCTATGTCTCTTGAACTCGTACCCGCAAGCTACGCACTCCCAGATGTATTTGTACTCGATCTGGTACGAGTGCTTGGTCGTGACCTCGACTTCAAGATGCGCAAATGCAGCAGTCGCTTTGCGGCCCCAGGACTTGAATTCCGCGCCGTGGGGGTTGTTGCGCACGTTGCTTACCATGAAGGTGGTGAGGTGGCAGAATTCGTGTGCGAGGACGTTGTAGAGACGGGATTCGTCGTCGATGACTTTCTCGGCGAGCTCGATCGAGCAGTGGTGGAGGATCTCGAGACGGAAGTCGGTGGGGAGGGGTCCAGTGCGGATGCGCAGTTGCTCGCGTCGCCAGTTAGCGCGGCCGGCGGTTGTTTTGAGTGTTTTGGACCAGACGAGCTTTATACCGCCGGTAGAGGCAGAGAGGGCAGCGATTTGACCAGAGGCGATGGTAGTGTCGAGGGTGGTGAGGAAAGAGGCGGCGAGGGCATGTTTGCGGGCTGCAAAGTCTTTCCTTTGGGCGCGGATTTCTTTTGCAGTAGGCTCTGATGCTGTGTTTTTGGTTTGACTGGTGACCCGTTTCGCAGCTGGCTTCTTTTTTGGACTTGTGATAGGATTGGGAGGTTTGATGTCTTCACCGCTGCTACTGTCTTCTAGGTTTACGCCTTCCATCATTTTGACAATGTCCTCGCGCCATTTCTGCTTCTTGGGCGATACGAGCGGTTTTGATGGCGAGTGAGTATCGTTCCAGTTGTTTACTACTTCAGCATTCCAGAAGGCATCGAGACTCGGGCGCAAATCTGATGCTTTCGGCAGGGAGGGCTTCTTTTTGGAGGGCGAAACGAGTTTTGACGGACTAGTAAGAGGGGATGGGGGTGTTCTGGGACGTGTAAGAGGGGGTGCTTTGCATGGAGAACGGTGTTTGGTGGGTGTTGGAGAGCTGAATAACATGTTAGCACGGTCGCTACGCAAGGCGCTTCCAGACAGGACATACTGGCCTCTCAAAGGCCTGGGGTGGTCCAGCAGATGGTGGGATCGGGAGGTGACATACTACGTGAGCACCGCCAAAGGAGCATTCGAATCCGAACTTGCAGGTCGAGAGGATGCCGCGAAAGAAGTTGTTCTGACTCGGTCTGGTGGTGGAAGAATGAAAGAAGCAGGAGGCTCAGGCGAGTCTGTCAGGTCAATGACTTCCTGCGCCCAGTTGGATATTGTGCTATGGCCCTTCCTGAATGGCGGGCGCATGGAAACAAGGGGCTGTGGCTCCTCCTTTGCTGGCTCCCTGATGGCCTCGTCCTCCATAGACTCTGGAGAGGGCAGATGGGTGCGCCTCTTTGTTTCTTCGAGCGGATCTTCGTCCTCTTCATCCTCAGTGTCAGACTGGACAACCCGACTCCGTACTTGGCGTTGCCTCTGTCTGACAAAGACAACTGGCTCATCGTCATCTTCATCGTCTTCTTCACTTTCAGTGCGTTCCTCAACCTCATGGTCTTGATCTTGAACTTGAGCTTGAACTTGCTCCGGTGCAGCATCCTGCTCATCTCCACACCAAAGACTTGTCTCCGCCTCCTCGTCTACGTCCATATCCACATCCAGGTCCACGACCCCTTTCTTAGCCATCTCCACTTCCACATGCTCTTCCCTCCTCTCCTCCGGCTCCCCTACAACATCAATTCTCCCCTTAGTCTTATTCACTCTCCTCCCAGCCACACTCTTCGCCAAACTCTTCGCATACATCAACCGCTGCTTCTTAACCACATCGATATCCGCCGTCCCGCTCCTAACCCTCCTCTCCTTCCTATCCTTCTTCTCGGGGCTCGCCAGACTCTCATCGCTCAGTTTCCGCAGTAGCCGGCTGTTACTCCCAATTGGTCCCAGGACGCGCTGTTTGCGCGGGCTCAGAGCCTTCTGTGGAGACGGTGCCTTTGGCTTGAACGTCGTGTTTTCAGAGTCTTGGAAGGATGTGTCCATGTATCGTAGTTCGCGTCTTGGCGTCTTTGGTGCATGTAACGGGTTGTAGTCGTCTTCTTGAGCCGACGTCGATCGGACCTCATGAGTCGTCTTTTGCGGACTCATCTGGGTGTGTGCTGTCTGTGGTGTAGTGGTAGTCGATTGATTTGCGCTTGGCACGCGTAAACGGGCCATGTTGGCGGTAGATATATGCCTCGCTTTGCTATGTGTAAGGATATGGGAGATGTATAAGATAGACAGAGAGCGTATCCAACGTATTTAGTGTCGTAAGTTTACCAAAAAGATAATGGGCGAACAGAATTACGATTTGACATTCGGAATGTTTGTGTTGTGGGCTCTCCGCCCCCGTTGTCTGGGAGATCAACCATCGATCACGTGCTTTCCACCACCATCCTTGAATACCAGGGATGCTGGCAATATGTTCAGGGGAAATGTCCAGCTGACAAGGATTTGAATAAATATCACTACGACTAGAGCAATCATGTACGACTTGAAAACCGCGGCAACACGGGTTCCAAGGACTGACATTTCATTAAAAGAATGGGTTTCAATTTTACTAACATCATCTACGCCTCTTTTTCATCCAACTCTCAACCACATCTCCCATACCTCCAAACATGCACATCTACATTCAAGCTCTGCGCTAGCCTGAAGATGCATCCTCATGTGAGCATTCATTAAACGCACCGCCGAATAATAATGCAGGACGACGAGTTCATCGCAAAGGCGCACACCGATGATCAGATCCGGCAGATGGAGTTCTCCAATCTGCCTGCGACATAGTCCAAAGGCTCCTAACCCACAAAGCCCAAGCCACTCAGCTCCTTGCGGATCGATGCTTCAGTGGCAATCTTCTTGACCTGAGTATCCTCCAGCTTCTCGCCGCCAGCCTGCCTCATTTTGAGCTCGTCGATCGCACGGACCTTCTTGAGCAGACCACGAATCTTCTTGTCTTGGGGGTTGCCTCCATCGCCGGGGCTGGTGACGGTAAGATCTGGTGCTGGGCCACGGTTCTCAGTTTGGATCTGGGGAGGCGCCTGGTTGGGGCCGGCACGTTGCTGAGGGTGCTGAGGGTGCTGAGGATGCTGAGGATGCTGAGGTTGCTGACCCAAGTTCTGTCGGTGATGACCTTCGCGTCCAGCCTGACGGTGAGGGCTGTTGCCGTAGTCGCGCTGATGGCTAGGACTCCTTCCAGTCTGGTTGCCGTAATTTCCGTTCTTGTTGTGTTCACGCTGACGGCGCTCGGGGCTTCGAGCGGGTCCAGACGGGGCGTTGATGCCATCCGCACCAAGGTTGGCAGCCTTCTCTGCAACCTCGCGAGCCTTCTTAGCCTCCCGCTTCTTTTTGTTCTTCAAAGCTGCCTTTGACAGCTCTCCATCGCCTTCGCCAGTGCCAGACAAGCTGACACCACCGCCGGGAGCGGCACCCGGAGGAAGAGTCTCAACGGTCTCCGCTCCAGGTACCTCGCGGCGGCGAGGCTTTCCAAATCCATTCTGGAATCCCACATTGGTGGAAGACACTCCCGTGTTGAGGTAGGCAGCACCACCCTCATCCTCACGCTTGAACAGGAGAGGTGTAGATGTTCCTCGTGCTCCAGGGGGTCGGTACGCACCGGCAGGTTTCGAGGGCGTCTTTTGTGTGCTGAGGAATGTAGCAGCCGAGGGATGAGGAACTGGTGCAACTAGCGCATTGTCCAACGGGTGCGTCGCAGTCGACTGCGGTCGCCAGGTGACGTGATAAAGTTCCGTCATTGGCTCGTAGTACATCAGACCTCCGCTCACATGGTAGATGCGAATTCCATTGTCAACACGGAGACGCGGGCTAGTGATGGCTGTAAGAATGTGCTTGCCATCGGGGCTCCATTCGCAGTAGGTGCAGTTGGACGCCTTGACAGTGCACACTTTGGCGTAGTTCTTCTCGAGGTCGTAAATGTCCATATCACCAGCCAAGTTGCCAAAGCCGGCCACGATGACGAAGCGTCCGTGGGGAGAGAAGTTGATGGTGTTTCGCGGGCCCAGGTCGAAATTGTGCTGGGGAACGGCGCGGTGGTTGAAAATGGTAATCTTCGCTGGCATGTAGCCGTACACGACACCAAATTCGTTCGAGTTTGGCGACCAAGAGACGTCGTGGATTGGCCCCTCCTTGTCAAGCTGAATGCGCGAATCGAATGTGCCGTTTGCGCTCAGAATGTACAAGTTCGTCTCGCCGTAGTAGCTCTTGTTCGTCTTGTCGACCTCGGTCTGTGCAAGGACGATCAGGCTGGTGCCCAAGTTGTTCCACTTCAGCTGGACCTTGTCGCTCTTAAAGAAAGTCTTCTGTCCCACGGGAGAGGTGAACTGAGGCACTTGGAATACCTTGACTGAGGCAGGCATACCCTACTCAGTAGTTAGCTTTTGCTCGCAATCTTTCTGATGCTGCAAAACTTGCCTTGCGCTCTGGGACAAAAACAGCAACTGAATGGTTTTTGCCAGGCGACAGCGCGAAGTCTGTCACTCCCTCGACGCGGAGTCTGTTCCAAGGAGCACGCAGATCCCCCGACTGGTAGAACTGCACCTCGTTTGTTACAACGCGGGCGCAGTACTTCTCGTCCGAGGTATACTGTAGATTCCAGCCGGTCTGGTTCTTCTGCACGTATTCGCCAACGACAGACCGCTCCTGCTCGGGCTCATCCGAGACGGTCCTCCAGACCTTCAGATTCTTGGTGGCATTGCCGTCTTCTTCCTTTGTGGGTCGTTGCCAGGTGATGATGAAGGTCCCCAGGGGCGAGAACCCCAGCTCGAAGACGTTTGGTGTGGGGAGTGTGGTGATGACGTGACCAGCCGATGCGTCGATTACCGAAACCCTGCGCAATCAGGGGTTAGCCAGGCTCGGTGCGATGTTGGAAGGGCGCAAGGGCGATTGAGGGGGCTTACTGTTCGGGAGACGCCCATGCAAAGTACTTGCTGTCAGGCGAGTAGCAGCAGCAGCGCAGGTTGCCTTCAGGCCTGTGGGTATGAGTCAGCGTGCGAGTGCGACCGAGTGCAGGCGGGCGTGGTACCGCTCAAAGCCCGGCAGCGGCTCGTAGACGGGAGCCGCATTGAAGACGCCGACGCCCTTGGAGGTGCGATCTACACATTCAGTCAGCCTGGGCGCGGCGCGGGGCGTGTGCGGCCGACTCACAAGCCAGCTGTGTGGGAGCCGCCATGACTAGTCAAAGTCACAGTAGGAGGGTACAGAGGAGGCGTGGGCGGGCAGGGTGCTGGTGGTCGCGAGTCTGGCTCAGAGGCTGAGATTGTGCGTGGGATGGCGGGTTGTGGCTAAGACTGTGACTTGGGACACGTCGGATATTTCGAGTGTGACGTAGCGTAGTCCGTGGGGATTTTGACTGGCCCGGAGTGGATGCAGACTGTGGGGCGCACGCAGCGGCGGCGGGGAGAGGCGGAGAGGGCGAAGGGGAGGAGAGGGAGAGCACGGCGGGCTATTGAAGGGGGACCGTGTGACGAGCGCAGTCGACGGTGAAGGGCACAGCCTCGCAACGAGAAATCCGTGTTGCGAACGCGCTACGGCCGGAAAAACTGCTCGGGCGCAGCTCCCAGGCCAATAACGCCGTGTGAAGCATGTGTTTGCAGACACGCGACTCAATGGCTGCATGGCCGCCTGCCCGAGACGCGTCTCCTCTGCGCACCCGACGGGCGACGTTGTCGTTGCTGCCGCGTCCTGGCCAGCAAAGCCGCACGCCGCACGCCGCAAACCGCAGGCCCGCCTGGTGGACTGTGTCGTCTAGCCGGCCAGCCCTACCCGTCGCTCGCGCCCGTCCCATCAGCTCGTTATCGCTATCTTAGCGTCGCGTCGCCTCGAACCTCGGGAGCTGCAGCCATAACCATGCCATTCCCCCAACAGTGCCCTCTGCGTCCCCCATTCTCTGCTCCCCTCCCAGCACGCCAAGATGCCGCCGTCCATGCCCTCGCCCTCGATCCGCATCCCCATTGAGCTGCTCACCCCCACCGCCTTCTCCCAATTCGGCACCGTCATTGAAAACCCCTCCACCGCGCCCTCGTCCAAGCTGCCCATCCCCAACCGCGTCCCTGTGCCCTCTGCCGTCCACGCAAACCAGGGCTCTGCGACCAAGTATCTCAATGTCACGCACATGTCCAACCTCTACAGCCTCGCGCCGAGCAAGAAGCCCGCAAAGGCCGTGATGAACATGTTCGTCTGCTCGCCGCGGGACCTGCGCGCCCACGAGCCGAGCCAGAGCATCCCCTCGTCGTGGGGAGACCTAGAGCTCGACGACGAAGACGATGACGGCAACGGCTCGCTTGCCAAGCAGCTGCTGGACGTTGGGATCCTGGAGCGCCATCCCTTCACCACGCAGACGTTCATCCCCATGGGTCTGGGCGCGCAGGACAAACACACGCAGTACCTGGTCATCGTTGCGCCGACGCTGCCAGCTAGTGCATCACGCAGGCGCACGGGGCGACCGCCGCCGTATCCCGTGCCTGAGACGCAGAAGAAGAAGAGCTTTAGGGACATCTTCTCCAGAGCGAGACCGCCGCTGTACGCAAATGATTTGGCTGCGCCGCCTTCGTCGCAGATTGCGCGTCTGCATCCTTCGGCAAGGCCAAAGGGTCCAGGCCTGCCGGATCTGAAGAACCTTCGTGCTTTTGTCGCGACGGGCGCTCAGGCTGTTACCTATGGGGCTGGGACGTGGCATGCGCCCATGGTTGTGATTGGAGACCGGCCTATTGACTTTGTGGTTGTGCAGTTTGCAAACGACGTCGGTCTTGAAGACTGCCAGGAGATTCTCTTGCAGCCGCAGGGCACTGCAAAGGAGGGCATTGTGGTCACTGTGGATAGTGATTCCTCAGGCAGAGTGCAGGTCAAGGCCGGCGTGGGGTCAGTCAGAGCAAAACTGTAAAGCTGTATGTTCAAAGTACATCAAATATTCCAATACTAATCTACCTCCTCCTCCCCGCTCCCGCTCCACCCCCTTCCTTGTCCGCCAAACTGACCACCTCCCCAATCCCCGCCGCCTCTTGCTCATCTTCCAACGCCCGAATCTCCTCTCTGCAATCCCACCACTTGTCCTCCGCCATACCAAACGCCATCTTCTTAATCTCCTTGGGCGACTTCTCCGCCCCCTTGCCACTCCTGCCCAGCTCCTCAATCGTGAGATTCTGCCATGGCTCCGACGTCCTCGCGTAGAAATCCCGGAGCGTCTCAAACGGCCGCGGGTGTGGCAGCGTGTCCGTAAGCGCAGAGATTTCCTCATTGGTACCGAGGTCGTCGTCGGGAGACTCTTTCGCGGCATGCACAAGCGGCGAGTCGGTGGTGCTGGTTGGTGCCGTAGACGCATCGTCCCCATCTGCATCTGCACCCTCCTCGCCGTCGTCCTCGTCGTCCGAGTAGCCTTCGTCTTCGTCGTCGGAATCCGCCTCGTCGTCGCTGCCCTGCCAGTCGTCCAGTTCGCGCCGGAATATCTCAGTTACTCCGTCGAGATGGTTTAGGTTGACGGACCACAGCTCGTCGAAAGTGAACTCCCGGTCGCCCTTTTCGAATGTGCCGCCGTAGATGTAGAGCGTGTCGCCTTGCACGGTAAGCGCGGCGTTGAAGCGCGGGTGTGGGAATTCGTAGATGCGTGGCTTCTCCGGGCGTTCGATTTCCTCCTCTTCCTCCTCTTCTTCCTTCTTCGCGTCGGCCTCGTCGTCCGAGTCCACAACGCCGGCTTTCTTTTCGAGCGCTTTGAGGTTGGCGAGGAGTTCCTCTTCTGCTGCCTTGCCACGGTCGCGGCGGTTGATGTTGGCTTGTTGTGCCGCCTTTTTGTTTGCGTTGGTCTTGGGGCGACGGAGAGTGAGAGGCATGTATCTGTTTCGCTCTACGTTCCACACAAACATCTGGTTGAAGAACTCTGAATCAATCCCCTCTTCACTTTCTTCAACGTCGTGTACACCGCCAAACAGAACACCGCGACCCTTGTGGTAGGCCATTGTAGCTCCGGCGCGCGGAGGGTTGGGTGCATTGGCGGGCTTCTTGCGCTTTTCCCATGAAACCAATGGGAGCGTTGTGGAAGGCTGGTCTGAGGCTGGCGGCGTGATGCGTAGAAACCAGGTATCATCGTGAACTTTTGGTTTAAGCACCATGCGAGACGCCGGGCCGCCGCCTCCACCCTTCTTTCCTTTACCTCCTTGCTGCTGCTGTTGTTGTTTGCCTCCTGCAACGGCCTTGACACGAGAGTATCCACCAAAGATTACAGCACCCTGATCGTGAGGCAACAAGGTGAAGCTTGACCGCGCGTCTGGAACAGCACGTGCTGCCTGCAGCTTCGGTGAGTGCCAGGCAAAATTGACACAGTCGTAAACCCAAATATCGTTGAGGTATTTTGTCGTTGCAGACGTATCCTGGAAGCCCCCAAACAGAATAATGTACTGCTTGAAACCAACCATGCGGTGCCCACTGCGCGCTGGCGGACTAGCAGTCTTACTCTTCCCCTCCACACGCGTCCACTCCCTGCTCGTAGGATCCAAACGCCAGAAGTCATTGTAGTGGTAAAACGTGCCCTGCTTCGGAGAACTAAACTCGCCCCCAAACAGGTAAATCTCCTTTGTGTTCGCCGCTCTACACCAAGCGTGGCCAGAACGTGGTAGCGGCGAGTTGGGACTAGTCACCTTTTTCCACGACTCCTGCTTGATGTTGTAGACGTGCAGGTCGTTGAAGAACTTGGCAGTAGCACCGTTGAAGTACTCTCCGCCGAAAAGAAATAGCTCGTTCTCGCTGGCTGGGTTCGCAATAATGGTTCCTGAGGCCCGGGCTGATGGTGGCTCGCTTGGTACTTCTGTAATAGCTAGAAATTGCTCCTGCTCTTTTGCATACTGCGCCAGTACCGCGTCCAAATCGACAGATTCGGTGTCCGAGTCTACATCTTGGGACTTGGATGCTACCTTTTTGTCTTTTTTACCCGCCTTCTTCTCTTGCTTTGCGGCCTTGGCGGCTTTGACGGCTGCCTTGTTGCCCACAGCCTTTTTCTTATCCTTTGCCATGTTTTTCAATACCGGATTGACCCCTGAACAAACGGTTACCCCGTTCTTTCAAATTTTGAGTTGCTCGTCTGATGTGTCTTGCAATTTGCCCCTCGATTGCTGAAATTTCTCCGTGCTTAAAACTTCAGTCAGAGGTTCACGGACTATTTCTGACGACGGATGTTGGGAGTTGAATGCTCTCAATATCCATGAAAATCTAGAATTAACAAGGAGTGACGATGATACAGACGACGGCCTGTACATTTTTGTGCAACTTCAATGACCCCACAACCCCGCTAGCTTATCGATAAAGCTGACATCAAGCTCTCTCGCCTCCAGACCTCCTAAACATCAACCCGACAATATGATACAAGCAGCGAAGATCCTTGAGCAGAGGAGTCATCTTGTACCTGGTACCATCTACCTAGTTTTTGTTTCAGGTTCTTCGCAGTTAACATGGCTTAGGAAAGCTCAAGATAACGGAGCACTTCTTCCAAGTACCCCGTGACTACAGCAACCCATCAGCAGGTCACATTCAACTCTTTGCTCGCTCAGCTCTCAAAGCCGAAAAACCAGCCGATTACAACCGTAGTGGGGAGCCGGATCCAAAAAAGTCACAGCTACCATGGCTTGTCTACCTGCAAGGCGGACCAGGCTTTGAGTGCCGCAGCCCACAAAATGTATCTTGGACGCACACCGTCCTTGACAAAGGATACCAAGTCTTGATGCTAGATCAGCGCGGGACTGGCCTTTCAACAGCAATCAGTCAAAGTAGTTTACAGCTCCGCGGCGATGAGAAAGTACAAGCACAGTACATGAAGAGTTTCCGCGCAGACAGCATCGTCAAAGACTGCGAAGCAGTTCGCAAAGCACTCACAGCAGAGTATCCCGAAGAGAAGAAGAGATGGAGTGTCCTGGGCCAGAGCTTCGGGGGTTTCTGTGCCACAACATACCTTTCCTTTTACCCTGAAGGTCTAAAAGAAGTCTTCATGTTTGGAGGCCTGCCTCCCCTCCGCAGCAACCCAGATGAAGTTTACGAGCGACTGTACAAGCGTGTCAAAGAGAGGAATGAGGGTTACTACGCCAAGTATCCAGAAGACGTTGCTCGCGTCCACCGCATCGTCAAGCTCCTCTCCCGCTTCGGCGATACCACAGTCCGCGTGCAGGGCGGCGAAGGTCATCTAAGCGCGCGCCGCTTCCTCCAACTCGGCATCTTCTTCGGCAAGCACAGTGGATTCGATCAAGTGCACGAGTTAGTTCTCCGTGCAGACACCGACCTGTCTCAATTCGGGCACTTGACACGTCCCACAGTGCTGGCGCTGGAAGCAGCCCAGAGCTGGGACACAAACGTGATATACGCGTTGTTGCACGAGCCAATCTACTGTCAGGGCGAACCCGCTCGATGGTCAGCGGAGAGGCTATTAGAGAAGTTCCCAGAGTTCTCGGTGGAGAAAGTGGCAGACGGTCAGCCAATATTTTTCACAGGCGAGATGATCTATCCATTCATGTTTGAGGCATATCCAGAGCTTGCGAAGCTCAAAACTGTGGGAGATTTGCTGGCAGAAGAAAAGGACTGGCCGAAACTCTACGATGAGGAACAGCTCGCGAAAAATGAGGTCCCTACGTATGCAGCTGTGTATCTGAACGACATGTATGTCGACTTTGATTTGAGTATGGAGACGGCACGGGCGATCAAGGGGTGCAAGCCTTTTGTCACAAACTCCATGTATCACAACGCGATTGGAGCGAAGACGGATGATGTTCTCAAGGAAATTTTTGCATTGAGGGACGATGTCATTGACTGATTCTCTCATCAGCCATCAACTCAACTCCAAATCCGTAGTATTAAACCCTTATAAACCCAATCAGCTCTCATGTCTTTGTACTCTGACTGTGCATAACCTTCTTCGCTTCCGCCAACTGTGCCTCCAGATCGATATCCCAAATCCAGCCCATCCTACTCAGATACGCCTCCTCAATCTTGTCCAAATCATCCCCCAAAAGCTCAAATTCATACAGCATACCAGCCTCCTGGCTGGTAGTAACATTCTTCTGCGTCCGCTCTCGGCGTACGTGATCGTACGCATGGAACGCGCGTTCAAGGTCCTCTACCCCGCTCACCTCCTTGATCAGGTTGGCGAGAATGTAGGAGTCTTCAATGCACATGCCAGCACCCGCGCCCTGGTGAGGAGTTGTAGCATGTGCAGCGTCGCCGAGGAGACACAGACGGCCCTTGTAGTAGGTTTTGCAGGGCGGGTGCATGAACAAGGCCCAGACGTCGGGTTTCTCCATGGCGCGGACGATTGTCTGAACATGGGTGCCCCATTCTGCAAAGTCGGCGTTCATTTCTTTTTTTGTGGTGGAGACGACCCATTTTTCGTCGTCCCATGTTTTGCGGGAGCTGAAGGCAACGACTGGTAGGGGGCTTAGTACGTTTTGTCTCGTGATGTGGAGTTCAGCTTACTGTTCATCGTCTTGCCCTTCTGAACGGGAAAGGTCAGTAAATGGCCGTGATATCCAAGGAACATTTGGCTGTTCTTCGCAACTTCTTCTCCGAGCAGCTCTACTGCATGGTCCATTGGGATGAGTCCTCGATATGCGTATTTGCCAGAGAAGTAGGCCTTGGAAGCAGGGTCGTCTTCCCCAATGAGCCATGTTCGGGTCTTCGACTTGATTCCGTCGCAACCGATAACGGCATTATGCTGTGCGGTACTCCCGTCTGTAAAGTGCAGAACTAAATCGCCAGAGCCATCCTTTGCCTCGCTCAGATTATCCAACCTCTTTCCAAACTTGGCCACGTGGTCTGGCACATGCTTGACGAGCTCATCTAGGAAGGTCGCTCTGTATACCCCTCCTCGGCTGCCTCCTTTGGTAAATGGCACCTCGAAAAGCGCGTCACCCACTTTCTTCCCAGGCTTCACAAAGCCGTCTTTATCCGCCTTCCTCGCATCGCCCACGCGGATGGTGAACCAGCTGGAATCATGAGCGTCTGTGCTGTTGGCTGTTTTGCATATGTTGAAGGCGTCGAGGATCTTTGGGGACATGAGCTCCATTGCTCGTCCAGCGTTGGGTCCTAGGGCAACGCCAGCGCCAATTTCACCAAAATGTGGTGCAGCTTCGTAAATGGTGAGGTCGATATCATCACGTTCGAGGAGAGTGATTGCCAGTGTGAGACCCGCTATACCGCCTCCGACTATGGCGAGACTGAATGGCTTCTTTGAGGTGTTGGTTGAAGCCATAGTGAGATGTTATATGGGGTATTTGATCGAATACTATTCAATAGAATTGATCCGAACAGCTTGAATAAGTAACGAAATGGCTTGCAGGGTGCTGTCACCGGAATTTTTGAGATTGTGGATGTCTTGGTTGCATTTATTATTGTCGCAAATGTCAGCTCAGCATCAATGATGATGACGCGGTTGCAGGTTCTCAGACAGGGGGGCGTCGCTCCGGCACGGTGCAGTAGTCGCCGTACTTGTAGTCAGAACGGTGGATCCCGCTTCGGAAGCCTACGACGACAAGAGTACGGAAGTCATCGGCTACTAGAGTTATACAGTGCGTTATCCGATGGCCATCACTTCAAATGCATACATAGAAAAATGCCTTCCGAATATTTCGTGGTCACGATATCCTTCCTCGACGATGTGCGGGGTGCGCAATGTGGGGTGAAAGCCTTTCGGAGCCAGATTCGGGATTAACACCATACGTCAATAACAAGCTTTTGATTGGTGCCCAGTTTTCAAGGAGCCAAACCGCCTCATCTACGCACTATTCGAGGTACTGACATCAACACCTCATTTTTCCACAATAGCATCATTCATACAACCCTATCGTCATACGGGGTAAGTCAAAATTCGCTCTCGATTAATGAGTGCCAAATCGTTATGCGCCAGCCCCATCAGACATGATTCTTTCTCATGTTACGAGTGCATGGGGCAAATGAACATGCATCATTATACAGTGCGGGGCAAATGACTATGCAACATAATGGCTGATGCGTTTGTAGAATCGACTCTGCTCATCAAACGCATCTCAATCTATTCGGCTTACAATGCCACCTCGACAAATCACACAATTACCTCCTGCTGTGGAGGGAGAGAAGCCAGTGACAGTTCTCGTAACGGGTTTTGGCGTATGTGAATATCTCAGTCACATGTTCAACTTTCCTTTCCCCTGCATTTTTTTTTTACCCACACAATGATCTGTTCTCCACTATGCAGCAATTGAACTACCAGTGATCTTGTCGAGACACGGATGTTCTAGGAAGATCCTAGGAATGACTGCAGGTACAAGGTTAAGCCAAACCTGGACCACACATACTGGTGCTTACAACCTATTCCGACCAGCCAGCCATGCTGGAACTTTAAGCCTAGCAAATCACATCGAAAACTATACCTGTCATTCAGCCCCTCCTATTTAATGATATGTCATGCACGACAAAGCTAGTACCAATAGTGTCTTCTGACTTACATTTTTTGATTCGATTTCCTAATCAATCTCGCGCTACATCGTATCAGTCGTTGAAGCAGACAGCTAACAAACACTAGCCCTTTCTCTCTAGCTATCCCAGAAATTCGTCTTGGGAGATCGCTTCTATCCTTCCGGCCCTGATCCCGGCTTCTCCATTAAACAAAACACCTATCCATATCTACGTTCACCACGAACCCGTGCGCGTGTCTTTCGCACACGTTATCAGCTTGACTGACAAAATTCTACCCCCGTCCACGCCACTCTGCCCCGCGCCAGATATAGTCTTGCACATTGGCCTTGCGGCAAGCCGAAAGTACTTTGCCCTCGAGAAGCAAAGCTTTAGAAAAGGCTACCATCTCATCCCCGACGTTGATGGCAAAAAGTTCCCCAACGAAAGCGCAGAAGAGCTCTACCCATCTTCGCAATTCCCCGCAGCTTTGTCAACAAGCTTTGACACTGATGATGTTCTGGGCAGGTGGAAAGCCCATCTCGGATACTCTAATGAAGATGCTGAGAAACCGGATCAAAAAGAGCCCTCTGATGTAAGAATTAGCTACGACCCGGGGAATTTTTTGTGTGGGTTCATATACTATGCTTCGCTGGCGCGGTACTTTTCGATAAAAAAGGATGAACGGCCGGTGGCTTTTATACATGTGCCGGATTTGAGCCACAGCCAGGACCGATTGGATGAGGGGCTAGAGGTTGTCATTGCGTTGATCAAGGCGTTGGTTGAGAGCTACAAGGAAGCAGGTTTTGCGAATGGAACGACGGGCGTGGCCGAGCACAGAGAAGGGAAGGATGGAGTGTTGGGTGCGGGAATGGACAATAACTTCGTGTAAACGACGTAATGGTTCTTTTCTTGGGATTTTTTAAAACTCTTTTTGAGTTTCGAGGCGGTTACCGATATCCAGAAAGTGATAGACACGCACAAGTACAAATGGATTTAGCGGAAAATTAAAATACAAGACGTGGATCTTGATGAGTGTCGGTGATTGAATTGCAATACTGGAGGCTCGATACAACGGTGATTGCATCACAGAGAAAACGTTGAGATTATACACTTCCGAGTAGGACTACATGATAGCCTCCACAACCTCTGAAACCCAATCTAACTGTACAGCACTAACACCCCTCGCCCAAGCTTTTCCGGTAAATACAAACTCATTAAATACTATCGCTTCAACCTTCCGCCCGAACAGTACCGAGCTTGGATGAATTGCTACCAACTGATTGCCCATTAGCGTCTTGTAACTGCCGTCCGGCATCAAGCGCGCAGTATTTGAGATGAAACCCCTCAACATGCACGCCAAAATCGCCTGGCTCCTCGCTTCAGACGGAGCCGAGGAGGACTGCTCATCGTCTGCCGATAGAAGCTTTTGTTGTGTGCATTGCTGCTGCAGCTGTTTCCTGATGTTCATGACATTCTGCATAGCCCGATGCGAGACAAAGTGCCTATCACACCAAAGTTTGCGATTTGTTCGCTCCTCGGCATAACGCTGGACGGTGACAAGGAGAGTGAGATGGTCGCCTTCTCGACGGTAGAGCTCTCGTCTTGCTTCTTCGGCTTCTTCTTTGCGCTCTTCTGTGACGAGATTCAGGAATACGTTTTCAACACTCAAAGCAGAAATGATATCGATGACATCGAGGAGGCAGTCGCGTTCGGGCTTTGCAGCTTCAACTAGGACTCTGCCGAGAGTGGGGGTGAGTGGAAACTTGGCAATCTTGAGACCTGTGTCGCTAATGGCTCCGGTATCCGTCAAAGCCTGTAAATGTAGAAGTTGTAGAAGTGCTTTTTCGAGTGCTTCTCTCGGCGGCCGATCCAAAAACGGAAAGTTGAGCACGTCGTCGATGCCGCGCGCCTTCATCGTCAGCAATGCCTGACTGAGATCGCATCGCAGAATTTCGGGTATTGTGCGTTCATCCATGCTCTTGTACCCGTCTTCAGTATATAGGCGGTAGCATTGCCCAGGTGCCTCACGACCGGCTCGGCCCTGACGTTGAATGGCTGCGGATCTTGAGATGGGCTTTACAAGCAGTGATTCAAGGCCAAGACGGTTGCGGAACTGCTTGATCTTGGACTTGCCGCAATCGATCACATATCGAACGCCCGGAACGGTGACGGAAGTTTCAGCGATGTTTGTTGCGAGAATCACTTTCCGCGTGCGCGGAGGTGTTGGTTCGAAAATGCGCTGTTGCGCATGCTGTGGTAAAGCCGCAAAAAGAGGAAGTGCAAGTAACTGCATGGCATTAGTGTGGACTCTTTGAGAAAACAGTATGACATGTATCAATAGGCAAAGCATCTGTTCGGTAACTCACCTTTGGTACGTCTTTGTCCATTCCTTCTGCGTAGTCATTGACAAGCTTCTCCAGACCCTCAATCGTGTCTTGACCCGTAAGAAACACCAAAATGTCACCAGGCAGTGGCTCCTTGTAATGTATCTGAAAGATGATTTTCAGTGCTGCTTCGACCCAATCTTGAGATGGCTGTGGGAGATATATTGTTTTGACCGGAAACTGTCGCCCCTCCACGAAACATGTCGATACGCCTGGGGGTTTCGCTTGCACAAGGTCTTTCTTGCCGCTATCTTCATTTTCCATGCTCGAGTTATTTCCTTCGGGCGTCTGGTTGTGCTCGAAAAACTTGACTAGGCTCTCCACATCCGCCGTAGCACTCATAACAACGACCTTGAGAGGGTGCGCTCGCTCGGCATTGCCTTCTTTTCCAACCCCCGCCACGAGGTTCTTCAAAAAACCCAATATCAAATCGACGTTGACACTGCGCTCATGCACTTCATCAACGACTATGGCGCTGTACTGTGACATAATCGGATCCCTAAGCATTTCTTGAAGCAGCATGCCCTCAGTCAAGAACTTGATTTTCGTGTTTGGTCCGGTCGCATTATCGAATCGCACACTATAACCAACTTTTGATGTAGGATTCTGGCTTCCCATGAAACTGCCCATTTCCTCGGCAACACGGCGCGCCAAGGAGATTGCAGCAACTCGACGCGGCTGCGTGATTGCTATGCATTTCGTGCACCAGGGCTCACTGGCGAGGTATTGAGGCACTTGCGTCGATTTTCCGGAACCAGTCTCTCCTGTAAGTACAAGAATGTTGCTCTTCTTCAAAGCTGCCTTGATCGCGTCGGCTTGTGGCCAAATGGGAAGCGCTTTTCGAATGGGCAGTAGCTGGTCTCGTTTCTTGAGGAGATGTGGCGGCACACTCCCTTGGTTCTGCTTCGGATGCTGGTTCTTGCCATGTTGTTTGTTATTGGGCTGACTCTGCTGAAGGTGAGATGTCGACTTTGGCTTCTGTTGTTTGTGGGTAGTTTTGGAGGCTGTTTTGGGTCTTTCAACAACAGTCTTCACAGTCGAATGATCGCTATCCAAGCTCTTATCCTCTTTATTGGTAGCCCTCTCGTCGATATGTGAATTCTCGAGTTTTATCAATTTTCCCACTCCCTTCTTTGGCTGCGCTCCTTCTCTTTCGCCTTCCGGACCTACAGCCCGTTTTCTCTTCTTTCCAATTTTCATCTCAACAGGCTTCTCCATGGATGATTGAGCCGCCATTTCACTATTTTTCTCTTTCGACATGGCGTGTTGGGTTGAGGTGCAATGCGTAGTCACTCGATCGCGAACTTTTCGCGTTCTTTCTTGTACGGCCTCTATCGATAAGGGATATTCACACTAAGCCTCGCGCTAGAAAACATACGCTAACTGTATACGTCTGTCTTATATTCTTATCTATAAGAAACACTTTTGCACATGGGATTTGCAATTAGAATTAAGTCGAAGGGTCAATGGATATCTCAAAAAAAAAACCCTATCGCTAAACTGAGCCCAGAAATCTTCGTGCTTCCCTCGTCCATATTCCTTAGTGCATCTGTTTTCTAGCTACTGGTTTGATCCAGCTGACTGCAAGATTCATTGCAATAGCAATTGTTCCAATGATCCAGAACACCTTACCATAGTTCGCGCCATTATACCGGAAGATGATAGCAAATATGATACCACCAAAGTTTCCTGCCGCACCAGTGAATCCAGAAACAACACCATTCGATTGAGGGTGCACATGGGGCACAAGTCCGTAGTCAGCCCCATTCCCGCCCTCAAGGAAAAATGCCATGCCCGCAACCAAACCGAACATTGTGGCCTCGTTCCTTGAGTCTAATACACCGATGATGATAAGAAAGACACCCGTCATGATGCCGTATGTATGAAGCACAACTTTCTTCGCCCATACATTGTCGCCTGTATACTTGTAGGCTAAATCCGAAAGCACACCGCCAAGGGGCCGGCAGATACCGTTCAACATGCCAAACATAGCGGCCCAGTTACCAGACTCCTGGAGAGTAAAATGAGGGAAGTTCTTGCGGTAGTAGTTGCCCAAGATACTGTTGATCGAGAGTTCGGCACCGAAAGTACAAAAGTAGCAAGCAGCAGTGACAAGAGTTTGTGGTGAGAAGCAAACACTGAGGATAGCACGGAACGTGGGCTTTTGGACGATTTCGCCGGCGGCGGTGTCAACTGTTGACAATGTGTTAGTTATACTAGCAAAAACGTTTGTCAAAGTTGAGGGACTTACTAATCACGTTCTGAGCTTCATTGTCGTGTTTCCACTCCTTGCCAACACCACGTTTCTCCTTCTCGTTGCCATCACTGATACTGCCTAAAGGTGAAGACTGGGGGGCATCTGTGAGATTACCACCAGCAGTGACAATGCCATGATTGGTCTCTCCGTCTAGGTTGACTTGCGAAGCAGTAAGACGCTCACTCCACTTGCCAGTAGGTGTGTCCTCGCAGAACACAACTAGGCAAGTAGCAACGAATACGATCAATATTCCGGGTACTACGAAGGAAACGCGCCAAGCTTTGTGTGGTGTAAGCCCATCTTTGACCAAGGCGTGATATACGGCAGGCATGACAAAGTATGTGATGCCTCCACCAAGATTACCCAATCCACCAGTGATGGCGTTTGCCGTTCCGACAACGTTTTTGTCAAAAAAGCCAGTCGTCCATACTTGGCAAGGTACGAAGGAACCGCCGAGGATGCCAATGAAGAAACGAAGAGCATAGAGACCCGCTGCATTGTGAACACAGCCAGCAAGGAAAGTGGGAATTGCACCTGCAAGGAGACAGCCAGCAAAAGTATAACGAGGGCCAAAGCGGTCGCAGCTGGGTCCAGCGACAAGACGGACGAGAAGGCTGAAAGCGTGTCAGTAATTTCAGCTAAACAGCATGGCGAATTGGCAACGTACGTAGCTGTTAAAGCGATAACGTTCGAGTTCGCCACTTGATTTTTGGTCATGTGTATGTCTTTGGCGATGACATCCGATAGAAGCGGAGGAAATGCGTACCAGGACCTGTTTGTTAAGTCAGTGTAGGTTCTAGATTGATGAGGTGAGTCAATTACCAAAAGGCGATCATGAACCCAAACCAAGAAAAGAAGAATGTGCGTCCATGTGTGTTTGTAAAAGGGTTCAATATTGGAATTGAGCGCGCTTTCTGATTGATGGGATTGATTTCTGGCGAACGCCAGAGGGTCGCGATGTTGAAACCCATAACGTCGAGACAGGTGCGTCAGGATTTATGAGTGTTGCTCACACGCTATTCTTCAAAAAGAAGATTCGAAGGAAGATGAGCCAGAGGGAAACTTTGAATGTGTTTGAAATTTTAAAAATGCCTGTAAACGCTTTATATCTACCTTGCAACGCCTCTGACGCCCCTACAGTTGTTTTGATATCTCCGCGAAGTTTGCTGTAGTAGGCAGTACGATCTACTAAGTCCGCGGGTAGAGATGCACCCACGATCTACATACCCACATCAGAACTGGAGAACGCGTATCGGAGCTACTCCAGAGATCAGCAATAACCATGACAGGATGCCAATGGCAGATCTTCCAAATTGTGAATGGAGTCGCCATTTGGCATCAATGGCTAAGGCAGTACGCCGACGGGTGGCTTGCATTGCCTCCTTAACTCTTTGCTTGGAGAGGCTTATCTTGACTCTGAGAGGTGAGCGTGTTTGGAAGACCTGGATGGCCCTGTCTCAATCGTAGAAAAGACGTAGATTGAGTGGGTCTAGAGTTCAAACGAGCCCGGCCTGCCTTATCGTACGCCGCATTCGTAGTGACGCTGTTCCGAGAACTGCAGTAGTTTTACGCGTCTTATCAGCAGCCACACCGTATGAATAAGCGAGAGACCCAGTAAAGGCGAGAGTCTCATAAATCGGGGCGATACTAAATCTCTAAAAGGACTTGTAGTATACACATATC
Source organism: Mycocentrospora acerina (assembly GCA_022701365.1). Taxonomy (NCBI): domain Eukaryota; kingdom Fungi; phylum Ascomycota; class Dothideomycetes; order Pleosporales; genus Mycocentrospora; species Mycocentrospora acerina. Next base: position 952,466 of record JAKUHH010000201.1, read on the forward strand.
CGTATCTGGGAGAAGAATGCCATGCGTGGGCAATACTTGGCGGTCGAGAGAAGCTTCAGCCTCATCTCCCTAGCCTGATCTTGAGCAAGTCTTATCGATCACAAGCACCTACTAAAGAGATGAGCACTCGTGGGGGGAGGCGTACCTCAGTACGGACGCCCTGTGGCTGTTGAGAGATAGGAGAGAGATAGGAGCTGTTCCTATCTTTGTGCTAGAGTAGAAGTGTAGCCAATGGGGATGGTCGACCAAGTCCTCGGAGATGCTTCAAACAGGTCACGTGAGATCTTGAAATTATTATGTTGTAATTTTCAGGTGTACGGTGGTAGCGAAGATTTGGATTAATATCTATTGTGTTATTTGATGTGTTTCTTTGAATGAAGTTATAATCGGTCACAACGCGTCCTCATTTACCCATTCTTTTACTGCTCCCGACTACTCCCCGCCTGGATGGCAATGGAGCAAACCTGTTGGGCATATGAACTTGACGCTCGTTTCGCTCGCTAATCTTCTTCCATAATTCGCTGATGCTTGCTCTATTTGCCGGGAGCATGCTGTACTGTAAACTGTACAAATTTCGCCGATGTATGGGTGGTACGAATTGACCTGAGGCAAGACATAACACCACACTAGGAGAGAAGTAATGCTTCCGAATGCGGTCGCCAAGCTCAAAGTACGATTGGAACATCGCCCGAAACGGGAGGGGAACAGACTGTTAAACGTGAATACAAAAGGTTAATTGCACAAACATGCGGTTGGGTCATACCTTAAGCAACACATATGCAGTCGGTGCCAAGTCTGGTGCGTTCTTATGATGAGGACCAACACAATTTGTGTTCTGGAGCTCAAAACATATGCCTCCTACGTTTGTCAGTCACAACTCTAGGTCTGAAAGATAGCGACACAAACCAGGTAGTCGCCGCGAGTCCTTGAGCCTGAGCATGATGGCGAACAATGGGAAGTGGTTAAGACAAGCCAGACCTATTTCAAGCCCCGCCTTGAGACTGATGACAGCGACTCTAGCGCTTGCAAAAGTCAAATAGAAAACAAATACAGTTGGCAGTAAGAAGGCCTGTAACGTGAACAGGATTGTTCCCAGAAGTAACTGGTCCAAATCATAATCGCACGAGTCAATTCGGTTGCGAAGTATATTGCGTTTCTTGCCGCGGAAGAAATGGAATAGGGAGATGATGATGGTCAGCTGCCAGTGAAATATGCGCGCGGACGCAATGTAAAAGGAGTAGATATGTAGTGTTAGCAGAGACACAAGATCTGAGAACACAGAGATAGGCATTGTAGCACCAGCAAAAGCCGATAGACCAATGAACCGGATCAAGCCAGGAAGATGTGGTCGTAAAAGGGACATGCATCCTGTGTCAATCAGCATTTGATTTGACTGTGTCTAAAGACCAAATCAACTCACCAGCCCAATAGTCAATGACCCAAAGGAACAAATCTCCAAAAAACACAGCCAGCTCAGTATTGAGCTTTAGACCTCCTGGCCGGTCCATAAGCCATAATATTGTGCTTCTCAGCCCATCAACTGACCAGGTGCTGAATATCATGTCAACTTGAAGTGCAACAAAAGAGGAATTCTCAATGATATAAGAGCCGAGGGCAATGCCCATGATGACATCATTCGCAACCAGCCAAAGACTGTTGTAGAACCGAATGTATTCTGGGTGGTTGTTTGTGATACTACCCCAGTTGGCTTTCCGTTTGCGCAATGTGAGATACTGAATGGGCCAGTAACAAAATTGCTGCAATCGAATGTCAATTTGCTGAGCGGTAGCAGACACGTCTTTCAATGCCAGCGACTCGGGTGACCCGGGTCTCCTGTCTAGAAGTCGCAAAATGAATTCTGCCACAATACGGTGTGCCATTAAGCCAAGAACAAATAGCTGCGAGATGACAGGCCAAATCCATACCCAAAAAAGGTAGCAGAGGGCCATGTATGTGTAATCCCAAAGATCATTGGCGGATTCGACAACTCGCTCACTCACGCTCAGAGCCCGCTTCATACGCCTGCCGATCAGGCCGATGTTTTTCTGCAGGAGTGCATTCAATTCGAACGAACAGTTGACCTGTTCGATGAGAACCGGCAACGCTAGTTCTTTTCGTGTAGGAGGATGCGAAACCACTTTGTGCAGCTTCAGCTTCTCAACGAGCTTTTCCTTCCTCATTCGCTCTTTTTCCTCTTCCTCTTCCAGTTCCTCAAATGCTGGATCCCACTTCGCAATCCTGACCTTGTCGTCCAAAGCGAGTGATATAGGTGCTAGCGAAAGGTACTGCATGCGGGCAGGATGCGGTCGGTCGTACATGATAACTTGTATCGTCAAAAGTGTATCAGCGGGATTAAATATTTGAGGGAAGCGAGTCTTTGGGTCAATATAGGCCGTGAAGAGGTCTGTATCGTCGGGATCGAGAGGGTCGAGAGGATTGAGTGGTGTTTTTGGATTGACATGACCCAATACACGAAGAAAAGAATGGCCACATCGTGTGAGCAGCTCTTTAACATCGTAGGGGCTGTGTCGGAGAAGAGTCCCGACAATCAAAGCATCCTTGACATGTCGAAGCTGTGGCACGTTAGCTATGCGCTGAGTGTCCAGCTCATTTTGAGCACACCTCGACTTCTTGCAGGATGCCGACGACGAAGACATCTAACTCCGAATTCCTAAATCCCACCAGAACACCCGGCGTTTTCGCAGTTGGCGCGTCCGATGGCCAGAATACGCGCATCAACCCATTGTGTGTAACCATATCAACATCCTGCTACCCCGCTAGAATGATCCACGACGCTTGAGCTGCTCGCGTGCCGAGATGCCACCACCTGTAAGCCGTGGATGCTGTATACTTCAGTTTCTGTTGAAGAACATTGCCGACCGCTCTGTACTGACCAGATCTGTCTCTTGCGCTGCGACGTGCTGGATGGGCAAAATGAGGAGAACGAAGAAGAAGGATAGTACAGCAAAACCCTTGGCAGCCCTTGTTACGACTCCGTGATCCCAGGCAAATATGGCCAATTCGTACAGGCGGGTAACAAGGTCCCAACGGGCAGTCGAGTATCCCGCAACGAAGATTCCAAGCGTGACAATGGAGAAAGCGTGCATGGGTTTACAACGGCGTCATGCCAAGCGAGCGGTATCAATCCGCGCTGAGGACTGGTCGCGAACTTCTCAGAAACAGGGCAGACCAGAGGACTCGTTGCGTAGTTCTTTGGTGTACGGAGTGTGCTGGTACATAGCGTTAGAGGTACTGGCACACAGCGAAAGGCAGGCTTCTGTCGCGTAGCCTGCGCTTGTTGAAGGCACGTTGCAGTGGCGCTAGTCTAGTGCTCTTTCCTTTCTCGACGACCACCAGCGAAATGTTAACCTCAACACTACAACACCAACTTGTGTAGCTGCAGTAGTCACCAGCGAGCAGTAAACCCTTACCTCCACGAATTGGTAGGTACCAGAAGTCTCTCATTGTTTTGCCGGCTTCATTTCCTGCTTTCGCGCGTATGCATTGACCAGCCCAAAAACTTGCGCCATCGCACGAAAGCCACAATGTAAGGCTCGCAATGAGCTCACCAAGGCCAAGGGCTGTCATAGGAAAGTAGCTCTAACAGGCAGAAGTTTCGTACCAGCATGAAATTTGCACGAAGATAATTACAGCTGCTCTGCATTCGCGCATTGTTGGACTTGATTTGGCTAGCGCGGCGCGTCCTGCTGTCCTGTTTCACGTGTGATGCTGGTGTTCTGCTTCCAGCTTTCTTTCAACCTCAAGATCCACATGTCTTAACAGCGCTAAATCATCCCTAGCTTATTTGGAGCATCACTTTGCGACTCGACGAACACTATTTTGGGCCACACCGCTAACAAGATGGTTGTTTGCAACTTTTACCAACGAGGTGCCTGTCGATTTGGAGGTAGGCTTTGCTGCGCGATATCCTCCAAATTTTGCCTGACACGGAACAGACAACTGTAAAAACGAGCATCCAGGCAGTCAGCGAGATGCAAATCGAAACTCTGGCGGAGGCTTCGGTGGAAACGCCAACAACAACAACAATCGTTTCGGCACTTTTGGGGGTGGTGACCGCTACCGGCCCGGTCAGCCAAGTGGTGGACAAGGAGGTAAGCCACAAGCTTTCTGTTTGAACTTTCACCAGAACTGTCTTCACTTCTCTTTTTAGGCGATTGTAACGACTAACTTCTAATCAGGCACCCGTGACCCAAAGACACTACCTTATCATTTGGACAAGGCTGATATAAAAAACGATTTGACGGGCCAACGTCCTATCTATCCTTTATCTGCTTATGGGCCTGGTCGAGATGCCCCACGCCAGCTGATTGAGGGTCCTGTAGAGATTAGTCCCGAGGAACTTCGTGCACGATATTACGCTCAGCGTGATACAGGTAATGAGAATGGCGCAGTAAGTCACTTCAATAGCTATGCACACAACAACTGACGTGTAAAAAGCAACAAGAGGAGGCAGCTCTAGGCAGTAAGATGCAACAGCAAGTCCAAGCGATATTAGATGACATCGACGGTGCTATTCGTTACATAGAAGAAGGAGCCAATATTCACCCGAACAGACTTGATATCGTACGAGGAGATCCATCTGCCAACACCCCGACCGGACCATCTGTATCAACTTCAAATCCATTCTCCCAAGGCTCAGCCAGCCCCTTCTCTGGTGGGCCATCAGCACAGAGACCCGGCTTCGGACAGGCGTCAACACCAGCATTCGGCCAGTCAGCATTCGGCCAAGCTTCAAATCCTGGTCAAACCACGTCTGCTTTTGGACAGCCCTCCAATCCCGGACAAACAACATCGGCATTTGGGCAGCCCTCAAACCCTGGACAAACATCGTCAGCCTTTGGTGCGGCTTCAAACCTCGGCCAAAAACCATCAGCTTTCGGTCAACCGTCAGCGCTAAGTGGAGCAGGAGCATTCGGGAAGCCTGCTTTTGGAGCGTCAGGGTTTGGTCAACCGTCGATGCCAGGCTCTGGTAGTGCGTTTGGTCAAACCGGTGGTACAGGCCAGCAGTCGGCATTTGGGCAGCCCTCGGCGCCTGGAACGGTCTCAGCGTTTGGACAACCTTCAGCACCCGGAACAACATCCCCGTTTGGGCAAGCTTCAGCACCTGGCGTAGCGTCTGCATTTGGACAGCCTTCAGCGCCCGGATCATCTGCGTTTGGACAACCCTCTGCTCCAGGTCAAGCATCGCCTTTCGGGCAGGCCGGTGCGTCAAGCTCACAAGCAAGTGGCTTTGGCAAGCCAGCGTTCGGGCAAAGTACGTTTGGGCAGGCCGCACAGCCTGGCACGAACAACTCACCATTCGGTCAACAAGCCCAAGCAGCACCAACAAATCCGTCTCCATTTGGGCAGGCAGCTCCACAAGGGGCTCAACCTTCTCCATTTGGGCAGGCAGCGCCAGCAGCGAATCCTTTTGGTCAAAGCCAAACGCAGCAAACAGCCGCTCAACCCAATCCTTTCGGCGGGTCCGCAGGACCTCAAACTTCGGCATTTGGACAACCCAGCAAACCAGCATTCGGCGCGCCTGCCTTTGGCACCCCCCAAGCGCAGCCCATGCCAGCACAGCCTACTAATCCCTTCGGTCAGAAACCACAAGAGTCTATGTCAGCCCCTGCAGCGGCACCCTCTGCGTTCAGTACTCAGGCTCCGGTCGCGTCTCCCTTTACACAGGCTCAAGTACCGACACAGCCAGCTGGGCCAGCTGGCGTAGGCATGGATGGTAAGCCTATCGATCCCAAAGATCGGTTCAAGGAGGGCAAGCCAGAGCACTATGAGGGAGAATCAGGGAGAATGTTGGAAGAGCTTTACAGACGTGTGGGTCAACTTGGACGATTTAACGATGGAGAAGACATTCCGCTTGTCCCGCCGAAATGTGAATGGATTGTGCCCATTGCGCTAATTTAGATTGGTGTTGAGATCAATTTGCTCCAACTAAATGCCACAGTATGTATGTGTGCGAGTGTAGTTTCATATAGTTAGCCGTTTGCTTCAAGAACAAGTCCACTATACAAGAACAATATCAGACTATTGAAAACCATGATGGTTGACCTCTCTTACAGCATAGATTTAGAGAGAAAAAAAATAGAAGACTACTTTTGTGTTAACCCGTATCGTCATGCTTCATTGGGTCGTTGGCCGTAGCGCAATAGGACTCGCAAAGAGCCGTGAGCTGCGAGTCAGTCTCCGTCGACCCTGATCCTTGTACCGTACACTTGGGACTGGCTGACACCTCCGTGGTATACAGTTGTTTCAACGAGATTATGAATGTGACTATCGCATACAAATTTCTGAAACAAGCAATCCTGTACAAGGCTGGGATTCGGCACAACCTACTTGCGATGATGGAAGATCATTATAGCACTCCGTACAAAAAGGCCTTTGTCATGTGATTTGCGACTACTTATGCTTTACTCTCGCCATCATGTTAGAAAGGCGGGAATGAAGATTTTCTTCTAAAAAAAATCGAGATTCGTCGGCAGAGTCATCTCAGAGTAGATAGCCACTACATGTTTCTGCGCTCTACACAGAGGCGTGTAATCGTTCTCTGTGCGTTGTCCTACTTTTGTGCATGTAGGCGAGTGTACAGTGCTGCACAGACACGTGAGCGTGCTTTATACCGTAGATATGAATAGAAAGCGCCCAAGATCCACTGCACCTTACTCGTAAAGAATCCTGGACTCGTTACGCCTTATGCTGCTACGGCCGTATTACTATAATGGAGAGTATCAAAAAGGGCCGCTCAATCGTACTTTATCTAGCACTTGTCGTTCCTTTTATGGTGTGAATTTTGATCACTCTCCTCAGATAAACAAACCGCCTGAAACAAAGCTTAATGAAAGCGTTCATCACATATTCAGTCATGGCACATTGATACCAGTACGCATTGTCTTGCCCACCCGAAACCCCAGTAAATCCTCCGACACACATACCTGCCAAATCCCAAAACCCATCTCCTCGGGCTCCCGGCCCATCAAAGCACAAGACATGCACCCAAACTCCCGGGCAAGTTTTAGAAAAAACCTGTAAAAAAAATCTTCCGAATTCCTCTACAGTGAACACTACTGCTGCTGTATCACGCCTCATCACATCACATTGCCTAGAAGCGAAGAAACCCGAAAGCCCGTATTCGAGGCCCCCCGAAAAAGTCCCAGGTGACGGGTTGCAGGATGAAAGCTGCAGCGCGAATACAATGTGCAGATGACATGCGTTTGAGGCGGCCTATGAGCGCCATTGTCGCGACGGATGGGTCGCTTAGAGCAAGCGACATGGGCGGTGAGGAGGCCAGCCACCAATTAAAAATAAAAAAGACTATCTATAACAAGGCAACGCTGTGCAAGCGATTTTCAAAGAATATGACGGCAAGGACGATGCTGTGAGGCCTTTTGACGATGCACGGCGGGGTTTAGATTACCATCAAAGCTCACATCACATGCAAGGCCGAGACTAGCGCGAATGGAGGGGGCGTGCGTCCTCGATCTCTAGAGCGTTCCCCCCAGCCGGGCCGCTGGAGTTGGGATAGCTGGGACTTGCGCTTGCGATCTGTTGTCGGTCCCACCGGGCTGGGTTCGCCTACGTCGTTTCCTCGCCTTTGGTTTCCTTGCAAGACGGCTTTTGGGCAAGTTTCGCCTCCTCATTTGTAACAACGATACCCTGCCTGTCTCTGCCTCTGGGGTCTGAGTCGCATTTGAGGCACTCGGCTTTGCCCTTTTGATCTGGTACGCCTTTGCGCAACAAGGAGGGAAGTATTTATGGCCGAGACGACAATGTCACCACTACGGCCGCTGAGCTCGGCGACAGACCTTACCTTTGAAACCGTCGATGTATGTTCTGCACGCGAGGAACCTGGACCTGGGACCCCCGCCCTCACAACTCATGGAGAGCTAACTGCAAATGCGTGGATAGTCTGATTCGCAGGGCGATGAGTTTCCCGAATTCGAGTCGTAAGTTTGATACTTGTCGTGTAGAGAGAGAGAGACAAAGGGCGGGAGTGCTTATCAATCCGCAGGGACACACAGAGCCTCACGCCGAGCATCTGGGACTATGTGCGCGCGTATGGCAGGACCTATCATCGGTACAAGGCTGGCGGTGAGTAGTCTGGGCGTGCGTGGAGAATCCGCGTATCATGTATCTTTTGAGCTGATGAGTTTTGTGACTGCAGCGTACCCGTTTCCCAACGATGCGGTATATTGTCCTTTAGATCTCGAATTTGATTACGAACGTTGTTGACCCCCAACCCCACAGCAAGAGAGAGAACGACTGGATGTACAACATATCATTATCAAGGCCCTATTCGACAATCAAAATTGGTTTGCACCGTTGAAGCGGCCAACGAGAATACTAGACATTGGGTGTGGGACGGGCATTTGGTGTATAGAAATGGGTACGCATGAATGTCAGATGTTGATTGGCAAGAAACGAATACTGACAGCCACCAGCCAAGCAGTTCCCAAAAGCGCGAGTAAGTTGCTCAAACAAGACTAGAATTACCGTGTTGCTCTAACTAAACACCCCGTAGATTGAAGGCATAGACCTCTCTCCCATTCAACCTGACAAGTACATGGTCCCCCTTTAGACTTTTCTTGTTTATGAAGAAAGCCCACGACTAACTTTGCAGCGCAGCATCCCGACCAATTGCCATTTTTTCATTGATGACATTCGCCGCAAAGAATGGTACCACCCGGCCGAACCCTTCTCCTTTATACACACGCGCATTTCCATGGGCATTTTCCGCGACTTCCGGCGCATCATTCAAAAAAGCTTCAACAACCTAGAACCGGGCGGGTGGATGGAGTCGCACGAGATCTTCACCAAAGTGTTTTGCGAGGACGGAACCATGCCGGCCGACTTTCCTCTGCTAGAGTGGGTGCAGCACACGGACGACGCCGCCATGGCGCTCGGCAAACCGCTGCGTATTGCCAACAAGCTCAAGACATGGTACGAGCAGTGCGGGTTCGTGGACGTCAAGGAAGAGATTTTCGCCATTCCCATCAATGCGTGGAACTCTGATTCGAGGTACAAGCTGCTGGGCAGATTTTTCCGTCTGAACCTGTGCGACGGAGTGCACGGATGGAGCGTGGATTACTTTTGCAGAGTGCTCGGGTGGACAGAGGCCGAGGTCGAGGTCTACCTTGCTAGACTCCGAGCCGCTATTTCGGACAGGAGAGTACATGCGTACTATCGAGTGTAAGTCCTCCCTTGTCTATCCCCCAAAGCACGGAAGATGAAGAAACACATGACAGTTGGGGCGACCTGTAGGCTAATTTTTTTCCTTCTTCTTGCCACCAAACAGATACGTAGTCTATGGACGACGACCGTACGCCAATGAACCCCCCTCGCAGGTTCCCAAGCCCGCCAGCTGGCCCCAGGAACTGGATGGCGACGACGAGGAAGAAGACGAAGAGGAGTTTTTATAATAACGACTTGGTTACTTGCTCCTTTCTTTTTCGTTTTCGTTTTCGTTTTCCTTTTTCCAACACTGCATTCTTCGGCGTCGATTCCAGGGGTGGGCGGGGGGCATTGCGAGTTTTTTTCACATCACTTTCTTTGATCATCATCATCATCATCACCATCACCACCTCTACGTCTTTTTTGACGTAGCTTTTTTTTCTCATTCATTCAGAATGGAAAGATGGAAAGATGGAAAGATGGAAAGATGGAAAGATTGGGGATTGGAGATTGGAGATTGGAAATTGGGGTTAATGGTGGTGTGGGGCGTTTTTTTTTAAATCGTGCATTTTTTTGGGTGTGTGATTTTATTACTTTGAGGTTTTGCTGTGTGTGTGTGTTTTTTTTACCCCCATTCTTTGGCCGGGGACGAGGGAGAGGGAGAGAGAGAGAGAGAGAGAGAGAGAAAGAATGGCGGGGAGGGGGAGAGGGGGAGAATAAAACAATAACAAACAGGGATAACATGGGATAACAAGAAATATAAGAATAAGAATAAGAATTACAAACAACGAACAATGGAAAGAGAGAGATGTTTGATCAACAGGAGTTATGGGTGTCATTGGTGATGATGATGATGGTGACGGTTGATTAAGATGAGTTATGCGGATTTTTTAAAAGGGGGGAGGGGGGCGGATATATCACCAAATAATAATGAAAAACAATAATACTTTCAACGATCAAGTAGGAGGTTTTTTTTTCTTTTAATTTCTCTCGATTTAAATGTCTGATTGGGTAATGGGTATTTATTGGTGTGAACATGTAGAGATTACTTCCCCGCGTCTCTAATCCCCCACTTGCCCACCTCCTGCATGGCCCTTTCCCCTCCCTCGGCCAACATGGGCTCTTTCAGTACACCGGCAAGACACTGCCAGCCGTCTCTCCCGCCGCCCCATTTAAGGACCTCGTTCTTGTAGAGCTCGCCGTTTTCGCGGTCTAGACTGCCCCCAGGCCCTTGCTTCTGAAACACATCCTGCCAGATCTTGGCGGCGATGGCGCGGTCAAAGAGGTACGAGTAGTAGGTTGCGCCGTAGCCGAACAGGTGGCCGAAAAAGCCCTGCCATGCTGTGCCTGAGGGTTCGGGGACACTGGCGTACGTGTTGTATACGTTGTGGTAGACTTGCGTCGAGTTGAAGCCGGGCTGTAGTGGGGTGGTGGAGTGGTAGACCTGGTCGAGCATGCAAAGTAAAATCTGGCTTTCGAGTTCGGAAAACTGGTTGCGGTTGTCGATTGCGAGGCGGTGTTCGAGGGCTTGTGTGGGCAGCGGGGCGTCGGTTTCCCAGTGCCGGGCGTACAGGGAGAGGACGTGTGGGCAAAAGGCAAAGTGCTCCATGAGGACCGAGGGGAGCTCGGCAATGTCGGTGGCGCAGCGGGTGCCGGAGACGTTTTGGAGGGCGGTGCGGCCGAGGATGGAGTGCAAGGCGTGACCCATTTCATGGAAGAGGGTGCGGACGTCGTGGATGTTGAGCAGTGTTGGGCGGGGGTGGGCGCGTTTGGAAAAGTCGCAGATTAGGGCAATGGTGGGGAGTTGAAAGTAGCTGTTTCGTTGGGCGTTGTAGGCCACGGGCATGCCGTCTGTGGCTGCTTCAATGGGCGAGGAGAAGCGGTGTTGCATGTGTGACATTTCGGCAAGCTCGGCGGGGAGGATCTCACGGCTGCAGCGAAGGGTAAAGTGGGCAGGGTTTGGTGTCTTTCCAGGGCGAGAGTACAAGTCGCAGTACAAGACGGCAATGTGGCCCTCTGTGTCTGACATGACGTCCAGACGGCGGACGCCATCATCCCACACCTCGCCTGGCTGTGTTTCACGTGGGACAAGACGGACGCCGTAGAGGCGGTCAAAGAGGCGCGAGATTCCCTGCATGACGGTTCCAACGGAAAAGTATGCAGACAGGGAGTCTGGAGTGCGTTGCTTGTAGTGGCCCTCCATTGTGTTGAGCAGCTTTTGCGTGTAGTAGAACTTGTCCCAAGCATTGATGCTGTCTGGGAAGTTGTCCTGGTGCGCATCCGCCTTTTTCATCGTCATCAGCTCCTCGAGATCGGCCATGACGGCTGGTTGGTTGTCCTGATGCAGAGCCTTCAGGAACTGGTCGACGGCTTCTGGCGTCTTTGCCATCTTGTTCTCCAGTGTCATGTGGGCGAATGTTTCGTATCCAGACAGCTGGGCCAGCTCTGCGCGGAGCTTCAACATCTTCTCCAGGCGGTCTATGCTGGACTTGCCGGCTGTCCGGACGGCCGTGTACGTGTCTCTCCGTACATCGGCGTCGTCGACGAAGCGCAGCACGCTCTGGGCCTCGTTGTGCATGGTGGATATCTTGGTCTCGCCCCATTTGGTCAGGGCCTTTGCCAGGTTTGGATCCAGGCCCTTCATCCGCTTGGAGCTAAACTTGAGCGAGTGCTTCTCGGGCGCCATTCCCTCGACAAACTGCGAGCCGACCTCTGCAATCTCGCCGCTCAGGTCGACGAGGCGTTGGCGTGTTTCGTCGTTGAGGCCAATGCCAAATCTGGCAAAGTCCTCCATGAGGATGCGTGCAACAATCCTCTCCTCCTCGGACCAGCTCTCGTAGATGTCGGCTATCTCCGAGGCCCTCTTCAGCTGGTCGTACAGGACGGGGGTGGTGTTGAGCTGGTTCATGTACTGGAAGACGGTGTGGTAGGCCTTGATGGCCATGGCCTGGAACTTGCGGTCCGGGTGGGTGCCGCGCACAAAGTCGGCCAGGTCGATGACGCGGCAGAGCAGGTCGCTCAGCTTGTCCAGCTCCTTGACCATGTTGCGCAGGTCGGCGGTCGACTCGGCGGTGGAGACGCGCTGGACGACGGCATTGCAGCGGTGGATGGTGACGGTGACAAAGTCGACGAAGCCCTCGGGGTGGGTGAGGTACTTGTTGCCAATGATGCCCGAGGGCGGCTTGTCCGAGGATGTGCGGCGGAACGTGTGCCAGAAGGCGGCGTTGTCGAAGACGGTGCGGAGGGTGTCGTCGTCGGCCTTGCCGCTGGCAGACAGGCCGTAGAGGGCTCGCGGCGACGAGGGCTCACGTGCCTTTGTGGCGGCGGCGGCGGCGGCGAAGGAGCTGTTGGGCCGCTGCTGGCGCACCGAGCGATGCAGACATTGCGAGCAGATCCAGGGCCGGGCAAGTCGTCTGAGCATCGTGGTCGTGCCGCGGGGAATGGGCAAAATCCATGGCCGGGGCGGGTGCAGCGTGTGCAGCGTGGTGACGGCATGCATGGGCGGGCGGCGGATGGCGGCGCACGGACAGAGGGTTGGCATGGCTTGACGTCTCTGCGAGTGTCTGCCCATCCCATCCATTGCGCCCGGCCGTCCCATCCATTGCGCCTGCCCGCCGCCCACAATGGCCTCTGCCTTCCGCCCGCTGCTGCGCCAGGTGAGTGCTGCTCGAGGGGCCGCCCGCTGCCTGCCCGCCGCCCTGCCCTGCCTGCCCTGCTGACCTGCTCCCAGCGCGCCGTCCTCCCGACCATGGCCGCCGCCCTGTCCGCCGGCGCAGTCTTTGCACCGCGGGCTGCCTATGCCGAAGAGCAGGGCCTCGACCTTGTATGTTGTCCAGCCATTCCCATGTATACACACACATACATGTCTGTATATGTATATACACGCACATATATATACACACATACATGCATATACACACATGTATGTACACAAGTATATATACACTAACAACACCAGTCCCGCAAGCCCATCTACGACGACCTCCCCCTAGACACCCGTGCTCCCACCCTCCCCGAGCCCACCGCCCCCTCTGCCCCCTCGACCGCCCCCTCGACCACGCCCGCCGAGTCGTATCGCCCCACCCCCACCGACCGCCTGGCCGTCTACATTGGCCATGCGCGTCTGCAAGTCCACAAGCAGATTGTCCGCGGGGAGGCCGCCGTCGACAACGCCCTCACCGAGACCCTCCGCCTCGAGCACTCGTTCACCTCGACCATCCGCTCGCTGGCCCCGCCCAAGGAGTCTGGCGAGCGCATCTTCCCCGGTGTCCTGTACGTCCTCGTCGCCTCCATGGCTGGCTCCATTGTCACAAGGAACCGCAACATCCTGCTGCGCGCTACCGTGCCCGCCGCAGTCGGTCTTGGCGCCGCCTACGCCGTCCTGCCCATCACCATGCGAAATGTCGGCGACCTGGCCTGGAAGTACGAGTCGAGATACCCCGTCCTCGCCGACACACACATTAGGACAAAGGAGAGGATCAGCAAGTTCATCGAGACAGGCAAGGCCCACACTAGCATGTCCGTCGGCATGGTCGAGGATAAGCTGGCCGAGACGAGAGAGTCACTCGAAGGCTGGGTCAAGAAGGGTCGATGAGCATGTGACGTAGCGTTTGGCTGTGTAAAATGTATAAGGAGGCGAGGGGGAATGGAACCTGTATAGTAATTGTAGTAAACTCGCTACAAGCAGGCGTTGAATCGTTGCAATCATTACTCGTCCATTAATCACATGCTCTTTTCTTTGACTGATGCATAGTTCTATTAAATGTTTGTAATGTTCTTTGACAAATTACTTGCCCTTTTAAAAACCTGAACTTTTATTTTATTTAGTACCCTCCCTCTAACTAAATAGTCACACATTTTTTTTGCAATTACCTTGCCCTGTTAAATACTTGTACTTTTCTTCTATTTAATCCCCTCATTCTTTTTAATACTCATATTCTACTTCTATTTAATACACTCACTCCATAATACAAATATCCATTTCTTTCATCCGTCGCACTTATTGCTACCTCGGTTTCACAAAGCCCCCAGTTTCACTCTCACCTGCCCTGGTCTTGGCGCTGGCCCTCACTTTATGCATCAGTTTACCTCGTACAGTTACCACTGTACTTGCACAACAACAGCCACCTTAATTGCACAATAACAGCAACAACAATAGAGTAAAGACATGAAATTACTTGAATTAGAGGAATATATTGCTCAACAAATACCAGTACAACAACAGAGTGAAGAGACGCACTTGCTTGAATCGGAGGAAGGTGACCTACAACAACATCATCAACAACAACAACAGCAACAACAACATCATCATCATCACCAACAACAAAGTGAAGAGACGCATTTGCTTCAATCAACAAAAGACGTTCAACAACAACAACAACAACAAAAACAACAACCCAGAATCCTTCAACTACCAGATGAAGTCGTTCTCAGCATCGCTCTCAGTCTTGGCACAAACACCACCCACCTCCAACACCTTGCACTCACTCATCGACGCTTCCGCAGTGTCGCTCATGAGGCACTGGTTCGGAATGGTGTAGTTCCGCTACGCAGTATTCCAAACTACATCTTACTACTGTCTCGGAACCCTGAGTGGGAGTTGCTCATCACGCGTATCGAGTACAAGGACGGCAGTGACCCTGATGCACCACTCAAGCCTCGACAGGCGACAATCAATGCAGGCTTGCAAGTAATTCGCAGGAAATTGCCGCCTTACATGCTCAAGGACATGGAAGAAGCTTTCATCTTGTCCAAAAACTCATCTATGATGTGGTCTTATCTCTTACTTGCCTCGTTACCAAACGCAAAAGCACTAGCAGTGACTCCCAAATATTATCCTTTTCCTCCCGCCTACTACCCAATCATTGGCTCTACAATCATCTCTCGAACCCAGCCTACATCACTTTCAAGTCGTCTAGGAGGTTTATTCGTGCGCAGACTCGAGGGCCTGAGTATCCGCACACAAGACCACAACCACCGATATGAAACATCCATCAAAGCTGACATTTCAGAGCTCAGAAATCTCAAGTCTCTCCACATCTCTGGCGACTTTATCCGACGCCAACCACATACCGAAGAAATCCCCTCCGACTTTCTCTTCTTCGGCCCCACAAAACCCTACTGCGCACCCTCCAAGATGCTTCCGCAAAGCCTCCAAAATCTCCACATATACTGCGATCAGGATACTTGCCCCTGGGAATGGCTAGTCGATCTACAAAATTCCATGACCGAATTAGGCGACTTTCCTCATCTCCGTCACATCCACCTCCTCTTCAGCCTCCCCTGTCGATCACTCGCTCACTACTCCGTCTGCTCCGTCGAGTCAACACGCCGCTTCACAGCCGGCGCGGTGCTGGATTCGCTGCAGGCATGGACAAGGACACATGTTTCCTTCCACACCCTTTTCCTCCAGCACGGCACGTCGGAGATGCCCCGTGTGGATGAGAGGCGCTACAAGCCTGCCTGTCTCAAACATGCCATTCGCTCCGTGTTGGAGGAAACGGGCCGCTCCATTTACTTTGACGGGTGAAGAGTGACTCTAGACTTGAGAGTGTAGATTGGGAATAGACAATGAATGTTGTCTGGCTGGGTTAATTGCTCAGACCGTGATGATGGTGATGATGATGATGATGATGATGAATCAACGAATCAATGAACGAGCATGATAAGATGAGTACAGTACAAGTTTATGCATGACCGGAGGGGTGTTGATGAAAATCTGTAGACGAAAAGGGGTTATTTTTATTTTAATACCGCAACAGCAGCAGTAGCAGTAGTAACCAGTAATGAGCTACAAACAATACAAATGACGAGGAAGAAGAAGACACCACCACCACAACACATGATTGTCAATTCACACAATGATTATATAGTGAAACGAAAAAGAATAGAGAAAAAAAACTTTAAAATAGTCAAGTAATAATCATCTCGTTCACGGGCAAACTAAAAAAAAAACAAAAAAACACGTACATGCCATGCAATACAATGACAGTGTATATATACATGTATACATTTCTACAAACGAACCCTATCTCTCTCTCTTCTTATCCCTTCCTTGATTCCCTCCCACTCACTCACTCACTCACTCACTCACCCAGCCTTGACCTCAATCTCCCTGACCAAGTCCCCGCCCAACCTCGCAATCTCACCCACCACGGCCTTGCGATTAATTTTGATATCTACCACTACACCTTCCTCTTTTACTACATCACCCTCTCCGTCTACACTCTCATTCTCACTCTTTTTCTTCGTCTTATTATTATCATTACTACCAACGCTCTTCTTCGTCTTAGACTTGCTCGTCACAGGCTCGGCATTCCACCCGGGCTTCACCTTCCAGCTGCGCTGGCCGGTAGTCACGACGGGATTCCACAGCCCGACGATGCGGTCGAGGGACAAGGGGTCCCAGAACCAGAGGAGGGCATCGCCGTAGATGAGGGCGAGGTCGTGGGCGAAGAGGAGGGGCAGTGGCGTTGGAGCTGGGGAGTGGCGCGCCGAGTGTTGGAGGTCGAGGTTCTTGTAGGAGACGGCCTGTTTGCGGGGTTTGGAGGAGGAAGAAGAAGTGGGGAGGAGGGTGTGTTTGGGGGAGATGTGAATCACAATGTCGTAGTCCGAGGTGGGGGCGGAGAAGAGGGATTCGGGGACTAGGGCAGCGGCATCCGTTTTTGTGCTTGCATCTCCACCCTTGTGAGCACGAAGCAGCAGACGGTCTTCGTCAGCGCGGATGGCTTGTGTGGCAGCTTTGGCGAGCGCAGTGAGGCGCGCGGCCACGACCTTTTCGGGCTGTGCTTTGTCTGTCCATGTCGTGCCTTCTTCGTCGAGGTTGGATGCCGCGAAGAGGACCACGCGGTTCATGGCCGGGTCGATGCGTCGCCAGGCTTCGAACCGAGTCTGGAGTCTCTCGACGTCTTCCGACTTCATGCCCTTGGGGGTTGCGTCTTCCAGGTCGGCTGGGTTGTTGGAAAAGGTAGACGAGAAGTCTACCACGAGGGGCACATGTCGCCAGTCCCATCGGCTGATCCATGCTAATGTCCTCAGGAACCCGGTTGTCGCTGTAGATGGCACAGGCCATGGGTGCGGTTGTAGGAATGTGCGGATGACAAGGAGCTCAATAAGCTCGGGCGCAAAGTGTGGCGAGAGAAGATGCGATGCGAACCATTTCTTTGTGAGTCGTATCGAGGGCGACAATGCCAGGAAGCGGGTACTGAGTGTTTGCAACACCTGCGAGTGCAGTGGTGTGTTGACAAACTCGCGCTTGTACAGAGCGAGTGACGCGGCAGCTGATTCACGCGACGGGCCATCCAGAGTCTTGTCCTTTAGCTGTCGCTCAAATAGGGTGACCTCGCGGTCATGGTATATGCGGATGCGGAATGTGAAGCCGGAAGAGACGGTGACGTCCAAGAACGCTTGGTTTGTAGCCGGCTGCGATGGGTTCTCGAGACCAACGCGAGAAACGTACTCCGACTCCGTGTTTGACAGCAGATCAGCAATCCTCAGGAGAAAGGCAATCTTTGTGCGTTGAATGGCGCAGAGATCATCAGGCCAGCGTCCAGATGCCTCGAATTGTAGCACGACCGATGCGGGTGAGTGGCCAGCAGACGGTGGTTCCACCGAAGCGTAACGAAGTTGTGGGTCGGCAGCTCGGATATGGCGGAGCTGTAGCGGAAGATCCTCGAGGTCGCGAATGTCCTTTTCCAGGGCGGAAAAGGCGTTCATGATGGGGAGGAAAGGTGTAACACCCGAAGCTCCTTGGATGCGGCCAGCACTGATCAAGTGTGCAAAAGAGTCACCACTAAACTTGACTTGCTCTGCAGCTTCAGCAGTGACATGTTGCCTAAGACTGAAGCGAACAATCTGCTCAATAACGGAAGCGTCCTTTGTAGACCACACCACACTCTCGAGAATACTGCCATCCTTGAATCGTCGGAGCTCAGCCTTCTCGCCCCAGAACTTGCGGAAAGCAGCGGCCTCCTGCTTATTCTCTGCGGACGGCCCGTGGTCAACGGTTCGACCGGCGTTGGCTGGATCCGTCGCGAAGCTCACAAGAATGCTCTTCTTCTGGTTCTCGTTGGGACGCTTGGAGGAGATTGACCAGCCATCCTCACTAGGAAGAACGATTGACAGAGCGGTGATTCGATCAGTCAACGCGCGGGTCAAGGCGTTGTATACCTTTCGGCAAGCGCTAGCCAGCTTGTCGTGGTACTCCTCGCCTGCTGGTAGCTCAAGTGCGGACAAGGGTATCTCGAGGGAAGCATCATATCTGAATCTCAACAGCTCAGTCTTGAGGATAAAGGCAGACTCGAAGTGGTCAAACACAGAGTCGCTCAACATATCCACAGTAGCCTTTGCCTCGAGCCGAAGACGAGCAAACGACCATTGTGTCATCTTAAACAAGACATTCTGACCGCGAGGCCCGTCGAACAGGACTGGGGTGGAGCCGGTTTTCGGGATGGTGACGTTGTGCGCTTGCAGAATGAATGGTTTCTTGGCCAGGTCGTGGCGGGCCAGGAACTGGAGAGTCGCCTTGAACAGCTGGTAGCTGCTGTATCCTGGGGAGAGTGCTTGCGCACCGACACCAGAGTTGGGCTGCAGCAATAGTGCCATGAGGACGCCCCACTCAAAGTTGCCAAATCCTCCCTGACGAAGCTGGCCGCCGAATCCTCGCTGCTTCAACCAAACGCGACCAAGTATGCAGGCGTCTTTGAAAGCCTCTGCCTTGGAGGCGGACGCATGCAAAAGCTTGAGGTAGGCGGTAATGTTGGAATCCGACTGCAGAGTGCTGTTGTAGAAGGGGGTCGGGACGAGGGCTTTGGCGGGAGCCTCGTCTTCGCTTCCCTTGGGTCGCACGCAGTTTGAGCTTGGAGAGAGCTTGTTTTGCGCAAACGTGTTTTCAGGCAAGGCCACCAAGATGTTGATTCTGCACTTTGAGCTCGAGAAGTCGTCGGCGTCGCCATTGCCGCTGGGACGCACAACAATAATAGGCTGGAGCTGGTTTCCGTTCAGTGTGTCAAACGACAGCGCAAACTTGTGCTCTTTGGCCGCGTTGATGCCGGCAGCTAGGCAGGCTAGGTAGTATGCGCGCTTGTAAAAGTAGCGGTGGTTGAGGTAGTCCTTGTCCTGGAAGAGCGTCTTGGGCATGGTGACGACGAGGTCGATGGCCAGTCCGTCGTCTGCGCGCGTGGTCGTCTTGAGTGGGTAGCTGCCCGTGGCGTTGATGCTGGCAGGGCGGTCGTACTGCAGCTTGTACATGGCGTCCTTGGGCGGGCGGGGGCTGGGGAAGGGAGCTGCGATTCCCGCCGTCTTGAGGGCCTTTTCGGCATCGGGGATCTGTGCATGTTTAGGGACGTGGGGGGTTTAGTACAGAGCGTGTCGCACGTACGGGAAGAGCGTCCCTGCTGGGAATCTGCTCAATGATGGTCTTGAGCGTGCGCATGGCGTTCTCGGCGGGGGCCTCCTTCTTGCCGTACTTGGGCTTGACCTGCTCCAGCAGCTCGTCGACCTGCAGCTTGAACATGTTGGACTTGAACGTCTCGGCCGTGTAGACGCCGTCCTGCAGGCTCAGCGCCGGTCTCTTGTGCGGCTTGGCGGGGGGAGTCTGCTTCTTTGCGGGGAGAGGCGCTTGTTCTTCTTCTTCTTCTTCTCGGTCAGACTCGTCGTCCATGGACACATCGCTGCCATGGCCGCCGGCATCCTCGTCGGCGCTGTTCTCCAGCTCGGCGCCGCTCGTCTCGTCAAAGCCGGCAAAGCTCCCCTCGCTCTCGTTCTCGTCGTCGCTGTGCTCGAGCTTCCTCCTCTTGGTCACGGGTGGCGCCATTGTCGCGTTGGTCGGTGTTGTCGAGACCAAAAGCTTCCCGCGACGATTTTCGCGCCAACATTTTTGGCAGAAAAGCGGGCCCGCCTTATCGATAAGGCACGGCGCTAGGGCAAGCTACCCCGTATTATACATGACGCTTGGAGCTTGGGACTGTCCCTCGCATGCCATGATGCTCATGCTCATGCACATGCACATGCACTTGGACCCCTCACGTCCGCCGTGGAGCAGTGCTGCCTCTTCTATAAGAAGCCCTGCCATGTCCGTTGCCTCTTTACTGGGTAGTTTTCTAATGTAATTCATCTCCGTTTCCATTTCCATATTCGTCTTCTTCCTGTCTACTCATCCTACACTACACACACTACACACACTACACACACTGCACTACACTACACTTCAATCTACTACACTATACTACATACACTATACTTCAATCTACCCTACTCCACCACACCCCAACACACCCCACAACACCACAACACCCACCATGGCCTGGCGAAGCTCCGGCCCCACAAACTCCGCCCTCATCACCAACCTGGAACGCAACGGGCTCATCACCTCCCCCCGCATCAAACAAGCCATGCTCTCCATCGACCGCGCCCACTTCGCCCCCTCGCACCCCTACGACGACTCCCCCCAGCCCATCGGCCACCGCGCCACAATCTCCGCCCCCCACATGCACGCCTCGGCCTGCTCCTCACTGCTCGCCTCCCTCCCGCCAGGCGCCCACGTCCTCGACATAGGCTGCGGCTCCGGCTACCTCACCGCCGTCCTCGCCCACCTCGTCGGCCCCACCGGCCGCGTAACAGGCGTCGATCACCTCCCCGCGCTCGTCGACTTGTCCACGCGCAACTTGCAGAAATCTCCAGAGGGCCGCGCTATGCTCGACAGCGGGCAGGTCAACTTTGTGCTCGCTGATGGCCGGAAGGGCTGGCCGCATGGCGCTCCCTACGATGCCATTCATGTTGGCGCCGCGGCCGCCGAGCACCACGTCGAGTTGACGCAGCAGCTAAAGGCTCCGGGGAGGCTGTTTGTGCCTGTCGCTGATGGCGGGGTGCAGCATATTTGGGTGGTGGATAAGGCGGCAGATGGGAGTGTGGAGCGCAAGAAGATGTTTGGCGTGCAGTATGTGCCGTTGACGGATGCGCATGAGTAGGTTAATGCTGTATCGTCTGTGGAGGGTTCTGAATGGATTAAGCTGGATATTAGCCAGAGAGAGGAGGAGTGGAGGTGGTGGTGGTGGTGGTGGTGGTGGTAGAAGTGATAGCAAGAGGACGAGAATCAGTTGGCTTGGAATATCAACAAAAAAAATTACCCAATAACGATTAATGAAAACTTGTAAAGTATAAACCCAAATTAGCAACAAGACAGAATGGACAACATACACACGTACTCGCAACAACTCCCACTTGTAAGAAAAATAGCTCTCTTCCTCAACCCTCCTCCTCCTCTTCCTCAATGACAACCCTCCCCACAAACCCCTCCAGACCAGCAACCCCTTTAGCCCCTCCTGCTCCTGCTCCTGAAAACCCTCCCCCTCCCCCAGGCATAACTAACACCTTGGCATCCGCCTCGACAAACTCTCTCGTAGCAATAAACTGAAACGTCACGACCGCGGCAGACACCCCATCATCTCCATTGTCGTCGTCTTCATCTTCGTCGAACCCAAATCCAAACGCATCTTCATCTACATCTACATCCCTGCTCTTACTCTTCATCTTCGCCTCCCTTTCCACCCCAACAGCCACGACCTTGGACGCCGCCCGCACACTCGCCACATACACGACGACTGCGCTTCCAACGGCGAGATTCCCTACCCGCCGCGCTTGGCTGCCGCCAAACCGCACGGTAATGAGCCTCGAGGCTGTTACTGCGCAGTCCGCCAGCACCATTCCCTTGCGGATCCGACTGATGGGCGGGGGTGGCGCGCCGAGAACGGGCATGTCAATGGGTGTGATGCTCATGGTTCCCACTTGGCCGGCGTGCAAGCTTCTCACGGGGAGACGCAGGTTGCGCAGTGAGGTGATGCGGACGTGCCGCCATTCACTGCGAGGGTCGCTGGAGGAGGGGGAAAAGGCTCGGGCGTGGGGTTTCTTCAGGGCGCCAGGGAAGGATTTGGATGTTTGTACAGGCGGTGTTCGGTGGTGGCCGTGTCTTGCGCTGCTGCTGTCGCTGTCGTCGGAGCTGCTGTCTGCTGGGTAAGGGCCGAGGACTAGCTCGTCGCCGACTCTCAGCGTGCCGTAGCGTAGGTAGCCGCCGATTATGGCTGCGCGGTCCGATGGGGCGTTGTTTTTGACACTGTATACGTCCTCAATGTGGAATAGATTGGACGGTGACGATTTGGACGGGGCCGCTGATGGAGGCGGGAGGGGAAGTTGGCGAAGCAAGGCGTGTAGCTTGTTGATACCTGTTCCTTTGACAGCACTCGTCAAGATGATTGGTACTGCTGACAACAGTGATGTTTGCATAAGTTGCACCACATCATCCGCTTCCTTTAGATCGGCTGCAGACACTGTGAGCATGTCTGCTTCCAAAATAGACGTCGACTGATCAGAGATGATGCACGGTCTCCGGCCCACGTCTTTGAGCGCTGACAAGAGCTTGGAGAGAGTTTGGCGCAAGCCAGCTTTGGTTGCGAGATCATACTTGGTGATTACCACCACCAAAGGCAACTCCAGATCCAGACATAGCTGAAGGTGGGCCTGTGACACATCTACATCTACTGCAGTAGAGCCAACTGGATCCTGTGAGGTGAGAGACGCCCCGATTTTGCTAGAGTCGTCAGTACTGTCCGCAGGGACGCAAACGAGGGTCCAGTGCGGTTGCCAGCCAACAATACCACGAACAGTTGTCCGTCTAAAGCGGGGATGACCTGCAGAGTCAGAGAGGAAAATCAAGCGTCCCTGCTCCGCAGCTTCCACAGAGGCGTGTATATCAATCCAGGACGAGACATCTCCAGACCCATAACTAATAACCTGAGTCGAAGTCGTTCCCTCATCACCACTGATATCGCGATAGCCTATAAGCTCCTGTGTGACGGAGCTGGTCATACCCGACGCAATTTCGTGTCTGTGCCTGAGAAGACTCAGACGACTTTTCCCCCTCCCATTGTCCAGTGTCTTGGTCGACAAAGTACCAAGCAGACTGGATTTACCAGAGGTTGTTGCACCGGTCAAAGACACACGTAGTTGTTCAACCACTGTCCGAGAATCTTCTATTGAAGCTGCCGAAGATGCCGCACCACTCGTGAGATTCAATTGCACGTTGCTGATATCGTGCTGGTCTCTTTTGGCAGGATCAACAAGGTGTTGTTCTGGATGTACAAGAGCCTCAGCAACTAGCAATGTCGACTTTTGCACTCTTTCCTGAGAAGTGCCAATACCTTCAATCCACTCACAATCACCTACAGGTACTCTGCGCAGGACCTGCACGCCACAACCTAGGCTTGCAGCCATGGCGCGTAGGTTGTTCAAACTCTCCTCCATTTCATCTTCTGCCAAGCCTACAATCGTTCCGTCGTCGGCCACTCCAATTTCGTAAAGTGCCCCTTTGCTCTCTTCCAGTCCAGGAAGAAGCCGTTGGGGCATGTTAGGGAAAGACAGTCGAACATCTTCTGGAAATTGGGGAAGAACTGCCGCCATGGATGAAGAAATGTGATAGGGACATGATTGTTGCAGACGCCACAGCAACTGAGTGGTAAGTTGCTCTAGTCGATGTTGCCGAGAGGGTGTGGCGATTGGTGGAGGAGGGGTATTGGATAGAAGACCCGATTCAGACACGCTACGGCTTCCAGAGTGTGGGTTCGGGATATCACAGCGACGTAGAGAGCCAGAGATATGACGTCCCGTGCTGGTACTGGAGCGAGTGAATGATCTCCGTCGTCGAAGAAGTAAATGGAGCTTGTACTCCGTGGGTCCTTCCTGTGGCTCTGCCTCTAATCTTGTAATCTTGCTATAATCTTCAATAGTAGTGCGAGAATTTGCGGTTGATTGATGGCTCCCATTGACACTAGGCCCTAAAGAATGAGACTTGGTGTCATGCTGAGAAGTTGGCGTGCCTGCAGGGTTTCTGGCTGGAGGTGTCGCCCATGGCGATGACACTCGCGGAGGGTCCGGGTCGAAAGTGAAGATGGAAGCCATGTTGTTGTGTTGCTCAGCTTCTTGGGTTGGTGGCGATGATTGTTGGTGGAGTCATGCGGTAATCCTGAGAATGCGTAGACTTGTATTGAAACTACGATTTAACACATTTGCTCATCAAGTATTGTGAATATGTATGCGAATAGTGCGTCCGGAACAGTTGTGTCAGTAATGGAGGCATTTTGGCTATGAAAAAGCGCAAACGTATGTCAGACTTCGCAGAGCGATAGCTGGGGTAGACTCGTAAACGAGTTCCAAGTAGTTGCCAAATTGGCGTTTACTAGAGACTGAGAGACATTGTCATGGAAAACTTGCGTCTTTTGCTGGGGATTGAAGATGAGGCGTCGTTGCGATATGTTACAGTCTCACAGATGGAAGGACTGAGGTCACAGCTAAGTTTATGATGGCGCGATAGGCGGGAACACGGATGGCCCGTGCTCACTTGGAAAGGCGGAGTCACGGTCGTGTAGGATATGAATCACCTCCAACCTTCTGCCATTCAGTTCGTATCACTACCAACGCTGCGCCCTTTGAACGCCCTCGAACCTCTCGTCATGAGTTTGGCTGCCTGATGGACTGGTTTTTTTGGTGCAAATCTCAGGTGTCAGGTGTAGTCATCATACCTAACTCATTGCGTATTTTTCCGAACACTGCAACTCGTACTGTGAAACTTGTGCCGTATCAGTTGGTGCGACCATTTTCGTACAACAGTCCTTGAGTATTGTGCTAAATTTCGTGTGCTTAGTCTTGTCATCGCGTCTCATTGGCTCTGTTTGTCATGCTTCAATAGACTTTATGAATCGTCTCATCCGTCGCATAATTGAGGTGTCTAACAACTGCATGTTCATAATACAGGCTCAAACCAAGAGTCGAGCCTACTCCTCAGAATTTTCTGCATCGCCTGCGTTCCAGACCTCTCGCCCCAAACGGAATCCGCGCGACGTCCCGCTCTCCATGGTACTCTCTCTCACTCACTCTCTCTCTTCATATGCTGTCGTAAAAAGGACCGTAGGATTATGCGGACAGTCTGCCATGCGCAAATCATCCTTCCTTCCGCTTCCTCTTGCGCCACGCGTATCGTTCCTCCTGCAGCCGATTAGGATTGCGTTGCCCACTAAGGGCTAGGTTACGTTATGGGCGTAGGTTGGGCATTGTTCACAAGGTATGTGCGCCGCATGCACACGAAAATGCATACATTTTGATTGTTCACAACATGACTTTTGTCAAGCCTACGAATCACGGACGTTAGATTCCTATTTCGTCTGACTTCCCGACTCGCGCAATGCTCTAGACTGCCATTCCATGCAGGGCCGTCCAAAGTAACGTACGATGAAGAGCTTTAGGATAATGCTGGCAGCCAGCAGGGGTCGCAAATGCGACTCGTTGCCGCCGTTGGTAGCGAACTGACAGCAGGAACTGGTTTGTCGGGTAAATTACCCGGACCAAAATCCATAAATTTGCGTGTTAGCACATTGCTGACCGTGTATTTATTTTGGCGAGGACGGGTGTCTAGTGTCATTTCTTGCATACTTTCGTCGCGTGTCACAAGTACAATGCAGAGTCTCAGGTGAGGTGTGACGACGACGCGTGTTCGGGAAACAGTCCATCCTCGAGGCTGGTCGCCTTGCATGACCAGAAGTCACCGCAATCTGATTCGTTCCCAGTACTTATCTTTCGCACAATCATCCAGGTCAACCACTCTCCGATTGCTCCACAGCTAAACCCTGATAGCTTTGGCGTAGTACAGATCAAGTGACAGCACATCCTTCCCGCCTAACCGCGCCCCGCCGCGCCGCCGGATGTCACCCTGCGCCGCGGCAGGCCCCGATCCACATGTCAGTCGAGTCCTTTGTCGTGCGGCGCAGCGGATACCTCGCTTTTGCGTCATTCCCATTCCCGCTTGCAGGAGGGGACCGAATTGAAGGATCTCGTGAAAAGCAGCCCCTGCCCGACGAAACCTTGCGCGAATAGGCGGGTGAGGCATGCGTGAATGAGTAGACCTGCAATGTCAGATAAACTTTGTGACAAGAAACGTTCTTGCATTACCTGTGAGAGAGTGCGTCCAGGGACTCGGGAACACGAACCCGAATGCATCGATAGAGGGCAAATTAGGCAATTAGCCGACTAAATCCACAATTTCGCACGACATCATTTACTCAAAGTCTATTCACTTTCATGACTACGTTGAGCGGAACTTGAAGCGCAGCCAATGGGAATTGAGCCATCTGCCAATCGTAACGGCTTCTGGCCTTACCGCTAGCGTGTGACGAATTTGGTATGCCTTAATTCAGTCATCCGCGCGCATGTCCTACTTCCCGCCTTCCTCATCAAGCAGTGCTCCAGCCAGCATATGCTGCTAGGATGACCTTGCAATCAGGGCACTCCATATCCCATGTTACGCCATGTGCGAATTGGTTGATCTTGGACCTCCACGCACGGCATTTTCCATCCGGACAAGGCCCCCCTCCATTGCAGTGTTACACGGGGCCAAGGAAAAGCGAAGCGAGACCACAGTAGCCAATTCCCAGCATCATGGTTCACGCCGTGGTCTTACCGCCACATGCTGCAAGGTGTGCCGTCATTTCGTGCTGGTCGACTTTCGCTCTCATAAACCTGGAATACGACCTTGCAAGGCTTCCCGCCCAGTGGTGGCGTGGCGACAACGGCCCGCCACGTTCACGACCAAAGCTCTCCGAGACCGTGCCAGGCCGTCTCGCCCAGTTAAACAAGTTCCTTGTCTTCTCCAAACGTTTGGTTGATTAATAGGGAACCTACGCGCGGCTTGTACGTATGCAGTGACCCAGTGACTAGACCACGAGAGTAATATGGCTGAATGAGGCCTGTCATATCGAATCATGCAAAAGGCCTCCAGATTGATTTGACTATATACTATTTTCTCAACTCGGACAATTACGCCCAAATGCTTTATTGGTACCTGCAGTTTTAGGCTAAGGAGCACAGTCCGGGGATGTGTTACGGTGAGCCAAAAGCATGAAATGGGTTAAGGGTTGGGTTCCTGCAAATCGAGTTGCTCCGTCGGCAAAGGAGCCGATGGAGCTTGTACCTTCTCTCTATCAAAAATCCTCCCGTGTTTCCCCGGGTTGCTGCTACATCGCCTCGTCAAGCCAAAAAGGGAGCAAATGGATAAGCTTGGGAAAAAAAATTAAAATATGAGGTCATCTATCACGAAATGATGTAATTGCTAATCCCAGGACGCGGGAACAAGTTTATCCTCCGGGCGTCTTCTAGGATCCCCAGAGACTGCAGCGCGTAGGGCGGGATATGTGAAGTAGCTCTGTGAGCTGGCTGGCATCTTTGTGTGCCATAACGCTTCCTTCATTAGAATAGGTCGCGGAGGTAGCGAGTCCTTTGCAGCCTGAGCAACGCAAGCCAGAACCCTTATGGAGGTCTTGGAGGTGGTAGTGAGGACTCCATTTTCCTTCTCATTTGTTGCCTCCCGCGGCGTAGCTTTCTCCTTCTTTCCCCTGAAATCCGGACTAGCCTGGCCTCGACCACCTCTCGACAGGCGCACACAAGACTAGATTTTTGCAGTTTTTTTGATACTTTGATGCAAAGATTCTCATTCACCGGCTTGATTCTGATGGTCGTCGAGGTTTGCACTTGTCATGTGCCATGTGGCCATTCCTTGCAGTTGTGCGCGTAAACTCGGCTCCACATCTTGGACAGTAGCTCTTCGACGCAGTGCCTGACTTCTCGCGCTGATGCCGTAGCAGATTACTAAACGTAGAGAACTGACGTCCATTGCACCCATGCTCCCAGCATTGTGGCTTGGGTCGAGAATTGAGGACGCGCGGCGGCATCAAAGCGCTGTTTTGGGAATTTGGGGAAGATGATATTGCTGAAACCGCGCTAGCTGGGGGCGGAGGAACACCTTGTGGAGGCTCGTATGACGGGTATGCAGCGGGCGTAGTTGACGATGGTGGGTACATTGTAGGAAGTGGATGATAGTCGCCTACTGTGTAACTAGAAGAAGGGTATAATGGTGGACTGCGTGATATGAGCAGCAATTCTAATCATTAAATCAAGATCTTACTTACGGAGGATAGTTGGAGTTGTTTCCCATCGATTGACTTGGAAGACTGCCCTGAGGAGCAGGGTAAGAGTAGTTGTGCGAAGTAGAGCTTGTGCGCAGCGAATCCAAAGATTGCTGCTGTTGATATGGACTTCTTGGTAGCGATGGGGGCTGAGGTTGGTATGGCGGCAATGTCGTGTGTTCGTCAGGTCTCCTAGGGTGACTTCCGTGCGACAAGCTAGGGCTTGAGGCGTATCCAGAAGCATATGATCCTGATGTCAATGGCCTGTGTTCGGCATACGACTGCTGGCTCACAGGCGGGTAGCCAGACGAATAAGATGACTGTGAAGCGTAGTGGCTCATGCCGTACTGTGATTGCGGCATCATGTACCCCAAAGTGCTGATATCGTCAGGCGGTGAACTCCTCAAGTTGATGTGGCAATTCGTACCTCATATCTTGTAGTTCCAAAAGCGAGGCTTGTGGCCGTTTGGAGTTTGTAGTAAGAAACAATCTGGAAGGGTCGTTGCCAGACACTAAAGGAAGCAGATCAGATCCAGAAGTTTGTGAAAAATGGATGCTGTGGGGTGGGTGCGATTGCGCAAGAGGAAATGGCTCCACTTGTGTTTTGCTAGGAGAGTGAGAATGTGGAAACTCAAGAGGATTCTCGAGAGGATTTATCGGAGCTTGATATCTCTCTAGGATATCGGATTGGGAGATGCTGCCTCGGTGAAAACTTTCAAGCGGGTCCAAGGGATCCCAAACTGATGGAGGTGGACGTGTCTCTGGACTTTGATACTCGATAGACTTTCTGTGGGGCTCAGGCAAGAATGCGGCACGGTGCGAGTGGATACCCCTGGTCTGTGAACTTTCTGGTGGCTGGAAAGACAGGGCTTGGTCAATGCGATTCCTAAGTGTGCGTGAGATAGTGCTTGTTTTGCTGTGTTGTTTACGAAGACGATGATGGTGATGCATGGGAGTCCGTGGGGTTGTAATCAAGTGGACACTAGCGGAAAAACATACGTCTGTGTCGTCAAATACAATCAGCTGAGTGGATTGTTATTCGTCTTATGGAGAGATTATCGTGAGGCAGTTTCTGTTCTTGGTGTTTGGTGATGACCTGCGCCTCTCCGAGGGATATACCTGCAACTCTCAGGATAGAACATCTAAGCTGTAGTAAGTTACAACAGCGCTTTTCCCGGCTGTGCGGCCGGGAACTGGTTAAGGCATCGAAGGATTCCGACCCTTGTCTTGCAGCCATGACCACCCACCCCACTGTCTCCTAGTCGTCGAACGTGCAAGCGCGGTACCTGGCTTTTCGGCATCCTGAATCCATCGCCCATGGGGTCGTTCACGATCAAAGCGGCGGCCGTTGTAAAGCAATCACTCTAGCTGATATTCGGATTCAGCCGAGATTTCAATGCTTTGCAGCTAACAGACGGCACGAGAGTGCGCCATCACGGGATCTAACAACGAAACTGATGATGGCACTGAGAGTGCCGTAAAGCGGCCGCCGATGAGCCATAGGATACGCTTGCCCTCCATACAGAAACGTTGGTGGCGGCTGAGGGCTGCCGCGCGTGGGAAAAAAACCATGCCGCGTTCAGTCTGGTGCCCCTAGCACCCTGGTCAGATACGGTTTAAACTAGGATGAGCAATGACAATACACGATAGAGAATATGCGTATGGGGCGAGTTGTGTCGACAGAGACGTGATCGCGATTCAGAGAAGATGTGGCGCGTGCTCATTTCATCTCCTGGCCTTGTTGTCAAGGAATGCTGGCACCGCCACGGCATTGCTTGGGAGATCGTTTCCTGCCATCAAACCAACTCCAAACATGTGGTGTTGTGCTGTGCTCTCCCGCGACTAGGTGTAGTGCGAAGTTCGAGCCAACGTATCGCGGCAGCTCTCTGCCGAACCACGTGTTTCCTAACCGAATTAAGGTCGCTGGCAACATGCGCCGCTGTCATTATCGCCATTCAACGGCCACGCCCGCATGACGATGATACGGTTTTCTGGAAGAGACATCGAAGCTAAACAAGAAGTGGCACAAAACTCCAACACAGCTTTGCGCCGATACCGACTCGCGTGCAGCAAGGGACTGCAGATGCGTGACGGGGAGACGGATGTCCAGGTGTGATTCAGGTTGCAGACATAAAAGTGGAGAAAGTAAGTCATCTCCACCCCTCCCTTTTCCCAGGGTCTCGCCGTCTGCCTGTGCGTGGAGAACGGAGTCCGGGTTAATGGTCAATGCTGGGACCCGTCGAGACCGGTCCTTGCTGAAATTCTTTTGGGGCCTGATGGCATTTGTCGGCCTGATGAATACTAAACACCACCGAACCTCGCCTCTCCAGTCACCACGATATCTAGTTTCAGATCACTTGTCCACTATCAGCAGTACTTGTTCATGGAGTGAGCAAGCCAGGGAAAAATCTGCTGACTGCTAGATCTACTTTACACGTCTAACACACACCTGACCCCGAGAGCTTTAATGTAACGCCACACGAAAAATGCACACCCTATCAGAGAAGACAACTCATACGTAAATGATGTCAAACATCTACAGACCCGAACAAGCGGAACCTAGATGATGCCAACCGGCAAATGTTCGCTACAACCCACGATGATGACACGGCTATTGCTGCTCCAACCCACAATAAGGCCATAGATTCCGCCGACGGCAACAAAATTTACGTCTTTTCAGCTATCCGATGAAATTGTTTCCTCCCACACAAACACTCAACGCGCGACGTCAATGCTATACGTCATTTCCTACGCGGCGATCTCGCTGTATTTTCTCTTTGGTCCCTAATGCATGTTCCACACCTGCATGCAACACACGAAAATTGTCCGAACTGTAGGCGATAATTGGCGACTCAGTGTGGAGACGATGTCGCAAGATGCCCAAGATCAGGCAGAAGTGCTGTAATGTTGTGCTCGGAAGGCCTAAAAAATACTATGCCATGTGTCATGCTCAGCTTGTCGTATTGTATAGCCACAAGTAGTTGGTCTCTTGAGCGGACGATGGTCCTCAATCGAGCAAGAAGCAGTGGCGTAGCAGTGGTGGTCGGCTGCACTCGGGGCGCTTTGGTACGACTTTACGCCTGAGTAATCTTCTCTCAGAATAGACACGGCTTTTCGGGATCTCAGGCGATGTAGATACTCCGTGACCGTAATGGGGAAATACATTGCTCAGGGGAAATATGCTTTCACCCGGTGGAAAAATGCATACACGATTCAATAAGCTTTCGTACTCTAATAAGAAGCAATAACAACGACTTGACTTTTGTGATTTGTAATATCAACATAATCATGCAAAAGAGGCACATAGTCCATCCCACGAACTATAGTCAAACCTAATATCAAGCCCCTGGAGGAAAATCACCAAGAACACTATCAATAAAACAACACGAAAGTCTGTAGATAACCTTAACATTCAGCCTCAGGGGCTTCAAAACTATTGCGGTATAGCATCCAGCGCCCTCTTGAACGTCTCCACCAACTTACTCGTCTCTTCCAACCCCACGCTGAAGCGGATCAAATCCGCTTCGACGCCCCATTCCGCACACTACTCACAATCAGTAAATAATACTTTTACAAATATTCAGGAACCACATACCCAATCCAGCTCGCCATAGTGCGCCAAAATGACATACGGTGAGCTCAGAGTGAAATTTGTACCTAGACTCGGCCCTTTGACCGTGTCGAGGTTGTCGAAAAACGCTACAGCAGCTTGTTTCGTGTGGAATGTTGCAGATAGAAGACCGCCATAACCGCCGTTGGGGTTACGGCACTTGTCGTAGAAGGGGCGAGTGGGACTTGTTTTGGGATAGTTGACTTGCTTTACTGAGTAGTTGTTAGATGGTGCATGTATGCATGCATATCGCGAGGAGACCTACCACGCGGGTCTGCGCTCAGGACGTCGCAAATTGCCTCAGCGTTGTTACCGATGCGATCGATGCGTGAGACGAAATCACGACTGTTGCGCTCAAGGAAGATGCTGTCTTCGGCCCAGTGATTGTCTTCGTAGTCTTGGTCCCAAATCTGTTTGAGTAGCTGATAGTTCTGAGATTTTGGGTTCAAGACAAGGCTGGGAGACGTCAGCTTGCCTTTTTGCGAACATGTAAAAACTTGGGGAACTCACCCTCCTCCCATGACGTTGCTGTCCCCGCTGAAGACCTTAGTGAGACTGCTGACTACAACGTCGGCATAGGGGAGGACATTGACGTTGATGAAGTTTCCAATAGTCTCATCGACAACAACACAGAAGTCGTACTTGTCGGCAAGCTTGCGGATGCGCTCGAGATCGGGGGAGCGAAGAAGCGGGTTTCCAGG
The DNA here is from genome assembly GCA_022701365.1 of Mycocentrospora acerina. Classification (NCBI taxonomy): domain Eukaryota; kingdom Fungi; phylum Ascomycota; class Dothideomycetes; order Pleosporales; genus Mycocentrospora; species Mycocentrospora acerina. Next base: position 984,961 of record JAKUHH010000201.1, read on the forward strand.
AAACTCTGTGAACAAAGCCATAAACCTCTCGCCTCCCTCAAGTCTCTTTTCGAGGTCATCCAATTCTTCCGAGGAGCCAAAGCCGTAGAACAGAGATCCAGTACCAAATTTCTCTGTGATCTTAAGAGTATCAATGTACGGGAACCTATTATTGTAAGCACATGCATTTAAAATCAACATTGCAAACATACCCATATACAATAGCTTTCAGTGGCCCTTTGGCAGCCAACAAATTCCTGTGAGAATTGAATATCGAACTCATGCCTGTAGGATACAGATATACGTCATTCTCCGAGAAACCCGGGACTTGTCTTGTCATCGCATCATCCTTCTTCATTGCAAGCGCTTCTGTCAAGGCAACATCCGCTGTAAGTGATCCTGCAATACGCCTACGGATTGCCAGTTTCGCGTTCTTAGTCTTTGAGAGTTCCAGATTGCGTCCGAATCTCTCTTCAACAAACGACGTAGGATCCTGAGGATCACCCAGACTGGCCAGTGATCCATTGGTGCTGCTGAGATCGACAGACGTCTGCTTCTGGTACCGTTTGGGGCCTTTGCATGGTCGTGTTACTCCACCCAAGCTTGAGGCATCCACCAAAAATCCATTGTCGAATAGATGGTGGCAGTATTCTGCCCTCCTGCTCGACACACCATCTCCAGAATGCTGCCAGAACGCCTTAGCAATTTTGAAATGGTCCTGAGGAAAAAATACAACCGATATTCTAGGTGAGATGATAGCTAGCTCTTCTGAGCGTGCGTTTTCTGCTACAGGAACAAGGTCGAGAATGCGAACTTTTGATGCATCCACATCCGGTGCCTGCCGCAAAAAAAACTCTTGACATCTCGCTGCGGTGGCATGTGTTGGGAATAACATAGCCCCTTCACCTTCTTTTCCATGTTTTTCTACGATTGCTGCTGCGAATCGCTGTATTGATTTGTGAATGAAGAACCTGTGACTCTTAGCAAAAGTTCGACAAGCACTCCACCACCACAAACCTTGGATAACCAGTTTTCAATTTGCTCATAACCCATTCCTCACCCTCCTCGTATCCTACATTTGCTCGCCATGTTGGTAATGAAACGCTTACCGCCTGAGCTTAATCAGTCTTTGCTTGTCTCTTTAAAAAAATTAATGAGCTTAACTCACGTGCTCAGTCGCAGGCGGAAGACTTTCTCCCACCTCGACATCGTTCTCCAGAACAAACGGCGCCATACTTAGGTGAAAAAGGTGACAGTTGATGACAGTTGATGACAGATAGAACCAAAGTAACTGGTCAGTGACTGGAGAGAAAATTGCGATATGATGTTCACGGCTCGATGACAGCAACGGTAATGATACACCAAACTACTAGCTCCGACTTCGGCAGTTATGAGCGAATCCCCAAATTTTGGCTTTATCGATAAGCAAAAACACGTGGAAACTCTCCACCTGTATCGCGTACGCTTGAACTCCCCTGTCATCTCAGTGCAGCTTGACCGCTGCGAAAGGGCTTGTAGTCGCCAGCCCAAGCAAGCAAGGTGGAAAGTTCATGCACTTCAAAGGCTATAGCTTGTTACAATTTGGACATATCCACAGCTTACAGCACGAGTAAACACAAATCAACAACAATGGACAACCTCACGCCATCAGACCTGTTCTCGCCCTCAAAGGCCCGCCAACAACGCGCGCAAGCCCAGGACTGGGCGCACATAGACTCATGGCTGTCCTACAAGTATGCTGGTCGCACAGTACCTACCTTTGAGCGCAACGAAGAGACGTTGAAGGCACTACGAGAGCTGTCCGCGGCGAACGAGCGTGCCGACGAGGAGCGAGCAGTAGTAGAGCGAGTAGAACGCGAAGCACTAAAGGAGTTGAATGAGGTATGAGCGCCATAGGTAAGGCTCAGATTTCAGACCCCACAGCTCACACTCCCTCTCGCAGATCCCCACCTCCGCCGACGATGAACTCATACTGTCCAAAATTCGCGCCTCCTTAACCCCAGAAGCCCAACAAGCCCTCGATGCCCTTGCCTCCACAGCTGCCCAGCTCAATACTCCAACCGTAACCCCCGAGTCCCTCGCTCACGCACTCATCCACCACACCATCACCGCGCAGACCCTCTCCAACCACCTCGCACACATCCACACCTTGCAGCAATACCTTGAAAAACAGCTCTCACTCCTTCAATCTCAGCTCACAGAGCTACGCATAAACCCCTCATTCTCCGCCCCCGCATCCCTCCAGCGCCAGACAATCGACCAAACGCGCCAGACAAAGCATCTCCGCGCCAAGACGCGTGAGGCAGAGGATAAGCTCGCGGCGCTACAGGTGCGTGCTATGACGCCAGGCTCCAAGCACATCGGGTCTGCGGAAGCGATTGCAGAGATGTTAGAGCAGCAACGGGTGCTGGAGGAGCTGAGAGAGAAGGTGGAGAGCGTAGAGAGGGAAGTCGCGGCGTTTAGGGGATTACCTGCGGATAGGGAGGCGGCGAGGAAGGAGGTGGGTAGGTTGGAGGTTAGGCTTGACGAAGTGAGGAGGAAGAGGGATGGGTTATTTGAGGGGCTTGTGGCAAGGTAGGGCTTTAGGGTGAATCATGGCCTATCTGTATTCACACATGGAGAAAGAGCAAGCCAGATCAATCACAAAATGTTGTAGGTTGATTCACATTCATCATCCAATCCAAAATTCATCACACAAACACGAAATGTCCCACACTCTCTCATCATACAACACCACATCCACTTATGCAGACACGATGCCGCACGCGCCCTTGGCCGTACCGTCCTCACATAACCTCTATCGAGCAGGAAGTCCGCAAGACGAAGTGGCTCGAGTACTGATTTTTGGCAATATAAGAGAGATAGTGCACGTACCCCATAGCAATCCAGATATACCTCCCCGTTCGCTTGCGCTACTAGAGGGATCATATCGGCGACTGTGGTGATACTATTTGTTCTTTCGCGAGGCTATACTGAGCAGCAGGAATGGGTCTGGTCGCTGAGCTCCACCTTAGGCCGCGAAGGTATTGTTTCTATATGTATGAAGAGAATGATTGAAATGCAAAACAGATGGAAATAGGAGATGCGACAGGAGAGTGTGGAAGGGTTATTGATTAGTGCATACTACTTCTGCATGTCTTTTTTTCATGGCCCTGGAAGGCAAAGGGATATCATGTCATGTACAGTTCAAAATCTTACAAACGTACCGAAGCTTCATCTCCAAGGGCATGATCGATGTATCCGGAATCAGGTAGCTGAGTTGGCAAATAGAACCTTTCGGGGACCACCGAGTGTCAGGGCTTTGATACTGGTTCCATTTCCGTCCATGTCGTCGAGTAGTCTATCGAGACCGCCTACGTCGAGCTCTCCTTGGGAAAGCAGCGCTTGATCTGTCCTCCTTGCCGTTTCGTTCTCGGCCTGCTCTCGCGAAAACATGGCGTTGAGATCCCGTCCTAGAGGACGACTCGTACTCGCAGTGATAATGAGCCGATGCTCTGAAGAGATTAAAGTATCCCTGGTTATAGCCATTCGAGACGCCTGAATCGTGGTGTCGAACTGTGCGATCGAGGTGATACTCTCTCCGAGCAAAGATACATCATGTATCTGGGCCAGACTAGGTCCGGGTAGCGAGTTCCCGTTGCTAGAAGATGCAGTGCGAGACCAGAACTTGGCAAGATCTGCTATCCTGTATATTTCGGAGCCATACCATATGATAACCGAATCCTCTGAGACTTTCCCATTCGAAGTAGGTAGTGAGGCCACAGAGACACCGCCCCGTGTGGGGACTGTAGTACTCGCTGAACTTCCGTGGAACAGAGTCTCCTCCTTCCTGCGGCGAGTATTGGGTGTCATAGGTGCAAGTGAACCCCGGCCGCTACGCTTAGGGCTTGATATGCTGTTGGTGTTTCCCTCTTTCTCTGTTGTGCCCACAAAACCACGAAGAGAGAAGGCTGCTGGGTCTGCAGGCGGGCTGGGTCCCGACCGATCTACATCCCACACTCCCCATTCACCATCTGCAAGAAGAGCCAGGATATGGTGACCGCCAGAAGTCCAAGCCGCGTCGATGATGGGTTTGCGAGCGGCCAGAACCGCCGGCGTGTATGAATCCTTCTTGACTCCCTCGAAGGTCGATCTGAACATGCCAACAAAGGCGCCTGTTTGGGTGTGGCCACCGCCTGCACTTCGCTTGCGAGTGGTAGGGGCAAAAGCATCGTAGATTCGTGCGGTACCGGTCAAATCCGTGATTAAAAGCTGCGAGTGTCGATTCTTAGGATACTGCGCAGTGCTGAAGGCAATACAAGAGGCAGGTTTGCGCAGCGTCAGGGTCTTGTAGGGTGAGATAGGATATGTGGCGTTGAGAGATGTTTCGTCAAGTTCAAGACGCCATATCTTCAGAAGCCCCCCCATTTCAGCAGAGTGTGTAGCAAGGAGTAAGTCGAATCCCTCAGTGCTGCGAGGTAATGAATGTGATTGCGCTTGTTGTTTCCTTCGTCGACGGCCAGGTGTCATGGATGTGTCTACTTCGCCGTCCACGTCCATTTCATCCTCTGGTTCACGTTCAAGATCTGGCTCGCCTTTGGATGTCCATGTCATGGTGACACCCCGCGCAATACTCTGGTGTCCGTGAATCCGAATGACATCCTCACCAAACTGGGACTTTGCATTAAGCCGCTTTTCCTTTGCTGAGTGTGGAGGAGGGCTCAGGGGCAAGGTAATAACTCGCACGGTGCAGTCAGCACAAATGATAGTAAACACCATCTTCTTGCTGAAAATGGGTGGTATCGTCTCAGCAGATCGTAGGGACGAGGTGGCGGGAATTTGAGGGACAGCAATGTGCAGAACCTCGGTATTGAGGGAAAGGCTCAGCTGTTGTATAATAGATGGATATGGCTGATCTGGGTCCAGCTCTTCCTCCTCGTCCTCGAATTCGGCCTCAGGTACGGGCTGTTGGGTAGCTTTTGCGGGCTCATCATCGTCGGAATCGATGATCATGATCGCGTCGTTGTTGATTCCGTTGACCTTTTGCGGCTTCGACGGCTGCTTAGGTAGCAGCGCGCTTTTCTTGATGGGGCGTCCTCCCCTCCATATTATGCCTACGCCAGTGTCGTGTCCGTAAAGAAGGATGGTCGAACCGTTGGGAGCTTTGGCAGGGTATATTGTCGCATCGTGTACTCGGTGTGGTAGCTTGTAACTATGAGTGGTCGTGAGTTCCCAGCTTGTTGAAATATGGGGGATTAAACGTACCTAATCTGAGTCGACTTGCCCTTGGTCGCGACAATGGGCTTCATGTTCGGTAGCTGGAGCTGTCGAGCGTAGCTAGCGGCGCAGAAGAAATCAAAGCGCTCCTGCTAGATTGCGCGATCACTGAACCAGAGTATACGAGAGGCGCAAGATCAAATTGGTCAGAAGTTGGCTGTGCCAGTGTGTCGCTGTGCGATGCAAACCAAGTGAGCGAAAGAAGGTGCCAGTAAAGCACGGGCAGGCGCGACCAACCTTCATTGTTTTGTGCTTTTTCGCATCAACGGCCCGCCGTACAAAACACCTGAAAGCGCGTCACCACGAGATTCGCGCTGCGCGCAAATAGCCCCGCCAACGACTGCCCGCAAACAAACATCCCGCTTCTCCAGCGCTCCTCATGCCGCACAACGAGCTTCTGTATGGCCTCCCTTCGCTCCATTGGGGTCCATAAGCCCGCTGCACTGCAGTACCTCGTCGCCGAGTCCATCCTCCGCGAAGACTGCACAGAGCGCGACTATGTCTGGGACACGTACACAGATGTGAACCCCGAGGGCCCTACGGATGAAGTTGTCACGACCGAGTATCATGTAATTTGGTCACGAGACGGCATTGTTCGTAAGATCTTCAACTTTGAGATCGAGAAAGAGAAGGTCATACAGGCAGTATTGACATGGTTTCCAATCGAGGAGCCGTCCAATGCTGCCTCTCAGACGCACGGGGTAGCCCCAGAATACAGTGGGAGGGATCACTCGAAAAGCTTTCTTACTCAAGGGACCCAACCAGCTACAGACCCAAACGCCCCAATTGACGATGCTGCGCCAACGTTGGAGACTCGGTCTCGTGCTCTCGTCGTCTTTCTCAGGTCGCAAGCGCACGTCTTCTTCCTCACGGGTTCCACCCATATTGTGAATCTTCCATTCGAGGTGGATCGGGCTTTTCCTGCGGCGCGTGGTGTGGTGTTGCAAAGGAAAATTGCACCTACGCACCCTCCGCCTACAAGTCCCAAGATACCGTTGGCACCTCCCAGTTCCTTTCTCACCAATAATCATTCATTTTTATCCCAAAACTTCTCTCAGAGTTTCACACAGTATACTCCTCGCCAGGGCTCTTCTTTGGGCGCGCCGCGGCTAAGTCATGTACGACAGCCTAGTCCTGCCATGTTCCTGGAAGAATTAATCAAGACCTCCGCAGCACCAAATACAGAAGGGCTTCCTAGAATATTTTCCTTCACCGACCCGCTATCTGAGTTGGGGTTGGTGGTCAACGTGAATGTGAATGGCGAGCGAAGTAGCCTATTGACAGTTCCAGGCTCTGGCCACAGAAGACTGGAACCTGTTGACAAAGCTGAAGAGGTCATCTATGTGTCTCCCCAGAACGAGGTTTTGTTCGATCGAAGTGGCAACGACAAACCACTTCTACTTGTCGTCACAGCAAACCACGAAACAAATATATTTACAATCTGGTCCGCAGCGTACCTCGAGCCCAGATCTATATCAGTATCTCGAAAGCACCACATTCCTGTGCCAATCGCTAAATCTAGACGACGTAGCTCACACGGTACAACAGCCCCAGGGACAGGGGCGACAACACCTGCATCGCGAGGAGGTGATAGACTTAGAGAGAGTTTTGGTGGACCATCACGGACTAAAATCCACCCCCCATCTTTCAAAGAGGCGTCGCAGGCAAAGGAGCGCCTTTCAGATCAAGCAGTTGAGGATGTACTAGCTTCACAGCTCAATCCAGATTCTGATGTGGTACGCCAACCAAAAGAATCAAGGCGTGTCAGTTCGTTGCTTTCACGAGCTGAGCTTTCCACTAGCTTTGACAAATCTGCCTTCCAAGACTTAGCAACGCATCGCACCAGTCTGGGTGGCAGTTTCTCAGGGAGCTTCGGGGCTAGTCAACGAAGTCGACGCTCGCTTGGCAACGACCGAAATAGTCTCGGTGGGTATTCGCAATCTCGTTATCGAGCTTCTACTCCAGGTAGTGTCGCTAGTCGACGAAGCGTGGGAGCATCGATAGACGATACGTTGGAAGACGTTATGGATGAAGACACGCTCGATACTTTAGAGGATCACGATGAGCTTGATGATCTGTTTGCACCGACAGACGGTGGTTTTGATTCACAGCCCACTGGTGGACTTCACAAAGAGATGGTTATGAGCGTAATAGGGGAGATACCAGTCGGCCAGTACTTAAAAACCGGGCTTTTCACTCTAAATGACACCGGCACAGAGCTGCAGGTACGTCACGAGCAACTGATATCACATTAATATTCACGACTAACATGCTACGTGCCATAGAAACAGCCAAAAGTATTGAGCTTAAATGCCCCCTTTAATTCCGCTACTCTTCATGAGCGCAGACTCTACCTATACATCTCGCATCCGTCATTACAAGCTCCGTTGGAGTGTGAGATAGCTGTTACTCGCAAACGCTTATCGCCCTCTGCATCAGCATCTCAATCTAAATACACTAGTACCGCTCCTCGGTATGCATGTGTTCCCAAGTTCATTACAACCAGGCAATTGGAGGGCACATTAGACTTTGTCAAGATACGCGACGGTCATGTTGAACGTATAATACAACTCACTTCAACCAATCCTCTCGAATCATGTATGTCCATCGCAGCAGGCTGGGGCAACCATCTACCGACAGATTTTGCCTTGGGATCAATGAAACTTTTTGATCCGTACTCGATCCTTCAACAAGATCAGGTAAGAGGTTCAGCTGGATTAAAACGAAATGTATCTGTCAGTAAACCGCTGCGGCGTATCTCTTCATCGGGACCCGACGGGAAAATTGAAATTGTAGATGGCGATTTTCGAAGACACCGCATGGAAATACGTCTCTCACCTTCTGACAACTTTGTTGCAGAGCTTTTCCAAGTGTTGTCTACAGTTCTGCCCAACTACGCAGGTGACGTCCTTCTTGAAATTTGGTGGAATATCCGTGGTTCATTGACCGACGAGGCTCTTGAGCAAGCAAATCCCGACTGGACTGCTTTTGTAGCAACTCTCTTCACACTCGCAGTACCTTTTGTGGATGAAAAGACACGAAAATCGAACAGCCGTACAAAATCAGATCGGAGACGGAGCACTGGGCGACCCTCTAGCCACGCCAAACCAGATGAAGCTATAGACGATGAGGATTCAGCATGGAATCTCATGTGTGGTCGCCAGAATTCACGTTCACATGTAAAGGGCTGGGAGTCTTCGCCTTGGGCTTGGGTACTGCATTCTAGCCCGGCGACTTCAACAATGAGCCCACCGGCCAAACGGTCGTCATTCAGGCAAGCACCCCCGATTGTGCATCATTTGGATTCTAAGCGAAACATGATGCTTGTCTGTATTGACATTGCTCGTCAATACACTAAAACGCCAATGGGAAAGGCCACAAACGATCTTTGGAAGCGAGTGTCTCCGTCCCAAAAGCAGGATCTTCGGATTCCTTCCCTATCAGAGATTGTTGTGTGCCTACACCTCTTTCGTGAGGAACGTAAACTTGATGCCCTGTGTCAGGGCTATGCAAGCTCGTGGGTAGGAAATCTTGCTCCAATTATAGCACAGCTTGGCCATTGGTTGCGTTGGGATGCGTTTAACTGGAGACAAGGAGGATATTACGATCTTGACGGTGCCTCTAGTAAGACCTGGATGTACGAAGAGTCAAGCTTCGGTACAAAAGTACGGTTACGCGCACAACCATGGGATTCGTTGCCATCAATCCTCGAATGGCTTAGTACTGTAGTGGGGCCTCAGAGTTATGCTCCATTCCCCACGCTTTCGATGTTGATTCAGAAATCTACAGCATCTCCACACTCATCTATCAACATTGATGAAGTTATTGCCAGCGTCACCCCTCGAACTACGGCCTTACACAAGTTCTTCCGGGATATTGACCCAAGCTCAAGCCCCCGAAAGATAGTCGAGTTGATTGAGAGTTGCAGGATCACCCCTGAAATGTTGGCTACTTTACCGGAAGCTGCAAAGGCACCACTCATGGAGGCTATAACGAGATGCCAAGCAAACCCACCTACTACTTGGTCAAGTTCATTATTAAAGCTTGTGCAACGGGAGGACCTTGACCTCAGCAAGACACACGACGGTGACGCTATTCACGATTCGCATTCAGGTGTGCCAAGTATAACGAATATCCAATCTTTGATCGCGACGCGCGACGTTCATGCTATATGCCAGAGTGCAGATCGTGCCGACCCCATACAATCCACATCTGAGGTCGATCGACACTACATCACAAGACTGATATTTCGTGAGGACCGGCGGTACATGGAGGCATACACACTTCTGGAGCCCCTGAAGCAGGCTGTTGCCGAATATCGAGTAGACAGTCGGGTAGATGATGCCGCCGTCTTGGAAGGACAGAAGATCTTTATGCAATGGGTTATGATACGTACATTCTCGTTGCCTATTGGTAGTTCTATGATCAAGTTCAGCAGTAAGAAGCCTCTGCTTACCGAGAAGTATCCTCTGTATGGTTTCTCAACATCCTGTCTCATGAAACCTATGGGCAATGTTGTCACTGCAGAGCGTCAGAATTACTCTGAAGAGAAGTATTTTTGGGCCTTTTTCAACGCAGGAGTCGCTGCTGGTCTCAGCATATCGCGCGATGCTCAGGGGATAGATACCTCATGGATTATGTACAACAAACCCTCGGAGCTTACAAATAAGCATGCAGGTCTTCTACTCGGTCTTGGCTTGAATGGTCATCTACGAACAATTGCTAAGTGGTTATCCTTCAAATACCTCACACCAAAACATACAATGACTTCTGTCGGCTTACTCTTGGGGTTGTCTGCGTCATTTATGGGAACGATGGACACTCTTGTCACACGATTGCTCTCAGTTCATGTTACTAGAATGCTACCACAAGGCGCAGCAGAGCTCAACTTGTCGCCCTATACTCAAACCACAGGTCTGATGGGTATCGGCCTGCTCTACTACAATACCCAACATCGGAGAATGAGCGAGGTCATGTTGTCCGAGATTGAGCATGTTGACTTACCGGATCCATCCGAACCACCAGACAATTTACGCGACGAAGCATACAGGCTGGCGGCTGGATTCGCATTAGGCTACATCAATCTTGGAAAGGGCAAGGATTTGCGAGGTCTTCGCGACATGCGTATCGTGGAACGACTGATGACAGTGGCAGTGGCTCCGAAACCAGTGGAGATCGTTCACATACTAGATCAAGCAACTGCTGGTGCGGTCATCGCCATAACACTGATTTTCATGAAAACACATAACCAAGCAGTGGCTCGTAAAATCGATGTACCGGACACCCTTCCACAATTCGATTATGTTCGGCCAGATATCTTCCTTCTACGTACACTGGCAAAACACATGATCATGTGGGATCATATTGAAGCCAGTGATGACTGGATGATTAGAAACCTCCCAATCGAATACAGAAACGATTACGATCTGATGAACGTCACCAAACTGCGTAGCGAACATATGCCCTTCTATAACATCCTCGCTGGACTACTTTGGAGCATATCCCTCAAGCATGCTGGCACCGGTGATATACGAGTCCGCGATTTTCTCCTCAAATATCTGGATCAATTTATGCGCATCAACAAGCTCCCTGCGCTACGCTACGATTCGAGGCTTGGCCGCAACACAATTCGCAACTGCCAGGATCTCCTTGCACTCTCAGCATCAACCGTCATGGCCGGCACAGGTGACCTCGATATTTTCCGTCGACTACGCGGCCTTCATGGTCGCATCGGACCCGAATCACCGTACGGCTCCCATCTAGCAGCACACATGGCTTTTGGTACACTCTTCATTGCTGGTGGAACGCAGACGTTCAGCCGATCAAACAAAGCTATAGCTTCACTGATCTGCGCTTTTTATCCTCTCTTCCCTATGGATGTGCAGGATTCGCGTGCTCATCTGCAAGCCTTCCGGCACTTCTGGGTTTTGGCTGCCGAACCACGATGTCTCGTTGTTCGAGATGTGGACACTGGGCGTGCAATTTCAATGCCAATCACTGTTCATCTCAAGCTTAACAAAGACAAGAAGAATTTGGTTGCGCCGTGCTTGCTTCCTGAAGTCCACCTGATTGCCCGCATTGAGACAACAGATGTAACCTACTGGCCCACGACCCTCGACTTTGTTCGTAACGCATTACATCGACGTGCATTTGAGACGAAGCAGACGCTAATCGTACGACGACGGTCCGCGCACGATACCTATACCTCAACGTTCAGCGCCACACTCATAGCTTTGAATGACGCGCAGTCCTCCCGTAGCGCGCAAATGCTCTTTCACTGGCTATTTTCACTTCCATCAATCGCGGCGTTTGTCTCGGAATCTGATGCCGGCCTCGTGCTGCCTATGGATCCACACTCGAAAACTTTCCTGGATCCTGGAGCAACGGTTGTGGAAAGCCGGTTGGTATTAGGTAGCCTAGCGAGGAGCTGGAGGGTCGATGAGCTAAAGGAGTTGAGGGGTGTGTTCGAGTGGGCGGAAGGTGCTGTCAGGGGGGATGGGCGGTTGAGGTGGATTGGGAAGGAGGTGGTGGAAGGTTTGAAGGCAGGGATCTTGGAGAGGGGACGGGGTTTTGGAGGGACTTGAGATAATCATGGCAACATGACAGCTTTAAAGTGTTCCATAGAAAATGAAGTAAAAGCTCAACATATACCTCAACTTTGCCTATGTCACAATACGATAGGGGTCCGGAACGAGCTGAGGCGCGAACAGATGGCAATCAACTCGGTGATGCGATCAGATGGAAGCCAAATCGCTACCCTTCTGCTCTTTAAACTTTTAAAGACTCCGGACGAAACTTACTCCTGACTAGACGTTGCAAATCACCACTCGAGTCTCCAGTAACGTCCCTGGGACACAGATCTTGGCGCGCCAAACACTGGTGTCAACGCCATGCCGCAAATCCATAGCACTCCGTTTTTGTTTCTTTTGAATCGTTCTTACCCCCACACATCTTTGGCTAGGCGTCATATTTCGATCATCCGTAGAGACTGCTTAGCACAGTCGTTTCACATGTTGAATACCTCGGCATTCCTGACAAGACTACCACCACTTCATTTCCCATATACCCGTATTTGTGCCGGTTATTATTCGGTAGCCACGTCTTGTGGTAGGCCGCAGTTTCCTGCCCAACGGGCCTGGGATACTGACTCGAGTCACCGGCGAGGTCCTCCGGTTTTTCAAGGATCTATTTCCATCATTACATATGTACACAATCTCCGGTATCTGGATCAAGAATGTGACCTCTGTGTCAATAGACCGTGAAACATTGAATAAAATCCCCGATACACGGACCCTTGTAGTAATTGTTAGCTAATTATACTAGGGTGTCCGAATTGTCTCCGAAGCTCAAATTTAGAGGTTACATTCCCTCTTTGCGTAAGACCCACCCAAGAAGTTAGAGCAGATACAATCAAGGTTATGCGATGCAGTCAAAGCTTGTGTGATGCAGGATAGTCGTCAATGGACAAATTAAATCAAGGTATAATGCTCCTCCTCGCAGACTGCGCTAGTAACTATACGGTCTCAGCCAAAATATATGGCCAAGCTCATCTATCGGATACAATAGAACTATTAGAAGCCGCTATGCGCTCAAAGTTCTTGGAAGACCTCCTAAGCCACCAATGCCTGTCTATCCCTTCAACGTGTCTCTCTTCGCATGAGTTGTCAGATTTCCGTATGCAAAAGAGCATTACGGGACTGATATATATTTAGGGGTTTGAAGGATGACAATAGTCGAAATTCACTGTTTTACAAAGTAGACTGACTCTTTTCAAATCGGTCTACATTGGTATGTGAACTACAATTGGTGTTGTATGTAAGCCCAGAGATTGCGGGGTACATACGTTTTCCACGAACGACAGCCGCTTTCAACCCTCCTTGACACCTTTCCAAGACTCTTGAGTTAGATGGCCATCGCGTTTTACGATAGACCTCGGTTTGATCTCACATTGGCTTTCAATAAATCTGGTAAACTTGCAAGGATATGATCGCAAACCTCATCGGAAATTAATTACTTCCCTTCCGTATTGTCCGATCTAACATATCTTCGTCGGCTACTGTTCAACGTGCATGCCTGGGCTTTCTTCTTAGTATCAGACGTACAACGAACCGAGGAAGCAAGACTGAGCTATGAAGTCTCAGTGGCTAGTTTTTGAACAAAACGACAATTGTCGCATGTCATCATGCTCGACGAGCTGGAAGTACCAAGAGCCACAACATCTTGCAGGCTTTGGCCCCGCAACAACTCTCCAAGATGGCTTCTTGAGACCGCGGCTATCGAATACCAGGATATTTGGTGATAGTTTGACGTTGTAGTATGGTGTTTGGTACTGTATCTACGGGCATAAATAGGCTCAGAGACCTCGAAGAATAGAATCGATACCACAGTCAGCGAGCCGCGACAGAAAACCACTTCTAATCACTCTGACCTTTTTCGAATCTGAGGTTTTCCATCATTCAAACCAAACCCAAAATGAAGTCTTCTGCCATCTTTTTACTTCTTGCTGCTCTTTGTATTGCTTCACCCATCGCAATCCCGGAAGCTGAACCTCTTCCTTTTGCTTTCCCTATTACAGAAGCCACTATTCTCGAGACACGTCAGTCTAGTACTCGTGACGAACTTACAACTGGAAGTTCCTCTGCCTGCCCAAAGGCCATCTTCATCTTTGCGAGAGCGTCTGGCGAGCCAGGCAACCTAGTAAGTTTTGAAGAATGTATTAAAGGACTTCAAAGCTGACTTAACTAGGGTACATCAGCTGGACCAAATGTAGCAACCCGCCTGGAATCTGCCTATGGGGACAGCAACATCTGGGTCCAGGGCGTTGGGGGCCCATACACTGCTGGTCTTGCTGACAACGCGCTTCCAGCGGGCACGACTCAAGCTGCTATCGGCGAAGCGCAGCGACTGTTCAGACTCGCTGCATCCAAGTGCCCCAATTCTGCTATTGTGGCTGGCGGTTACAGGTAAGTCTTTCTACCTGCTACTTCATAAATCTTCCAATTTATGTGTTAATTCTCTCTACAGCCAAGGCACAGCCGTCATGTCCAATGCCATTTCCGGACTCAGTTCCACTATCCAGAGCCAAATCAAGGGTGTTGTCCTATTCGGCTACACCAAAAACGCTCAAAATCTGGGTAGAATCCCGAATTTTGCCACATCCAAGACGCGCGTGTACTGCCAGCTTGGTGATCTTGTGTGCGTAGGCACATTGATTGTTACCCCTTCGCATTTCTTGTACAGTGATGAGTCTTCAATTGATGCTCCACTGTTTTTGAGGTCTGTGATTGGTAGTTAGACCTAGATTATATGTCAAGAGGGTGTTTGTATATGGGATGGGATAGGATGGTATGGGGCGGGTTTGTATTGGGTGTGAATCATAAATTGAGGGAGGCGTACATGAGGTGATGAGGTATGTAGTTTTTATAGAAACGCACTCGTTTATTTACCGAACTCACTAGAGATTTCGTTATTGCTTTCATTTCTTGACAAGAATTTTTATCCAAATGAGTTTCCACTTGTGCGTACTTGATTCACATTAGAGCACACACACAGTCTATCCCCCTAAGTTGCCAGTATTCGTCGAACCAGACCCATACGACGAGAAGGAAACAGTACAACATCGAGAACAACCCAATTAAATTCACGAAACAAGCCCAAAGAGGATAATTAAACGATCAAATATGTTTTTTTTCAATGTTGAGCTAAATGCACTCATCAACCAACAACTATCGGCTTTCAATTTTTCGCAACGATCCCTGATCAGTTTGATCGTGGTATCCTATTTTGCGAACGGAAAAGTTCAGCATTGCCTCATTGACAACTGTCTCTGATTATTCACAAGACCAAACCTTCTGACACAACTTCGTTTGTTCTTCGCAAACAACTTTTTGGGCAGACAAGCAGGAAAATACCGTATAAATCAGTCTGATCTCCAGCATCTACAGACAACCTCACATAGCATTGTACACCACCTTCTTTCCATCTCACACGCGAAATAACAATGTCGAACGATATCTACAACAACTGTATTCAGCTCATCAAAGGTTCGCTACACATTCTCATGCATACCGGGAAGACTCCTACTAACTGGTCATCCTCAGCGAACGCTCGACTTCTCTACGGGCACCATCTAACTTACGATGTGATTATTGGCCACGAGACAGCCATGAAGTCTAGGGTTTGTCTCATAGGTTACAGCACTCACCTGAACAAAGGAGAGTTAATGCGAGTGTTGCGAATGGTTGACTCTAATATTTGTAAGAAATACGATAAGTGGGATAAATCTCTCGACCATGTGAGTCAGTCCGTCTTGAGACTAGTCGAGGAGCTGGGTGCCGATGTGGCGGAGAAAATTGGTATGTCAATTTCCAAGGGTTCAAAGTATAGATTAACAGGCTTAATTTGGCAGAAAATTACGAAGTCGGAATGGAAACTATTGTTTAGTGGGTTGGCTGGGCTTGTACTGAATATTGAATTGGGCTTGTTAATATAGGCAATCAGTACAACACGACTAAGTTGAGAAAGCAATGCTAGAAATACACAGGCCATGTGTTGCAGCTTTAATTATTGGCTACTGTTAGAGTTAGTCAAGCGTAATTCTTTTTTTGCATGGTCACCTACGGTGACCGGCTCATGCACTACTTTGCCACCTTCAAAACTCATGCGAACTCAACAAGCAAACATCACATGTTTCAACCCCATTAGCAAACAGCTACTGTGATGTGTGGTAAGTACGGGAAGTTTCAAGTCTTTTCTTCTTACTGTCGCGCTGTCGTGAGTGATCACATATCGTGTGTCTTTCAGGGTGATGCATCAAAAAAAGGAGTCTCGTATCACTCAGGTGCGCACATGTAATCTGTTCACCAGACCAACGAACAAGCAAAAAACATCAATACAAAAGGTTGAAGAGCAAGCGCAGTCTTCACCTTTAGGAATCCGTCTCTACAACTTCACCCCAATTCAGGCCTACCAATTTTACCTACCCTGAAAGAGTCAATAACAAAACTTTCATGAATCAAGAGCGATCATACAGTCCTCAATCCGATTCCGGGTCAACAACAGCCATAATGATGGTCAACGATTACACTCAGTACATCGAGCGCATCAGGGGTATGTCAAATTCGTTAGAAATTAATTAGTTTGCTGCCGTACTACGGAATACTAATGGTTTTAGCCAACGCAAGATTGCTCTTTGGGCGCCACCAAAGCTACGATGTAGTTATCGGCCGTGAATCATCCACGCGGTGCAAAGCGTGCCTAATTGAGTACGACGAGAAACTCAAGAAAGGCGGTTCAGTTCTAGGTAGCGTGATAATTGAGAGTAAGCAGTGTTTGCCCAACACATATGCTGAAGATGCCCTCCGGCAGTTGCTTGTGGAGTTGGAATTCAACATAGGAAGACGAATAAGTATGCGAGCCTCTTGTAGTCCAGGCGAAGATACAAGCTAACAAGACTCTAGGTGGACTGGAAATCCTAGCGAAGATCGAGGGAAAGAGTGGTCTCATTTACATTCAGTAGCTTTGGTCATACGTTTTATTTGGTACGTTTGTAGCATTAGCGGGGGGTTTTAGAGCGTTTAGTTAGTTTGAGTAGTTCACAATGGATATTTCATCCAATATAAAAGCCTTTACAATACTGTGTTTTCTTGTAGTACTCGATATATGGAAATGGGATGGTGCTGTGGAGACGTGCCACTCGAGCGTCTACTTGTGATCGAGAATAGTTTCGCGATGTTCGTAAATCGCCGTACAATCGAGCAGGATCATCTGATTATCATATCACTACGAGAACAAATTTGTATAATCTAGCAAAATAAGCGCAACAGAGTCTGAATGGGTCTTTCGACCGACATGATCAAGCAACCTGAAGCCGTCGGGAAGTGTCGATCGAAAGCGGAAGCGCTAGCCTTATCGATAGGTAAAGTACAACCGAGAGCCGATGAACTTATTACTCCACCAGTTCACGCCATGTACATCGATCTCCATTTCACAATAAGTTTATTCAGTCCGTAGATTCGAAACTACCCATTATGAAGGAAGGAGCCCCTGCGCATGGCACAGTTGCCCATCTGTTACCACAGACCTACAAACGGTACATCTCGGAGTGGCTTGAAGAGGACACACCAAGCTTTGACTACGGCGGCTTTGTGGTCGGCGAGGAGATATCAGAAGCCAAGTTACTTGGAAAGAGTGAAGTATGTAAATTTCAACTCAGATTTATCAGACTAACACATACCAGGGTATAGTCGCAGGTGTGCCGTTCTTCAATGAAGTCTTTCGCCAACTGGATTGCACGTGAGTGACTTCTCGATCCCAACACGCAACACTAACTGAGCTCAAAAGTGTGGAATGGCACATCGAAGAAGGAGCATCCTTTGAACCAGTTACCCATTGCGCCACGGTGCGAGGCCCTGTTCGTCAGCTGCTTCTCGGCGAGCGTGTAGCACTTAATACTCTCGCACGCTGTTCTGGCATTGCAACAAAGTCGAAGCGTCTACTCACTCTCCTTCGCAACGCTGGTTACAACAATATACTAGCCGGAACCCGTAAAACGACGCCCGGCTTTCGACTAGTTGAAAAATATGGTATGCTCGTTGGCGGCGTCGATGCACACCGTGTGGATCTGTCTGCCATGACTATGCTGAAAGACAACCACATCGTTGCAGCGGGGAGCATCACAAATGCAGTCCGCGCTGCGAAATCGGCTGGTGGCTTCGCTATCAAAGTCGAAGTTGAGTGCCAGAGCTTCGAAGAGGCAGATGAGGCTATCGCAGCAGGTGCAGATATCGTCATGTTGGACAACTTTACACCAGAGAACGTCAAGGTGGCTGCAGCTCAGTTGAAGGAAAAATGGGGACGGGGCCAAGGTGACAGAAAAACGTTCTTAGTAGAGGTCAGCGGTGGTCTTACTGAGCACAATGTGGAGAAGTACGTCTGCGGAGACATTGACATTGTGAGCACAAGCAGCATACACCAAGGTGTGCCACATGTCGACTTCTCACTCAAGATTGTGCCAAAGACGAAGTAGGAAAATACCAAGGGCTCACAAACAGAACGAGGGAAGAATTTTCCTGACCATCTTGAAAGTAAACAATCAATCTTTTGAAAAAACGATCAAATTGCGTGTTCCTGGGCTACATGCATGTTTTCGTAGGTCTTCAACCTTGATGCGCCTCCCGTCGGTGCAGGCAGTACGATTGGCCGACACGCCGGCTCACCTGAGCGAGGCAGCCGCAGCCAAGAACATTCCCGACGTCCCCCGATCCCTCAACTTTCGATCATCATAATAATCTGGCTATGGCGAACAGCTTCAAATTCTAAACTGCTTGCGCCAAAAACTATTGACTATGGATGCAAATTTAGATCAAAAGCGTATCGACCGAGTTGGCTTGGCATGTGTCCAGTGCCGAAGTCGACACGTCAAATGCGATGCCACGCAGCCTGTGTGCAACAGATGCCAGCGGGCTGGAAAGGATTGCGATTATCAAAAGTCAAGAAGAGGAGGTCTAAGCAAAGCAGCTTTAGCACATCGGCGCTTGAAATTACAACAAGAAACAGAGCGTTTGCAATGTCAAGGCGATGACCAATGTCATAAATTCCTGGAGATTGGACGATGTGGTTCGAACAACACTACACCGTCACTAGATCACACTGATCAGTCAGAAATTGACGCCGTATACATTACAGAGACGCAGTTCTCGCAGCCCACACCGATGGCCCAATCCGATCGACCAAACTTTTTGGCATTCCAAATCAACAATGATCGGCTGATGGAACTCTACTACGAAAATTTCTGGCCTCAATTTCCTATCGTTCTTCCACTTCAGTATCTCCAAACTAGGAGAATGAATCAAAAACATGGACTAGAAACCCTTCTGGTTGTTCTGGAATGGATTGGCTCCATTTATGCCCCCTGGGCACCGTCAGAGCCTTACTACAAGACAGGTCTTGAAGCTATCAACACACCTGCACTTTGCAAAACGCCTTTCAATGTCCAAGCTTTGATTTTATTCGCAGTTGCCCAACACCATTCGGACTTCAAGTCAGAATCACGAAAAACCTTGGATCTAGCTATCTCAATTGCCTTGGAGCTGCGGATGAACGAGAGGGGTTTTGCGCAGGCCTGTGGTGAGGCAGACCCTGTCCTTGAAGAAGCTTGGAGAAGAACATACTACTTCTTACAAATTATCGACCAGCACTTCTCGATCGTCTTGAATTCGCCAATTTCCACATTAGCCAAAATACCAAATACTGTAGACCTTCCTTGCGATGACGAATTTTATGAAGCAGGGGTCAGTCAAATCAAGTGGATACACAAGTCTACTGACTAACTTAAACAGCGAATACCTCCTGTTAGGACGTCAAGAGAATATCAGAACCGTGAGTTTGCAGAAGTCGAGGTGGTCTACTCATCAATCGCCTACTTTTGGGACTTGAGCCAGATCGTTGCTTATAGTAAGATCACCATACATGAACCTGGCCTTTTCCTACAGTATAATATGCTAACTAGGTTTCAAGTCATGAACATGTTTGTAGAGATGGGTACGGTGAATGATGATTTGATATTGGCCTGCGATACCAAAGTAGTAGCATGGCAACGGCTACTTCCCTTATGCAAAAGTGACCCACTTCGAGAAAATGGACAAGTCGACGAAGTCATGTTCATGGCCCATTTCTCATCAGCCAGGTGAGTTTTCGTTCTAAGTTGAGTACATTTTATTCCTAATACGATGTCAAGTGTCTTATTAGCAATGCACCGTCTCTTCTCTTCACTGGCATATAGTACAGAAGAGTTGTCGACCAAATCCTTCTTATGCCTTGCCCCCCTTATAACATCACCAATCTCGGGACCAAAGGCACATACCACACGTGCTATCAAGGCCTTGGATATCCAGACTCGTTTACTTGCAATTCCATGCGCTGTCGAAAAGCACAATGTTTTTGTCATGTACATATCTGCACGACTTGCGACAGCCCAGATTTCTGCCTGCAACAACCTGCTCGATGGCCACGCCCAATCAATAGCTCGTGATCGTATTCGACTCAGTATTGGCTTCCTGAAAGCTACGGGGGCTATATGGCCTCTTGGAAAGAAAATAGCCACGGAACTTCAGTATGTCGCACGTTCAACTTTGATCGGTGTCCAGAACACCGTGTCAGTAGATGTTGGTCCTACATCTGAGATTGAAATACCACTTGAAGAATCGGTATGGCCTATCACTTCATCGTCACAAACCGATATCTATTCCGGTATCGTGATTCCAACCACCTGGGACACGTCGAACTTTAGTTACTCTGAGGTAGACTTTACAAACGGGTCTCGAAGCTGAGTGGTGGTTGGAACCATGAAAAAAGATCGGCCTGATCACCATTTCCAAAGTCTGAACCTTCAACCCGTTCGGGGCAAATTTTCACTAACGTGTAAGGCAGTTTGCACTGAAAAATGCATCTGCAAACAAAAAGTACAATGATCTTCGCCATGAACACTTGTAGAACGGAAATCGGGAGTCACCGCATTCTGTAGTACTTTTTGTATCATCTTCTTCCCAATCAATGCTCTACTATCCGATGCAGCAGGCTCCACCTTTCCAACACGTTAATTGGATGGCTACCAGCCGGCGCGAGATGTACCGATATATTCACAGGATAGATTGTCATGCGCACATATCATCTAATATCATACCAACCACCTAATTGCATGAGATAGAATTGATTGTCTTGAATTGACTCAATCCCAAATCTTAGATCATAAGCACCCATATCGCACATCTATTCAACCTTTCGTTCACTATCTCTCAGGATTATATTTGCACGCTAACTACTACGTCATACCTTACAAGGCTAGAGCACAGCTTTGATTGAATAAGCCCCGCGCTAGATCTGTAATCGTACTACAGTGCCGTCCGACATCGATATGAATATTTAAGAATACGACAATTCCCGTACGGTGGCGAAGTATCTTACGCCAATATGACAGCTTCAACTTTTGGATTTAAGATGTGTTGAATGAAGTCTCTTTGGAACTTGTTCTTTGTACTATAAGTGCAAGTTTTTTGAAATTACGCGATAAGAGACGATAAGCACAGGGTGGTTGAGTTTTATCTGTTGAGTCAGCCAATTTGCAAGCACATGTTTGGAAAACACAACGACGAGATGAGCGATTCTCAAGAGCGACATGGGGCGACAGAGGCTCATGTCGCGAAGTCGTTGCGAGGCGATGAAATTGAGAGGCAATTTGGAGAAGTCGATCCGGTGTATGAAGCCAAGCTGGTTAGGAAACTGGATCTCCACATCATTCCAGTCGTGATGTTATTATATTTGCTTAGTTTTCTTGACAGGTGAGTTGGCAGCATGGCTGCTTTTTTTTGACGGCCATGCGTAGATACGCAAACTCTTTTTGCGCAGCTTCACGTGGAGAATAGTACTTACGCCACGCAGAGTAAACATTGGCAATGCCCGCTTATACGGCCTGGAAGAAGACCTTAACCTGAACTCCAGCCAATTTCAGACCGCCGTCTCTATCCTCTTCGTCACCTACATTCTCTCCGAAGTCCCCTCTAACCTGGTCCTCAAAAAACTTCGCCCATCTCGCTGGATCGCATTCATTACCGTAGCATGGGGTATCATCGCCACACTCACGGGCACAGTACAAAGCTACGCTGGACTAATAGTATGCCGTCTCCTCCTCGGCGCTGTAGAAGGCGGCCTCTTTCCCGGTATGGCCGTGTATTTAACCTTCTTCTACACCAAACGCGAACTCGCACTCCGCATTGGGTACCTCTTCGTTTCCTCTGCCCTGGCAGGGGCATGTGGCGGTCTACTCGCGTACGGGATCGGGCACATGGATGGTGTAGCAGGCCAGCGGGGGTGGCGATGGATCATGATTCTCGAGGGAATCCCAACCTTTATCCTAGGAATCGCAACATGGTGGATCCTCCCCGACAACCCAGAAAGCGCATACTTCCTCTCCCCACAAGAGAAAGCCTATGCCGCAGCCCGTCTACGACGGCAAACAGGCTACACCAAACAAGCCGCGGAATTCCACTGGGACGATGTTAGGAAGTGCTTCAAGGACTGGAAGGTGTGGGCGTTCTGCTTTGCGCAGTTTGGCAGCGACACCATGCTTTACGGGTTTTCTACCTTCCTGCCCACCATCATCAAGGCCATCATGCCCAAGTCGTCCAGCGCACTGGTCCAGGTCCTGACTATCCCTTGCTACGCCACAGGCGCAATCACATACCTCATCGTAGCGCGTTTCTCAGACAAGCAGCAGAAACGCGGACTCTACACCATACTGCTCGGTGTTGTAAGCATCGTCGGGTACGCGATGCTCATCAGTCCAACAAGCTCCGGCGTGCATTACGCGGGCTGCTTCCTAGTCGCCATGGGACTCTACGTCTGCGTTGGTTTGCCGCTGGCGTGGCTGCCGACTAATCTCCCGCGCTACGGGAAGAGAACAAGCGCTACTGGACTGCAGTTGTCCATTGGAAACTGCGCGGGAATCATGTCATCGTTTGTAAGTTTTCAAACCTCCTTGAGAAAAATCCGGAGGATCATTGAGGCTAATATGAATAGTTGTATCCTGCGAAACAAGGCCCTCGTTTTATCAAAGGTCACGCTGTGACTATGGCAATGGTGGCATTCGCTATAACCTGCTACGCTGTAATGTGGATGCAACTCAGTGCGATTAATTCGCGACGCGAGAAGGGTGAAGAAGAGCATTTGATTGAGGGCATGAGCGACGAAGAAGTCGCAGAGATGGGAGATGATAGTCCGAGGTTTCGATACACCATTTAGAATCCCTTGCATAGGCGGGAGTTGTGAGTAGTCATCAAACGGTAGAAAAAAAAGTCTATTTTTGCGTATATAGATTAGA
Organism: Mycocentrospora acerina; assembly: GCA_022701365.1. Taxonomy (NCBI): domain Eukaryota; kingdom Fungi; phylum Ascomycota; class Dothideomycetes; order Pleosporales; genus Mycocentrospora; species Mycocentrospora acerina. The sequence goes on from JAKUHH010000201.1 coordinate 1,008,071, forward strand.
CGGCCTGCATGAATTAAGAATATAGAACTTTTTTTTACATTGGGCTACGGTATATTCAGTAGATGTTACCTTCTAGACGCTGTGAAGTACTTTACCCCATCTAGTATCTATCTCATTATCCCAGTCAGTCTACTTTATCATCTTTAGAAAGAAACGATAAGCCCGCCTCGCCGTGAGCTCTTTGCGTGGCTTTGCTTTTGATTTATGTGGAGTGACCAAAACAGCAGGATGCTCTGGGGCTTTCGAGCCTACAGATGTCGGTAGGTTCAAGGTACTTCTCCACGGGTCCTCCAGAGGATCACATGGTGGCTGTTTTTCCCAGGTGTGAGAACCAGTCTGCACCCAGCATTCATCGTTCGCGCCCTTCTCGACCAGAAGTTTGATTAATTCTATTGTATCAGACTTCAGTTGCTCCAGAGTGGCTTCTAGTGTTGGTGATATCTGGCTCAAAGGAAATAGAGCTCCTCGATATGGTCGGGGAACCAAGCCCATGACCTTCAGCGTAGCCAACATATGTTTTTGACTCTTGTCGTTGTCGTCCCAATTTTCAAACAAAATGCTGAGCCTATTCTTGATGAGACTCAAACAAGACCTCCGTCGAGACTCCCAATGCATCTCGAGATATTGTTCCATAATATCGGTGTGGACGTTCGGATCAGCCCCATATGTGATGAACAGTTTTAGCACAGCTACCCAGTAGACCATGTCAAATCTAGGATATCTCAACGCGTTAAGCCATGGAGTCCGCCCGTTGAATTGATGGTTTGGATCTGCACCATTCTGTAGCAATATCGCTACAATATCTAGCCGACACATTTCGCGTAGTCCTATTAATGAATACCACCGGTGTAAACCACAGGCATAGTCAAGCAGGGACCTCCCTTCTTTCTTGATACATTGACTACCATGTGTTCGAATATAATCCTGGAGAAATTGTGTCGGGCCAAATTCAATGACAACCGCCAGAAAATTGTCGAAGGGAGAGTCTGGCAAAGTACCCCAATTATAATTAAACATGTAGTCGCACCAACTTGAGCACTTTTTGCTCTCTACTTCATCTTCAATTTGTGACCACCATACTTCAAAATGAACAGTCATGATTTTATCAAGCTCAGTAAGCAGCTTTTGAACAGAGTCCTTGTAGTATTGACCAGCCAAGCGCGCATTGTACATAGCGTTGCAAACGGACAGCACGAGATTCTGACCTCTACCTGGCATTGAAGGGTTCCAAGCAAAGCTTGACTTTATATGCTTAAGTCGCACGACCGAGGTTTGTAGGAGGCAGAGGCGGGGATCAAAGTCAACCTTGGTTGTGAGCTCGAGGATCTCATTCCAAGCATCTTCGCGCTCAAAAAAGTCTGCCACACTTCTATGGAGATACTGTATCTCATGAGGTAGATTTGCAAGATTGAAGGGATTATCCCTAGGTTCTCTTGACCGGAGCTCCAGTAAACCGGCACAACGACTTCTTAGTCTGCCCTGTACTTCTTGCTCTATTCTTTGCTCGGCTAGCTCAGAGAGTGGCGATATGTCGACCTCGAGACAGGATGTTAAGCTTACTTCTGCGTAATATAAATCATGAGCGGTGAGAGGTTCACTACAAACTGTCAGGCTTGGAAGTGAAGTTCTGTTGCACCGCATGATCTGAAAAATGCGAGATGATTGTACTTTGTACTCAGGTGGTATACTGCGTAGCATATGTTGAAAAAGATCTTCGAGATCTGACGGCAAAACTCGCAGGCGAACGAAGAGGTCTTCTAAGACGTCGTAATTCTGAAGACCTTCTAACAGTGACTGTACGACTAGCGTCACCCACAGAAATACGCTAGAGGAAGATCTGACGACCTCTGCTATTAGGGCTTCTGTACGACAAGGATTTTTTAGAGAAATGTCGACTAGACGAGAGTTTCCTCTGAGTTTATCGTTGACATATGCAGTGATGTCATCGTGAGTAAGCTGGTGAAGTCGCAGTTTTGGCCGTGCCGCAAAAGCTGCCTCAAATGGAGCAATTGGCCTGCTTGAAAGCACTGCTTTGATATTTGGGGAACGCGTGGATGTCAGAAACATCTCCGAGAGATGGGTCATTGTGATATTTGTCGCATCGAACTCGTCCAGTCCGTCGATAAGCATAGCGATTTTGAGAGAGCCATCAAGCTGACTCGTAAGCCTTTCGAATGCCCGTTTCAAGTGATGGAACGTGGGAAACTCAACCCAGATTGCACCAAATCTATACTGTTCAGGAAATAGGATAGGGCTAAGCGAAGGTTGTTGATGAAGAGCCTGCAAGAGTAGTGATCTAAAGAGACCTTCTTGAGATTTTTGGAGATGGGAGCCTGAACTCCAAAAGTAAAAAGTCAGGACAACCAATTTAGCATCGCTAGCCCAGGAGTTTAAAGCGGTCATTGTGCGAGTACTTTGGTTCAAGAACTTCATCAGTGTCGATTTGCCAGAGCCAGCCTTGCCACTTATCCAGTATATGCCGGAGTCTTTTCTAAGCCAGTTCTCGATGCTTGGCCAGGATGGCGGGCTATCAGCGACCCCTTGTCTTCCTTTGAATGCCCAATCGAATGTCTTTACATGTGCGTCTGCTATGTCATCGAAGCGATCGTCTTCTCTTTGGTAGTGGAGTTGTGCTAGGATCATTTTATAGATATCTGCTGAATCGTCATCATTTCCAAATCTCGAAACCAATCTTAACACTTGATCATGGCGTTTCATGGCCGATTCCTCGCTTTCTTTCAGTTATCTGGCGATTTCGATCCCCTGTGAGGCAAGAGTATTGACTATGGTGTTCTTGCTTTCTAGAACCGAGACAACGATCTTGCGAGTAGTGGCATCCAGATTAAGAACACTTTCTTCTTTCATCGACACTAGAATGTGTAACTGTAGCTGTCCTCGAATCATCTCTAAACGCTGCTTGGTATCCTCAATCCTCGGTTTGTTCCATATTGTCCTAATGATTTGAAGTGTGCTCTGACACTTTGAAGCTCTTCCCTTGACTTTCAGGGAAGAGAGTACATCGATCAACTCCTGTGCAATTTTCTTGCTTTCATGCGCAAGATTCTCGAATGTCTACTCGCGAATTATTAGCAGAAGAAAGATGAAATACAGACAGACACTCGCCTGACAGGCTTCATCGAGGGGACCGTTTGCAGCTGAATCAGGACGAGCCCATGATTTCAGTCGATCATTCAAAGCTACCAGATTCTGAGCGGCCACTTCCAGTTCCGCATTCTGCACAATGGAGCCTGCTTGGTAAATCTCGTGGCCAGCCGACAGCACGTTGGCAGAAAAGTCTACGAGTTGTAGGATGTTAGCCGCCAGAGCCTCCATCTTCGGCACTTGCGTACTAGAGGCGATATCTAATAGAAGAAATCGAGGACGGGTGCGAGAACTACTATTTCAACATTGTTACAACGGCTGTTCAAGGCGGTGTGAGCCTGGCGCTTACAGCCTCGATCCTATCAGGAACCATACAACGACACAGCCCCCAAGGCTGAATCTTGTATGCAGTGCACTTTGAATCGACACAGTGATCGATATCCTGCCGTTCAATTCTCTGTATTCGATCCATCAATAGTGGAGACTGAGCTGAATAGTGATTTAGCCTTGGTGGATATGGCTTGAAAGATATCATCCTAGCACATGGTAAGTAGACTATACCCAACTCTACACTACTAGTAAGAGAGTGACAACGCCTCTAATCCGACACATCCAACTAACCACCTCCCATTCTTGATTTACGATCATCGAGCATAGCAAGAAGGAGGAGTAGAGCATACCCAACTGAACAACATGAGGCAAAAGGTTGAATGTTGACGCCTAAGTGGGTGACACAGACGCGACTTCCTCCATTCATCCAAAAAAAAGGGCTAGGCCAAGACCATAAGGTCAACGTCACACCTGCCTCACTTCAGCGCCCCATCAACACCTTAGAGGCAAGAACCGCAAAGTCCTCAGTATCAGGAAGTGAGAATATCTGGATGAGTAGCAGCAATTCATACCACTATCGACATTGCAACGTGACTCCTCTTGCGACTGAGTACTTCACAGCTCTGTCTCAAGGACAGTATCTGCCCCAAACAAATCATCTCATCTCACTCACGCCTCAAACAAGCAGAAGGGATCACAAGAGGAAGAGAAGAAGGAAAAGAAGGTGGCATCAGTGAACAAAGCATCCTTTCATTATTTTCCTCCACCTCATTCCAACCCAATGCATTTCATTCCCTACATCCCATTCCATCTATCCATCTCGCACAGAAACCCACCAGACACCATACATACGTACATACACACAGTGCCAATCTCATCAACAAACCAGAAAAAAAAACTGCAAAAGAAAGAGAGAGAAAAAAAAAAAGGAGAACACTGGGAGAGAACCAAGAAACACAATCCGTGGTGGTATACGAATAATAAAACACCTCCCCCCAATCGCAGAATACACTAATATCAACATCCAAAATCCGGGAAAGGGGGAAGAAGGACTGCAAAAGCATGAGGTAAGGGGACATATAACTCATGTATCATGCGGCAGCAGCCACCAGACCTGACGGATACTATAGTTCCGTGACCAGCTGGCGAGCAGTCGCCTCAGCTCGTCTTTTTCGTAAAGACTTTTTGTCAGAGACTTTAGATTAAGGGAATGTGACATTGTGCCTTGTCCTGCTGGAACAATATTGGAGGCAAAGGGCTGCGAATCTATCGCAGCTTGCCGACGTTTTTGGCTTCTTGCACTTGCTCGAAGACCTGTAGATGTGTATTAGCAAAATTCCGCAATGTATTGATTTATGCAATCATACCTTCAACATCTTTCTACGCGCGCCAAGAGCATTGACTCCTCGCTTCTCCAAGCCCTCGTCGTCCAATTCGACAAGCTCTTGCCATTTCAGGTCCTTGAGATTGTCGGTGTACTTGTGCAGACGGAGACTCCGAAGCCAGTTGGGAATATCCTGCAAAAGGCTGGGGTCGGTGGGGTCTTCCGGGGGCTTGGAGCTGCCGCGACGACCGCGTGGTGAACGACCACGGTTGATCTCGCCATTGTCGGACAAGTACTGGCCATCGTTACTCATGCCCATACCAAACTGGCTAAGGTTCAATGTGCCCATTCCGTTATTCATCAGTCCGTTAGCGCCATATCCAGCAGCGAGGAAGCCGTTATTCTGAGGCGAGGTAAAGCTGCCCATGCCACCCATACCCTGGCTATGCATAGCAAGACCAGGAGAGTTGGGGCGAGAGCGTTGACCATTGATCGCAGCAAGCTGCTGCGCCTGAAGGATGGCCGCTTGTTGTGGAGTCAGTACCTGGCCCAAGTCGTTGGTCATGAGAATGTTCGCATTGCCCATGTGGGGCAGGCCCGGCGACAGCGGAGCATTTCCAGCTCCAGGTGCCTCGGATGATCGAGCACGGCGATATTTGCGGACATCGTCCAGCTGGATACGATTGTTCACAGTAGATAGAGCGGCGAGTTTCATGGCGGTCGCGTTGGCGACCATATCAGCCTGGTTGGGTGCCTGGTTGAAGCTGCCCACCATGGGGGTGCTCAGCTGAGAAGCCCAGCTTCCACCAGGCGCATAAGAAGGTGAGAGCATGGGCATAGCTGTGGAGTTTGCCTCGAGTGCGTTCAGTGTGGTGGTTTGCACGTTGTTGCTATCGCTCTGGAGCGGGAGTCTAGGCGAGCGAAGTCCACCAGCAGACGGGGGAGGTGCAGTGAATTGGCCCATGGGAGCGTGCTGCTGGCCAGACGACTTGGGGCGGTTTACCGAAGGCCCCTCGTTCCAGGGGGAGGCAGGCGGGGCGTTCTCCCTCTTGTTGCTGTCCTCGGGGGCAGAGATGGTAGGCGCAATCAACGAGCTACGATCGATGACAGTGCTGTTGCGGTTTGACGCCGGGGGCATGCCGATATGCTCGGTGAAATCTGCCTTTTGCTTGGCGATGGCGGCGGCGGCATCAGGGAACATGCGGTGGATAGTCGACGTATCCAGTGCCGAGTTGCGCTTGCCAGCGCCAGGCGACGGCGGAGGACGGCCGATCACCGAGTGGCGGTTCTCGCCGGTGCTGAGCTTGCTCATGGCGTCGCTCAGCTTCTGCGTCATAGGGTCTGCGACATGTTAGCTGCGGGGCTGGGCCCAGGCAGGCGCGGCGACTCACCCTTTTCGCCAAAGTTGGCAGGCGAGAGCACGCCCGACATGGGCAGGCTCTTGGACATTTGCTGGAGGACCTGGATGAAGAAGCGGATCTGGACCTGCGTCGTCTGCTGCAGCAGCGCATACAGGGCAGCGGTGCGCTCGGCCTCGCTGAGGACGCGGAACCACTGCTCAATGGCGCTCAGCTCGTCCTTGAAGTCCTGGTCAAGCGTGGCCGTGGCCATCTCCTCGAGCGTCGTCTCGTACTGGTCGATGTCGGCGAGCCACTGCTGGGCGGCGCGCTCCATCTCGTCGGGGTTCCCAGACTGCGTGTTCTGGCGGCCAAAGTAGATCTCCGAGGCCGGGCGGATGCCACGGTTCGCAAGGGGGGACGAGAAGCCGCCCATGTCGGCGGAGGCGCGCAGGTGGTGGCCGGCGCCAAGAGAGGAGCGGGCGTTGGGCGGGCGGAGCGAGCTCGAGCCCTCGGGGGTGCTGTTGCGGTGGGAGGCGATGTGGCCGGCGGACATGGTGGCGGCGGGCTCCGGGTCAGAAATTCTGCAGCAGACAACGGTCAGCGCGGAGGCTTGGGAGCGGCGACGGCGGCGGCGGCAGCTTGTCCTGGCTGGGCCGGGGGCGGGCGACGCACAATGTAGAATGGGCTCACGGCGCAATTGCGTAGTGGATGCAGACGGCCGAGTGTCTCCTGCAGTCCCCGACTGGCCTCAAAGGAGATGTCGACGTGCGGTGGTCAGGGGAGCCGGGCGAGGGGACACGGTACTCGCGGAAGCCTGCTGGTGCTGGAGCTGGAGCTGGAGCGGGAGCGGGTGCTGGTGCTGCAGGGGCCGTCGAGCTCGGCGGGCGTGGGCACAGGCGGGCAGACGGGGGCGGGCAAGAAGAAGAGACACGGTAGAATGCTCAAGTCACAACGAAGGAAAAAGAAGGCACGGGTGGGAGACAGGAGAGCTGGCCGGGTGCCCGTTGGGGAAATGTCAAGGAAGAATGTCTCCAAGAGAGCGTTCGTCCTTAGCGCGGCCAATCACGCGGCGGCCTGGCTGTCCCTGCAGGTGAATAGTAAGCCATTGCTTCAGCCTTAAATAGAACTGGCCGCGCGAGCAAAGGGCGCTGGTCGCATGGATTCGTGTGCATGCTTCGAGCTGCCGTTGCGCGTGCCCGGCCAGTGCCCACTCATGCAGGCACCGTCTGCTGGGAGCACTGTCGCGGGCTCAGCACCAGAACCAGCACCTGCTCGCTGCTCAAGGACATTGAAACCTGAAACGTTTCGCCTCGGCCAATCACAGCGCCCTGCAACCGACTCCAGGCCTCCAACTCGGTCGCTGTGCTCGCAGGCAAACGGATCAACACCATGCCGACACGCACAAACCTTTGAGCTGTCAAACAGCAGGAAACAAACGCCTGGGTCGCGTCGGCGTCTCTGTGTGGAACACGTAGCACGTCGAGTCAGGTGCCCACGCGCCTCGTGCGACATACAAGCAGGTGGACGACATTCAGCTTCACAGCATGCGTGCGACGTCGACAAGCGGCAAGCATCAGGCCTGTGTCAATGCTCAGACGAACGTGATCTTCATGCATCTCATTAAATACGTGGTCAAGCACGTACATCACTTGATCTGCCCCACAACGCTCCCTACCATGACCGCAGCCTCCCTCTCCCAGTTCCCCATCGTCCCTTTCCCCCCCACCACCTGGCTCCCCTTCATGACACACTCCCGCACCGCATCTCTCACCCTGTCCTTGTTACTCCGCAGTGTACGCGCCGACACGCCGCCTCGCTGCATAAGCTCCTGAACGCGTGGCGAGAGATTGCTCGCGAGTGAGCGCCAGAAGTAGCTTGGCAACGACGATGTGTCGAGCGTGTGTAGTACCGGTTGAAGGAAGTTCGACGACGAGGGTGCTGATGTCACAGAGAACATGGGATGGGCGGGTGCTTTCGTGGCCTCGAGGAGGGACTGCAAAGCTGTGATGTTTTGACAACGTGCAGAGATCTCGAGGAGAGTGCGGTCCAGAGTAGGGAGTTGACCAAGGGAGCGAGTAAGCGATGCTAGCGAGGACTTCAGTTGTGTCTGCAAATACTCTTGGACCGTGTTGAGCATCAGCGTCGGGTCAAACGTCTCGACGGTTGTTCTTGCAGACGTCGGCGACAGGAGGTAGAGCGTGAGCAACGCTGACGTTGTTCTCGACTTTGTGTCCTCGGTTTGCGCGTACGTAGACGCAGATGTCTGTCCTGATGAGGAAAGCAGCGACGACATGGAGAATTCCTTGACGACTTGCTGTGCACGCGATGCAATACTTCGTTCTCCTGGAACGACTAGCTCGTTCTTCAGCGTCTGTACAACATTGACCCTGTCAAGCCCGTCTCCTTCCTCTCCTGGTCCTGATGCTACAAATATCTGCCGCAGTGACAGTATTGTGTCTGCCGACCGCACCATGGCTCTATGGTCTTCCTTCTTCGCACTTCCAACCCCTCCCAGCTCAGACATGCGCACCTCCAGCTGCCGCCCAAGCATGAGGCATCTTGCTACAGCCCGACCCAGTCTTACAGTCTCACACAGTCTTTCTGCCGTCAACCGAACCTGCTCGGCAATCTCGTACCGCTCGATGACCTCGCGCTCCAATGTTTTGTACGATTCTGTCAAACTTGCAACCTGGCTCTCCACCTGCTGCAATATCCTTTCGCTTGACTGCGCGTGGTCTTTCGTATGCTGCAGCAATGGCAGGGCAGACTTGGTCGTCAGAGTGTCGATATGTGTGTCAACTTCCTGGACATCGAAGAGAACGCGGGATAGCGGAGTTGACAGGTCTAGCGGGGTGTCCGAGGGATTGTTGGTCGCGAGGACGAGGGTATTTGCGAACGAAGTCGCGGAGAAAGAAGGATCGAGGAACGCTTCATAGTCGATATATGAGGGTTCTTCATCCGCGGACATGGTGGAGGCGCAATTGCAGGTGGAAGGTGCGTCGGAGCATTGTTGGTGAGTGGAAAGGTCAATGTGACAGGGATAAGCTCGGTATCACTGTCTTAGCGTGAAACCCTTTCATGGCCTTCCATCAGCTTCAATCTCGACATCTTGACATCACTCTACAGTATTATTTTACCACATGTCAAAGTTTATCTGCCAAGCTAGAAAGACCTATGAGGCATTGCTGGTGTCAAAATATATGGAGATGCGCACTTCTCTGTACTTGGCACAGCCCTTTTCGCGCCACTTCAAGGCATCTCTCTCACCGGTCAGACGACAACGCTACCATCTTTTACAAGCAAAGGTAGTCATAGCCAGGCAACAATCCATGGGAATGTAGCCTACATGTAGTGCGGGGCTATTCTGAACGAATGGCCTTAGGTGTCTTATCATCGTTCTCTTCTATTCGTTCTCGCTTTGTAGTAATGACAATCCTATTATGCTGAAGCCTTAGCAACTGTGGAGATGAAACGCATGGGTTTGCGGAATGGAGTTCCCAGCTCTTACTGGTACCACTACATTCTCTTCTATAAATCTCAAAGAAGCCTTCGTCTTTTCGTTTGTTATCAAGCCTCCACTCGAAATACTCATCTCTCTATTATTCCCTCTTTCATTCAATTTCGTTAACAACTCACACACTCAGTACTTCACCATGGCTATCAAAGATATCTCTAATGGCTCTAATGGTACTGCAACCTTCGCCGCCGAAGGTTCCTTGCCATCATTCAAAAACCTTTACCAAGGTCCCGTTGACAACAATGAGAATTGGACCTGGCTCGACCAAGAACCCAAAGACGTCGCCGATGCAGCAGAGAATGAAGAAACCGCCCAGCACGCACTCATCACACGTCTCCAAAAAGCAAACGACTCGCGCAAGAAATTCGAACTCCACTCCATCATCATCCAATCCCCCCAGCTCAAAGACGCCCTCTCCGAAATCCTGCAAGACTACCCAGGCATCCACTGCGGCCTCAAGCGACTAGAGTTTGAAGCGCCATTCAAGCCCTTTGTACACCGCTGGACCCAACTCGTCGAGTACAAAACCCGCGAAGACCTCGATTCAATAACAGCACAACACATCGACCTGCTCTACGACGTCCTGCGAACCGAGCTCAAAGACGTTATCAAAACACTAGAAGACTACGTCAACCATGGCATCGTGAGTTTCGAGCACGTGTGGACAATCTTCCAACCCGGATCAATCATCTACTCCGACTCTCACAAGGGCGCACACGGGGCTTACAGACTGCGATCTGGGCAGTTCGTCGAGACAAGATGTGGCAAGGCGTATCAACTCAGTCTAGAGGCCGTGGACTTCAACGGCACCGAATTCGGGAGGACGGTGACAGAGATCCCCATCTGGGAGTTTGTGGGCACAGCGCCTATCCTCAGTCTTGCAGCGTTCCCGTTATCGTTCCACCCCAACCAGGACAAGGTCAAGGAATTGCTTGTCGCTCGAGGGCAGAAGTTTGAAGAATTGGCGGGGTGTCACTACAAGGAGTACAATGGCTTTGCGGTGACATGGGATAGAGAGGGCAAGGAGGTTCCATTTAGCTGCGAAGGTCGCATCATCATCGATGCCAATGGTTTCAGACGCTTCTCATATCGCTCCATGTCCAGCATCGAGCCCCTCGCCGCCAAAGAAGGACTACAAGAACCTGAGTGTGCCCCGGAAAAGTTCAACATTGACGACCTCACCACCACTACATATGTATTTGGCAGTCAGGCGAAGACAAAACTCGTGCGCCTGACCCCAGAACATCACCTCATCTGCTTCCCCCGCGTGCGCGGCTACTCTCTCAAGAAGAAGCAATGGCTCCTCTTCTACCTCGACATCATCAAGCCCATCAACTTCAACACCACCGCCTTTTCCGCCCTCGTCCTCCCCGCCGACCAGAAAGAACTCATCCTCTCTTTCGCAGAGGCCCAAGCCACAAACAGCACCACATTCGACGACGTCATCAGCGGCAAAGGCCGCGGCCACATCACCCTGCTCAGCGGACCGCCCGGTGTAGGAAAAACACTCACCGCAGAGTCCGTCGCGGAGCACATGCGCGCACCGCTGTTTACAATGTCTGCCGGCGATCTAGGCACAAATCCCAGCCAGGTCGAGGTACAGTTGACCACTATTCTTGAGATGATTGCAAAGTGGAATGCCGTCCTGCTGCTCGACGAATGCGACGTCTTTCTCGAAGCGCGCTCAACGCACGATCTCGAGAGGAATAAACTCGTTTCCATCTTCTTGCGCGTGCTAGAGTACTACGAGGGCTTGCTCTTTCTGACTACCAACCGGGTTGATAATATCGATGCGGCGTTTCAGAGTAGGATCCATGTTAGCTTGGCGTATCCGGACTTGACTGCCGAGTCAAGACGGCATATCTGGGAGAACTTCTTGAAGGGACTGGGCGTCAGGCAGGATTGGGGTGATGGTGATTTGGACGAGTTGGCGACGGTGGAGTTGAATGGTCGGCAGATTAAGAATGTCTTGAAGAGTGCGGCGCTGTTGGCGGCAAGGAAGAAGGATAGACTGGGGAGGAAGTATGTGGATATGGTGTTGGCGATTGAACGGAGGAGGCCGGGAGTTTCGGAGGGGTTTTAGGGGAGGGAGGGAGGGTGTGATGTTCCGTGGGACGTAAATGATAACGCTCATCAAAACAATGCTCAGTATTTCCCGGCTTTCGAAGCCTGTCCGTGTAAAGACGTCCAGAAGATCCTGTGTTGCTGTTTTTGATAAGTAATTCAAGCATCCAATAGTCCTAGGGCACGGTCGCTAGCAAGGAGGTCAAGTAGCTTGTGTGCGTGGCTGAGTGAGTCTAGTCGGCTTCGCAGGATAATGTAGGTTGACACCTCATTCGGACTCATCATCTTCTCTCAAGATGTCTTCACATTCTTCTCTCAGCTCTTTGACACCCGCCACGCTCTTCCATTTGTCGAGGATCTTGCTAACCTCTTCCCATTCCTTCTCTGCTTCCTCATCCTGCTCTTGATCGATCATCTCACGTAGGCGTCGTGGTGTGTCCAGCACCCATCTGACCGTCTCTTTCTGCTTCCGCTTCTTCGCCAACTCCTCCTTTTCCGTCTCATCTCCCTCCACACGTATCTCGATCCCTAGACCTTCGGGTCTTCTCTGTACACTCTGTATTGAGGATGACAACGAAGCAGCAGTCTCGGCAATATGAGACATGGCAGGCCCAAGTGTGTGCGTTGTAGGGGCTAGAGGGTCCATGTTTCCACGCATGCGTCGGATGGTGCTAGTTGCGGAAAGTAATTTGGAGTAGTTGTCATACACGAGGGACTTTCTATCACTATCGAGATTTCGTATTTCTACAGCAGCAGTTGCAATTAGCCATATTTCTGCACGTGGATTCAAAATGAACATACGCGACACCAGATCAGCTTCTACCTTCAGGATGCCCTTTAAGCCCTCCCTTGCTAGCAAGCTGTCCACAAAAGCCTCGGCATCGAAATCAGCTGCGTCGAGCTCCGTCAATGTCTCATCTTCTTCGGGACCTAGCCCTGTACGCGACGATTCTTCCGATATCTTTGCATCTGTGTCTTTGGGAGCTTTCAGCCCGTAAAACTCGCGTAAGGCTGTCCTGTTGCGGCGTGCTGGCGGAGGCCGTGAGGATTCAAAGGAAGCGCGTGTGGATGAGGGGCTGCGAACAGACACGCTGGCACGTGGTGATGCTATGGTGGACATTACGATATATTTGCTCGACAGTTTCAATATAGAGTTCAATGCTGGTATGTGGTGTAATACGTAGTCTTGAGGGGTGAAGCTCGCGGTGAGACGCCAAGGCCAAATTGGGGAAGAGGTGTCCCACGTCATTTACGCGACGCGTCTTCCTTACCAAAACTTCCAGAACACCGGCGATAAAATTCAATGATTTCTCAAGCCAAATCACACTGCATTGATCAGAATGGCGAATAACATCATAGCTGAGCTAACGCAGCATTTGAACGCCAGGTACCTCTATCCTACTGCATCATGGCTCCAGAGCTTCATCTCCACGACGCGGCCAAATACACCATTACCTGCGCTGAGCAAAACAGCTTTCTTTCGCCTTACAGCGAGTGATATCACGACATGCCTTGAACAGCCTGCAGTATCTGTGTTCCCACATGATGTACTCAAGGGTACAGCGCAGTCTCGTTTCATCACAGGGCCAATCTTGTGTCAAGTACTCGATATTGAAGACATAGGCCACTCGCGCTGGTCGCAGGTCGAGGCCATCGAAGCAAGAGAACGCGGGGAAACGACAAAAGGAAGAGAGATTGTACGAGTCGTGGAACCAGAGAATGAGAGTGCTGCCGAAGCGCCTGTCCAGAGCAAAGGGCCATTCAAGCTGCTGCTGCAGGACGCGAAAGGCCTGAAGATCTATGCGCTAGATTTGAGAGGCATAGAAGGACTGAATACCAATATGACTATGGGTGTGAAAGTCATTCTGCGCAACTTTGACGTTCGAAGAGGAGTAGTCATGCTTGAGCCGGGCAGTGTGCAGGTTTTGGGTGGGAAGTTGGAGGCGCTTGATAAGGCTTGGAGAGATTCCAGGAAAGAGAGGCTTGTGAATGCTGCCAAGGGAAATGGTGAGACTGCTGGATGACTTGTTTGGCAAATGGTCTTCTTCAATCTGAGCGTAGGGGTTTCTGGGCGTCCACCCGCATATGCAGCATGACCCATCATGCACAACCCCCCACTTCTTCAGCCTGGTCAATACACAAGATACACAGCCTACATAACCATGTAGAACTGTAGCGGAGGGTTTTGACATCACCATCTTTTCCTATAATAATGCTTTGCGACGTCTGTAAAGGCGTTTTGAAATTTCGCCAAAATCTCATCTCTTTCGTGGATCGCAGCAACAATTCGGATCATGAGGGACCGTCTGACAGTGGAACAGAAATAAAGGTCGAAGACGAAGCAATATTTGAAGACGAATTGACAGATCGAGACGACATAGAGAATGAAAATGTAGCAAAGCCCATCTCTGAAGAGCCAGACCAAGAGATAGCCGATGACAAACAAAAACAAACAGACGAAAATGTATGGGCAAAGGATGATGAGCACAAAACTACTGAAGAAGATGGTACCGATTCATCACGGGATTACTGGAGAAAAGTTTCAATCACACTTGGTCATCATCGTTCGTCCTCTGCTCTAATCAGGTCAGCAAAGGCTGGATGCTTTGTATGTCAAATAACTTGGGATCGGTTACCCAAGTCAAAGCAAGAAATGTTACTTAAGGCGGAGATCGAACACGCGACAAGTAGCGATCAGGCCCTGAACATGGCAGAACATACTAGATTGACTCCATCTATGTTTTTCTCATGTGCATATCTCGAAAACAAAGGGTCTGGGCCGCCTGGGTCGCTCTGGTTCATGACACATTCCAGCCAAATTAAAGATAGCACATCTTTCCCTCGTAGGCTAGGTGCTTTTGTCTTACAGCCGATATTGGGTATTTATTTTCCATGCTGTTAGTGTGAATTCCATTGACATACACGCAGATTATTCTCAAGCATTCAGCGAAAATTCCAGAGCAGGCAACCTTCCGGTTAACACGTTCTCGGATGATTCTATTTTAACAGTCAAACAATGGCTAAACCATTGTTCAAAGAATCATTCAAAATGCAATAAGGATAATCCAGATATACCATGGTATCCAACGCGTCTAATCGACCTTGGAAGTTATGATGAACCTGAGAATTATGTACGTCTGATTGTTACGGCTGAAGAAACACCCCTCCTACAATCACCATATCTTACCTTAAGCCATCGATGGGGAGGAGCGCATATTACCCAACTCATGCGATCCAATCTAGAAGATTTCCGGAAAACTATGCCCATTGCGGGTTTGGCTAGGACCTTCAGAGAAGCCATACTCGTGTCAAGGACATTGGGTATTCGCTATCTCTGGATCGACTGCCTTTGCATTATGCAAGACAAAGACGACATGTCTGACTGGTACCATGAGGCAGAACTGATGCAAAAAGTGTACTCACATTCATATTGCAACATATCTGCATCGGACGCGGAAGATAGCACACGAGGCTTGTTTCGAGGCCGAGATCCCCGGATGATTCATATACAGAAGGCCGAGGTCGGTCTCAAAGATCTTCGTAGGACTTCCGAGTCTCCAAGGATTGCAGAATATACAATCCATGAACCTGATTTATGGGAAAACAATATTGAAAAATGCCCTGTCAATTTACGCGGTTGGGTATTTCAAGAGAGGCTTCTTTCTCCCCGGATTCTTCACTTTGGGAAAAGTCAACTTTTCTGGGAATGTCGGGAGTCTACAGCGTGTGAGACGTATCCAACCGAGTTCCCAAAGGGCATTTATAACGTTCTTTCTAATTTCTTCAAGATCGGGTGCGATCTCGATACGCCTATGGTGCCACGTTGGAAACCCTCTGAGAGTGTAGACATACGTTATGAGAAATGGAGGGAGATAGTTCGACTTTACTCCAAGACGCATCTAACAGATCCAAATGACAAACTTATTGCTCTCTCTGGTGTGGCCAAACGATTTGCAACCGTATTGGGCGACACGTATATGGCAGGACTGTGGCGCAAAGACCTCGAGATTGAGTTACTTTGGTCTGCCAACGAAGATTATGTTATTGATGGACTTCTCAAACGGACCCGTCCCGCTGTCTATAGAGCTCCATCGTGGTCATGGGCATCCATAGACGTCCCTGTCTCGATGGTTCACCAGTTTCTCATCAACAAGGCACTATTCGCAGTGCAAGAATTTGATCTCAAACACGTCACTCTCGACATCACAGGACGTGTCAAGAGCGGATGGTTGAACATACGGGGTTATTTGAGACCAGCAAAAATTGAGTGTAAACATGTTGATCGTTATCCATTTCGCACCTACTGGACGATTTCTGAGCATAATCTGCAAGTGACACTTGACATCTCCGAGTCAAATGAACATGCGTTCGACGATGACAATACTGAGGGTAGGATATTCTACATGCCTGGCCTTGAGTTAACAATCGGTAGAGCTGTGATGGTCCTGCTTCTGAGGGTCAACGACATTGACACAGGGGTGTTCGAAAGAATCGGAGTCGCAGAGTGCTATGGCACTAAAGACTTTTACGTCCAACTCTCAGAACTCAGCGAAGAAGCCAAAAGACATCTTCCTTGCCTGCGGTACGAAGACGGGCAGCACACAATCCGGATTATTTAAGCAAAACAAATGGGAACTTCAATCGAGCTTGTAGAATTTTCCTAGTTGAACCTTGGAATTTCCTTTGGACTTTTCGGCAGATACAGGTCCTTACTTTAGAACGTAACAATCTACCGATGCACTTTGTAAAAAATGCAATGTATGCGTTAGTTGTTCATATCGCTTTGCGCCGATGAGAATGATTTTATATGTAGGCTCTACAGAAGAGAATTGTAATCTGCACATCCCGGCTGTTCCTGGGCCTCGACTGCACGCTCAAACAAAGATACCATACAAGCTCTCATCAATCCAACGTCTACCTCAACCCCAACGCCTCTGACGCACCATCATCAACAAACGACCCTCTTAGCAAAGATCTCGACTGCGCCCCACGCTTGCCAACCACTCGACCCGCAACGCCCTCACAAGCGATGACCGCATCCATGTTACGTCTGCCCGATGACGTAGCCGGCTGACAATTACTTGGAAGACATATCAAACGCAAAAAATCGCAGCGATAGTTTCATTTAAAGTTTTACATCACTTTGACGCAAATTACTTACTCAAAATGACGACAACTACCAACCAAGATATTTCTACACAATTCCAAGGTACGCTAATATTTTTGGTCTGTTCTTCAGGGAGTTAAAAGCTTATACGTTATTTGTAGAGCCGATTGTTCCTCCGGCTGTGGCGGGTACGGGTGCATCAACGACAAAGGCGGTTAAGGATGTGACGAAGAAGGTTCTTCTTGGGTCCGGAGAAAGCAAGGGAAAGGAGGCGAAGGTGGACAGTGGCAAAATTGAAGACGCCATCAATATGGTTGGAGAAGATGGAGGATTAAGACAATTATGATTATGCTGTCTTCTGGAGGGGATTAAAAAGCTACGTCTGGAAAGGCGGTTACTCGTTTTGAATTTGAGGACTCAGATTTGACAAAATTGTTTGCGTCGACATACTAGCGAAGACATTGTAAGACCCATGTCCCACAGTCGATCATCAAAAGTTCTTACAAAACCAAATGCAATCAAGAAACTAACGCATACTTTTTTTTTTCAGTCGTTACATCTCACGTTATCTCTTGAACATCGGAAACGGGTTGCAATAATATAAGGCACAACCATGAAATTCAACATTTTATTCGCATGTCTCATTCTACCTTCACTTCTGACTACTCTCCCCACGTCTCTCCAACTCCATAGCAGCGATAATCGCGCACCCAATCCCACTCCCATCCTCCGCACTCGTCATCCTGATCGGTCCCTCTACCGCCTCCTTGTCCTCCCAATCCAGTATCTCTCCCAGTGCCTTTGCCCACCTCTTCTTAAATTTCGGATGCTTATTTGCCACACTCCCATCCGCCGCAACATTCCCCTCTGTAATCCCCTCCTTCAAACAAATCGCCGCAACACCGCACGCGCACAGCCTCGCCCCCCTCGCAGCAATCATCTCCGCAATGCGACGCGAGACTTCAATCTCGACATCACTTGGCCGGAGCCCAAGCTTCTCAGCGAAAAGATCGCGTGTTTCCTGCAACCCATACGTTTCGTTTTGTTCGATATCCGACAAGAAGCCTGTATCGAGTGAATAACTCTTCTTTAAGATTTCTGTATTCTGGCCCTTGAACAACAAGCCTTGCTCTATGAGATCCACTAGAACGAGGCGATACATCTCCCCGAGATACAGTCCCGCGGATAGCTTTTCGAACGTCTGCTCACCTGGCCGCGGGCTATCTGCGTCGATTTTCTCGTCGTATTTCGTTCGCGGCAGCACACGATGCGCGTTGTCGAATGCGCCATACTCGCAGTTGATTGCCATTTTGCGGTCTCGAGGATCGACGGACTGCGTCCTGTTTGTATGCGCTGCTACGATACGCTCATCGTTGGGGTCTAGCTTTGTCACGTCCGATAGACTAGCCATGTATGCTGCATTGCAACCTGTGCCGAAGATGGCTCCGATAATGGTTGCCGGGTCATTATACGCCGATGCAATCATTGCGCCGACAGTGTCGTTGATAACGCAGATGAGTTCTACAGGGAGCTTTCTCTCTTCAATCTTCGTGCGGAGTTGTTGTGCTACATCTTCGCCTTCCACGCCGGAGATGTCGAATCCCTTGGTCCAGGTTTGCAGCACTGCATGGTCGATGTGAGATTGTGTTGCGGGATAGCTGAATGTGAAACCTAACGAGACGGGGTTTTCGTGGCTGTATTCTTCATGCAGATTCCTGCTTTTCAAGAAGTCTTCGAGTTTTTCTATAACGAAGTTCCAGAGTGTTTCCGCATCACTTGTTTTAAGGTTTTCAGGGACTTTGTATTGCTCCTGATCCAAAGTACTCTTGTCTTTTCCTTTTGCACCGTCGCCTTTTAGTGTCACTTTGCATACTCGTAGATTCGTACCGCCGAGGTCTAGCGTAATGATTGTGCCTTTTTCTCTCCCGGTAGGGAGACTGTGCACCCAGCTTATGTTCATGGGTATATTTTGGCCATTGTCATTCTTCAGGCCTTCGTCAAGTTCTTCGCGGAAGCAGGAGACGATTTCCTTCAGCTTGGTGCCTGAGATCCAGAAATCGTGGTTCAGGCGTGTAAGTTGCTCTTCGAGCTCTGCGGGGATAGAATTCATCTTGGAATGCTTTGAGGAAGTTTTGGAGGAGCTGTGTGGTTCTTGGTATATTCTGGAGGGTGCCATGTTGTAGTATGAACAACCTTGACGTCAAAGTATGTGAGAAAAAGCTTAGGGGTTGAGGAGCTGATGGTCGTTGGTAGACACAAAACTGGAGATATTTAGGAGTTCGTATATAAAAAATGCCCAAAAAGTTTGAGGGCTTCCAGTCACTTTATTTGTTCGAATCTATAGACAAAGTCATCACCGTTGTTAAAATCCAATGTAGCTTCCTCGCTGCAATGACATCACACGGCCCTTCTTTCTCCAGTGTTTCTTCTCCATCTGACGTGAGTAATTAGTCCGTGGGGAAGATCCGCATCGAAGAAATCCATTTCGCGGGTATGACGTCCCATCCAGCGAAGCAGACGACAGTGTGTTGGAAGTGGATGTCCTCGGCCAAAAGTCGGCCTGGGTATATGTGGGGTGGTGAGTGAACTTCGAGTCAGGAATGGGAGGAGCGGAAGGCTGACGGAACTGTAGGGAGATAAGAAAGAGATAGCTCAAATTAAGATTGAAGAACACTATACCTGGAATTTATGAAAAAGAAAAGTGCCTAGAGACTCAACCAACCAACGCCTGGTTCCCATGCATCCCATCCGCCTATGATCTATGCTGTATGAACAAAAGAAACTTCGGCTGTCCAAGCCTGTGGTGTTATTGAAGAATGCGCGAGGCTCAGTCGCCCAATGATACATTTTCATATGCCATTTTAAATGCAAGTTCTTCTGCTTGCCCCTAAACAGCACACTTCTGCTTATCCTGCTCCCGCTCCTCTCGTCTCTGTACGACTCGCACAGGTGCTGATACTTTGTGCTCAGCTTCGTACTCCACACTTTCCATCGCAGCAGCCCTCTGATTCAACAGACTCAGATACGTCTGCCAACCAATCGCGATGACACCGCCGAAAATGCTTCGATATTGTATGGGGATATACGTGAAGCTGAACGCCGTGACTATGGGCCAGAGCTTGCAGCTGTTGATCCAACTTGTAGGAACAGTATTCTTTATGCGCTCGATTATCTCGGGGAGGGTTGCGCCTGTGAGGAGGGTCTGCATGCCGAAGAAATACGAATTGAAGAGCGGAGTGAAGAGGGCTTGGTTGACCACGACCTGAGACAATAATCAGCATGCGCACTAACATGTGGAGCCTGCACGTAAAACATACCTTTGTCGTCAAGGACAAGATCTTAGAGGAGTAGTTAAAATTGTTCCCCAGCCAGAGAAACCACTTGTAACTTGGGATACTCGACAGGCCACCAATTATGATAGCGCGTCCTGTACGATGCCAGTCGCGGTCCTCACTCCATTGTTGCACCCAGCCCCTTTCCTCGGCCTTTTCCTCGCCTGCCGGCGCGCCTGCCTCCTTCTCTGGCGATACGATGCTCTGCGCTACCAGATCGCCAACAAAGTATATGACCAGCGACGACAGAAACTGCGTCATGTATGGCTTTCTCTGCTGCACGCGCCCGTATGCGCGGAAGGGCTCATAGATGGGCTCGAGCCACAGCCAGCTGGGTCCGGGGATCGTCTTGGTCGAATCAGGCGCTTTCTGGCCTATGGGGGGTTTCGAGGCATTGTGTCTGCGCACCACATGCGAAGGAGACGTCGGAAAGTGTGTGCCAGAGGTGGAGTTTGTGTTACGAGGAAACAATTGGTGTGGTGGTGAAGTTGCATTGCGCCTTGAACTCACACGAGCCCAGGCGCAGGAATTGCGTATCATGACGGCGGTTTATGAGCTCTCATGAATCCTGCGTGCGAAGAGAGCGGGGGAGAGGGCGCTGAAAGGCAAAATGTTGAACTGTTGACAGTCATCGGCAGCGGATTTAAAGCCGATCCTCGGCTTTGGCAAATGCCCAAATCAAAAGAATCCCAGGGTCAGGGGCGAAAATCAGCCGGACGCCATGCTGTGCTAGTGAGCACGCTATGCCACGTGTTGTCGGTTTGGTGAGACACGTCACGTGTGGAGTACACACGACACTTCACTTGTTCCACATGGTCAGCTGCAAGTGTCAGAATGCCATTGGAAGGGGGCGGAAACGTTGGTCAAGTGTGTTGTCACACGAAGCATCGGACAGCAGCTGATTGTGAACGTCAAGGCAAAAGATCACGTACACCAAGGTCAATATGGAGAGCAGAGTTGAACAACGAACATTTTCTTTTTGTCGAAACTCCGTTGGTCATGATAAATGCCATGTACAGTACAAGAATCGAAACGACAGCCACAACAGCCGCTGATGCTGATAGTAGGCAAGTCTAATACGGAGTAAACACTAGATGCTATAAAATATGTGAATAGAAAAGAAGAAGGCGCCAAATCATACAACTATCAATGCTCTACGTGCATGATACATCAACACATCAAGCGTTGCTAACAAGCATCTACTGGAGGCACTGAGAGTAGTAGGGGTTGGAGACCTTGCAGGTCCAGCCAGATGGGCAGGACTTGGGGCCGGTGAAACCCTGGCCACCACACTGGCCATACTTCTGGGCAGTCGCACCACTAGCGACGGCAGTGGCAGTAGGCTTAGTAACAGTGGTGAGAGTTGTCTTGGTGACAACAACAACAGGTGCAGTGGTGGCGGCGGGAGCCTTGGTGGTGGTGGGAGCCTTAGTGGTGACGGGAGCCTTGGTAGTGACGGGAGCAGGGGCGGGGGAGGTACCGCTGCTTGCACCGTCCCAGACCTTAGGGCCGGGGATGGGGTAGCTGCTGAATGCGTTGTAAAGGTCGAACAGGATACCAGCATCGGTAGCCTTGTATGCGCCAGGGAAGCTGACACCAGCGGGGAGAGCAGCAGTGCCGCTGCCACCAACCTTGAGGTGGATGCACTCCATGTAGAACTGAGCACCGGAAGTACGGTAACCCTCGTGGAGAGCGTTGATCTCGGGGCGGAGGACGTAATCGCCGGGGGCGAGGTTAGGGAGCTTAACCTTGTGCTGACCGGGCTTGCCGGTGTAAGCTCCAGTCTGCAGCTTGGTAACGGCCCAGCTCTTGCCATCCCAACCATCCTCCCAAATCTTAGTCCACGAAAGAGAAGCGCCAGCCTTCGAGATGTAGACCATGATGGGGCCCTTGTGGGTCTGTAGTATCTGTTAGCATAGTTCAGCATCAAGCGCAAGCTAAACTCACAGGATCAATGATGTCGTCAGAGGCTGAGTTGCTATCATGGTGCCACTGGACGGTGATCTCGTCACCACCGTTCACGGCAACCTTGGTGGAAGCCTTGACGTTGGCGACATTGCAGGTCATGTCCTGGGATTGAACATTGGTGATGGGGTTGTTGTTGGGAGGAGAATCGATGTAGCCACCCTGGCTGTTACCAACGCCTTGGTCCTTTCCATTGACAAGAACGTTCCAGACGGTGGTGTGGGCAGTGGCGAACTGAGCGCCAATAGCGAGAGCGAGAACAGCAGAGGCCTTCATTGTGATTTTGGGATTGAACAAATGCTTATTTGAATAGATTGACTGATATGAAGAATGAGAGAGTGAATAGTCAAAAAAGATCAATGGTCAGTAAAAGAGTGACTGAAAAATGAATGTGAGCGTCAAGCGTGCCTTGTTCTTAATGGGCGGCCAAAGAGTTTTATACCTCTCGTTAATGCAGGTACCAGATTCCTTCCATCTCGCTTGATTGATGCCCATCTACACGGCATCCTAACTGAAGCCGCACCTAGACATGTGGCGGATTGACAAGGATGTCTCCTTTATCGGTTCGAGTGCGACTAACGCTGTGAATAGTTAGATGCGCCGTTGAGTGGAGGTTTCCCTTTGAAACGAGGCTGGCGCCACCTCAAAGAGCCAGATTTGAGTCATGACTATATCCTGGTTCCCGATTGAAGGAACAATAACATGGATGTTTGCCCCTGGGAAAGATCTGTTCGAGAACGACTTTATCGAATAACGACTCAGTACAGAGCATGCCCGGCCGAAGGCAGACATCATTCTTGGTTGGGGATCTTGGTATTGAACAATATACTATGAAACTCCATATGCTGTCCTCGGTGTTATCTCTAGCGTGTTGTTACACAATCTATCTGGCGTTTAGCAGCATTTCGACCACAAGTCAGAACGGTTCTGCTGCAAGCCAAATGCCAAAGTCCCGGTCACAGGCAGTGCGACAGGTGTG
This sequence comes from Mycocentrospora acerina, assembly GCA_022701365.1. NCBI lineage: Eukaryota > Fungi > Ascomycota > Dothideomycetes > Pleosporales > Mycocentrospora > Mycocentrospora acerina. The sequence continues at coordinate 1,031,131 of JAKUHH010000201.1, forward strand.
TAGCGAGGGCGCGAAAATCTCTGACGCCGTCATCTCGCACCCGTAATTGTGGAGGGTAAGGAGATGACATGTCAGACAACGGATGGCGGGGAAAAGACTGGCACACAACAGGTGGCGGAGGAAAGACAAAGCAGTCAGCGGGGAAACAACATATCAGACAGCGGAGAAAAGACAGTTCATACTGCGAATGGCAGAGAAAATACATGTCAAACGGTAGATGGTGGACAACTGAATTGACTACCTACCTTCCAGAATCATCGCTGGCCCATCAGGCTTCCCATCCTGCCGTAGCCATGAACGGGAGGTGAAATTGGTCTATGCATCGGGGCGTGTTTCAGCGATCCCGATCCTTCGTAGGATGGGCGAGTACCTATTTCCGACTACCAGAGTAATGTAACCTGTTACTCGCGTAACTAGCTCTTGTGCTGATTGGATACTTCAAATCTTGGGTGGAATGATGTGGAGTCAATAGGCGTAGAGATAGAGGTAAGGTTAGGATGGCACCTGTCATCACGCATCTTGGCGCTCGGTAAATTCATAAGAGCGGGCGGAGCTGCTAACGTTCGGTACGCACAGGAGGCAGATGAGAGGAAACCTGCCTGCATGGCCAGACCGCGCGCTTCGACTCTTCGATACCACTTGTTGGAGCCCTGTCGCTGAAAATCGAATTGTTCTTGAAACGTGTACGTGCTGGTGCGTTTTTGCACTCTAGGTATCAACAGCTGTCATTCCATCTACGTCATAACCACGGTCGTGCAATAGAGCCCATTAGGGTTTGCGGGAGGAAGAGGTCCGAAAATCCGAAATTAAGAAAGAGGCATAGGCGGGCGAGCATTATGCATCAAACGAAAGTGTGATAAGGAACCAATTCAAATCGGCATTGGACATGCAGCATCTTATACAAAGGCAAGAACATGATGAAACAACTACGTATACTGGATACATATACTTTACGCAGTCAGGAAGAGGTGTTTTGAGCACTTATCAAGCCATAATCACCAGGCATTATTCAGATTCCAATAGTAGCTGATCCCTGCAGAATAATCCGCTCTTTGTGGAATCTGCTCTGCGTGAGCAAAATTGAGCAAAGTTTAAATTTATGTTTTCAATTTGCTAAATCAGGGGCAATCCCTCGGACTTCGAAATGATTGAAATCAGAATAGATACTTCCCTGACCAATCCTTCACTTTATCATACCATGTCCCTAAACTCGCTATCCACCCACTCGTCTTGACCTGCACTCTTCGATGTGAGCCATCAATCTTGGCAGCAAACGTTTCTACCATGGAATTCTTCACATTAGAGGGTACATCCTCTGTGTCCAAATGATAGACTTTGACTCGAAGTCCAACGTAATCTCCAACAGTCTTCCGCTTTCCGGCCGGTCCATCGGTCTTATTGGTTTCAATCATCAGAATTCGCATCCCGGCCCAGTAAAGGAAACTCCCAAAGAGGAGACAGACAATGGTGACGGGCCACCACCATCGCGGAATCTTGCCATGGCCAGTAGTCTTACCAGCGAAGATAAGAATGAGGATGTTTCCCGGAACGAAAATGATGAGAAGTATGTAAAGGAGGGGCTTGAAGTGGAAGAAATTTAGACGGTAGCTGGGGGTATGTGACTGCATACGCGTTTGTAGGTACGGAAGACCAAGCGCAACAAAAGCTAAGACACAGTTAGTTGAGTCGCCGAGAAATAATGTTGATAAATTATATACGTACTACTGGCAATAATATGACCGTAGGTGAACAAGCCTATGGCAAAGGAATAGCCGTCAGAGTGTGTTGGTGCCGCAGCAATGAAGATGACGGAGGTAATCCAATGCAAGAACAAAGCTCCTTTTGGAGTAACTTCATCTCGTTGCAAATATTTCCAGAAAGGAAGAATACGTTGAATGGCAATGGACTGTTTCACTGTTTTTGATGTTAGCATTGCAAGCAGACATAAGGTGCAATCTACCTTTTGTTGCAGTGTACGTGACCGCTAACACATTGCCAAACGCTGAAATTGCCATACAGATTTTGAAAGGCGTCGATGCTCCAAAAACCTTCGGCGCAAATGCAAGGGCAACAGCTAGATCCGAGTTTGGCCCAGTAAGAGTGGCATAGTCCAAAACCCGATACTTTTAAGTCGTTAGATGATGGCTTTTTGTAGGGTATAGAAATCAACGTACCAAAGCAGTAGCAACCATAACATATAGAGCCCAGACTGTGATGACACCCAAGAAAGCGCCGGTATTGAGTGTTCGCTTTGGCGTTCGACCTTCGAGAGCACGAATCTCGCCAGCAACCTTTCGATTGTGTAAGCCATAGACAAGAGATCAGACTAATCCTCATAAACTCACATAATTGGCATTCTCCCATCCTTGGTACGAGTAGAAGATTAACACCATACCAGCCATACCATCGGTTGTCCCTCCGTTACCAGAGTCGTCCCATTGTAGGTTATCATTCTTACCGCTATAAACCATACCAGCTATAAAAACAACAAGTAGTAGAATAACCTTGTACCACGCCACGAGCTTGTTCAGAAATAGACCTGCTTTGCTCGAATGCCAGTGAATCAGGCAGACCAACGTCACGACAGACACAGCCAGATAGCGAACCAAGCGGTCGTCAAGCTCACCAGTTCGGCTCAGGTGAGGCATGGCGGCAATGAGTGCATGTTTGGCAAATTGGATAGAGTTGCCATATGAATTCGCGAGCGCCAAAAAGAACCCCGAGAAGAGTATCGTCGCAAGAAGCTCGGGGCGGCGGTAGATCTCATCCAACTATTGCAGATATCAGCATCGTGAACTTTTTTTTGTATAGATGGACTAACATAAACTAACTCGCCGCCATTGAATGGCAATGCATTTCCGAACTCCAGATAGACCAGCAACCTTCCGGGATTAGCTTTCACCCATGCGTTGCATCGGAGATTACTAACAGCAGTGTCGTCCACAGCCCGCCAATTGCCCACAGACCGACACTTAGGCCTTTAGAGCCAGTGGATAGTAGAACTGCTCCCGGAGTTGTAAAAATACCGGTACCGATCTTTCCGTTTTAGTTTAACACAAATTTAAATATTAATTGTGTTTACTAACCTGTTTGTTCAGAATTAAAGCTGCGACGTCCAAGACTGTGAGGTTGGTTCGAGGTACTGTTACATTCGTCTCATCCCAGTCTTCGACATCATCATCGTACAGAGCATCACTTGAAGGATTTGAATTAGTGCGGCCGTTGGCATGAGTCCTGTCTACTTGAGGAACATTCACAGCATAAGAATCTGCAGTTGTCTTGATCACCCCTGCGGATGTCCCTGTGGTCCGTGAGGACGAATCGGACGAATCTGGATGGGCACTAGGGTGTGAACTCTGTCGACCTCGAGATGCATCATTTCGCGACCCAGGCGCGGATTTTGAACGAATAGAGGAAGCGTTTGCAACAGGCCGACGAGACATTCGATATGATTCGTGGTTATGTGGCGAAAGGAGCTGATTGGGTGGAGGGGTTGGCATCGCTTGATCACTCGAGAATCAATTGAAAGTCGGCAAGGTGACACAAAAGCACCGCGGAGTGCTGAAATGTTGTCTCTGAAGAAGACACGATCAGGCGTGAATCTGTGTCGATATCAGGCTCAAGTACATATACAACTAGGTCCCGTGAGCGTATCTTTAACTGTATGTAGCAATCTGGAGGCCACTCAGATGCGTTCGTGATCTGCCGCGAACTCCGCCCCCACCAAACACTGCATATGCAGTGCGACAAAAAGCCACCTCGGGGCCAACTTCAGCAGGCAGCTATGAGCCGCAGGGGAAAATATCCCACACCTTTAGTGCTCATCCCTGACTCACAGGAGGTCCTCCAGTTTAGGCTCCATCAGATCTTCTGCGGCCGCTTAAAGTGAAAGGGTCAAGCTAGGATAGCCACTCCACCTCGATTCTGCCCAGGCTTACTCTGCACATCACTATGACAGACTCAGCGACCCAACAATACGACATACAGGTGATAAGCTCGAGGTGCGTACACGAGACGATTTCTAATTGAGACGAACTGACCACATCAAGATACATCCGAAGAATCACCCTCGAGAACTATGTAAACTCGAAGATCAATGAATTCGGTTCTGAGTGGAGGTGTGAGGTACCGAAACTCCCGAGTCTCTTCCCAACAAGTGTGTTGCTCACAAGTAGATAGACCGCCAGAAACAATAGGATAGTCTTCACAGCTTTACGAAAGCTAACCCCAGTATGTCGTGCTCCTTCACTTACTTTTAAATCGCGGCCTGACGACTAACGGATATGAGGACGAACTTGATCAGTTACAAAGGAGCAGCCATGGCGACCGGGCACCCCAAACCCAGAGCCTGTTCGTATAGCGATGGCGATCAGGGCCGTGTTGAGAAATGCCGCCAGACACTAGAGGCGCAGCATGAAAGAAGCCTAAGCCGGCTGTGCACCTGTCGCGCGCCAAATGTTGTGGCTTCTGCACCGGCGTTGGAATGAGGATAGGCTGACCGGCTGATCTCAGCCTTTGTACAATTCAATTTATAATCGAGTAACTTAATCCGAATTTGTCTTGCATCTCAACCACCTTCATCCCACTGTTTGCTTGTTCTCTTGGCGTTCTCGTATCCGGAATGGCGCTTAGTACCCAGCCTTGCAATCCCTATGTCTTCGACACAAGCCATTTTGAGCGTCTCTTGGACGAAAATACGAAACGCAGTTTCGTACCAGACGAGAAAATTCAGATCAAAGTGACGGAAGTTGGCGTTGGAGGTATATTTGGGCATTTCGTGGAGCGATCGACTTCTGAACTAATCAGCTTGTGTGGCAGACCGATTCTTTACAACCGCTGGCGATCTCAGCAAGTACCTAAGGACAACTCAATTTCGAGGCACAAGAATAATGTAAGATGCGATGTTGTTAATTTGCTGCTTTAAATTGACAAGGCCAGACTCATTCCACAAGACTATTCTTGGGATTATCTTACCATCTCGGAAAAAGCTCTGAACGATCTCATTCGTCATTTCAATATATTCCCAGCCTTTATCGACATTCTATGCGCATTTGGAACGTCTTCAACGGAAAGGAGTGATTCCCTTGGTGGATGCTACAGCTGGCAAAACAGCAATGTATCTGGTGAGTATAAGAAACCAGACATCCAGTTGCCAACCTAAACTCATGAATTTTAGAACGTTGTTATCTTCTTAAAAGTGTCGAGAAACATGGGCGCGATGACTCCGAAGAACCATGGTCAATCAGACAAACTGGCGTTTACCACCAACATGATTTGATCACTGGGGATGAAACCTTCATTTTGCTCAACCCAACTATATCATTTCAACTGCGACTGAAAGACGCGCAGCTAAGAACTGGAAAGGTGCCGTCGTCACAAGATATTCATAGTCTGGCTCTCTCGCACTCCACTTGGCAGTGGAGATGGTATCTCACCTTCTGGGAGTCAAAGCTGAACGATCTTGTAAGTTTTGAAGAGAGCCTTGGGCACTCATCTCGCTGAAACCGATTAGATAACGAAAGCACATGTATCCCGAGTTGAAGGGCGCAGAAAAAACGAAAAAATGCCTGTCTTGACTATCGAGTACTCGGATTTCCAAGATGTCCAGGTTATTCATGACCGTATGAATGCTGCCAAGTACATTCTGAGTTCCAACATTAGCATTTGTTCAGATGCAAGGGATACCGTTCTCGGAAGCGCGAATGCAGGCCTGTTCATCGGAGAGTTGACATTGCAACTGGCTCGTGTAGAAAATCTGCTTGAACGCGCGAGAAGTGGATCAAGCCTTGTATGTGCTCTCCAACACATCTTGATGTCTATCATTAACGAAAACACAGATGCAGAACATCATCTCCTTTCGCGGGCTCGACGCACTGAAGACTAGTGCTGAGAACTCGATTGAGATAGCTCAATTGGCAGACATTGACACAAAGAATATGGTCAAACTGACCACGAAATCACAAAAGGATGCTTCAACACTCAAAAAGATAACTTGGCTGACCTCAATTTACCTTCCAGCTTCGTTCGTTTCCGTACGTATTGAGCCAGTAGTGATACATTATTAAGATAAAAGGCTAATGCAATATAGCAATTCTTGAGTATGGGATATCTCACAATAAACTCAAAGTCAGTGCCTATTGCCCTGAATTTCGCCTCTGAAATGTGGATATTTTTTATCCTCACCGCGATTCTAATCGCGATTACCTTCGGGGCGTGGCTGCTGCTCGATGAATCGAAGGGGAAACGGTGGTGGCGGAGAGGGCGACGCCAAGTCCAGGCAGCAGACGAAAAGGTGTAGATAGATAGAAGCCTTGAGCAGCTGATAGCGCTGTGGCGAAAGCTATGCGAGATGGCTGTTTTGTGAATCAGGTGCCAGACATAGCCAAGTCTGTCGTTCATTGGCGGGGTTGCCCGGTTCCGTCAGCGATGGGGGCTGCATCCCTCTCGATAAGACACATGGCCTCGACCCTAAATTCACAGCCTCGTTGCCTCATTTATTGTACGCTCAAAGCGGCATTGCAGGGTGTTACTGTATCAGCCCTTTTAAGGGTGCCGGTGAAGATCATGCGCAAAGCGCACACGGCTTTTGTCACATTCATTACCCTATCAGCCATCGTATCGAGCCGCTTAATATCCTAGTGGACGTCCAGATTAGCCGTCTCCCCTTTAGTTCTCAATAACAGATGACCCTCGTCACCCAACCGACCAGCAATCCCTCCCTGGTGTTAATCGACATAATTGATCGAGTCGCCGAGGATGCCGGAAACGTGCAGAGATGCACGCAATAATGTTGAGGATCTTCTTTTCGATAACAATACCAAATCTTTCTATCCGCTAGATTCCTTGCGGAATTATTTCGAACTCAAGAAAGTAAAAGAGATCTTAAGTTGTAGCTGCACACAATGTCGAGAAGATGTGAAGCTCTTCGGTAATCAAGCCGATGTCGAATCCTACGCTGAGGCCATTGTAGGAAAAGGTCACGACCCTAGCGACTCGAGGAAGACCTATTTCAGTGTGTTTGGTCTATTGATTGCTGTAGAGCATCCGCTCTTCATCATCGGTTTCTTGGACAGAAATTGTAGCGATTTTATGCTTGAGTCTTGGACGACAGATGCCACCTCTTTCTCGAGAGAGAGACTACAACGCTACACAGGAAAATACAGCCAAAGTTCAGTCAAGTTTGAGCGCTTTGCGAGAAAATTTCTGTCCAACCTTCCATCTTTTGCCGTCCCTCATATGGAATCAGAAAGATTCTTACACTATGATTCCAACGTTATCCTCCCATTCATAGAGGAAGAAGAGATAGGAAAGAGATTCGAAGATGGGCGTTGGACATCTGAGGGGGCGAATGGAAAGGTTTTTGCATTCAAAATATACCCTGAATATCGCAAGTTTCCCGTAAGTGCTAAGCATGCATCTTGTATTCATCAATCAGCTGATCATATCCAGGGTACCAGTGTACCGACTGTTTTCGTCCGAAAGCAGATTGAGACGTCCCAGCCACAGGCCGACTTGGAGCGCTCGAACATTCAACACGTCCAGCAGTTTGGTGATGATCACATAGTGAAACTCATCAAAGCTTATGGTCATGGCGAAAGCATAAACCTCATTCTCCCAAAAGCTTGGACAAATCTGGACCATCTCCTTCGTGATAAGGCCTTCCGATATGGAGAGAAACGAGGTGTTAAGCTGGAGCTTGCTGATGCATGGAAGCAATTGCTCGGCATATCTAAAGCACTGAAGCGAATCCAAGGCTTCGGCGATGGAGCAGATAGTAGAGCAGGTCCAGATATTCCGCAACATCTATGTATTCACTACGATCTTAAACCAGACAATATTCTCATTAATAGCGAGTTCGGAAACTGGGTCATAACAGACTTTGGTCAGGCAGCGCTCACACAGCGTCGGTTGGGTGCAACACCCCGCGTTGGCGGCCATTTTGGCACTGATGCTTATGCGCCACCTGAGATTGAGAGCTACGAGTCAGGCCGCTCATATGATATCTGGTCTTTAGGATGCATTTTCCTTGAGGTCACTGCTTTCCTCGTAGATGGCTATGCCGGGTTGAAAGGTTCCGCCGGACTGGACCGAGCTCGAAGAGCAATGCCAGAGGGGTCAAGAAATATTGATGAACGTTTCTTCTGTCAAGAGCTTCCGAATGGGAGGTACGTCGTGAAACGTGAGATTCTAGACTTCATGGAGAGCCTTGAGAAGAGAGATATCATCTCCACATACGATAGCGAGGAGAGTAAGACATTCTTAGCGAAGATCCTAGATCTCATTCGCTGCATGCTGGAGCCGGATGCGAAGAAAAGAGTAGATATCTCTGGGGTTGTCCGAACTCTATCAAGTGCGTTAAAAAGTGCGTCTGCCGTCGCTTCGGGTCCTAGTACCCACCAAGTTGTGCCAGCACAGGGAGAAATTGTCCTTGGAGGACCGCAGCTCAACCAAATAAGAGCTTACCATTGGTCAACTATGATTAGCGATTGGGAGGCTTCCTTTCTAGAGGCGCTTGAGAATGAGGCTGGTTATATTCGCCTCCACTGCTGGTCTCGCGGTCGTGAGCCTATGGATATCATTTTTCCCCGAAAAGACGTTCAGATGCTATCTCTGTATGCCTTCTGGGATCCAAATCATAGATATCCTTCTGGGCCGTGGATCAAGCTCGCACTCCTTGGTTCCGAAAGACATGCGGAGCTGCCGAACACGATGTTCTCTTTTGATGGAAATTACGGTCTCCAAGATGCACGTATTGTACAGTCAAAGTTGACATCTCAAAACGTCATGGGTAGTTTTTCACTAGGCTACTTGCAGTTGAATAAGCCAACTTCCTTGATAAACACTGGGAAAGGTATTATGCGAAAGTTTCTGCGTAACGAACGAGAAGCAGTCCGAGTAGAGAGCGAGAGATCTATGGAGTTTGGGTCAGCGACTGTTCAAATCTGGACGGAAGAGGAAGACATTGTGGCACGAGACCTGAAACGGCGGCAGTCAATCGCGTCACGAACCACAACGCGAACCGCACGACAATATCAGGGTGACCAGCAAAAGATAGCTCCGTGCCGGGTGGCCATATATCTCCACCAACAACGCTTCATTTGCACAATCAAGATAGATGTTAACTGGAAATTGGAGGAGAGTCCTACAGACGGCAAGATTCTTTTCTTTAAACCTCACCCCTCTGGACAGAATCGTCGTTTCTATGCGTCGTGGATCCGACCAACACAAGAGGAACTTAATGCTGGCTATCCAGCCGGTATACCATTGAGCCCAAAGATACTCCAGCACTACGAGGATCTGGACTGGATTGAGGTCGAGGACTTCGAACTACAATTCCTCAGTGTTGATGATCGGAAGAGCTTCATACAGAAGTACAAGCAAACCAAGAAGCGATGGATAGAAAGACGTGATGAACTAGGTAGTTTCGTTCCAATCAATCGACGGCCAGAAGAGAGTTCAAGGACGCCTATAGGCGTTAGAGATCCTCCTGTACACAAAAAGCGCGCCGAGTTTGTGCCAACGCTCAATTCCCGCGCCGAAGTTGCATCGCTTTCTAGCCTTAAAAAAGCTCGAAGCAGGCATGATTCAACAATTGGAGAGAGTGCCGCGCTCAACATTGACCCGACACGGCTTATGGTTCCCAATGGACGTTTCCCTTTTCAGAAATCCAAAAGTCGAATATCGGAACATATGTGAGGGCGCAAGCCACAGTGCCACGTTCAGGTGACGAACGGCCACGATAGTGACATCTCAACGGGAGCTTGATAACCATGGGAGTACAGTCCAGAACTGCATGAAAGCAATGCCTACCGCACAGGATGCGTTCCTAAATACTCAAGACACGTCCATATACCTCAAAGTAGGCCCACACAGTTGTTAGAGGGGAAATCGACTTGATTTAGTCTCAGGACAGAACATATGCGCTGTGATGGAATAGAATCGCAGAGAAGGACGGAATTAGGCGGTGCAGCGAGGTCGTGGTGAGAATTGAACATCGCAACTATCTTTCGCCAATGATGGCGTCTTTACAAGGATGATAAATTTACTGAAGTGGAACTTGATGAAGGTATCAGGAAATGACACTCGGGAACTGAATTAAACTGGAACATGAAAGATGTTGTGTGGGGATATCATTCCTATGCCTTTCCATTGCGCAAAGGGCAAGGTCAGGAGGTAAATAGAAGATTAGAGAATGGAAAGTATGTACAGTAGAAATGAAAGGATAGAATTTTCAAAAGTTCAAGCAAAAAATTAGGCTGATCGTCGAATTGTATTGTCGAGATGCAAACTTTATTACAAGACCAATATCACAGCCCCTCCGACCATCCCAATCCATCCCCACGATGCAACTACCCGGCCCACAACACCCCCTGTAGACATGATTGGCACACTTGAACCAGTCGCCATCACCATGCCCGCACTCGCTGACTGCGACTCAACAACTGAGTTCTTCGACCCTGTAGGCGCTGCCGTTCCATTTCTGCTCTCACTTGCACTGCCCGCCGACCCATCCCCATTCCTGAGCTGTCCGCCGCCACTAACACTTGATTTATCCCCAGTACTACCGTTCACACATTTCCCCATTCCATCTTGTCCGTTAAACATGCGGTCGGCAACACCCTTCCACACTTGCGTAACATCGCTGATCATCGGCGCAGTGAACCACATGCGGCAGTCTGCGGCCTCGTACACGAACTCCAGTGGCGTGCCTGATGCGTCATTTTGGCGGAGATTATCTTTGAGATTGACGCCACCGACGGCGCGGCCGTTACTTGTAGCTGAGCGCTTGAAGAGTTGGGTTGCGAAAGCGGTCTTGCCTAGATCTTGGGTGTCCCATTGGGATTTTTGGGTGGGGGAGCCAAGACTGTAGACGTGGTTAGCATGAGTAGTGGTGGAGGCATATGTGAGGAGGCTTACGAGTATGTGGCTTGCATACGGATTCGGATATCGTCCCAGGAGAAGACTTGTGCACCCTTTGTGCCGCCAACGCCCTGCATAGGGCCTTCTTGCGGGCGACCGCCGATAGCAATGGTACGTACTGCGCCTTGGTTTTTGAGAAGTTCGGCCGCAATGGCGCATGTGGATGAGCACATTCCGTCATGTAACTAAGAAAGGTCAACATAATTCGGCAAGTAAAACATAAGTGGAAAAATTGACTTACCATAACCATGTCCTCCGCCTGAAATGGCTGGGGTGTAGCCGTCTCATTCTTGTTATCCAAATACCCTATGACAGAAAATCCAATATATGTGGTACTTATTGCATCGCTGAAGTTATATCTTAAAGTCGAAGTGAACATATCCCCATTGGCTTTCTGGGGTCCGAACATCTGCTCCCAACTACCTATAGCCTTGTCCTGTACATCCAAATTGTGCTGAAAATTGAATCCAGACGTGAAGGAAAAAATGTCCTCCCGATTTGCCTGTCCAAAAGCTTCCGTAAACGCGGTTGCATTGCCTTGCGCATATGTTTTATTCGCAATAAAATCTTGTGTAATCTTTCCGGCAAGATTAAGGGCATCGTTGGCGCGGAAGCGAGTCCCACCAAAAGGTTCGTTTTCTGCTTGAGGGTAAACTTGTTTGAACGTGTCATAGCCCATGATCGCATTGCCTATTCAAGTGTTAGTACTTAGCACTGATTTGATAGATCTGGGTTACTCATCGCCTCCATTTCCGCGCATATCGAATATCATTTTTGTCTTTCCTGTCGCCTTGCACTGTCGAATGAAATCACGCATAACATTCTGAAAAGCTTGGACGTCTCCTGCCTCGTACGACGGGATGCTGAGCACAGCAACATCCTGGACTTTATTAGTCGCGTACACCATATCGAAGACAGCACCTACTTTGTATTCCGTTCCATTGATAAAGTAGCCACCGAGTGATAGATTATTAACAATGATTTCAGCTTCTGGGTAACCTATATGTGAGGGTTTAGGGGGCGGCAAATTTTGAGGGCTGCTATTAGTCGGAGTCGAAGCCGCCGCTTGTGCCTGCACCATGGGTTGAGGTCCAGTACAGAACTTCTGGAAGAAAGCTTTGCCGCTGTCAACGCCAGTGAAATTACCAATGACCACAGCTACATTCATCATTTCGAACATGGTTCCGTTAGCAAATTCCATGGTCGTGTTCGGACCTTGATACTGGCCAGTCCTGAACGATCCCAAAAAGGTGAGACCTTGGGCGATAAGTGGCTGACTTGGGAACAACGCATTCCATCGTGTGTCCGCATCATGGAAGTCGGACTTGGCTGAATCTTCGCTGAGATAGTCCTGGGCGCTCATTCCATTGATCATCTTGACCGCTGAAGGTTTGAACGAAGAGTTTTTATTGGCCAGCTGAACATCTTTATATGTGTATATCTCCGGTAATGATGTACCATCAGCAGAGATGGAAACTAGCTCTGTACCTGGTGGTCTCTGGAATTGCATAGCCGTTATAAGGATGTCGGGTTGGTATGCAAAGTGATTGTCGTACGCACTGTTGAACAGAGTCATCATTTTGAGTTGGAACTCATATTCGTTTGCAAACCCCCCCGAAGTGAGCTCCTTTTGCATACTCGCTAGTTCACCCATGATATCAACTGGCTTCTCGGTGTACTCTGCTGGTGGTGACTTAAGGTACGCGATGTTGGATTGCCATTTAGTGAAAAGCATCAGCTCATCAATTAACTTGACGTTTCCTTTCGTATCAAGAGGGACAGATGTGAGACATGCCATTCCTAGCTCTGCTGTAACGACTTTACGAGCTCCGACCGGTGCTGCTGCGATCATTTTACTGATAGCAGCGCATGGTTCTTGGTCAGGAGTTGTTGAGTTCGACGACTGTGTGATATTTGTAGTCGCTGTTGTCGCTTCCGTCACCGCTGCTACCAGCAAATCAACATCTCCTTCTGTCATGACCTCATCCATGTCAAGATCTGGAGCATTTGGAACTCCGTACATCCACCCGTGAGGCCCTGCTGCAGCCACAAGGCTACAGTAAGTGCCTAGAAGCAAGATTGATGAATACATATTGTATGTACAACGGTGAAATTCCCAGAAATCGGTAGTCTCTCTAAGTCATTGACTAGTGTGGTGCGAAGAACTTTCCCGAGTCGATGAATTAAATAATTAAGAGCGAGCCAGCGCTAATGAGAAGAAAACAACACGAGAGGAAGAAGAAGAAGCAGGAGGAACCGCGAACCCGTTCCAATGAACACGACGCTGGGGGCACGCAGGACGAAGAGGAGAGGAGGAAGTCATAAGCTTCTGCACGCTCTCGTCTTCGGCACGCTAGCCGTACAACTGGAGCTGACATTGAAGCAAATGGAGCGAATGTTGTGGAGTGAGGGCAATTCAAAGGATGAGCAACCTAGTTTGGATCACTTGTGCCACATATTTAGAACTTCGCGTGTCGACCAGGAAGATGCGAAACGGATCGTGTGTCCGTAGGCGGCGGTGTGCTTTCGGACCAACATCGGCACTGTGCGATCATTTCAACCAGTTCACATTGAAAGGAGCTCTCTTAGAACTGTTATAAGTAAACAAGATCAAATTAAGAAGCTTTCCGTACACAGGCAATCGCGGCGAGTCTACAGACAAATGTAAAAAGGTGTGGTTCGAACAGATGCGACACGATCTATGGAACTGATGTGAAACTACCGCAGAAGCTAAGCTTAAATAATGCTAGCTCAAAGATTAGCTTACTGAATCTTCTGCAATATCAAGTGACAGTAAAGACTAGCAAATATCTAGATGATTTCTGTCGGATAATCTATTAATTCATTGGTAAAATTGATTTAAAATTCACAAGTCAAATCTAATCTGGTTTAAATAACGACGAAAATTTCTTTTCTCAATTTTTATCGATTAATTATTTATTGAGACACTGAACAAAGTATTTTTTTTTTAAAAAAAAAAAAGCTTCTTGAAGAACATGTGAAGAGGAGACACTACAGTTAAACAGTGTCAATATATACACAAGTCACCTGCCTTTTAATCAGGTCCAAACTTGACTACAGTAACACAGACATCAAAAGTTAGAAAGGGAATAATCTGCACAAAATTCTTAGATAAACTAGCTTGTACTTAAGTCTTACTTTTTCAACACTTAAATAAGTATTATGTTGTTGTATTCCTCCTAGGTTGCAAATATGTCATTTTTTAACAAAAAGGTTCGGCACTAACAAGGAAAAAGTCATGTGTTAGGACGTAAACTAACAGATCATTGAGTTGTCTTGTAGAACGAAGCGAAGATGAAGATACATAATCTGTTAGAAAGGAGTGCAGCTAGGAAGCTACCTATTTTCAAGAATATCATCTCTCAAGATTTATTTTGGTTGCGTAAAGTGAATTCAAGCAACGAAGCTATTGTTCCTTATCAATATTCTTGGAAATTCTTAACTTGCTGATATTTAACTAAGGTAAGTATAATCTTTCTTAAGTTCATAGGAGTGAAGTATAAATGGAGTACACATACTTTATCTCAAAAAAAAGTCAAAAAAATTAACTGACAATACAGTCTTTCTATAAGACTTGATGCACAAAACGTAGCAAAGGCAAGGTAGGAAGAATGAACATAATATTAAAAGAGACCAATCACTAAGGAGATACTTATTTTTGGCTCACGTAGTTCATCCATGCTCAAAACTTCGAATTGACTAGGCTCTTAGATCAAATGTTTAAGACTAAGATCCCACCTTGTAATGCCTGTTTATTTTCGCTTTAGTTCGAGCCTATCAATGAATCTGAAGCTGGTAGCATTTGGCGATGTGCTGAGTGATGTTCCATGATGTAATGGTAAACGTACAGTCACCCTCTGGCGCCGATTCGGTTACTTAGGCTGCCCAGGATTTGCCTGTTCTCGCTTCTCGCTTCTCGTATTTCGTTTCTCGCTCCTGGTTCTGTCAGCACCCGGCGAGCGCCGTCGACGTATGGTAGCGAACTCCCATTGCGTTGTTCGCCACAAAAACTCTCAGTAATTGCTGTTCTGAAATCACAGTAAGGAACGAGCCATGGTGTGTCCAAGTCATTGTGTCACCGCTTTGTGGTCAAATTTTTCATATCTACCTATAAAGCCCTTAACAACGCTGAGAAGATTGTTGCACGCTACTTACTGTTGAGCACCGAGGAGACAGAATATGTTATCAGGTAGAACCATGAAGGCCATTAGCATAAACACACTCATCATCGCGCTTCTCGCTGCTGCTAAAGGAACCGACGCCCTCACCTGTACCGGAACCACCTCGCTGAGAGATGAGGCGGCCAAGAAAAACATTCTCATCGGGTCCGGGGCGATCAATCCGACATATCTCAATGATCCTCAATTCGCTGTTGTCCTTGCTGAGCAGTTCAACAGCCTCTCTCCCGAAAATGAGATGAAGTGGTCGCTTCTTAACCCGACCGAAGGGCACTACAACTGGGGCACAATCGACCGCCTCGTTAGTTTCGCGCATGAAAACGACATGGTGGTTAAAGGACATGGGCTTATATCGGGCTGCTGTAACCCTGACTACTTGCTCAACATCACCGATCCTACAGCATTTCGGGCTGCGATGACGGCTCACTTCGAGGCGATCATGCACCGGTACGGCAGCAACATAGATCGGTGGGATGTTGTCACTGAAGGCCTCAAAACGATGGGCGGCGGCCTAGACACCAATGACTTCTACATAGTACTCGGTCCCGGCTACGTTGAAGATGCCTTCCGCATCGCCCGGGCAGCAGGCCCAGAAGCTAAACTATTTATCAACGAAAATCTCGTCGAGTCACTCCCGGGTAAGCGTCAGGAACTTTATGACCTAGTTTCCAGGCTAGTAGCGAACGGTGTCCCAATCGACGGAGTTGCCCTGCAGATGCACATCACCGAAGTAGCCCCAACACCAGGCGTGATCACGGATATGGTCCACTCCTACAAGGCGCTTGGACTGGACGTGGCAATCGCTGAATTAGATGTCCACACACTCGACGCCGTACTCCAGGCTGAAATCTACGGTGCGGTCATCGACGAGGCTCTAAGAGCAGGAATCACTGATATCAGCTTTTGGGGGTTCACGGATAAGCACGCCTACACTTGGCTGCCAGGCGCGAAGCCGTTGATGTTCGACGAAAACTACATCGCCAAGGGTGCGTTCTATGCTACTCACACCGCCCTGACCAACTTTGTCGGTGTTTTCTAGCCAGCTCAAGTATAATAGAGTCATCGTAGATTGCGTTTCGCAGGACTGCAGTCAAGGCTCAGAGGTTTCAGCCGCACTTTATAAAAGAATGTAAATTGGGAATATGGCCAACACAGCTCGAGGAAATTGCCAGAAGAATTTAATAACTTGAAAACCATAAAAATTTCAATTACATTACTGCAGTTGCTGTCATACAGAGTATTATGTATTATTATCTAAAGTGAGGTTGCTAATTATGTTTGCACGAGAATACTCCTTTTTCAGGCACAAAAAGCACAGGGCAAAGAAGGCCTGTAGCTCAGGACTCATGTCCTCAAGACACTACGTCTTGTAAGGGGCTCGGGTGAACCCGAGCTTAAGACATGCCAGAGATGGGCGAACACAGTCAGAACACACATGCAAGATGAAGACAACACATTAGTCTGCAAGATTCTGAATGCTATTCTATATAAACGATTATTGTGTTTGTTTCTAAGGCTAGTTCATAACGATATCTGCTATTGCATCACTAGCTTTGCCGACAAAAGTCAAGGGAAGGTAAGAGTAGTTCGAAAAATAAATGCAACTGTACCTTGATAGAATCAAGTGCCTTTGAATGGGCACCTTAATGTTCGAAGGCTAGTGATTGGTGCAATTTTTCGTCATAAGCTTTCAACTGACTCAATTGCTTTGACGCAGAGAGACCCAATCTTTGAGCTGACTCAACATTCGGCGCACCCTTATTCTACAGGTCATAATTTCTTCCTTAGCCAGTGAATAGTACAGCCCATGACCTCTCGTAAGGAGTCAGTAGTCAAGTCATGGGTTTCTTAGGGTAGTATATGGCGGGTTGGTATCTTGACAGATGGGTTACCTTGAGATAGTGTGAGACTGTGAGAAGTTGTTTTCGCGGATGCTGAAGATGCTTCATTTTGGTGTGCATATGACTAGAATTCGGTACCAAGTATTCTGTAGATGGAACTCTCAACTAAGGTTTAGCGGAAAGGGTGTGCTGTGAGACTGATGGGGAGGGACGATTCGCACGGCCAGCGATAAGGGTCGCGTGTTGCTGCGTGTTGCTGTTTGCTGTGTGTGCAAGGACACTCATCTAACCAAAAAGTGCACTTTCTATGCTGTCATCTGGTCACTGCTCGACGCCTTATGTGTTGTCAGGCTTGTCAACAAGGTGAGGCGGAAGACGAGCGATAAGATGCCACCAGAGGGACGATGCAATGCAGCCTAAGCCGAAGACGGAGGCCCGCTATGACGTCTTGGCGCAAGCGGCGGGGCTTAGACTCACATCAGCTCCCCTCGCCACTTCCCCCAACTCCATCGCCGACTCGACTTCCGCTCAGACCTCTCCACTCTCCACTCCAGCCAGCCCAACACACGACCGCACCACACCACCCCTACGTCACAGCAGAGCGCTCAAGTCAGATTAATGACCACGGACATCCAGAACCTAAAGAGCTTCGATCCGTTCGCGGAAGCCGAAGACGCCGCTGGCGAGATCAAAGCCGGCAACCAGGCCAACTACATCCACATCCGCATTCAGCGTAAGTGTGCCTCCCTTGCTATGTCTTCTCTTGAACACGCATGCCACTGCTCTTGCCATCGCTCCTTCTCTCGTGCCGAACCCCATCCTCACTCCCACAAGGCTGACCCATCCCTAGAGCGCAATGGTCGCAAGACCCTGACGACGGTCCAAGGCCTGCCCAAGAAATTCGACCAGAAGAAGATCCTCAAGGTCATCAAAAAACAGTTCGCCTGCAATGGCACCATCGTCGCTGACACGGAGATGGGCGAGGTGATCCAGCTTCAGGGCGACCAGAGGAAGGATGTCCAGGACTTCTTGACCGACAAGAAGCTGGGCCTTGGTCTTGATGTCAAGACTATCAAGGTCCACGGTTTCTAGACGTGTCGGATGCGATGCGCGTCGCTGCTCCGACCGTCTGGACCTCCTCCCGCGTCCCAAGTTAGGTGGTTGCTGGAGGATGAATCTACCATGCGTGTTCCACACATGGCAAGGCGAGGCGAGACGAGGATAGGGCGCAGCATTAAGATACCCCACGTTGAACGATTACGACTTTTTCATTCTGTCCTCTCTTTGGAGACTGAACAATGGAGAGGTTTCGTTTCACTTTTTGATAATACAGGTGCGGATAGTTACAATCTTGTGAGCTTAGCAGGAGGCGACATGGCTGTTTAGGGGTTAATATTTTGCGAAGAATCTATTATGATGACCTCCTAATTGCTACTTTCTCTAAAGCAAATCGTGACGCCATAATGAACCAGTACTTCAAGAACAGACCCCAACTACACTCATTCCTCATCTTCATCCTCACCTCCTTCCTTCGCCGGCACCTTAGCTTCTTGCTTCCAATACAAGTCCGCCAGCTCTGCCGCCTCGGTTGCCTCCTCCAAACTCTTATCGTCTCTGACTCGCAGAAATCGCGGAAACCTCGTGCTCAATCCCCTATCCTCACTCACTAATCCAATGCTCGCCGTGTACGTCGGACTCAGCGTTAGATCTGCAAAGGCCACCTCCCACACCTCCTGTGGCTCGAACCACACCGCTGGCCACCCAGACCCACCATTATACTCTACAAAGCTCGGTTTCGAAGGCAGCGTATTCGTGTTCTCGGGATCATCGGGGTCGTATTTTGCGCGATTGGCTTTGTAAAATGCGTCGGTGAAGCCGGACATGCATTTTGTGACCGCAACGAGGGAGCCGGTGGATGAGTCGCGGATGGCAAGCAGGATCGGGGACCACCACGCTGCTTTGCGACCTGAGCCGTGGAATGCGCCCACGGGGATCAGGTCGAGGGTTTCGGAGGTGGAGGTATAGTCTTTTTTTACTTTGAGCCACGAGTCGAGACGTTTGTCGGGTTCGTATGTCGAGAGGAGAGGTTTACGGCGAGCGGAAGGGGGCTTGGGGGCGTCGGGGTCGGTGTCGGCGGTGGTGAGGGTAGGCTTGGATTTGACTCTAGATTTGGCGGGTTTCTTTTTCTTGGGTGTTTGGGGGATGGAAGGAGGTTCGTCGAGTTCAACGAGGAGGTCCGGGTTGGGCAGGTTGTCGAGGATTTTTACCATTATGCCTTCGCACTTGATGTCTATTGCACTTTGGAAAAAGGCCTGTACGGCATCGGCTTCGGCGGATGTCGCGTCAATGCTTTTGACCCATGTGAAGTGATGGGGTATTTCAACGAAGAGACTGCGGAGTAGAGATCTTCTCTCTCTGAAAGGACGACTCATGAGTTCCTCGCCGTTGAGGTACATGAGGTCGAAGGAGTACAGGCAGACATCGATTGATACGCTACCAATTACAACGTCTTTTCTCGCGCGGTTGGCAAGGGTTTGAAATGTCCTCAGCTCGCCGGTTTCGCGGTCGATGGCCACGACTTCGCCCTCGAGAATGAAGCTTGAAACACCTTCACCTCGTATCTTTGGAACCAAAGCCACGAGATCTGGATACTTGTCTGTCATGACTTCTAAATGTCTGGAGAAGATGGTGACTTTTCCTTTCTCGTCACAGTGGACCTGCGCGCGCTGACCGTCATACTTGTACTCGCAGCTGAAGTCCCGCCCTTGCAATTTCGTAAGCATCTCACCCATATCTCGCGTGATACTGCCCAACATCGGTCGCAAAGGGATGTGGAGAGCAAGTCCACAACGTAGAAGTAGTTCATCGCATACACCAATCTCCAGTAGCGCAGGGATGAGGTCGTTGTAGTTTGGTCTCCGAGCAAAGCAAGCCTTGACAATCTCCTCGTTCTTACTGTATATCTCGACTAAATCCTCCTTTTTCAACTTCGCTAAGGTTTTTTGCTCGCGTGTTTCGAAGTCGGCGTCGAGCGGTTTGGATAGCATGAATGCACGCGATAACGCAATCAGCATCGTGGTTTTGACCGCACCTATCCGTAAATGTTGCACCAAAGTACGCACAATGTACCGACTCTCCTCTGCTCCTCGCGCATCTTGAATCAATCTTTCAAGGATCCTCTGCTTATTCTCCACACTACCGTTTCCTTTGCTGTTTGCAACCTTAACCAAAGAATCAAATACACCCTTGATCGTCAAAGGCTTGGGTTTTCGTAACGTGAAAGATTGCCTTTTCTTTGCCTCAAATGCAACGTCTCCCGCGTCACCATACTTGTTGCTCAGAGTCTTCAAACTCGCATTGTCTAGACCACAGACCTTCTTCAGCGCCTTGCTTATTGCAGACCCTCCAAGCCCGAGCTCGAGGTCAATATACGGCGGCGATATCGAGTTGGTGGCGAGCCACACTGCGGGAAGAAGACTATCAGGGTCACTTTCAATGATGGTGCGTAGAAGGTTGACGAGCGTATCTACAATCTTGATGCGACTCGTTGTGCTGTTGATGAGAATAAAACATCTCGTCAGTAGCGCATATGTCGCATGTCCACCATCTGTCACCCAATGTTTCTGTAGATCGGGAATATATCTCGAGGGGTCGAACTCTAGAGGACTCTGATCGAACGGAATGTTCGCAGTGATGATGTCTTCCTCGGCAGCAGTAGATTGGAGGGAGAGAGTGTTTGTCTGTTTCAGTATTCCATCCTTAAACGCCTTTTCTGCTCCCAAAACTTGAGGTACTAAGGTTTCTGGGATGTCTTCAATCGCACCATTTATGGCAGGTTTCTTGGGATCCTCATAGAGTTCATTCGAGCTCGACTGCTCTCCGCTTTGCGCATCTTGCTGATCTTCCTTATTCCACTCCTCTTGCAACTTTCTAGCAAGCTCTTCATCTGTCAAAGAGGTATGTTCCCCGGTTGCTGCTTGGACTTCTCCAGCCACAGTCTGCGGCGCGTCTTTTGTCGCCACCTTGGCTGTTTGCTTCGCGAAGAAGTAGTTCAGGCTGCGCACTGGCTGAACTGATCCATCGTTCTTTTTACGGCGTTTAGTAGGAGTGCCCATTTCGAGAATAGAGTAGCAGAGAGTTAATGTTCGATCGAGATGAGATGGCTAGGGTGATTGCTATGTTTGTGTATGACGCAACATATCCGCTTGGGCCCGTTTCTCGTGACTACGCGCCGACGCGCCGCGCCTTATTTGTATCGCGGTCGGCATTCCAAACCTTCACATCAGCCAGGATCAAGGAGTTTTTTATTCCACGAATTAAGACCTGAATTTTCAAGTAAAAATCTATTCAGTGCCCAAACTCGAGCGTAGTCTGCAATTTCCAGGTGTGGGCTTTTTTGTAATGCTTGTCCTACCCACTAGCATTGCGGCGCGAGCATCTAGGAACCATCTCTCCTACTCCCGCTCGTACTCCTCATATAGTTTCATTCCACAGTAAACTTCGTGACCTATTCAAGCCTTGCAAGACCTCCTCATTTTCCATCTTTTAACATCAATCATCATAGTTGAGCCGGTCGTTAACATAGCTAAGATGCTCAATTGGGCGATCCGTTACACAGTTTGTCGGCTCCATACGAAAACGACTGTTCGATCCCCTGTCCAATCTAGGGCCTCTAGGAGCAATGAACTCATCTACGCGAGGACCCCGAGGCGGCGCTCCGTCCATACGGCTCAGGCTTCTCATGTCATCTTCGGCCTCGTTGTGATCATTCATCGGTCTCTTAAAGTCGTGAAGAGTGAACTCTCCCCCTCGAAACTTCTCACCTTGGGGGCCACGAAGCGTGTCGCCAACAGTATACTTGCCTGAAATCGAGTTTAGCATCGAGTAACGAGGTATGAGGGGTTAAAAATACGTACAGAGCAAGAGTCCAGTGTCTTTGTGCAGCCCATGAACAAGAGCGCGCGCCGCAGCAAGTGGGCAATCGTGGACTTCCTTGCGCAGGATCTTAGTTGCTTCGTTGGCGCTACACATGAGGATCGCAGCGAACTTGGCGTCTGGCTCGCTGTATGCAACAACCACATCTACCGATACGTCATTAGGTGGCCAAGCCAGAGCGGAAATACAAGATACCATAAAATTTGAACCTCTCCGCCCCATATAGGATCTTCGCATTCCCGAGCGCCATAAATCTCAGCTCGTGTAACTGCTCCAGCTTTCGAAGTTAGATAGCGTAAGAGGGAAGCAGCTCACTCCATATACCTTGTTCTGGCTACTCAGCCAAGTGCCACCACTTTTGAGAAGAATGTCCACGCCCATAGAAGCGACTTGAACCATGAGGTCGTTAGCATCATGATTGCCATTCATGCCGACCTGAAGATTTGGAGAACCGAGCATCAGTCGCTAGTTGAAGATGGGATTTAGCCAGAGGGAGTTAACTGTAACGATATCGGTAGGCTATATCTAACGTTGGCTCCTTCTGCAGAGCCCTGTGCAAATCCTGGAACGCCTATGAGAACTGCCAGTACGGTGTAAAGGAGAGGGATATGCAGGCTGGGTATGAGGTTAAATACCAGAGAGAGGCGGAGCTGGTTTTATGCGAGAAAAAACACAGATCTAGGTGGGATCTAGAATGAGATTTTTTACAGGTGAAGGCAAGTTTACTGTACTATCAGTAGTTTCTCAGATAGACGTACTGATCTTGGTCAAACCGCGCTACGCACCTTAGATGAGGTACAGTGATTGAATGGCGACGCTCTTAACCCATAAGGAAACTGTTTTATTTTTTTCAACATACGGCTCTTTGACGTCCGTCGATGAGTACGACGGATTGAGAGATTTCATTACTTAGATCCGTAAGTCGCCTTGACTCAAAAATTCGAACAGAAAAATGATGGCAATGATTTGAAGTCCCTCCGCATAACACATGTAAGAGAGCACGTCTGGTAATCGACATCAATATATTCCTACAGACATTTATAGGCCTGTACGAGTTCTAATTATGATTCTCATTTTGCCCAACGAACCCTTGCACCTCGCACTCGACTTCCTATAGTTTCCAAACCTCAAGATTGCGGTACTGTGCAATCAGTGGCTGCATTCCACGGAATGCAATGCGACCACCACGAACAACAGGCCCAGTATCGGTCTTTGTGTCGTCAAATGAGAATATCAACAACCCGTTAATCGAGAACTTCACTTCTCGCTTATCTTTCACAACCTCGACCTTGTAGAAAGCACCCTTTGCATCAGCGACTGGTGGCAACGGATCCGCGCCTTGAGCAACAAGGTGAAATCCCGGCGACTTGCGCAAGTTGGCCAGACTGAACGCACGCTCCTCGGGCCATCTTCGACGGAAATACGACGCATGAAGTGTCCGGATATCGCCGGAGTGATATTGCGGGTATGCGCCGTTGCGCGGAGCGAGACTTGGATCGAATATGCTTGTGCCATTGACTGACGTCGCGCCAAAGAAGAACATTGCAAGCCCGGGTTCTTGGATTGGCGAAAATTCCCAGGTGATGCGAATTTGATCTGGGAATTCCTCCGGCAGCCAGTAGACAAAGTATTCGTCGGCTTTGCCTGCCCCTCCGAGGGTCAAGGTGTTGTTCGACACGGATGCGGTCAGTGGGCCTTCTGCGACCCAGCCAGAAATGGCATCGCTGCTGTTGAAGGTATTGCGGTACAGCAGCTTCTCTGCAGTTGCCGTCGCGGCTAGAATCGAGAAGAGGGAAGAGAACAATCCGTGCATGGTGAGTTACGTGGTGGTGTTTGTATCGATGGAGTGAGTGGTCCGCTGCTTGCCGCGTTCAGGAAGCTTGGAGTCGTCGATGAGGGTTGTCTGCAAAGATCCTGCTCACATCCGATAAAAGTGCAACAGCGAGCGTCTGTTCCTTTATTGTCATTTTGTTAGACGACGTCTTCGGTAATTACTATGGTGACTGTTGATTGTTGTAGTTCGAGTCTTCGGGCACGACGGAACTCTTACCCATGCGAGTTAGCGCGGTGTTGCAATTGTCCAGGAACAAGACACCATCAACGCTCCGAAGATGATCACCACCAGTGTACTTCGCATGCCGAACCCTGTCTACTTGCCCTGCTTCGGTGCTCGGTAGATTTCGGGCGAACATGTAGAATGTCCCGCCTATCATAGATTGCGCACTGCGCCACACCTGAATCGCCAGTCATCAAGCTTAGCCTGTCGTGATGCTCTCAATGTTCCTTCTCGTTTTTTTCTGAAGGTAGAAATGATGCAAAGATAAGCAAAGCAGTCTTTGCTATTGCGCAATCTCACTTCTTACAGTCATTTACACAAGGAGAAATATCTTCATAGATACGTTCTCCCACCACAAATGCAAAAGCTTTGAAGAGAGAGCAATTGACAAAGACTTTATCATGGAAAAGAACTACAAACCACCCGGAATGTTTGGCCGAGTAGGCATTCCTTACAGCTGGATACCGCCTTCTCCGTTGAATCTTTGTCGAAGGCGAGGTGCGAAATGCACTGCCAACCCTACGAATGTAAAAGCCCATATCGCAAGTCCCAGATTAGGTCCGCTTTTGTGTCCCCCACTCTGAGGAAGCGACGTTGGTGTAGCTATAGGCTCTTGTGTTGGCGTGTTGTCGAAATCACATACTAGCGTCCCTCCTGGCACATATTTCACATGCCTTCCACGCGCATCGCATGCCTTCAAAAGTTTGGTCTGGGTGATCGGCATACTTGTAGGCATTTCATATGGCTCTTTTGTGTTCAAATCACCTGCAAATAGCTGGAAGAGCCAGTCATTACTTTCAGCATTCGCAAGTTTGTAGTTTGCTAATGCGGGAGGCTCGTATGCGTATGAGAAGAGATGATAGGTCACATTGCACTCGAATGTGTGATTCCGTGTTGAGTACATAGACGGAGGACCAAGATATTCGAGGTAGCAAGTATCAGGCTGAGTATATTCATCGTCTGAAGTTTCGAAACTTCGGTCACCTGCTCGCAGTCAGCTTCTGCTACCGCAGAGATAAGTTGGAGGCTGACGGTAGATTGGCAGAAACTTTGTCGTATCTTTTCCAATGTTACGCTGTCGCGTCAAAGTCAAGCTATGAGACTGTATCGTACGATTTGCACTCCTGCCGACCTCAATCCATGATTCCGGCACGGCAACTTCTGTTTGTAGTGTCTGAGAGCTCAGGATATCCTTGCTAGATGGCCAGTTTATGTATGGTGCGCCACAATCTAAATCTTCCGGCCATGGAAACATAGCGAAAGGAGGACCGTATGATGGCATGGTAGAGGATGGTGGTATGAAACTGTGAGCAGTAAACGGGTTGGTCCATCGCGATGAAAAACCAACAGTAACACGACAACGAGGCTGTGCCGCTGACACAAATTCCGGTGAGTGGTCCTAAAAATCCTGGTGTGGTTGGCTCCATATTGGGAAAATCGATATTGAGGCTGTGGACGAAGCAGGTTATTGGTGCGTATAGTCGCAGCATCAAGCGAGCGCTTGAATACGGGAAAACATCTCCTTGCATCAAATATCAAACTATGACTACTAAATCTAGTTTGTGAGCTCATCTTGAACTTTTCTAGATAGCCTTTTCTAGAATTATTGCAACTTGTTCGAATGGCCAGACCTCTCGCAAACATAAAATACGGCAGAAATGGGTAGCAAGCGAGGTGAAATCCAGAGTATTGAGCTTATCAGAGGTGCTGAAATCAGTACAAGTAGAAATTTTAGCCCAGCAAAAAGAAAGAATAGCGCCTCTTCTGGGGCTGTCTGACTTTATTTCTTCTCTGCCACTTGCCCCATGACCGTCAATACCCTACTTTAAGAAAACCCAAAATTAATAGTTAGGTATTGCTGTCTATTATACATTCGTAGGGACATTAATTTAGCTTCATTGAACATGTCTTGAGCAGATTCAGAAATTGTCTTAGTACAAGAGGCAGACCTTACTCCAGTATGTGCCACTATCAACCGTCTACATTTTCATACCCTTATAACATTTCTAGAAGCCATTTCTGACATACTCTTCGAGATCGTCTGCATTGCTGCTCATTATAAAGCCTAAACGAGTGTGTACCAAGTTCACATGACAACGAGTAGTCTGAAACCACAAATTGCTCTTCCAACGAGATGTTGTCTGCCTGATTACTCATTCATCAGCGAAATTCCAGCTCATACGTTGTAAGAAAGAGCAGCTCATTTGATACTAAGAGATAGTATACTGCTTAAAACAT
This sequence comes from Mycocentrospora acerina, assembly GCA_022701365.1. NCBI lineage: Eukaryota > Fungi > Ascomycota > Dothideomycetes > Pleosporales > Mycocentrospora > Mycocentrospora acerina. Next base: position 1,057,320 of record JAKUHH010000201.1, read on the forward strand.
AAGTTACAAGCAGTTGAAGAACGTAATTTAAACGAAATATAGTATGACTCGACCAAGAGGCAGATATTCAACACATTTAAGAGATCAAGTGATAGCGACGGCGAAGTTTTCAAGATCACCAACAAACATATTGCTAACTTCTACATATATCACAAAGTTTTGATATAGATTTATAATACAGGCATCTCACAGCTGGTTTGAGCGTCTCACAAGATATCTTACTATGGCAAGCTTTAGTTTGCCCTGAGAAAGCCTTGATGTTCTTACTTCAATATAATTACTGTCCAATGATTTGCCTTGATCCAAAAAAAACCCCCATATGCGTATTGGGTTGAAATTCCCACCAACATTATGTCTCAGTTGTGACTGTAAGCTGTTCAGGTGAGGTAATTTGATTTCCACTTTGTATTGAAAAGATTAATGAGGTAAATCCATGATCAAGGCTTTTCAGTGACGTCTGAAATGAAGTCATTCATGTTTCATTTCCATGATTAAATATGCTTAAGCAAGTTGTATATTGCTGACTAATGCTTTTATTGAACAGATGTAATAGGCCGATAGGAAAAAACAAGTAGAGAGGACTCGTCCATTCCCAGTCTCGCCTAGGTTCAATATAACTAAAGTCAAGAGTTAAGGGCTATATTACACATCACGACCTCTTATCTTTTCAGTCCTGGGCGCCTGCTTAATCATGCTTGTATACCTTGTATCGTCCTCGAAGTTATCGTAAGTATTAGTCAACTATTTATACCTTCCAGCAATGGCAGTATAAGGGTCAGCTTATTTGTAACTCATGGTAAGATTATTCAAAGAATCTTCACTTCAATCTTCAGCGCCATGTTTGCATTTGCTCACTCTTGCTCATATCAGGCATGTTCAATATGTTATCTGGGCCATGCTGAGTAACAACTCAATTATAGATTAACTATTGATAAACATTTCTTGTTGGAATATGGACCGACGAAGGTGACTCACGCTAGTTGGTTGTCTTGGATCTTGATCTAGACTCTCCATTGGTTGCGAGACGGAACTAAGCATTCTCACCAAAACTTCACTGCAGCTAGAGTTCGCAAGGACACTAACTTCCAGTATATGAGAATGATGTAATGATATTGAAAACTCTAGGTCATGATTTCGATCTCGTTCTCTGTGTAAAAAAAATAGGAGCGCTGTCTAACCATAGATGTGGTAAATACCAATACAGGATTGCTTGAAGAAAGTAAAAGCACAGTTCTAACATACGATGCCAAGGTGAAAACGGGCCGATGCTCAGCTCATGTTGAATAGAAATTTTCTGCCCGGTCCATCGGATCGTACTCGTTTAGGTCTCGCTCACTTATCAGATCGTTTAAGGTCCGACGACAGGCCGTTCATTTCAATCAGATCAATTTTCCCTTATCTGATCTTTCACCAACCTTAGGACTGACAATCGCAATGGGTTTGTCACGTTGTAAGTACATATTCCATGAATCTTCAAATCAGACGCTGATCATTACATCTAGGGACTGCCTCCAGTCGTGGAGAGGCCGCTAAAACGGTGGAGAGAAGTCTGGTTATGAAACTAGGTACGTAACTTGATATTGCTAGCCGATAGTTCTAATATTGATATGAACAGACTTCTTCATCATGGTTTGTTGGACTACAAAACAACGTTGTTTCTAAGTCTGATCTTGCTAGGCTTATTGCTGTGCCTGCTATTTCTTCAACTACCTTGGTGAGTACAAGATGTGATGTCAACGTAGATTATAGCCACTGACGACAGTTATAGATCGTCAAGCTTTCGCGAATGCGTTTGTACGCATTTCACTTCTCAAAAGGCTTTCCAGTTGACTAACTGACCATTTCCAAGGTTGCTGGTTTGAAAGAGGATCTCCATCTCAAGGGGAATCAGTACAGCATTCTTTTGTCCATGTTCACCGCTGGGTAAGACCGTTCGCCTGTCGTACTACATAGCCTTCACGTATATTTCGTGGCTGTGTCGCTTTTCTATTCGACTCGCTCGATTATTTACATGCCAATGCTTTCAGCGCGGTGTGCTGTCGCTAACTACTACCCAGTAATGTCGTTGGGCAAATACCTCATGGTCTAATTATTCAGAAGGTTAGACCAAGCATATGGCTACCTTTCACCTTGATTGTCTGGTCTGGTCTGACTATGTGTTCGGCTGCTTGTAAAACGTATCAGCAGCTGTGTGCTGTTCGATTTTTTCAAGGCTTGATGGAAGCAAGTCTCTACAGTGGGACCATATATGTCCTAGGCTCATGGTAGTAAGTCCCACAGTAATGACAAAAGCAATTGAGGCAAACTTCAAAAAGACATTTTTGACATTTCTCTTAGTAAACCTTCAGAGATTGCGAAGAGAACTGCCATCTTCACTGCTGTTGGCCAACTCGGAAGCATGTTTGCGGGGATCATGATGACGGCTATGCATAAGACGATGGAGGGTAGGAGTGGACTGAAAGGCTGGCAATGGGTGTTTCTTATCAGTAAACATATTTCCTACATCCCTTTGCATGCAGTTTGCTAATCACTTTTACTAAGACGGAATCATGGGATTACCGGTTGGCCTGTTCGGCTTTGTAAGTCATATATTCCAGAGCGGCGATTCCAGCTTTTGCAAGTCTGACATTTACACATACAGTTCACATTCCCAGATTTGCCTGAATCGACAAAAGTGACATACTTCACTGCCCAGGAGAAACAACTAGCGCTCGATCGCTTACCACCGAAGAAAGTCAACGGGCACAGCATTGAGTTTCGCAGCCTTGCAAGGCGACTTCTCACATCACCAAAAATGTAGGCGAAGTTACACGTTTCCGGCTATAGCTTTTTACTGGACCTGACAGCACTCTAGCTACATCCTCACCGCGTTCTCTGTAATCTGTGCTATGCTTGAAGCCTTTGCCTTCCAGGTATGACACAAAGTTTTTCGAGGTTTTTGCGACGCTGACAATTTTTAAGGGAATGTTTCTGTTGTGGCTGAAGCATAACAAAGTTAGGTTCTCTCAGTCAGCCATTAACACATATCCTCTCGGTATTCAAGCCGTCGCCGTGGTATCTCAGATTGGTGCAGGAATGTTTATTGATAGGACAGGCCACCGAATTCCTATGGTCTTTTTTGCAGGTGCCATGCAACTGATTACTGCCAGCTTACTTCTCGTCCGTAATCTGCCCGATGCCGGGATCTTCGTGGCGCATTATCTCAGCGGTACGTCGTTCATTGTCAACCCAGTTCTGTACGGCTGGGCTAGTACGATATTACAGAAGTCTGGAGACGATGCAGTTCGCTCGGTTATTCTGTACACTATGAATACTGGTGGACAAGTATTGTATACGTGGTGGGGAATCGTGATGTATCCAGCTACCGATGTGCCATACTGGAAGAAGGGATCCATTACTATGGTCGTTGTCGTTTTTTTGTTCATTGCAAGTGCATTCATTGTGCGATGGGTGAGTCAAATCAACTCTATTAAGACATCATTAATACTGACTCAATGGATAGCTAGATAACCAAACCACCAAATCTGAGGAGATTGAGAAGCAAGATGAGGCATTGAATGAAGCAACGATTGAAGTTAATTACCCCACAAAAGCAAGATGATGACATATTTACGTCTAGCTCTCTAGCGTGAAGCAAGACATCGAGGCTATTGCGCTGGCATGAAGTTTTGGCCAATTAGGCGACAAATATTTGTCGGCAGGATACTTAGGAGAAGAACTCAATAGATGCATTGAAGGTGAGATAGATTTAACAAAGACTGCCAATATGTGACACCTATTCAAAGCAAGCACGGCCGCCCTTGAAATTATGGTTTATTGAGGATCGTCTCACCCGAGTCCAACTGTTCTGTATATTTGATCAACGGCAAGGAACCTGTGATGAATTAAATGGAATGTGGATTATCTGTAGAAATTTTGTTATGTGGTGATTAGAGATGAAGTCAGAAGACATGAGCTCAATGAGATTAGCAATCCATGCCTGTGGATCTTGTTCAGATTAGTAAAAGTCCGATAGCGGGCGGCTACGGCTACTGACGGCTTGAGAATGAATACGATATAATGCTCTACTCAACAGACAATTCTTCGCCTACTTCATCAACATAAAGCAAAGAGACAATCTTGGTGTTCAAGGGTTGTATCTTGCTGGAACTTATTAGCTCCCGTACCATTACCCTACCAGCCGCCAAATCAAACCTATCTCAAGAAAAGTACTACAACCTCGCAACCCCGCAACCCCACTACCCTTCAAAGCAACCATGGCTGTTCCGAAATCAGGAGTATGGTGTCCAGCTGTCACTTTCTATGACGCCGAAACGGGTCAGATCGATTTGGCAGCTCAGAAGCAATTCTTCTCCTACCTTTCTACGTCTGGCCTCGCAGGTCTGGTTGTTTTGGGTTCCAACGCTGAGGCCTTCCTCTTGACGCGTGATGAGAAGCTTTCATTAATGAAAGCTGCACGAGAGGCTGTTGGACCCGACTACCCCCTCATGGTGGGTGTCTCTGGATTTTCCGTTGCTCAGGTTCTCGAAAATATTGAAGACGCAAAAAGCAGTGGAGCGAATTTCGGACTGTTGCTGCCAGCTGCATATTATGGGCCTGCAACTTCAAAAGAGGTGGTTCTGAACTTCTACAATGAAGTAGCGGACAAAAGTGATCTTCCGCTTGTGATCTACAACTTTCCCGGCATATGCAACGGCGTAGATCTGGATTCCGTCACAATTGCTGAGCTTGCGAAACGCAACCCGGGCAAGATTGTTGGTGTCAAATTAACCTGCGGGAGTGTGGCTAAGATCACAAGACTGGCTGCTGAACTTCCATCTGATACGTTCGCGACCTTTGCTGGACAAGCAGATTTCCTAATCGGTGGTCTCGCAGTTGGGAGTGCAGGATGTGTATCGGCGTTCTCGAATATTTTCCCCAAGACCATCTCCAAAATATACGACTTATACACGAGCGGAAAGACACAGGAGGCTCTTCAATTGCACCAGAAGGCAGCGTTAGCGGAAAGCCCAGCCAAAGCAGGTATCGCTGTCGTTAAGTACGGCGTGTCGCAGTACAGTGCTGTCGATGCTGGAATTCAGGATGCAGAACAAAAGCTGAAACCTCGTCGGCCATATCTGCCTGTCGGTGAAGCTGTGCAGAGTAATGTAAGGAAGGGTATGGATGGATTGGCTGAGATTGAACGCGCATTTACATAGGTACATTTTACGATATATGGCAATCGGTAAGGAGTGGGCTAGAACAAAAGTTTCGTGTACAACTTTAGGCTAGATTTGGTTAATTAACTAGTTGAGGTCCTACTTTTTAAGCAAATCTATGTGTTAGAATTTCCTTCGCTGTAATATTGATTGAATCCACTTCATCGAAATGTATATTTGTCCAAAATTTTAAATATTATTCAAGTGCACGTGAGATGGATGCATTTGTTACAAACAGCAACAACACTCTAGGTAATTGCATTATCAACTTCCTTTCATTCAGATTTCTACCCACCATTCCTCCGCAGACATCTTCAGTTTTCATCAACAGCCCACCTTTGTGTAATGGCGCGGATTTTGGGTCCCAAGAAGTAGATAGGCACTCCCAAGGCCATCAGCCCCGCAACGATTCCGGCACAGATATTGAAAGCACCCTCGTATCCTTCTTTCTCAACAAAGGCAACACATCCAAATGAGATTCCGAAGCCGATAAAGCCTCTGAGTGAACAAATTAGGACCAGTGCGGCGTCAATGCGCTGAGGATACGCATCCATGCAGTATACGAAACTCGAAACGACGATACCGACGAAACCAAAGTATTCAAAATTGATCGTCACAGCGATACCTGTCCAACTCCAATCGTTGGGATTCTGGGCTGTCTTTCCGTAGAAAATTGATGAAATGAGAATTGATAAGAGGGGAATGATGAGAGCCAGCAGACGATACTCGGGCTGTATGGAATATTAGTCATTAACTGGAAAAGTTCGAAGGCAAAAACTGAAATACCTTTGTAACTCCGCCATTGCGCTTGCTCAAAACCTTAGTCATCCAGTCGCTAAAATATCCACAGAAGATGGGAACAGCGACAGCTGTGGCAATTTGGCCCAAGAATACATAGCCGAGAGCATCGAAACTCCAACGATATGGCGGCTGCACCAAAACACCAGCGAAGAGCGCTGACATGAGCACATAGAGACCCAGGCCTGCCGAGTTGACGAGAATGAGCCAGACAATGTTTGGAAACCAAATGATCTGGAACATCTGCTTCCAGCAATCGATTGCCTCGTGCCAGTTGGAATGACCTTTCCACGGAAGCATATCTCTCAGGAAACTTCGAGGTGCATAGTTGATGATGTCCAAAGGTTTCTTGGTAAGAGTAGTGACGGGAACGAGTTGACCATCTTCTTCGATGCCCTCGCCGTCTTTTGCTTGTCAGATGTGAATTTTAAATATTTGAATATAACGACTTACTCAATGCCTCAAGAGTGCGATGAAACTTTGTTTCAGGGACGAAAATTATACTGAGAACAGTTATTGCGCCACTAAGGATGCCAAAAATGCCGTACCACCACCTCCATCCCAAGTCATTGGCTAGATAGGAGCTTGCCACGATGAATGCTGCAGTTCCAAGAGTTTGCAACGCGCAGAACCATGCCACAACATTTCCCCTCTCGTGAAGGTAGAATATTTCTTGGACGATGATGGGACAAAGGGCCTCGGCTTGGCCAGCTGCAAGAGACATGACGTTTCGCCCAGCAATGTGAGATTCCAAACTTCCGCTCTTCGCACACCAAAGGCAGCCAAAAGATAGTATGACGCATGATAAGAGGTACATAGGCCTTCGACCGATAGCGTGAGCGACGGGGATCGCCAGAAGATTTCCAACTCCCATGTAGAATGCTGGCCATGTGGATAAATCATACGTCTTTGGGTTGCCCTTGTACGATGCTTTGATAAGAGGCAGAATTGCGTTGATACCGCTGGCCATCAAGCTGCCAGTCGCTGCAAACAGACCAACGATAATCAATATAGTCCATTTCTGCCACACTGGAAGGTTGAGCGGGTCTACAACTCGTTGTTAGTTGAGTTGTTTCTGTTTCGAACGAAATCCATACCGTTAGGATCGACACTTGGAGTTGGGATAAGTACGATGCCGTCCTCATCGAAGAGTTTGATCGTGCCAACCACAGGCTTTCGGGCTTTCTTTTGGGCATCAAGATACTCGTGCTGAATGGCGGTCATCTGCTTGGAATCCATGATCGCTGGTATTTTGATAGATGGCGTGACATCCTATGGTGCTGGGGCAAGAGCGTTTTGTACATGTCGAAGTCGGAGCTGTAGTCGGCGCATTTTACAAACTCGCCCGTTCTTGACCGCGCTGCCCAATGGATCATATAACAAGTGAGTGCGGATTGTGGGGGGGCCGGAGGCGATTCAAATGTGGAGAGGAGCTAGAGTCCGGGGATGGAATGCGGGGTCACCCTACCAGCCGTGAGCTAGTTCGCGTCGGACCGGTCTGGTGCTCTTATTCAGATGTGAAAAGATATCGTCACGTGGCAGCACGAGTCATTCGGCTCGGCCCAGTATTGCCAGGTTCGTATGTCAATTCCAACTCCGAGCATCGCGACAAACCAATCGAAGTGGCTTCTTGCGTCCTAGAGCGTCATGGATGAGGGGATCAAGACGTCGCAGCGCGTTTCTCGCTCGTGCGTCGAGTGCGGTCGTCGGAAGATCAAATGCGACAAGAAGAGTCCGTGCCAGCCATGTATTCGTCGCAATGTCGCTCATGAGTGCCGGAGGCCCATTACGAGGGTTAGAGGACAACTCACTGTCGGTGTCATACCTACTGTGAGTGAACGTGGTGAAAACGAAGACGACAGCCCTCACCTAGCTGAGTTGATGCGAGAACGAGGCGCTCTTCACGCTCAAATTGCCCAGCTCGAGACAGCGCTCGCTCTGTCGAAGCCATGCGCTCACAGTCATGTTAGCAGCACCGTCGATGATATACATTCATCCAATTCCCTCGAAGATATTGTCCCAGCCTTCGAGCAGTTTGACTTGGGGCTGAAGCACGATGAAGACATCACCACAGCAGACATGTCAGAAAAAGATATGATTGATTGTCTGTATGAACCAAGCACGGATCCAATTCTCTTACTCCTTCCAAGTAGGGAAATCAGTGATCAGCTTGTCCGATTTACGCTGCAAACTCTTGGTTGGCTGCACTGTGCAGTAGATATTGACATTTTTCTGGAAGAACACAAGGTGTTTTGGGACAACACTCATCTAGGGGTTGACCTCAATCGAGGCGACCGCCCATGGCTTGCGGTCTACCTGTCCCTTTTGGCGGTGGGCATTCTCTATTGCCCTATCGAGGATTTGCCTGCAATCACACAACTTCCTCAGCTCGGTCAACCTTCCGACGACTTGGTCCAAGTCGCAGCACATACGTCTAGACTCTGGTACGAAGCCGCACTCAAGGAAACCGAACGTTGTGGTTTCTCGGGTACCGTTTCTTTACCGATCGTACAGGCTCTTGCCGTTCTTACTCTCTGTCACTCTAATTTTGGAGAGCACCAACGAGAGTGGCTCTTCACTGGCTTTGCGACCAACATGGCGCGCTGTTTAGACATGCACAAACTCGGCAGCGAAGCTTTATGTTCCAAGGAGCAGCGCTCAAGATATGAATGGTCAACGATTGCTCAACGCGAACTGGGTCGCCGTCTGTGGTGGACTTGCGTTATTCGGGATTGGTCAGTGACTTACGTGCATGAAGAGGCTCATAAATGGCTAATGCAGCTATCCAGGCTCGGAGTCTGGTCTCGACCACCTTCTATTTCTCCCGCAAGCTTCTGTTGTCAGCTCGAAACACAAACCAGACATGATAACAATGTTGCGGATCCTACTCCGTTCCATTATCATACCATCATGTCACGGCTCGCGTATATTTTCTACATCTACATCAAGGCGAATACACACCACACGCGTCCTAAATTTGCCAAGGCTATCGAAGAAATCAAAGTTGTAAAGGAAAACTTACCCTTGTACATGTCTCCAATGTTTCCCGCTACAACTGACGATGAGAACTGGGAGAGAGAAAATCCTTGGGTACCGTTTCAACGCTACCTGATTACACATGTACTAGAGTTCATGCAACTCAGTATTTCCCGTATTCTAGCTACCAAAGAGCTGGGGGATGACACAGGAAAATACAGAGTTTTGGCTTTGAATTCCGCCAACTCCATCTTACAAAGTTATGCCGCTCTAGTACCAAGACTCTATCGATTGGTATGGACAGTCTCTGCTTCAACAGTTGCATCAGCTGTCTATATTTCTCTGGATATGATTGCTCATCCACACGAGTACCACGGAGATGTCAAAACCGAGACGATCGAGTTGTTGAGACGAACCGCCTTGGAGTTGAAGAAACACGCTGCGGTTGCAATGCACGCAGCAAAGGGATCAACAATAATCGAAAGCGTTCTGCCATTCCTAGATCAAGATAATACGCCTGGATTAAGTCCACCTAAATCACTACCTGATATCTTGAGGCAGCTGTCGGCATCGGCCCAGAGCCCAGGCCATAGTTTTTCAAACGTGCCTTCACCATACACCGACGATACTCTTTTAGATACCGAAATGTTTCTTGGAGACAACGGTTTCTTAGACACAACACTTGGACTAGACAGTTGGGACAACTTCTTAAGTAATATTTAAAATTTATCAACTTTACGAAATTAACACTACTCGACTTCCTTAATATGGCTTCGCTCCCACCAGTTTCAGCAGCTTGTCTGTCAGCTCCGGCTTCTCCAATGGCTCTGTTCGTTCCAATGGGCATATTTTGCCATCGACCATTGCCTTGCCCTGTGAGTGGATATTGATGTGTGGCCAATGCGTTGTAGCCTCCCAACGCTCAAAAATTTCCTTCTTCGTTGCTAAGTCCTCTTTAGATGCCATCGAGGCAGGGGTATAACACGCATATATAATAGTGCGGATTGTGTCTGTCTCTGGGTACACGGCATAGTGCATCTGGCGTGAGTCCCACAGTATGAGATCACCCGGCTCGGCGCACACTTTGACGAGCTTACAACCTTGATCTTTGTACCACTGCACATCAGAGTCTTCGAAGGGATAGAAGTCGTAGTGAAGTGCGGCAAGAGGGCCCTTGGTTCGATCAGGTGGGTGCTGCTTGAAGAATTTGTCAAAGAGTTTTGCACTGCCCTCCATAACGACGAGACCGCCATCGTTTTCACCGGCATCGGAAACTGGGAGATAATATTAGCAAGGGTGTATATATCTCTGGAGTCCAAACAAGAGCTTACGGTTAATGATACCCTGAACGCAGCTCAGGCCTTGTCGCTCAGGTGCCTGATCCACGTGTGGCCATGGCTTGGAACCGCTCATCTGCCCTGCATTTGGTAGCGTAAGGTTGATTGTGTCGAAAGAAACGATAAGCTCTTCAGTATTCCAGAGCTTTTGGAATGCATCTAAAACACCTGGCTCCCTGTTTTCTTGTTAGAAAGCTGCACCGGTCCCATATATTTAACGACAACTCACTGTCGGGCTTCCCAGACGTATTTCTCGTGTGCTGCGCAGTAGTTGAGGTACATTCCGTTCTTGAAACTTTGGGGTAGATGCTCCTTGGTCCATGTCGACTTGTCGTTGATGTCGAAGCCATTGTCAAAGGAGCCAAGCCAGTCGATCATCTTCGTACGGTAATGCAGGGCTCGGTCCTTGGGAACCACACCCTTCAAGACGACGTAGCCCTTTTCGTAGAACTCATCGCGCCAATCTCCATACTTTTGTTCGATGCTGTCGTTCATGTAAGGTGCCATCTTCCTGTACGGTTTTGCAAGTTAAATGCGAAAAGAATTGTGATTGAGTGAATAGAGTGTTTGTTGTTTACTTTGTCAAAAATTCCTTTCTACTGATATACATGTAGGACATCGTGAGTTTTGGTCAATCTCGGCCGTTCTCTACCGTGTTCAAATGTTTACGGTTTCTCGGGCGAGTACGGGCGAGTTTATGACATGCAATCCCCCACATGCTACAGTCCCCGCTTCTCCACACGGCTCTTAGCCAGTGGATTCTGCCGGCATCTTCGGGAACCAGTGATTTAGAAACCGAAATCTCATTCCAAGCCTCCAAGTGGCTGGTCTACAGGTCCACAGGTCCACTTTGAGTTCTGGATCTTCCACAACAATGATCGTCAAGTCAGGCTATACCCCGGGCAATAAAGCTTGATGGAGACTTGAAAACTGATCTCTCCACATGCCGAATATGCGGATTTCTCAAAATAAAGACACGGCCGAGTGCGGGCGACAAATTGATGCTACTACTACATGGTAAAGTGTGTGGACGAGCAGTTAACATGCATTCGCGTCGCCTTCCACAACACAATCACAAAACCGATCTGTCAATATGCCTCTCGCTTTCCAAGTCGCCACGCTCCAGACTAAAGCACCCAAAACTGGCGAGAACGGCTATCAAGGCTTCAATCCACGTAAAGAGACCCTACCCAAAGGCTGGAAGAGTCGAGATGACGCTCGTCCGCTCTCCGAAGACTTGATTGCGGAACACGATGTAGCTGTCAAGGTCCGCGATGGGTGTACCTTATATTGCGATATTTTCCGACCTGTTGGAAGCGAGAACAAGAAAGTGCCAGCGATTGTCGCATGGAGTCCGTTTGGCAAGAAACATAACGGCATTGAGATGATGAGCAAAGTAGGCCAAAGAGAATTTATTGGCAGTCTTTTACTAACGTCGCCTAGGTCAAATGGGGTTGCGGTGTTCCCAAGGGTGCTCTCAGCGGACTCGAACGTTTCGAAGGCCCGGATCCAGCAGAATATTGCCCTCGTGGATTTGCCATTATAAATGTTGATTCTCGTGGCGCAGGCGACTCGGAAGGGTCGATAGTCATTATGGGAAAGCAGGAAGGCGAAGACGGTCATGATGTGATCGAGGAGCTAGCAAAGATGGACTGGTGCAACGGAAACATTGGACTAGCAGGTAATTCGCATCTTGGTATCGTACAATGGTTCATCGCGGCAACACAACCACCTTCGCTAAAAGCCATCGCGCCATGGGAAGCGTGCGGAGATCTGTATCGCGAGCAGTTCGTACGTGGCGGCGCATGGGACAACGGCTTGTTCGACTTCATCACCGCCCATGTTATTCGAGGGAAAAACGGAATCGAAGACTTCAAGGAGATGTATCGCCGCTCTCAGACCATAAACCCATATTGGGACGATAAACGTGCGGATATTGAAAGTATTAAGATCCCCACATACGTTGTCGCGTCGTACTCAAGTTTTGTCCATACCATGGGCTCAATACGGGGGTGGATGCAAATTGATACCAAGGACAAGTGGCTGCGTTGGGACCCTTACCAGGAATGGTACGATTTGTGGTCAGTCCAAGAGTCCATGGACGAGCTCGCTCACTTCTTTGATCGCTATCTTAAGGAGGAGAAAAACGACTGGGAAAAGACACCGCGCGTACGGATGGCATCTCTCACCTACGGTGACAAAGAATCCATCTACCCCATCATCGAGGAAGACTTTCCCATCCCTCGGACAGAATACCGTAAACTGTTTCTAGGCGCGAACCAAGACCTCCTCGCCACTGCTCCCACGGGGCCCAGTATATCGGCATACAACTCCGAGAGTGGCACATATCCTGTCGCACACGCAGAGTTCAACCTGAAATTCGACAAACCAACACGATTGATGGGTCTCCCCAAGGCTGTTCTTTACATGTCCTGCCCCGATTTCAACGACATGGTCGTCTACGTACTGATCCGCAAACTCGATTCAAACGGAACCCCTATGATCAACATCAACATTCCCTGGTCTGCGGCGCCATACAATAAGGTAGCTGAGATCCCGGAATCAGACTACAGCAACCTCATGATCTACTTTGGACCCACAGGCGTACTGCGCGCGTCGCACCGCAAGATTGATCCAGCGAGGAGTCTGCATCCGCAGTACCCTTTCCATACACATGATGAAGTGCAGAAGATAACGCCGGGCGAGGTCGTCGAGTTGGAGATTGGGTTATGGGCGATGGGCATTGATTTTGAGGCTGGAGAGAGTTTGAGCGTGCAGGTCTCAGGGGAGTATCCGTTAGTGGATGAATTCCAAGGAAAGAAGAAGGAGCAGTTTGAGGAGAGGAATAAGGGAACGCATCGGGTGTATCTCGGCGGGGAGTATTCCAGTTATGTCATCTTGCCGTTTGTGTAGAAGGAGAGTATTGCTTGGACGATATCCTAAAATAATCTTAGTTAGCACTCTCAAATAAAAAACGCGAAAAGCTCAGGGCCTCTCCAACACTTTGCACCAACATAGGTTTTCATGTCAAATCGAAGGGGTAGAACAATCTCGCCGTCGCTTGAGGGATATGCCTGAACATCTTGAGTGATGTCAAAAGCATAAGGGAAATGTATCGTTTAGCGGGAGAACGCGGAGTGACAATTCCAAAATCTAAATCATCCGGTCACACTGTTATCGAAGCCAGGAATTTTTTCCGAGTGCCTTCGCGATATGAGGTTGTGGTTGTATATCTTTCTACGTGCGAAAGCTCGAAATTATGCGTCGTGATAGGAAACGAGCGAAATGTCCAACTCCGCTTGATGTGCTCATAAAGGTGGCACTGATGGAATCTATCAATGGCACAGCTAGTTGTTCATTCGTTGTTTTTCGCTCAAAGCGTCGATGAAAGCGGGAGCTGCTATCAGACTAAGAGATATTAAGACTCGTACTTGTTGCCATGGGACGCGAAGGTGTTTTGGTATGTCAGAAGCAGTAACAAGACGCGATCAGCAGCCTAGATTACAAGTCGGTAATTACAAAAAACTAGATTAAAAAGAACCCCGATTCGATGCTTTATTTTAGCATGTGCACTCGGCGCGTCAGACCTGCAAAATGTCCTTTTTCGTACGATTCTTAAACGTTTAGTGTTGGTTGCTGGGCTGTTTCTCATTTCCCAGCCTCACCCAGCCATCGCCATTGCATCTGTCCTCGGGAGCTAAGCTGCTCGCATATCAGGAACTGTGCGCCGCGCAAAACCCCTCTTTATTCGTATTGCATTCTTATCATCTACCTGGAATTTTAATTGCTTCCGAGTTTGAACCTTTGAGCTCAAGTTTGCGTCATCTCCGCGTACTTGCCCCGCCACGCTCCTGCGCCCGCTCCCGCTCACGTTCGAGGGCTACACACGTCATTCGCTTACCAGCAACTTTCCGTGCAATTGTACGACAACAACGGGACTCGGGACTGAAGTGTCTGCGACGACGAATTGAAAGAGTGGGAGCGACTGGGATACCCTCGTGATAGGAAGGAAGGAAGATTCAAGCGCGCCCAGAGCTTGAAAGCTGCCGGCTACCCGACCCCAGTGTCAATTCGACCCAGCTCAGGTGCCAGTCTTCACCTCCATCCACGAAAACAAGTGCAGCAAAGAGACGATTGCGCATACAACATCGAACCACGACGACCACGAATCCCACTCTGTGAATCTGTAAACGACGGAACGCTTCCGAAAATCTACTAAATAGTAAAACACAATGGCGCGCGCAGGGCACTCAGGCACAATAGTAGGCTCAGCGGTGGTGGTTCGCGAAAAGTACTACTGGCCAGACCTGCAACTCAACATGTGGACGATTGTCATGCTCGCGACAGCAGGGACGATATTGGGCATAAATGCGCAGTTCATGGACCAGCAGAACCGAATGAGACTGGGAACACCATGGTACGTTCATGTCTCCAGCGCCTGATTCAGCAGCAGTAGCAGGAGCTCGAATCTTACAACACAAACATACATGCTAACCACGATTGTAGGATCATGCCGTATGGCGTCACCGTCGGCGCCCTCGCCATCATCTTTATCATCATCGAGATTATCTTTATCGCGCAACGAAGACTGCTGCCAGGGACCATGATGCTCCTTTCATTCATCCTACTCGTCCTCTTTATCGCCGGCATTATTGGCACAGCAATGCAACTCTTCGGAGGGCCAAACATCAACAATGTGTGCAACACATATGTATTCAGTAACAATGTGGAGGGTCCATCCGTAAACACTTTGGCATACCTACAGCAGAGGAATATATGTACGTCATCTGTTTCTGTAGAAGTTGAAAGGATTGTTTTGGCTAATGATGAAACAGGTCAATGCTGGCAAACAGAGTTTGCATTTTGGATTATTGGCAGCCTCTTCCTCGTTTGGATGATGATCATGGCCTCACAAGTCAGCAACCAGCGCGTTTGAAGATTGTACCAATCTGGCAAGATCTTTTGCTTTTCACGGCAGACATGACCTTGTCAATTCAGTGTCTGTTTTTTTAAATGGAGGTATATGTATATGAAGGGCATGGTATGGATGAGTATGACGGTATTGACACGGCTGCACGATTTCGCAGCGGCGGCGTTTTAGGCGTTCTGTTTACGAGCATGGAAGATACCCACCGGGTCAGGTCAGTCAGGTTGCAGGACGAAAAGGAATCGCCCAAAACAATGATTATCGCAACGAACACATACTGTATTTATATATATTTAAGCTGAACTGAAACTACGAATCAAACAATTCTTCATTCAGCATGTATGTCTACAGGATCCACACATCATCTTGAAAACTATATATATATTTTAACATGTACATTTCAACCGTGCCACAAAAAATCCCCCCCAGTGCAACACGCACGGATCCCCAACCCTATCCCTAGTAGATTGTCACGGCAGCCTCACAAACTTACCTACCCCTTGCTAGGAAGCCAAATCCCCCCTTTCCACACCAACACCACCACCACCACCACTTACTACTACCATTACCATCACCACGACTAAAAATACAAATAAATAGAGCTTCTCCCCCCAAAACACCCACCTCCATTCCGCCATCCCGCCATTCCGCCATTCCGATCTCCCCTACCAAACCATCCCCCCAACCAAACCAAACCAAACCAAACCAAGCCTAACCTAACCCAACCTAACCCACCCTAGCCTAACCCACCCCAGCCTAACGCCCCACCCCACCTCAATTCAAAGTCCAAAATAAAATAATAAAAAAGGTTCCCTATCCCTCAGCCCTAACCCTAGTCTAGTCGCTAGTTGGTATGTATACGTACTAGCATAGTCGATGACCATGCACCGGGCCCCCACCCGCCCAAAACACCGGAACAAAGCCTCCTCCTTGTCTGTCTGTCTGACTGTCCGTCTGTCTGTCTGCCCTTTCCTATCGTATCATATCATATCGTGTCCTATCATATCATGTCCTATCCCAACCCAGCCTAACCCGGCCTAGCCTATCCTCGACTATACTAGACTAGACTAGTCTCGCATGTACGCACGCGCGTTCGCGTTGCCCCGGGAAGGGAAGGAAGGGGAAGGAAGGGAGGCGTGAATGAAACAATGGTATGTATACAAAGTGTGTGTATTATATACGTGGTGTGATTGGTTGGAAAATAGTGGTGTCGAATGGGGTTAGGTTTTGTTTGCTTGGGTAGAAAGAGGCTGGGAGGTGGTGGTGGTGTGAATGTATGATGTCAGGATTACGGTATGTTAGGGTGCTGCGGGAGGAGGAGGATGAGGATGAGGATGAGGATGAGGAGTCAGGTGAGCGGTTATAGTATGGGTGATGATGATGATGGCGTGTTTTGTTTTCTGGCTTGCGGGGAAAGGGGGGGTGTGGATTTATTTAATTTTCGGTTGAATCGGGGTCCTAGGATGTGTGTGGATGTGTGGATGCGTGGTTGAAGAATGGTGAGTGAGTGTAAATACACGCGCGATAACGTCTGGAAAAGTCGTCTTAAAAAAAGGAAGTTGTCGAGGTTGCAAGGGTGGATAGACGCATGTCGTTGTCATGGTTGGAATTCGTCAACAAGAAAAAAGCTTCCCGTTGACTGGTGTTTAACGGAATGTGATTGGATTTTTTCTTCGTAGATATGCAGCTTCAGGGGACGAGGGTCAATTCTTGCAAAAAAGCAAGGCTCATGACAACCTGTCACCGAAATTAGACATTAGATTCCCGCCAGACATGCACTGGCGATCATGAGATGGTGGCGTAGAACGTCGATTCGCTCTCGAGCCCCTATCAGCTAACAACCATGCAAATGCATCAATGAATGGCAAGTGAAGCATATCATGGGACACAACATGCCATGCTGTCTTCAGCCAGATAAAATATATGTAGTATTTTTTCGACCTCGTCTCCTCTTGGTCATGTTGATCCTTGCTCATATTCATGCCAAAAGACGCCTTCCCCACGTAGCCTCCTTTGTAGTCGATTCCCACGCTCCGTGCCGCTGTAATGCTTTAAAAAAACAAAAACAAGAAATAAAAAGCAAATTTAAAATGCCACACATACTGCTCCAGAGCGTGCACAAGGAAGAAAATGCCGGGGAATATGCAATACATGGTGATTGCAGGAAGCGAATCCAAAGTTGCCGCAGCGGTGTAAAAAAGATGTGATGGAAAATATTTCCAGTGACCTGGGTCGTAAAATCCGACCATCGACAAAAGGTGCGATGATCGGAATGTGGCTCAAATGAGACCAACGTTAAGAAATAATAAAGCCAATGACCCCCATAAACGCCGTGCTTTGGATATCAGGTAGAATTAAAGAAATCGCTGCCATGTCAACTAAGAGCCCTGATGATGCAGGTCAGGTATCTTAGATGTGTCTAGTGTCAGTAGGCAGTCGCTGCCATTTGCCACGCTCGAGGTTGCCGTCGAGGTGATGCACGTGGCCGGAAACATGTCCTCATGAGATGAGCGCACTACCCAACTCCATGCTAAGGCCTTCGACCTTGCCAATGCGAGAACCAAGTTGCGGGCTACCACCAGTAGGTGGGACGAGACTGTCAAAATTGAGACGACGTCGTGCTTCGAGGACTGCAACGGGTGTTCTTCCAGTAATAGGGGTTCGATTCCATGATCCGGTCATCTGTGCTGGGCTGGGCGACATGTTTAGGAACTCGTTGAAGTTGAGATTGTTCGACGGTGTGCCAAGAGTAAAGCCTGCAAACGGTGCCCCGCCACCTCCGGGTGTAGACATCATTGACGAGGGTAAAGGGGGCGGTGTAGAAGGTGCCAGCATGAGCGTCCTTGCCGAGCCAGCCCGGACGGGGGTTGGGGATGTGGGCAGGCGCAGGAGCGGGCCTGCGTCCTCCTCGCCCATCTTTCCCTCACGTGCTGCACCGGCTGCAGTGAAGCCTCTCTGGCGGAGACGAGCTGAGCGGGCGACATCTGGCGGCGGTGTGTGTGGGGCTCGCGGTGGCGACGAGTGCATGTGGGAGCGGGTGAGCTGGAAGGAGCTAATGGGCAGATCCTCGTCGTCGTCTTCGGACAGCAGCGGCGAGCGGGGATCGTCGGGGACGGTGGAAGTCTCGGAGACAAAGGACAGGCTGGGGACATGTGTGCGCCCAAAGCGTGCGTGTCTGCGGTGGTAGACTGGCGACGACTCGGGCAGCTTGAAGTCGTTCTTCCACGAGGTCGAGGCGGTGGTCAGGGACCTCACCTTGTTGCGGGTGTGGTTGCTGGAGGCCGGGTATCGGTCGAGGGGGCGGTCGTACCGGGGCCGCTTGCTCTGGGAGTCGGCGTAGCTCTGGGCGCTTACCGAGCGGGTGCCCGACCGTCGAACGGCGTCTGAGAAGATGGGGGCGGCGAGCGGCGACGAGTCGAGGATGCTGGGCTGGTAGAAGCGCTCCGAGACGCTCGAGACGTCCGACATGGTCTCGTTGCTGGAGCCGGGGCGCTTGCGCTTGAGCTGCACATCGACCCGGGGCTCAATGGCATCGAGGCTGAGGCTCTCCCAGCCGTTCTTGATCTTGACGTTGGCGAGGGCCAGGCGGTTCTGCAGCGTGCGGGTCATCTGGAGCACAGGCGAGTCGGTCAGCTGGTTCAGTGCAGTGCAGGGCCGGGCAGCTCATTCAGGGCAGGGCGAGCGTACCTTGGCCACCTGGGCCCGGCGCAGGACCTTTGTGGCAACATCGTCCTGTGCAGCCATGGTGGAGGGATGCAGAGGCACGGGGCGTGGGGATGTGCGCGGGTCGTGGTGGTGTGCTCTGGCTGTGTTGATGTGCTCTGGTTGACGTCTCACGGGTGCGGGCTGCGAAACCATGCGTCTGACGCTGCGTCGAATCGAGCGTCGGGAAGGAATGCGAGGAGAGTTTGCATGTGGATTAGCTCGGATTCGGCGCAGCACAGGCCCCAGGTGTGTCAGGGCGGACCTGCCAGGCAAAGGCCAGAGGGATTGAGCGCATCATGTACAATTCTTAGTGTCCAAGGCGGCTTCACCGGGCGCTGGTGCCTGGCCCCAGCCCCAACCCCAGCACCAACACCAACAAGCAATTTGCGTGCTGAGCGTTTGGCGAGCGGCAGGGGGCTCGCCATAGTGCACGGCGGCAGTTGGCTGGGCTGGTAAGGAAAGCTGAGTCAGGCGGGCGTTGGTATGGAAAGCTGAGTCAGGCTGGCGTTGGTATTCAAAGCTGAGTCATGCACACAGAGGCTGTGGGACATTTCACGGCAATACGCTCTCGCTTGTGCAGTGCAGTGCAGTAGTTCCCTCAGGCCAGGGCAGCACAGCTAGTTCATTCAGGTCACTACGAGTGCAGGCAGGCAGGCAGTCTCATCTCCAGCACCGACCTGCCCATGCAATTGCACATGTCATGAGATGGGCAAGACACAACACACGCACACACATGTTTGTATGTACACATGCATATGCAATATGTGTATATATTTTATTGCCGCTGTGTACCTCTACTGCACCCAGACTAATACGCCTGCTCTCTCTCTCTCTCATTGCAATCCAGGGAAGCTACAACTAGCCTCAACGGCCAGCCAGGCGCGCCTCTTGGCAGATAACGTCATTGTCCCAATCGTCAATATCCCAATCGTCAAAGTCGCGACACCTCCACGCAGAGCACGAGCGAGTGCATCGCCCAATTGCTCCTGCTGCTGCTAATCCGCCCGTCAATACACGCCCTCGCTGCTGGCAACGTAATTGACGACGGCCAGGAAGCTGCTTCCGGCTTCCTGCTTAGTCCACGTCCGCGCAACAAAGGCCTATCGGCGCCATTCACCGACTTCATCCACTTCCGAAAACTAGCAATCTTCTACACAGTTCCCAGTTCCCAGTTCCCAGTTTCCAGTTCCCTTCACACACCCTCGCTTTTGCCTCAACGTCTCCGTGCTCCACTTCCTTGCTCTCGCCAGCATATGCAATCTAGCCTGTAGCCATTGCCGCGTTCCGCAGGCTTGCCGCATAGTAAACTAACGCGCTGCATTACGCGTCATCCACTACATCTTGCATCCGGAATAGACTACACGTCTTCCGCTCACGCTCTCTTCTGCGTCGATGATTCCATAGTTTACCCATCACCTCGGATTTGCACACCACACAAGCCATGCCCTCGTTTCTCAAGCTGCGCAAGAAGAGCAGCAGCAAAAGCTCAAAAGCCAGCGAGACAACAAGCCAATTGTTTTCTGACAATCAGCCAAATGCACAAAACACCAATGGCGCGTCGCGTCGCAAATCTTCATCCACTCTCAGTTCGTCACTAAAAGTCGACTCTTCGACACCATCGACTACGCCAGGGACGTCAACAACCCCAGAAGTCCCAACCCAGCATCCCGGACACATGAACAAAACCCCACCTCTACCCCCCCATCCTCAACGCCCAACCGTCGACCCCGTCAAGCGTTACAGTATGAATGTGAGTATTCACAAAACATCTTCAGCCAACCTACCCTAGCTAACGCAAGTTCCTCAGGGCGCATCGTCAACGACCCCTACAGGCTCTCACAGTAACATCAACAGATCGTCGTTACTCGCACCACGCGTCATTTCCGTCTCAGATAACTCATGGGTTGGTGACAATGCTTCTACAGGCTATGCAGATTACTGATCCGTCGCAGGTGCACCAACAAGTGCTACTGATATTTGGGCAGATTGGCGATTCTCCACACAAGCCGCTGGACGGCTCGTTGACTGTCAATCACCACCAAAGCCAGTTCCCGCCCACCGCCTGGCCTGTGAACGACTCGTACTTCAAAGCCTTGGTGCATCTTGAGCCAGGATGGAATCGCATCCGGTTAGATTTTACCTCACCAAAAGTGTCCACGGGCAACTCTTCAACGTCAGCACATGCCTCGTTCATCAACATCAATTACCTCCCTCTGACACACTCTCCACCACTTCAACTCGCAATCATTCTCGGGTGCGACTCTGAAGGAACATACGATACACCGCCCGAGCGCATGAAGACAGAAGGCAATGGGTTGGATCTCGCCATCAAGAAGTTTCGCATGGCCGCGTATCTTTGGCAAGCTTTTACAGGCGAGCAAATGAAACGTTATGGATTCGGTCGTCGTTGCTTTCGATTCGAGGACGCTTGGGAGCCGGGAACCCTGAGCTTTCAGGACTGGGCAACAAAGCCATTTCGAACGCAGGCGAGGGTTCATGTTATTCGCTCAAACAAAACCGTCGCCGAAATCAGAGACCTCGAACGAGCTCAGCAATACGATGCAGGAACAAAAAAGGGCGAACTGTTCGGTATCGCTACAGAGGCAATCAAGAACTACTTTCAGGCTACCCCAGGCCAGAAGCTCTACGTTTCGGCCATGTTCTTGGACTCACATTGGGATACAAAAGAGAAGACGATCCGAGGGCACGCAGCGTTGGGTGGAGGTGACGGAGATCTGCAGCTGGGCATATTTGGATCGCAAGCACTCCACAGCTACCCATCGAGTATTGAAGAGGTTCACCAAGCTTTTCAAGACTGCAGTCGCACAGACACTGCATTTGTAGCAAACGATTGTAATGAGTCCGGAAGCAACTGGGAAGCCGCGAATATCGGCATTGGTGCTCACCTGCATGAGACCGGACATTTGTTCGGCTGCCCTCACCAAGAATCCGGTGTCATGTTACGCGACTACGTCACATTTAATCGCACATTCGTATGCCGCGAGCCTTATTCGACTCGCACTAAATCTCCCGGTCAGCGACTAGTTCTGCCTGAAGATGAGTGCAGATGGCACAGGCTGGATGTGCTCCGCTTCCGATTCCACCCGTGCTTCCGGATACCGATTGATAATGCAAGCGTTCATGAAGATGGCAGTGTGCAAGTGTGGACGGTTGATAGTACTCAAGGTGGAGTGGTCGCCACCTCCAAGTCTGGAATTGCCTGGATTGAGCTATACTTGGAGGGAGACGACGTTTGCCGCTACTGGAACGAATGGCCTGAAATTGATAATCAGTACCCACGACAGGTTGTACTGGACGAGACGATGCTTCGCGGTCTATTGCCAAAGGAGAGACAAAAGTCTCGGCTCAAGATCGAGGTGTTTTCAGCGGGTGGAGGAAATCATGTCATTGAGGATTTCGGCCAGCTCGCGAATCAGAAAATATCCCGCGTGAAGATTCCTGATGGCCGGTGGGGCTTCCGGGGCAGCAAGTTGGGTTATTCTCAAATGGATGGCTCACAGCCGTGTGAGATTATCCTGGAGAGCGCGTATATTTCGACAAAACTTCTGCTCTGCATCAAGGTATGGCATGGACTCGCGGTCGACGGCTTGGAATTTGTTTATGAAGACTCGACGAGCCAGCTATTTGGCAAGCGTGGAGGCAGTCACACTGATTTCGCTCTGGATACGAGGAAAGGCGAGCATCTTCTGGGATTTGCTCTGCGGGCAGGTCTTTGGATCGACGGTCTCCAGATATTGACGAGCTTGGGGAGGAAGAGCCAGTGGTTTGGCAACCCCAATGGCGGTAGCGGGTACGTGACGAGTGTTGATGGATAATGTCAACTTGAACGACTAACAGTGTTAGGCACACCCTCATCCCGCCTCGTGGGTACACCATTGGCGGCATATCGGGTTCCTCTGCCGCATGGCTCGACGGCTTCTCATTAATCATTACACGGTGATGAAATGTGTGATTCGATTCCTACCTCGACACTCTAGCGCCGAGATTACCCACACACATAACCTCCATCTCCATCTCCATCTCCACCCAGCACGCCCAATGGCACGGCCCTACTGTTTATTTACTAGATGAGATGTGCACGACGGTCACTCACTGATTAGACGTGTTTTAAAATACCAGGGAGAGAGAAAGAAAAAAAAAGAGAGAGAGAGAGAGAGAGAGAGAGAGAGAGACAGTGAGCATGGTGGTTATTACCCAAAAGACGTAGGTACGTATACCATGTGGGGCTACGCTGGCCATCATGAATTTTTTTTTCGGCCACGAAACATGTTTGGGAAACAAGTACATGTATACGTATGTATATATGTATACCAGCGGAAACAGGCGCATACGGACAGACGTATCTATTTACCCATCTATATCTAATTACGTACATTACTCGACGTTGTTGTCATTGACGTTGATGCTTATATTCTTGTTGTTGTTATTTAAGGGGGGGGGGGGGGGGGGGGGGGGGGGGGGGGGTAGGGACAGAGGGTAGGAAAGACAAGGAATGGAAATGTATCTTTTTTTTAACTCTGGTAACAAAGTACACTTGTTTGAACCAACCCTAGTTTAGTGCTGGGTCTGTGGTTGGTAGAGATTATATATATATATATATATATATACATGCAATAATTGTTCTTGACCTTTCTTCTCTTCTCTTCTCTTCTCTTTTTTTATTTGATTTTTAAAGACGAGATTCTCTGTCTTTTGCGTAGGCAGGTGTTGTCAAGTAGCGTAGCGTAGCTAGCAGCAGTGCTTGGTTTGGAAAAGTTGTTTCTTTTCCAAAGAAAAATATTCACTTTGTGAGGGGAGAAGATATGGCGGGAGAGTACTTCCCATGGACTTGTACAAAGTAAAGTGGACTTTGAAACATGCGTGCAAGCGCATTAATACAATGGTGATGGTTATGGCAATGATGCAATTGTACCAAAAAAAATACTATTTGTTTGTGCATGTGCCATGTATGGCTTAAAATTCAATCGGCCCTTCAGCATGGGGGTCGCTCCTCAAACATAAATTCTCACATCTCTTCCGTCTTCTTCTTCTTCTGCTTCTCCTCCTACCCATATTTTCTTATCAACCCTCAAACAACCCGCACGCTCGCTCGCTCACTCACTCACGGCTTGGGCACGTGAATCGTCTTGCTCGTCATCAAGAAGCCGTGAATCACAAACATGAGGACAATGGGATGGAACTCCCAGATTGTTCCCACGCCCCAGACGCCCAGCGGAACGCTGTCCAATATCCACCCCTTTGAGGCGAAAAAGGCCATCAAGCCGGCGAGGCCAATGGATGTTGGAATGGGTGTGCCCTCAAAGTACTTTGATTTCCCCGTAGCGTCTTTGGGCAGCATGGCAACGGTGACATTGAAGCGCGCGAGGCGGGTGAGGCCGCAGAGGACGAAGAAGGCAAGCAGGAGGTGGTCGAGCGGGGTGCGCAGGCCAAGGGCGAAGGCAGCGGCGGCGGGGGACACGCCAAAGGATACCTGTTTGGGGTGGTTAGTATATATGCGTATTTGATATTGGTTGATTGTTTTTGTGAGAGTGGCAGACAAGGAAGGAAGGGGAAATGTCAACGTACGAGATCAGCGAGGGAGTCGAGCTCCTGACCCATCAACCCGGCTTTGCCTCTCCAGCGCGCGACCTTGCCGTCCATCAGGTCGAAGAACATGCCCAGCGGGATGAGCCCGAGGGCAAAGTAGAGGTTCGTGTAATTGTGCGGGTCGTCCTGGATGCAGTAGCGCAGCGAGGAGAAGACGGACATGACGCCGCAGAAGCCTGCACGGTGGTGGTGATTAGCACATGCTCCACTGCCGTTGGTCGTGTCGTTGAAAGGAAGAGGGAAAGGGCAATGCGCAGCGTACCATTCATCTCCGTAATCACGTCTGCGAGGTGCAGCGCGCGGATGAGCGAGAAGTGGCCGACATCAGAGGTGAGCAGACGGACTTGGTTGTCCTGCGCTGTTTATTCGTCAGTACACACAATCTCTCTTGCACCCTCACTTCTCTCCTGTTCCAGCGCTCAATGGACTAACATTGTTTTGTGGCTGGAGAAGCTGCCTCGTCCTTGGACTCAGCAGGCGCGCCGTTTCTACGTGACATGATGGTCGTCGTCGTTTGGTCAGATGTTCTGCTCCAAGTCCTTTTTTGGGCGCTGGGGCGGGGCAAGAGAAATATTGCAGAGGAAGAGGGAGATGTGTTTTCTCTCCGTGTTTGAATAGAAAAAAGCGACCAAGGTCAAGGGGGGAAAGCGTGGCTATGTTGGTCTGGCTGTGACGTGCAGCCAGGTTTCTCGCCAAACGTCATCCTTCGCGCCAGCCACACTTCTGTACATGTGATTTGCCAAGGTTTGCGACGCTTCCGATGCGCGCTTTACCACAACTGCAAAGGTCCGACTGGTCTGGTGGACGGCCGCAGCACAGCATCAAGCCAGTCAGTATGGGCCGTTGTGATTCCCACTAGTTTCGCCCAAATACCAGTCTGGAGTTTGTCAGCCAGTGGTCGGCGACGATGAAGCTGACCCTGCAGTGGAACGTGAGCATTGCTTCGAGACGGTCAAGAATAGCATTCATTCGAGATGGTTAAAAAAGTCCATTCATTTGAGGTTATTATAAAGTCCATTCATTCGAGCCAGTTAGGACGTGCATTCATTCAAGACAGTTGAAATATGCATTCATTCAAGACGGCCAAAACACGCACTCATTCAAGACGGTCAAAACATGCATTCATTCGAAACTCTCAAAAAGTGCGCAACACTCATTCACAGACCAGTCGTGCAGCGTGATTTGAGAATTTGATTTGAAAACAAACGATAGCCTATGCACCCTTCTCAAACTATGTCCAACACGGCGCCGTATATTCGACGTTTTACAGAAAAATCCCAGGCCAGCTCCCAAACGCCGTCGAATGATCATGGTATCGAGAGACAATCGTAAGGCCCGGGTCAACGATTCGGTAAAAAGACGCTGCCCGTCCCAGCCTTGTTGATGAGATGGAGTGATCTTCGATGATCGATCCCAGGACGATGCGCTCAGTAACCACCTCGTCCACGTCCACCGCCGCCGCCGCGTCCACCTCTTGAGAATCCGCCGCCACCGCCGCCGCGAGAAAATCCACCGGATCCGCCGAATCCTCCACGGGAGCCACCGCGGCTGGGGGGACCGCCTCGTCCTCGTGGTGCGCCGCGACCGCGACCGCCGAATCCACGGCCTCGTCCGCGGTCTCCTCCACGACCGGCGCCAGCAGGCTTCTTGACGCGGGCCGCACCTGGGGGAGGCTTGGGCTTGGGCAGGAACCTAAACACGTTAGCGCGTGTGCACGGTGGTTTTGCGCGGCATGCAGTACCTGTCAATGGGCAGGAGCTTGTCGCCGCCAATGTAGAACTTGTCGCCGGGCTGGAACGACTTGGCCTGGATGCCCTCCTGCGGCTTGATGGTGAAGTAGACCTGGTTCAAGGGGCCGCAAATCTCGTCAACCTTGCCAATTGGCGTCTACGGCGTGGTCAGCGGGTGCCTCTCGGCGGCGCAGGGTCAGCGGGTGCGCACCTTGTTCTCGAGGTAGATGGGCGCGTTGAAGTAGGGGATCTTGACGTTTGTCGACTCGCAGAAAAGCTCGCCCTCGACGTCGTGGACGAACTTGCCCATTTCTGTCAACGGCCGTCAGCAACAGCACCAGCAGCAGGCGCGACGCGCATCGCCAGGGCGCATACCGTAGACCTGGTCTGGGGGGCCAAAGGAAGCTCCTCCTCCGAATCCACCGCGTCCTGCAGACAAGTTAGCTCCAAGCACCGCAGAGCTCCCAGGGCGGGCTGCGCACCTCCACGGGGGGTAAATCCGCCCCTGCCGCCAAAGCCTCCGCCGCGGCTTCCTCCTCGTGGTGTTCCGCGAAATGACATGTTGTATGCGTGGTTGGGTCAGTCGGTGCGCGGAGTTCGAGCTGGGGGAGCTGGCGGTTGCGAAGAAAGAAAATGAAAATCGCCGGCCCGTCGGCGAATCCTTTGCCCGATGCGCGCCGTCCACTCGTGCCACCCCGCGCCAAGGCCATGGTGGGCTGCCGTGCGCGTGAAGCTGGCCCAAAATTGTGAGTCGACGGCCGCCCCGACTGCCTGCACGCTGCGAAGGAGGACACTGACCCGCCCGGCTTTTTCTGCAGACAGCTCCCGACTCCCACGCCGCACCACGCCGCTCGTGACCCGTGACCCGCACACCCCCCGAATCCAGCAAACAAGCAGTCCAGCAAACATGGCCGAAGCGGTCAAAGACGCCGTCAGCCAGGTCGCCGAGAGCGTCAAGAACCTCGCCGTCGCCGGGGAGCAAAAGGCAGAGCAAAAGGCAGCAAAGGCAGACAAGGCCCCAAAGCCCAAGAAGGACAAGAAGCCAAAGGGCGGCGACGGCGACGGGCGCCCGCTGACGCTTGACCCTGCGCCAGCCTACATTGACCACCGCGTCCAGATCTTGTGCGTCCAGCATCCCTTGGTGTGTCTACTGCCTGGATGCTAACAACCCCCAGCGAGAAGCTCAAGGCCAAATACGACGACGAGGTCGCCCAGAAGCCCCGCGGTACGCCCCTCTGCCACGAACCCACACCGTGTCTCTCTACTGACCCATGTCCCCCCACACAGAGAAGATCACCGTCACACTCGAAGATGGCAAGATGATCGAGGGAGAGTCGTGGGTCACCAGCCCTGCCGACATCGCGCGCAACATCGCCAAGAGCCTGTTCGAACGCACCGTCATTGCCCGTCTCGACAAGGGCACGCCAGAGGAGACACTCTGGGATCTCGAGCGACCCCTCGAGAAGAGCTGCAAGCTGGAGCTCCTGCCATTCGAGCATCCAGAGGGCAAGAAGGTCTTCTGGCACTCGAGTGCGCATATTCTCGGAGAAGCCTCAGAGCGCAGGTTTGGGTGCGACCTTTGCATTGGTCCCCCAATTGAGGATGGATTCTACTACGAGGTACGTCGATGCTGAGGTTAGCCCAAACTCTTTGGAGTATTTTGCAGTTGCCGTTCCGCAATCGCAAAATATCCCGAAGCGACACAAACCATGGCACGAGTGCTCAAAGATGGAACAATTGACCTTGCTAACCTTAATCCAGATGGCCCTTCCTGAAAAAGCTGCCGTCGAGCAGTCAGACTACAAGCCCCTCGAGACCATTGTCAGCAGCATCGTCAAGGAGAAGCAGCCTTTCCAGCGCCTCAGCCTTTCCAAGGATGACTTGTAAGTACCAAGCTGCTGAAACAAAAACATACTGCTGATTAGTCTACAGGCTTGAGATGTTCAAGTCCAACCCATACAAGCAGCACATCATCAAGGACAAAATTGCCGACGGAACCTTCACTACTGTGTACCGTAACGGACCTCTGATTGATCTTTGCCGCGGCCCTCACGTACCCCACACAGGACGTGTCAAGCAATTCAAGATCATGAAGAACTCTGCGTCTTACTTCCTTGGAGATGCCAACAATGACAGCCTGCAGCGTATCTACGGTGTCTCTTTCCCCGACAAGGATTCGATGCATGAACATCTCAAATTCCTCGAGGAGGCTGCAAGGCGCGATCACCGAAAGATTGGAAAGGAGCAAGAGTTGTTCTTCTTCCACGAGTACAGCCCTGGTTCCTGCTTCTTCCTTCCTCACGGCCAGATCATCTACAACACACTGCAGGCATTCCTTCGCGAAGAGTACTGGAATCGTGGCTACCAAGAAGTCGGATCGCCCAACATGTACAATTCTGCCCTATGGAAGACCTCCGGTCACTGGCAACATTATGCTGACGACATGTTCACCTTCGACGTCGAGAAGGAGAAGTGGGCGCTGAAGCCCATGAACTGCCCTGGCCATTGCTTGATATTCAAACATCGGGAGCGAAGCTACCGAGAACTCCCAATCCGCATGGCTGACTTCGGTATTCTTCATCGAAATGAAGCCAGTGGTGCCCTCACTGGTCTCACACGAGTTCGCAGATTCCAGCAGGACGACACCCATATCTTCTGTACACAGGATCAAATCACCGAAGAGATCTCTGGTCTCTTCGACTTCCTGAGGGCCGTGTACGGAAAGTTCGGCTTCACCTTCAAGTTGAAGCTCAGCACACGCCCAGAAGGCTTCCTCGGCGATGTCGAGACATGGGACAAAGCCGAGGCGAAGTTGACTGAGGCCCTTGACGAGTTCACAGCTGGAGGTGGTGGCGTCTGGGAGCTGAACCCTGGTGATGGAGCGTTCTACGGTCCCAAGATCGATATCACGATTTCTGATGCCCTGAAGCGAGAGTTCCAGTGCGCTACAATCCAGCTCGATTTCCAACTTCCTAACCAGTTTGAACTCGAATACATGACTTCAGAAGTTGCAACCGCCAAGTCCAAGGACGAGAAGACCAAGGAGGAGCAGCCCAAGGTGGAGACCAAGAAGGAAGAACAGGCGGGAGGCGACGCATCGCTCACCAGGAAGATTCCCCCACCACAGCCAGGTTACGCTCGCCCTGTCATGATTCACCGTGCCATCTACGGTTCGTTTGAGCGATTCATCGCGTAAGTTGTCTTACAGCCATAAAGTATTAGAATTGGTATGCTAACATATCTCAAGTATCCTGACAGAGCACTTTGCTGGCCGCTGGCCATTCTGGCTTTCTCCTCGCCAAGTCATGGTTATCCCCGTAATGCCCGGTGCCAACGACTACGTCAAGCAGGTGCAGGCCGAGCTCCGCAAGCAACACATCCACGCCGACATTGACATTAGCGGCAACACTATGCAGAAGAAGATCCGCACAGCGCAACTGTCTCTCTACAACTACATCATGGTGGTCGGAGCCGAGGAGCAGGAGAAGAGGGCAGTCAACTGGAGGAACCGCGACGACCAAGCCTCGCAACAGCGTGGCGAGGTTGTACCGCTAGATGAGGCGATCAAGAAGCTCGTCCAGCTGAGAGATGAGCGAAGGATTGAAAACCAGGTTTGAGGAGGAGTGATGATGATACCAGGGATTAGGTGCAGTCTTAGATGCATGGGGGACGATTATATGATGAAATAAGATGAGAAAAGATCTTAGACGATATATGAGATGTTTCTTCCAAAAAGATGGACTTTTTACAGTTTGGCCCCTTTTTTAGTGGTCGCATCAAAAAATATGAATACCTGTTTCATCGCAAGCAAGGTCTGTAACGTTATCGGTGACATCAACTTTTTGCGTTGTTGTTGTGATATTCAACGCGAGTTGACTGATATGTCGAGTAGAAATCGCTGAGGATTATGAACTCGCATCTATCATTGTCACATACTCCTGCTAAGTTATCACTATGACGAAATACTATAGGTATAGCACATGTATTGCAATATAACGATCAACCAGTGTACTTTGTATTGCGTCTACCCATTCTTCAGCACAAATCGACTATCCTCCATAAAAACAACACCACCACATAGCGCCCCTCTCCTCGCAGCTCGTCCCACAACTCTCCTAAGCATACCTTCATCTCTCGAATGGATGATGTAGCCAACAAGAAATATGGAAGACGATACAAATTGATTTACTCATGATGTGACATACATTTCTCATGAACACATATTTGCGCTCCAGAAAACGCCCAAAGACGTCCTATTTGAAGGAGCAATACATGTGTATACACATGTATATTTAACTCCACTCGATCTTGCACATACATACACTACATACATACACTACATACATAGGCAGTACATCCACACTAACCTCGTTGTTTAAGAAATAGATGTATTCCCAAAAGCCAATTGAGGAACATATATCAATCGACCCACCGCTGGATAGAAAAAAAAAACGTAAAATTAAACAGAACCACCATTGAAAGCCAAATTATTAGTTCATTTTTAACGTTATTAAATGCACAAATACGTGGTTTAAGCTACATGACGAGCACGAATTAACGAAGAAAAGAATAAAAAATATGATTATACGATGATGAATTGATTCATCGCAGAAAGGACAACCACAACAACTACAATTACGAGACGAATTAAACGTTAGCAAAAAAAACCCAATTTCCCCTATCAACAATGAAGTGATCTTTCATTGAAGATTTTCAAAAAAAAAAAAAATATCTCACCCTCCAAAACAATCCAATTATGAAAAAAATGTATGTTTGAAAAAAAAAAGGTTTACAAACTCCCCACCTATCACAATTGACACTGTACTATCAAGAAATAGAGGGAAAAAAACAACAGTAGACGTCTAAAATTTTCAAATACAAGTACATCATAATCCACGCTCTCTCCCGCCCCCCCCCCTTCCAACGAGAGAACCTTCCTTCCCAAAGAAGTTGAAAAAAAAACAACAATAACATCATCAATGTATAAATACCATCTTTACTCATTGATTAATTCGTTCATAAACACACAAAGAAAACCCAGAAATTGCTTTTCCTCCATTCTAAACACAAAATAAAATAAATAATAACATGTTAGTATAGATTTTCATCAAACGATTGATCGTTTAAATTATTTATTTATTTGTCTCGTTTCTTTTCTAGATGCGAGGAAGATCTTCTTGATGATGGCGGGGGGTGGAATGTGGGATTTGACGGCGTGGCGGGGATCTACCTTACGTGGTGGGTAGGTGTCTTCGTGGTCGACTTCGAGGAGAGGCGGAGATTCTCATATTTCTGGCGTCAGGAGAATCGCATGAATGGATTGGTGGTCGAATGTAAGTGTAAAGACAAGGTTATCAACCGCACGTCAAAATTGGCCAAAGATATCAGACAATACAGAGTATAAATATTAACTCAAAATGGTATTGTTCTATAGAGACTTTTCGTCAAAATACAAAAAGAAGTAAACTTGTTCACTTCTCATCGAGCAAACTCAGGCGGGAAATCAAACAAAAGAAATGAATCACCCCCACGGCCACACCACCGGGATTATTTAGCAAGCGTCTACAACAAGATCATAGCCATACCCGCAGCCACGGCGCCGGAGACGTACATTCCGAGGCCGAAAATGCCAAACTTGAGCTGGGGAACTGAGAGACCAGCAGCGGCACCGGCAGAGCTGGTGCTGGAGCTGGTGCTACCCTTAGCCGTACCGCTAACAACACCGGTGCCAGCAGAGCCAGCAGCCGAGATCAGGGTTGCGCAGGTACCGGAAGCCGAAGTAGCAGCCTTGGTGGTGGCCTTGCCCTTGAAGGCGCAGCCGCCGCTGACAGCACCGGCATAAGCATTCAGGGCGAAGGAAAGCTGCTCCTTGCTCGTGCACATGCTGTAGGCACCGTAGGGACCAGCAGTGGCGTTCTTGTTGATACCAGTGCAGTACTTTCCGCTCTTCTCACCGCAGATGAAGCCGAACATATCGGCATAGTCCTTCTCGGTGGCCTTGTCGGCAACTTGGCACGAGAGTGTGTCCAACATGCAGCTGCAAAGCTGGGAGTTGGCAACGGGTGGCAGAGGAGAGGACACGGCCTCCCATTTACCCTGGGAGACCTTGGGGCATGCAGCAGCAGCGGTGTTGGTTGGCTGGTAGTCGCTCATCTTGACGCCACTAGGGGTAGCCTTCGCGATCTGGCTGGAAAGGTTGTCAAAGTCCTTGTTGGTGGTGACCTTGCCGTTGGAAACAGTAGCGAGACCTTGATGTCATTAGCAAAGCACCACTGATCGGAGAATAGTGCAATACATACCGTACTTGTTTGCCTCCTCGAAATACATGTACACGATACCACCGGACCAGACACCCGTCATCTGCTTTCCGTACAGAGCACCGACTTCGGTAAACGGACGAGGACGGGGCGTGTTGCAACCGTACTCGGCGAAGAAGACGGGGACATTGTAGCTCTCGAATTCCTTTGTACGAACATCGAAGCCAGATTCGGTGTACGAAGAATCGCCGCACCAGGAATAGATGTTGTAGCCCCAGAAGTCGATGGAGTCCGATGTGTTTCCACAGTCGAAGTAGTTGGCAAGGTTCTCACGGATATCGGCATCGTCATTGGTAGCGTATCCGACACCGACTGAGCGATAGTTCTTGCTCTTGATGTAGGCCTTTGTGTCGCGCACAGCTGCCTTGACGAAAGCACTGGCCTGTGTGTTATTGAATTGGTTGGATACCTCGTTACCTGCGAAGAAACCGAGAGTATTGTCATACTGCATTAGGTCGTCGACAACGCTGGTGTAACGCGTGTAAAGTTCGGTGGTCCACCCCGGGTCATCACGGTTGATCGAGAGTCCAGGCTCAGATAAATCTGCTACGACATAGATGCCTGCATCGGCCAATGCCTTCATGCAGGCGCTGTGGTCCTTGGAAGGATCGATGGCATACACACGGATAGTGTTTGTCTGGAGCTTTTTGAGGTACTCAATGTCACGTTTGCATGCTGTGGCGTCCGCAAGAGGGTCCGTGATGTTGATGCCATCGGTGCTGGTCTGGGATGTGTTCGTGTTGACCTCCTCTACTTTTTGTGAGCTTATTTTATGTATGATGGGGATCAAAACGCCTACGTTGGTATGCGACACCTTTCATGAAGCTATGTGACTGTTAGCTGAGTTGATTACCACTGCGTCAAAGCACTGCTTACAACTGGGTGCCACTGCTCTTGTAAAAGAACTTAGAGCCCTGTGCACTTGTCAGCAATCGTGGTCATACCTGCCGTGGTACAGCAGCATACCTTAATGACGATTGGATCGATTGCCGCTTGCACGCCAGCGAGCAATGCGGTTGCTGCAATGAGACCCCGCATCTTGATAGTAATGCCGTTGCAATATTATCCAAGAAATTGTAGAAATTGGCAGAGCTTGATGTTGAAGCGCCGAGCAAAGAGTGTGAAGAAGAAGTTCTGGGCAATCGCAAAGTCGGTCAAAAGAGTGTGGTGTGACGGCAAACAAAAACCGGACAAAGTGACAGTGCGACAGCAGTAAAGAATGACTGGTAAAAAGAAAGTTTCACTGTAGAAACAGCTTTGAGGCACACAGGGTGAAAGAGTGCTGAAGTTGACAAGCTTCCCTCCAAGACGGATCTGCGAGGTTGAAGACTTGCCCCTGGCGCTAGGCTGTTTCAGACAATTAGGCCCAAGCGTCCTCGTGTTTAGCGCCAGCTCTGCATACTCTGGGTAGCCAGTACCCGCACACTGTCATCCTTTTGTGAAAATCACACGCTCAACTCTATATGACGTATGGGGAACATGTTGGATCACAATTTGATAGCTGTATAGCGCAGTAAGAAAGGCTGTTCGTCTGCCTCCTGCAGGTACCAGGCAACGCGTACGCGCAATTTACTGTGACCCACTGGCAGCCGCCCTGCCCCACTGCGTTGTGTTGCAGATCATTCCGGTGTCAGCGGCGGCTATTTTGAGCGCCCCCCATTACATTTCTGGAATCTTATGGATTTGTTGTGCGGCTTCTTCACGCCACGATCTAGGCGTGGCCGTGAGGTATTGAGGCGCAGATGGAAGCTTGTGAAAGGACTATATTGATGTGCGTAGGTAGTGTAGAGGTGTGCAAGGCTGCCGCGGAGTCGCCGGCACACTTGCTTGAAGCTGAAACGCCTGTGGCAAAGTCTTGGGGGTGCCCAATGGAATGCCCCGTCTTGCATTGTTCATCAAAAAGTTGGCAAGTTGGTTCCGCCTTGGAAGCGCGCATGACAGTTCCGGAATGTTATTGGATGGCCGTTGTGGACAGAACAGGTTGAAAAACTTCCATTAGCTTTCCTAGTGGATGTAGGTGTGAAGGAGTCGCTAACATGAGGTTGCGAAACCTTTGGATCTCTAGTGGTGCACCGGCTACTCTTACAGTAGTGTACTGCCGTCTCTCTCATGCGCGATATTTCATATTGCCATTTTGATGGGCCGTCTTTAGTACGCGAGAAAATGCCCTTGTAAGTGCACTTATGAAATCAGGTGCTTACATATCACGTATTTGAATTTGTAGCCGTCGTGTGGACCACGGTGTCTGAAAGTCTGGGAAACAGAGCACTCTGTCATGAGAATTCTCAACGTACAAAAAACTTGATATATGTCATGTCCAGCCGCTGTCAACCACTGCGACATCTCGCGTGTGCAGTGCTTAACAGGATCCCTACAATTAATTGGCTGCGCATGCTTCAAAGGAGTCAGTAATACAATGGTGGCAGCAGCTTCGCAGTGTCAGAGTTTCGGCAGACAAGTGGATATGAGAGGGAATGGCGGGATATGAGGCACCCGTTCCCCATGCAGCGACAGCCTCAACAGATGCCCACAGCCCCCTTGGACTTGCGACGAGCTACAGCACCGTTGGTCGGGATGACGCGGGAAATGCGCCACACGCTACTGGGTTGTCGATAAGAAAAATAGCCTATCGCCATGATTGTTGGCAGGCGGTTTCGGTTTGATCACCACGGGCCATCTTGCCGATTTGGTCCGTCTTGACTTTTGCCATGCTAGCTGCTGCAGTGTCGTGACGTGGATGGCGAGTGGCAGATGGCAGAAGGTAGGTGATGGATAGCAGAGGGTAATCACAAGAGGCAGATGATGTTTGATGGCAGGACAATGAATGAGACAGGGAGGCTTTGGCAGAGCCGTCAGCTCCAACTCCCGAACACTTCTAATGTCCATGTATCCCATGCAGCCCCACGGCGTTCCTGGGTCCACCGGGAACGTCGATTATCGATATACGGCCGATCGGGGGATTCGGACAAGAAGATCCCAACAATAAAGAAGGTGATGATGCGCAGAGAGGGCCACCCCCAGCTTTTGGACAGATCAGAGTTGGAGTGCAAGAGGCAGATGTTCAATCCTGCGCACGCACAGTCGGCCATGGGGCGACTAATGAAGAAATGCACCATGCGCCTTGTTATGAGATGAGCTCATGGCTGCCTCCACTTCGCTCGAATGCGGTGCAGCCGTAGAGTATTGCGAGGGGGCACCCATGCACAGCGCGATGGCGTTAGTAGGCTTGGCGAGGTGCCTCTCAATCTCAGGGGAAACTTGTAAAAAGGCTCTGACTGCCACCCCTTGACGGTCCCTACGGTCGTTTTCTCTTCCCAACCTCTCCGAGCCTCTGCTCATTCTTTCCTCTGCCTCTCGTTTCTTTTGCGTCGAGGCTGGCACGGATTTCCAGCGGATCTGCAACCGACTTTTGAGGGGAGCCGCTACCGCCACTCACAATCAAGTTTCCAGGTTCCAGCAGAGCGCTAACCCGTCCGCGCGTCTCCTGGCAACAACGCCCGACTGCAGCTGCTCGTAGCACCATTCACTCGTTCAAACCAAAACCACAACAACATCCGCCTCAGCCCCAAAACAACAGCCACGACTGGGCCCCGCACGATTGTCCTGCCACCTTCATATAAACACTCGCCCAATACACTCGCTCGAACAATCTCTTGCAGCAAACATCTACCGCTGCATTAACGACTGCCAACATACACTTAATACGACTTTGCCGCTCCTAATGCCCATTGTTTGAGGTACGCCCTTGTCGCCATCCCCGTTTCAGGCCACATCCGCCCTCTACAGAACAGCGCGCTGACATTGCGCCAGCAGGTTCTACATTGCAATTATAATTGCTCCTCGCCATGTCTGCACATCCGCAGGGAGGCCACTACGACGACGGCTACGGCCACGGCCAAGGTCAGGCCAATGCCCACGGTCAGGACGCGTACTACCAAGACGATCAGTACAGCGGACAGTATCATGACGACGCTGCTCGTGGAAATCAGCAGCAGCACGGCGATGCTTACTACGATGAATCGTACGTTTTAGCAGTATTTGCATCTTTCTGTTCTCGTTGCTAACTTGTGCTACAGAGCCTATTACGATGGCCATGGTCAGGGCCAGGGCCAACACCAACAGAATGGCTACTACGATGAACGTGGCGGTCAGCAACAGGGCTACCAAGACGAGTACTACAACGATCAGTACTACGATCAAGGAGGTGCTCAAGAGGGCTATGCCCAGCAAAACGGCCAAAAGTGAGAACATGCCTCTTCCACATACGTGTTACCAAGCTAATAACGAAAAGCGCTCAACAACCTCGTCGCCACGATTCTGAAGAGGACTCGGAGACGTTCAGCGATTTCACGATGCGCTCTGACATGGCTCGTGCCACCGACATGGATTATTACGGCCGAGGTGATGAGAGGTACAACAGTTATGAGGGCGATGGTGCAAACCGTGGCTACAGGCCCCCCTCGTCTCAAGTTTCGTACGGCGGTAACCGCTCTTCGGGTGCCTCCACGCCCATCTACGGTATGGACTACTCGAATGCTCTTCCCGCAGGTCAACGATCACGCGAGCCATACCCTGCTTGGACTGCAGAAGCCCAAATTCCTTGCACAAAGGAGGAGATTGAGGATATCTTCCTAGACCTTACGGCCAAGTTCGGATTCCAACGTGATAGCATGAGGAACATGTACGACCACTTCATGACACTCCTAGACTCTCGCGCTTCCCGCATGTCTCCCAACCAGGCTCTCCTGTCACTTCATGCTGATTACATCGGCGGAGAGAATGCCAACTTCCGAAGATGGTATTTTGCCGCCCACCTTGATCTCGACGACGCTGTTGGTTTCTCCAACATGAACCTTGGCAAGGCAAATCGCAGAACCCGCAAGGCTCGCAAAGCGGCACAGAAGAAGGCTTCAGAGAACCCCGGAAATGAGCAAGAGACTCTTGACGCTTTCGAGGGAGACAGTAGTTTGGAGGCGGCCGAATACCGCTGGAAGACACGCATGAACCGAATGTCACAACACGACCGCGTCCGCCAAGTCGCTCTCTACCTCCTCTGTTGGGGTGAGGCCAATCAGGTCCGTTTCATGCCTGAGCTCATGTGTTTCATTTTCAAGTGCGCCGACGACTACCTCAACTCGCCTGCTGGACAAGCTCAGACTGAACCCATTGAGGAATTCACCTACCTAAACAACATTATCACTCCTTTGTACCAGTACTGTCGTGATCAGGGTTACGAGATCCAGGATGGCAAGTACGTTCGAAGAGAGCGTGATCATCATGCCATTATTGGTTATGATGATATCAACCAGCTCTTTTGGTATCCAGAAGGTCTTGAGCGCATCATTTTCGAGGATAAATCTCGAATTGTCGATTTCCCCCCTGCTGAGCGCTACGCCAAGCTAAAGGATGTCGTCTGGAACAAGGTGTTTTTTAAGACCTATTACGAGCGACGATCTTGGTTCCATATGTTGGTCAACTTCAACCGCATCTGGGTTATCCACATCACAGCGTTCTGGTTTTACACGTCATACAATTCGCAACCTCTTTACACGAGGAACTACCAACAACAAATCAACAATCCTCCGACAACGCCCGAGATATTGTCTGTTGTTGGCTTAGGCGGTACTATTGCATCTCTAATCCAGGTCTTTGCGACCATTTGCGAATGGGTTTACGTTCCGCGCAAATGGGCCGGTGCTCAACACTTGACCAAGCGTCTGATGTTTCTCCTCGCCGTTCTCGTAGTCAATGTGGCTCCTTTCGTCTACATCTTCGTCCTCGACAACCGCAAGGGTACTATCCCCCACATCCTGGGTGGCGTTCAATTTGGTGTTGCCTTGATCACCTTTGTCTTCTTTTCGGTTATGCCCCTGGGAGGTCTATTCGGAAGCTACTTGACTCGCAATTCTCGCAAATACGTCGCCAGTCAAACGTTCACGGCTAGCTACCCCCGTCTCAAGGGCAATGACATGTGGATGTCTTACGGTCTTTGGGTCCTCGTCTTCACCGCGAAGCTCGCCGAATCCTATTTCTTCCTGACACTGTCGATCAAGGATCCTATTCGCATTCTCGCACACATGAAGAAGCCTGATTGCTTGGGTGACGCCATTATTGGTGACATTCTTTGCAAGTATCAGCCGCGTATTCTTCTTGGTCTGATGTACTTCATGGACTTGGTACTGTTCTTCCTGGACACGTACCTCTGGTACATCATTGCCAACATGTTGTTCTCAGTCTCGCGATCGTTTTACCTTGGTGTCTCCATCTGGAGTCCTTGGAGGAATATCTTCTCTCGTCTCCCGAAACGTATCTACTCCAAGATTCTTGCCACAACGGACATGGAAATCAAGTACAAGCCCAAAGTCCTCATCTCTCAGATCTGGAACGCCATAGTCATCTCCATGTACCGCGAGCATCTTCTTGCCATCGACCATGTCCAGAAGCTTCTATACCATCAGGTTCCGTCCGAGCAAGAGGGCAAGCGAACATTGCGCGCACCTACCTTCTTCGTTTCTCAGGAAGATCACTCGTTCAAGACCGAGTTCTTTCCTGCTCAGAGCGAGGCTGAGCGTCGTATCTCTTTCTTCGCTCAGTCGCTTTCCACTCCGATTCCTGAACCCCTGCCAGTCGACAATATGCCTACATTCACGGTCATGATTCCTCACTACGGAGAGAAGATTCTTCTCTCCCTTCGTGAAATCATTCGTGAGGACGAGCCTTACTCTCGTGTCACTCTCCTGGAGTACCTTAAGCAACTTCATCCTCACGAATGGGATTGCTTCGTCAAGGACACCAAAATTCTCGCTGATGAAACCTCGCAATTTAATGGTGAGGACGAGAAATCTGAGAAGACTAGCGCTAAGAGCAAGATCGATGATCTTCCCTTCTACTGCATCGGATTCAAGTCTGCCGCTCCTGAGTATACTCTCCGAACCAGAATTTGGGCGTCCCTTCGTTCCCAGACCCTGTACCGTACCATCTCTGGTTTCATGAACTACAGCCGTGCGATCAAGCTCTTGTACCGTGTCGAAAACCCTGAGGTTGTCCAAATGTTCGGCGGCAATTCTGACAAACTCGAGCGTGAGCTCGAGCGAATGGCTAGGCGCAAGTACAAGATCTGTGTATCCATGCAGCGATACGCCAAGTTCACCAAGGAAGAGCGTGAGAACACAGAATTTCTGCTTCGCGCCTACCCTGATCTGCAAATTGCTTACTTGGACGAAGAGCCACCAGCAGCCGAAGGCGAGGAGCCTCGCATTTACTCTGCCTTGATCGATGGTCATTCTGAGATCATGGACAACGGCATGCGTCGTCCCAAGTTCCGCATTCAACTCTCAGGCAACCCAATTCTAGGTGACGGCAAGTCTGACAACCAGAACCACTGCATCATCTTCTACCGTGGCGAATACATTCAGCTTATCGACGCTAACCAGGACAATTATCTCGAGGAATGCCTCAAGATTCGAAGTGTCTTGGCTGAGTTCGAAGAAATGACCACCGACAATGTCTCACCATACACACCCGGCATTCCCAACCCCAACTTCAACCCCGTCGCTATTCTTGGAGCTCGTGAATACATTTTCTCTGAGAACATTGGCATCCTCGGTGACATTGCTGCTGGTAAAGAACAGACATTCGGAACCATGTTTGCCCGTACCTTGGCTCAGATTGGTGGAAAGCTGCATTACGGTCATCCTGATTTCTTGAACGGTATTTTCATGACTACTCGCGGAGGTGTCTCCAAGGCCCAGAAGGGTCTTCATCTCAACGAGGATATTTACGCTGGTATGACTGCTCTTCTTCGTGGTGGTCGCATAAAGCACTGCGAGTACTACCAGTGTGGTAAGGGTCGTGATCTTGGGTTTGGTTCCGTTCTCAACTTCACCACCAAGATTGGTACCGGAATGGGTGAGCAGATGCTCTCTCGCGAGTACTACTACATGGGAACCCAGCTACCTCTTGATCGTTTCTTGTCCTTCTTCTACGCCCATCCTGGCTTTCACATCAACAACATGTTCATTATGCTCTCGGTGCAATGTTTCATGTTCGTTCTTATCAACCTTGGAGCTCTGAGGCACGAGACCATTCTTTGCCAGTTCAACAAGGACTTGCCCATCACCGACCCTCAGTGGCCCAATGGCTGTGCCAACTTGACTCCTGTGTTCGACTGGGTTACTCGTTGTATTGTCTCCATTTTCATCGTCTTCTTCATTGCTTTTGTTCCCCTCGTGGTTCAAGAACTGACGGAGCGTGGATTCTGGCGCGCTGCAACCCGTCTCGCTAAGCACTTCTCTTCTCTCTCGCCCTTCTTCGAAGTTTTCGTCACTCAGATCTACGCCAACTCGCTCCAGACGAATTTGGCCTACGGAGGTGCCCGTTACATTGGTACTGGTCGTGGTTTTGCTACTGCGCGTATCCCCTTCGGCATTCTCTACTCTCGATTCGCAGGCCCTTCGATCTACATTGGTGCTCGATCGCTGATGATGCTTCTGTTCGCCACAACCACCGTTTGGGGAGGATGGCTCACCTACTTCTGGCTATCTCTGTTGGCTCTTTGCCTGTCACCATTCTTGTTCAACCCGCACCAGTTCTCGTGGGACGACTTCTTCATTGACTACAGAGAATACCTTCGCTGGCTGTCGCGAGGAAACACGAAATCCCACAGTGCCTCTTGGATTGGTTACTGCCGACTGTCTCGAACACGTATCACAGGTTACAAGCGCAAGGTTCTCGGTGATCCCTCTTCTAAGCTCTCTGGAGATGTGCCTCGTGCTTCAATCATGAACATCTTCATGTCGGAGATCCTTGGGCCTCTTGTCTTGGTCGCCATTACCATCATCCCGTACCTTTTCATCAACGCCCAGACAGGTGTGGCGAATCGCGACAAGTCCCTTGATAATGCCGATGTCACTGGAGATCCAAAGGCTTCTGGTGCGTTGGTTCGCATCGCTGTCATCGCCTTCGGACCTATCGGTATCAATGCCGGTGTTTTGGGAGGCATGTTCGCTTTGGCTTGTTGCGCGGGACCACTTCTCGGCATGTGCTGCAAGAAATTCGGTGCTGTCCTTGCTGCCATCGCTCACGCAATTGCGGTTATTATGCTACTCGTCTTCTTCGTGGTTCTGATGTTCTTGGAAGCTTGGAGTTTCCCCAGAGCACTGTCCGGAATGATCGCAGTCGTGGCCATTCAGCGATTCTTTGTCAAGCTCATCGTCTCACTAGCCCTCACTCGAGAATTCAAGGGCGATACGACCAACATTGCTTGGTGGACGGGCAAATGGTACACTATGGGCTGGCACACCATGTCGCA
This sequence comes from Mycocentrospora acerina, assembly GCA_022701365.1. Taxonomy (NCBI): domain Eukaryota; kingdom Fungi; phylum Ascomycota; class Dothideomycetes; order Pleosporales; genus Mycocentrospora; species Mycocentrospora acerina. The sequence continues at coordinate 1,099,225 of JAKUHH010000201.1, forward strand.
GCCTGGCCGTGAATTCCTCTGCAAGATTTGCGAGCTGAGCATGTTTGCCGCTGATTTCATCCTCGGGCACACGCTACTGTTCTTCATGCTCCCGGTTATTCTGATGCCTTTTGCCGACAAGTTCCACTCCGTCATGTTATTCTGGCTGCGTCCAAGGTATGTTTGTTCGAATGATTATGTGAAAAAGCCTCACTAACACACCACAGTCGTCAAATCCGCCCTCCAATCTATTCGCTCAAGCAGACCAAGTTGCGAAAGCGCAGAGTGGTCCGCTACGCGATCCTGTACTTTGTCATTCTCGTCGTCTTCCTTGCCATCATTGTCGGACCTATTGTAGCTGGCAAGTACATCAAGTTTAGCGTGTCTATTCCGATGGAGCTTCTGCAGCCCAGCGGCTACAGCAACAATGACACGTCGACGACGCCAACCGGGACTTGTATTCAGGGCAAGTGCCCTGAGTACCAAGGTGGCGCTGCCGCTGACGACTCGACGGCGGCTGCTGCATCGTCAACCGACTCAGCTCGCCGATTCCGTCGATTCATGGCAGCGTACTAGAGAGCGAGTGACGACCAGTTTTTGGGTCGATAAAGATTATCTGTTGCATTGTACAACATGAGCGATAGCATGGCGACTTGAGCGATCGATAATGATTGTAATATTGTTTTCTGCGTGTCACTCGCTTTGGGAGTCGAGCAAGGTTTAGATGGGGTTCTCGTTCGTATTCTCTCTTTTGAACTGGTCCCTTTGTGGGCCATGGTTGCATACATAGTATGATGGGTGTTTTTCAGGTCATGGCCGGCGAACTTGTTAGATAGCGACTTCACTACCCCAGAATATACATGGGATTTCTTGATGCACTTGTCCTATTCCATGCGATGGCAGGGTGATGCCTAGTTTTTTGCGATCGTGTAGTGGATTGCACGTGAATACGAGTGAGATGAGATTCGAATGGTGCTGACTGACATTGTGACGCACCCTTGCTTGACCCTTGACGCTTCTCTCCGCGCTTCGCCGCAACCCCCGAACCCTTACGACGTTGGCCAGAATTTCATGTGCACGATCTAGACGTTTTATCCGTTCCTTTGCCACAACCCCCCAAGCACCATGGATCTCCAAGAAGTTCAGAACGTGACGGCGCGCTTCTTCAATGACGCCAATGCGCAGTTCCAGCGACTACCTGGGTCGTCGATTGCGGTGCGCTACATCAAGTCGAGCTACCAGAACGACCCCGTGCGGAGCGCGATTGAGCTATTCCTCTTCCTGTTTGCAGTGCGGTATCTGCTGGCGCCCAAGTATAGCACGAAGAAGAAGGTGCAGCTGACAGACGCGGTATGTGGTGCGCCGGGAGAGGGAGAGAGAGGGCAGTAGGGGTGAGGTGCTAACGGCAGAATAGGAGATTGACGAGCTGGTCGAGGACTGGACGCCGGAGCCGCTGGTTGCACCGTCGACCAAGGACGAGGAGCTGGACAACGAGAAGAGGCCTGTCATTGTCGGGTAGGCATGCTCCCGCTTCCCTTGCGCTGCCTTTGCTGCTTTCCACGTCTTCCACGTCTTCATGCTAACTGACATGTGCGCAGTCCCACTGGCCCCAAATCTAAGCTGGCAAACGGCCGCACCGTCACCAACCTCGCCTCGCTCAACTTCTACAACTTTGTCGCAAATGAGACGCTCAAAGAAAAGGCTATCCAGACCCTGCGCACTTACGGTGTCGGCCCCTGCGGCCCCCCAGGCTTCTACGGCACCCAGGATGTCCACATGAAGACCGAGGCAGACGTCGCTGCCCATCTTGGCGTGCCGGCCTGCATCATCTACGCCCAGTCCTTCAGCACCATCAGCAGCGTCATCCCGTCCTTCTCCAAGCGCGGAGATATCATTGTCGCAGACAAGGCCATCAACTTTGCGGTGAGGAAGGGCATTCAAATCAGCAGAAGCACGGTGCGGTGGTATGAGCACAACGATATGGAGGACTTGGAGAGAGTGTTGAAGAAGGTCATCAAGGAGCAGGCGGGGAAGCCTCTTACGAGAAGGTTTATTGTCACAGAAGGCTTGTTTGAGAACATTGGAGATGTGGTTGACTTGCCCAAGCTAGTAAGTTTCCACGGTATCTACCCATATTGTGGGGAGAAACGAAGCCAGACAACCAAGTCTGTTTCATGAGCATACTAACGACCTATGCAGGTCTCCCTCAAGCTCAAATACAAATTCCGCCTCATCCTCGATGAAACCTGGTCCTACGGCGTCCTTGGACGTACCGGTGGCGGTACAACCGAAGCGCAAAACGTCGACGCCGCTGAAATCGACATGATTATTGGCTCTCTTTCCGGACCCCTCTGCGCTGCAGGAGGCTTCTGTGCCGGCACAGAAGAAGTTGTTGAACACCAGCGTATTTCGTCAGCCTCTTACACATATTCTGCAGCGTTGCCTGCGCTGCTAGCTACGACGGCAAGTGAGACCATTGCGCTATTACAAGAGCAGCCAGAGCTTATCACAGCGCTGAGGGACAACGTTAAGGCAATGAGGGCGCAGTTGGACCCCAGGAGCGACTGGGTGAGGTGCAGCAGCTCGGCGGACAACCCGATTATGCTTCTTTCGCTCAAGACGGACATTGTTGCAAGTAAGAATTTGACGGTTGAAGATCAAAACCAAATCCTAAGAGATGTCGTTGATGAGGTACGTCTTGTATTATCTTCTCTTTCCCCCCCACTTCTCCCTTCCTTCCTTTCTTCCTTCCTCCCTTCCATCATTGACGACCCCCCCAACTAACTCCCCCTTTTCTTTCCCACAGTGCCTCGCAAACGGCGTCCTCATCACGCGTCTCAAGGCCTTCCCTCTCGGCCTAGGCGTCAACCCCCGTGACGCGGGATGGCAGCCCACGCCTGCCCTGAAGGTCTGTGTCACGAGCGGACTGACGCGAAAGGAGACGGAGAAGGCGGGCACGGTGATACGGCATGCGGTTACGAAGATTATGGGAAGGAGGAAGTAGTAGTAGTAGTAGTAGTAGAATTCACTCTCTGGATGAAAGGAGGGGATTTGAGGCGTTTTTTTTAATTGGATTGGGGAATGTAAGAGTTAATGACTTGGGGTTTGTGAGAGGGGGGGAGGATGGGGAGGAAGTGAAAGTAAGCAAGTAAGCAAGCAAGCGAGGAGGAGGGATAGAAGGAAGAGATGTGCGCTTCTGTGTAAGGAAGTTGTGTGGAATGTGTTGGATGGATGTATGGATGGATGGATAGATAGATGGATTTGTACTTGTAAACGTATGTGATTGTAATGCTTAATTGATTTGTCGTCCTCATTGTCGTCATCATCATCATCACCATCATCACCATCAAGCCGTGACATATTTTTCTTTGACTATAAATTTAGGTCGCTTTTTTTATATCTAGATAGTCTACATATATACATATATCAACTTCTCCTGTTCGTGATTGAGCCAACGATGGTATTTCTTTTCTCCCCCGCCCCCCTTCACCTCCCAGACCACTATTTTTTATTATTATACCAATCCCAACTTCTTCATTGTCCCAATGTGTGCCTTGTCCTGGCGTCTCCCTCCAGCGCAGACGTACTCGTGCTTGGCATGGCATATGACTTGGCCACGGAGATGCCAGAATTCATGTTCCACAGCGCGGGCGGCGTCGCTGCCCTCTACTCTTGCAACGACATGGCACACCCAGATGAGGCGACGCGCGCTGACAAAGCGCTTCTCGGCCATGGGGCGCCGGAGCGAGACTTGGACAATGGCTTGCGTGAAGAGCGGGCCTATGGGGAGAGAGTGCGTACGAAGGTATTTGTATAGAAAGTACATGGTACGCCAGGCAGCGCGTTGGGATTGTGACTTGTCGAGAGAGTAGTGGCGGGCCAGTTGGTGGACCAGTTTGGTGCGACGTGCAGGGGACATGTCGGCAGGGAGGTCCTGATATACGAGCGGAAGAGCTTTTTTGTCCTTGGCACGGTCGAGAATGTATTGGAACTGGCGACGTGCTTCTACCTGCGTAAGCTCCTCCGCTTTGTCGGGATCGTTCGTATGCAACTTGGCTATCTGGATCTGGATACGTGCGCATATGCGCAGATTGTAAACGTTTTGTTGGCGACGTTTCTCAGAGAGATTGATGTCGGGATTCTGTGCAGCGGAGATTTTCTCTTGGACAAGCTTGTCGATGAGTGCTCTTTCGTGAAGAGGGAGGTTGTTTACGTCCATCCGGTTGAGAAGCTTGAGTATCGAGTCCATTCGGGCGTACCGTGCGATGAGTGGCAGTGCTAGCTCTAGTAGACCATTATACGATAGGGATTCGGCGTGCATCTTCAGCATGACGTTCCCAAGTAGCTGATCAATGGGGCTCGAATTTGGTCTTCTGGTTTTCTGGGGGAGGGGTGTGCAGGCAGCAACTAATCCGAATATCTTGTCTATCGAAACATCTTGTAGAGCGCCCTCACTGGCGAGACTGATCAACATGGCCTTGATCAGAGTGTCTGGTTGTATCTTTTTGGTGAATGCGAGTCTTGTGAGAGGCCCAAGAGCCGTATCAACCAACGAAACGTCTGACAGGTCAGAGTCAAGCTTGGAGTCCATACGGTGGAGGAGTCTCAGCCAGGCGTCCATAGATGGTGCACGTGTACTCGAGAAGAAGTGGTGTCCAGGCGCCTTCTCTCCGCCAAGAGCCGCAGTTATGGCAGGAACCCGAGCGCGTAGTTTTTTCTTGGAAGTGCTGAGCAGAGACTGATCTGTTTCAATAGCACGGGCTACTAGCAAGGCTATGTTGTGCTCGTCGGTTGTCAGGTCGGTCGCCCATGAGGGGTTCACATGGACGGTTGCAACAACGTTGGTACTCTCCGCTTGAACAGCAGAGGTGAAAGCATTCTCTAGTTCTGGGACAGCATCTTGTACAGTGTTGGGTGAAGGAGAGAGCGGGGTCACAAATCGGTCGGGACGATTCGCAAACCAAGTTGCTTGGGGGGACTCTGGCTGATAGGGAGCTGATGGCGGTCGTGGAGGGTCTGGGGCTGTACTGGTCAGTATGTCTCTTTTTTCTGGTAATGACTAGTGAACATACGCAAATCTAGATGTTGTATGTCTTGGGGCAACGAAGGCGGCTCATATCTCCACGCCGGCTGAGGGCTCAAGCGAAAGCCAAACAGCGACGCAAGGCTCAATGGCGGGGGAAAGCTGTCCTGGGGGTACAGGTTTGCTGAAACCGTCATGCGGCGCTTTGCTGCCCTCCGCCTGGCCTCGAGCGGGCCTGGCACGCTGCTGCCATGGCGCCTCTGGTGCGGGCACGAAATGCGGAAAAATCGGTGGACGGCGAGGGACAAGACGTCGTCGGGAACCCAGGCATGCTGCAGAGCAGGAGACTGGAGCGACTGGACTGCTCGGCGGCAGACAATGGGCGGACGGCGCATCAAGCGTGCATTTGCTCATTGAAGGCCTTCTTGCAGCTTCGCACGCGTTGGAGCTCGCGCCCGATTGGGACATGGTCACGTGGTGGTGGTGGAGGTGCTGCTGCTGAGTAACGGCGCTGCTGAGTAATGGCGCCGTGGGACGAGCCTTGGAACAGCCAGAACAGCAAGAACGGCGAGGCCGGCAGCGGTGGGACGCCTGGTGCACGAGTGACATGTGTGCCAGTTTGGGCAGCCAAGTCGTTCTACATAGTACTCTGCTGTGCAAGCCGTTGTGCTCTACCGTACAAGTCACTCGGCTCTACCGTGCCATGCATTCCACTCTACATGGCAGGCCGTTGTGCTCTACCGTACAAGTCCATCGACTCTACCGTGCAGTGCATTCCACTCTGCTGTACAGGCCAATCCACCCTACCGTGCAGTGCACAGCACGGCACAGGCACGGCGCGGCGCAGGCAAACGTCACGACAGGCTCCACGTCAGAGGCATGCGAGCTTTGTCGACGGCCACGCGGAGAGGGAGCCGCGGAGGGATTGCGCTGCAGTGGCCTGGGAGCAAAAGCAAAGGCGCGCAACGACTTTGTTGGGGGGGATCTTGGCCGCGCGGTCCCTGCTGGGCTGCTGGGGAATTGTGTGGCTCTGATGAAACGCCGGGACGCATCCAGGCACCACGCGGCCATTGGCTGCACGGCGGCGGGTCCCTCTGATGCCTCAGCCACGGCGAGCCGATCAGCGCTCGTGACGGGCTGCGGGCGTCTGTTCGTCGCTGCTGGTGCTGCTGGTGCTGCTGCTTCGCGCTCGTGGCGGCACTGGCAGCGACGGCGGCGGCGGGCACGCCTATGGCAGCAGGCTGGCCGCCCGCCGGCCACGCCCTCGACGCCTCGCCAGCGGCACTTGGCCGTGTGCGGGCGTCGAGGGCGGCCGTTGTGCAGACGGTGGCAGCTGCGCCAATGCCGGGGGACGCGTCCAGGTCTGGTCCGTCGTTGGCCCTGCGCGACAGGGGTGCCCGACTGGGCCCATCCGCATCCGGCCTGGCGCAGCTCACTCCTTTCACACGTCGACCCACCGGCCGGCCGAGCGCTCGTCGTCCTCGCACAGTGCAAGTGCACCCTCACCCAAGTCAGTCCTTGCCGTCCTGTCGCCTGTCCTCGATACTCTCGTTTCTCCCAGCCCGCCAGCCCATCCCTCAGACTCTCGTTTTATTCTCCTTGTCCTCCGCCACTGCGTGCCCGTGCCGCGCCGACACACTCGTTTGCACATCCAGGGGCTCTCGACGACACTCGAAACACACTCACGGCGCTCATCAGCCTTATCCCAACACGCCCCGTTTCGCACCAGCCATCATCAAGGGCATCGCTGAGCGAGTCCGCCGCTGAAAGTCCATCGCCGCTGCCGTCTGTCGCGACCTGCTGCCCTACTGGACAGCCTCGCCGCCCACAAACACGCCCTGAACCCGCATCCATCGCCAACCGCCTCCCCGCCCTGCTCCGCCCTTGGCCCTCCGCTTCACTGCCCCCCAGAGAGGACAAGACCACCCACTCCCGGACCCCAGAGGCCATTGATGAGCATCCCATCCCGTGTCTAGGTCAAAGGTGCCACCGCCGCGCCTGCTGCCCGCCCTCGTCGCTGACGCCCAACAGTCGAGGACCAGAAACACACACGCCCCATCGCCTCCCACAACAAACTTTTTGCTTCACCCTCCGCAACCATGGTCTCTTTCAAATTCACACTCGCTGCCTTGGCGGCATCGCTGTTGACAATGGTCGCGGCTGACGATGCCTCCACAACTGTTCTCTCGTGGACAACGGTTCCCACGCACATTCCAACAGCAACCACCACTCTGCCTGCCAGTGCCATGCAAAGTATCGGATGCTTCGAGACGGGCATTCCTCTCCAGAACTATGGCAGTGGAGAATTTCAGAGCCCGGGACAGTGCCAGCTCATCTGCCTCATGCTCAACAAGAACGTCATGGGCCTGTCCGACGGCGAAAACTGCTGGTGTGGTGACAGGATTCCTGCCAAAATCTGGCAGACTAATAACAGTACATGTGGCACAACATGCAGTGGCACAACCGAGGCCTTGTGTATGTTGATCGCATTAGACAAGTTTGATTTTTTTTGCTAACTCTGTGCAGGTGGTGGAGACTCCAAGCTATGGGTAGTGCTTACCGGCAATACACGGAATCCCGTCCAATACTACGATCCCCCAGTCGTCTCCTCGTCAGCATCCTCGTCATCGCGAAGGACCTCTGCCACATCCACGCCAGCCACTAGCCAGACCGCGAGTGCCTCTGCCTCGCCCACTCAGAGTAGTGGTGGTGGCGGCGGCACCAATACAGCTGCAATAGCAGCAGGTGTCGTCGTGGGTGTGGTAGGACTGGCCGCCATAATTGGTGGTGTTTTGTATTTCATGCGTCGCAGGCGCCAGAAACAGGCCGAGGAGGATTACCGCCGCAATGCTGCCAACGTCAATGATTTCGTCGCAGGAGGCAAGCTGCACACCAGCAACTCTTCGATGAACGACTCGCGTCTTGACCCCATCTTTGTCGACAGGAGACAGAGCAATGGCAGCATTGCAGACAATGAGGATTACTCAAGGCGGATATTGAAGGTACGGCAGACGGCAACCACTTCTCACACACAATTATGCTGACCATTTGCTAGGTTACCAACGCATGAGCGCACCCCAAGAATCGTCCTGTTGTTACGTTTCTCTCATGCACCGAGTTTCTTTTCACGAACCCTTCAATACCCCCGATACCACATACAATCACGTGTCGTTAATCCCCTCCGCACTCTCTTATGTCATGCACGCAAAAAGGTGCGCAAATCACGCTTGACGATGAGAGCAAAGAAGCACCCTTGCGTTTAAATACCCCTTGTGAATGGGCGTTGCTATTCCATTGCACAATTGAGAATGGGCTATCGAATAGTGCGACCCGAGGGGTCAGATTTTATTTCCTTGCTTTCTACTTTGTTCTTCTATATTTCAGTTTTCTGAAGTCATATCTGGCGTCTAGGGTGTTAGATAACGGACATCAAATCAAATGGGCAGTTACTACATTCATCCTTTTTTGGCGCTATTTTGGATTTGACGAGTCATTCCTTTACCTCTTTGGGTCTTTGCAGTTCATGTGTATCGCGTGTATCTACTACCCTAAAATTCTAGTGCCACTTTTTAACCATATATATACCCCTTGGATACATGGCAATAAACAGTCTTTCGAACCGTCAATGGTTGGCGTGAACGTTGCGTTGCATCTCCTGGGGGGGAGAACATCAAGACAGACATATGTTCCTTGCAATCCGTCATGTCGTGCTCTGCTGTGCCGTGCCATGCTGTGCCGTGCACACTTGCCTTTCCAAGCAATCCACCCTACTTGTCTGCCTTTGGCCAACCTCGCCATCACCACCGTCGTCATCGTTATCGTCATCACCCGACAAGTAGGCAAGCAAGCAAGCAATAAGCTACCTATATTTCCCAATAGCCAAATATGCCCATCCCCCATTCCATTTCATTCCATCATATCATACCGTGTGTATTTATATACTTTTTTAAATTATCCTATGAACCATTCTAAAAATACTCGGTTGCACTATTCTCCGGTGAGTGAGTGAGCGAACGAGTAAGCAAAGCAAACTAGAGCGCGACTGCGCGTTTGTCATCCCCAGGTCCTTACTTGGTTACTTTACCAACTTACTGGGAAGCAAACCAAAGCAATCAAAAAAAAACCCCCAGCGAGCGATTTAAATCAGTCAGCTCGTCAGTCAGTCAGTCAATTTAGTTTAGTTAATTATGTTGTTGTCAGAATCAAGACAAGGCAAGTCTCCTAGCCCAACCCTTGCTCATCCGTGCTTTGCCGGAATCGTTTAAATAGATAAAAATCCCCGATGTGTCCGATGGAGGTGGTGGCCCGAGAACAAAACACACATCCGATGCCGAGTTATCCATCCAGCTATCCGTTTTTGCTAGCCTGCTGCTGCAGCTTGTAGGCTGTTAACGAAATGAAATGAGATGAGATGAAATGGGGGGTTGGATTAGGATGCTGGAATTGCAGGGCCTTGTATCTCCTCTTTTCCTCGCTTCCCCTTCCCTCCCTTCCCCCCCCCCTTTCGCTCCTGATGGAGGTATTGCTGGGTTTGGCGAAGGGGGGGCATTGTGCTACGCTGTGATGTGTTGTGCTGTACTTTTTCAAACTTTCATGTGCTGTGCTGTGTTGTGGTGGTGATGGGGATGTGCGGGCTTGACTTGGCTTGGCCTAGCTTGGAACGGGTTGGACATGGGGAGGGGGGGGGGTTTACATGTACTTGTGAGAGGTTTGCAGGGTGAGGCGAAGAATCGATCAGGTGAAGAAGGGGTTTGTGCTGGAAGGAGCAAAGGAGTGAGTGTGTGGTTGTTTGCTTTTTATTTTATTTTAAAAAAAATGGAAGTCGGCGAGTTGTGTCTTGAGAGTTTGGGGGTTGTGTTTCAGGTGCTGGGGCCTTGCGGACCGGGGGGGTTGGAGGTAGGGGTTTAGATTGAGATGTGGCGGTGCTGCTTCTTTTCTTTTTTTTTCTAGATGAAGAACTAGGTGGTGCAATGTGGCGGTATTTCTGCCAAGGCAAGATTAGTGAGTGGATGGTCTTTGTTGTTTTGAGTTGTGGGATGTTTGTTGACGTTGCTTGTTGTGCGTGCACAATCACCACTATTCTGTCTCCCCCCCCCCTACTGGATATCCAGCACAATCTTTCCCCTCACCCTACCCTCCACCATGTATCCTTTGACCTTCTCCCATGCCTCCTGATGCCTTTCCTCGTCCAGAATCCCCTCCACAACATCCTGAACCACAACATCTACTCCCTCCGTCTCCGCTAGCTGCGCTATTTGCTCCAGCAACTCGCTTTTCTGGTACAAAATGACGTTTGCGTATCGCGGCCCGAAGAAATAGCCCTTGAGATACCGGAGGACTTGGGAAGGGTAGGTTAGGTATGTTAGTGGGCCGCCTATGCTGGTGCGAGATGTTTTGTCACCAACGATTGTGATGTATGCTCCCAATGGATTGAGGAGATCTTGCTGCGAGGAGAAGTCAGACAAGATAGCCAGCGGTCGAAAAGTGTGAAGCAAAGGAACGAAGAAGCAGTAAGCATATTAAAAAAGCTCGAAAGTAACATACCCAATATCCAAACATCTCCGTCCCCCCTACGCAATCAATATACAAGTCAAACTTGCCCTTTCCGCCCTCTGGTCTTCTCTTTAACAGCGTCTGCGCCACATCCTGCGTCCTATAATCAATCACCTCATCTGCCCCCAATCCCTTCACAAATTCTGCGTTCCCCCCCGAGCAAATCCCAGTAACTCGACATCCATACAGCTTCTTCGCAAGCTGCACACACCATCCACCCACACCTCCACTCGCCCCTGCAACAACCACACTACGCTGCTCCCCACTCTTCTCCGCCGGCAACCAATCCAAACACGCAAACGCAGTAAGAACAACCAACGGCACCGCAGCAGCTTGCTGAAACGTCCACCCCTTTGGAATCTTCGCCACAGGGTCCCCAGGCTTAAGCGTAAGATACTTTGTGAACGTGCCCTCACCAGTGGGGCGGCTGCAGAATCCAAAGACGGCGTCTCCGACGGCAAACTTCCGGCTCTTTTCTGCGTTGGCGCCCAGCGCGAGGATGGTACCTGAGAAGTCGTGGCCGAGGCCTTTTTCAGAGGAGCCTGCGAGCCAGCCTAGGACGGGGTTGCCCCACAGTTGGATATCTACGGGGTTGATGGAGGTGGAGCGTACGGAAATTAGGACCTCATCTGGGGAGGGGGGAAGGACAGGTGTGTGGGTAAGGTGTGGCTGGGAGGCAGGCGTGGTGTAGGTTAGGGATGTGTTTGATTCGGGGAGATCTTGAGAGGGCATTTTGAAGGGTACTTTGGGGGGTTTTTTTCCTTTGGCTAGGTTTGAATCTGGAGTTGAATTTGAGAATGAATTTGGATCTGTGGGACGATAAAATATTTTGGACTGGTGTTTGAGAGCAGATTTCTTGATTACAAATTAACTACACATTATGACGTTGTTAGTGTAGGATTTTGTAAAAGCGATCGACGGACGGCTGCGGCAAATCGATTGAATATATACATATATTCCTTTGGCTTGGTATTACCTGGCCGAATGTTCTCGTGTGAAGCTTACTCTTGTGTTGCGAGTCGGGAAAAAATATCAGAGAGGGGCTCGAGACCAACATGAGTGCAACCCGAAATTTGGTCTAGGAACGGCCTTGACGACACATCATAATAGCCAGTCGGCATTGCCAAAAAAAAGGTAGTGTGTTCTCTAACCGTCTATGTCTACTTGCATTTTTCCAATGTCACTTCATGTATCTATGTATTTCACGGGGGCCTGCTCAATAACACTGGTGTGTGTCGTTCTGAGCCGCGTCAGCCAAGAATCGTCTTCGATCACAGGATCATTACATATCTCAACGGCAAGACTACTGCTTCGCAAACCCCAACCTCATCAGATGTGTGACCTGCACATGAAGCCTGTAGCCTTCAAACCCATTTGCTGCACTCAAAATTTCCCACCATAAACCTCATATCATCGCCCCGATCTTGTGCTTCGGAAGGGGCAGTGGATCAGAAATCTTGTAATTCCCATAAAAGTCCATATTGCTCATCCGCCGATACCGCATAGCATCTTCCAGATCCTGACTGACAAAAACCTCCATTCCACCGCTCTGCTCCGTACCCTGAATCTCACTTGATAATTTGTATCCGACGCCTGCGGACGGATTCAGCGACGCGGCTGGCAACCTGTTCGTTCGGAGAATAGCGAGCCACCGCTGCTCTGCATACTTTTTGAGAATGTCCTCCAGGTCGAAAAGATCTTGCATGGATAGACTGTATAGTTTTCCGGAACGGTACTTCCAGAAGAAAAGTACCGAGAGCTCAATAGTTTCGACAGCTTGTAAAGGACGGAGGATCTTGTCCATGGAATCTAGCAACTGTTCTGTCATTTGAGCCTGGTCTTTCAATTGCGTGTCCTTGGTTTCTTTTTTGATGATTGTGTAGTTCCATTCCACGTAGAGGCGGATATGTGTTATATGCTTCAGCATTGGCAACTTCAAAACATGTGGGGAGTAGTCAAATTGAAGGTTGTTCTTTCTGGTATTCCGCAGCTCAGCATGAAGCGTCAGCTTACTGCGGCGGAAATAACTCTGTAGCATCTCGTCTCGGATTTGCTTATTGATGAGTAACAAATCAGGACGCAGCCGGTCAGATTTCGGTACTGAAGTGCCATATCCGAAGACGTCGTGTCGCCAGGGTTCTCGCTCCGTCATGTCTGCTCCCCATAGACATGTGAGTAGTTCCGGACGCTCCTTTTTGGCAGGCGGGAGAACATATCCGAATATCTGATCTCGCAGCTCTCTGGGCAGAGCGAGAAGACTGGAGCTGAAAGTACTTGGTGTGAGGTCTAACAAAACCTCGAGTTCGCGAAATAGTAGGCTTTGTCGGCGTGTGTAGCGATCGTCTAGACTGCTGTTGTGTATGCTTAGAAGTTTGCTTTTTCTGTCAGCCATGTGGAAATACGTAGACAATAGTGAGATGAGCGGAATCGGGTGATGGATTTGTGATGGATTTGGCAAAATTAGAAATTAATAATTATGAAATTGATGCAAGAGGATGTACCTGTAATGGTTGAAGAGAACAATCGCGAATAATGAGACTTGAACGAGATCGATTTAACTTTCGAGCTAGTCAAAACAGCTCCGTGTGGTGGCAGACGAGAGAATATTTGATATGCTACAGTGTGAGACACGGCGAGTCATGCCGAAGCACCCTGCGATTCGAAGTCAAGCTGGCCATGAGAGATTGTGGGGAAGAGTGTCAGTTGGAGCGCCATGTGGCTCTTGCGCTAAGTTTCAGCTTAGCGCTGGAACGTCTTCATCTTCGACTAGCTGCATCGGTGTCTCCGAAATCTTCTCGATCCCTTCTGAAATGGGCTTCTACAACACCTCGGTACCATCGGCCTTGTGTTTCTAATTTTTGGGATTCTAAGCGCACATGTTTATGTGTTTGGTAAGGCCAGACTGTAACAATGACAGACAAAAATCATATCCATTGTATTATTTCTGAAATGATGGGTATCACATGAAGCACGCTATCATAATGCTCTTAAACTCCCAGACAGTTTAATCAAAGCACTGGCAGTCCTCAATACTACCGTCTGTCCTGCGCCCGCTCAATAACGTTGGACACTTCCATGCAACGTCCATATCAGAACACTGGAATAACAGATTCCACAATCTCTCCATAGTATATCCAAAGTCAGGTGCACTCATTGAGTCCGGTCGTCCCTGCAGATACACCTTCTGATGCGCCCAGCTATCCTTGTCGATGAAGGCCTGCCGAAGGTCGTGGTAGATGGTCTTACTAATACCGCGGATACGTGCTGCAGAGACAGCAAATTGGCCTTTATAGCTCAGTAATACGTTTTCACAAGCAGTGGAATTGTATATCTGGTAGTGAATCTGAGGGAAGATCCCAAAACTGTCTCTCCACGAGAACCTGTCACTGCAATCTTCGCAGTTGCACACCACGCCTGACCAGCCAAGACTAAGATAACCCGTGTGGACTGGATCGAAGTAGTCTGTAAGACGCGGATAGAACTCTCGCGGATTATGGACATTAGCTTGAAGGAAGATGGTATGTTTTGCGAGGTTGTCCCATCGACTAAGGATGTGGTTGAGATATGTCTCGCCTTCTCTACCAATATTTGGAAGCATGACAGCTGTGTTAGCCCCTGTTTGTTGCTTGATTTGGGCACTATTTGCCTCGCTGTCCTTGATATAGATAGTATATTGAGCTTCTGAGAAAGTAGGTATACTTTTCAGGTTCGATATTAGTTGAGCCACTTCACTAATGGGCTCTTGGTACATGCTAATCACAACTTCTGTAAGCGTGTTTGGCTTGAAATTCTTATCCAGAGCTACATCAAGCTTCTCGTATCTTCTAGTTGTGAAGTTCAAAATTGGGTATGTAACCCACAACAAGAGTAATATTACACCAAAGAGTAGAATTGACAGGACAGTGCTTCGGAAGTTCGTCTTTTTTGACTCCTCTTGAGTTGTATCGATATCTTCAATGAATGGCGCGGCCTCACTATCTGAGCGTGTTGCTAGTGCGTGTCCTTGTGGGTCTTCTTGCTTCGTAGCCAAGCTGTAGAACAGGTGGTAGGCGGGTTTGCCGCCGATGCAGGCAATCGCAACCCAGAAGAACACATATTGGTAGAAGCTTGTGTAAGAGCGGCGTAACGAAACGGTTGAGTAACAGCCAATGAGCCCAGTCATGACTACCAAAATCATCGTGTCGCGATGACAACGCGTTGGGTGGTCAAAGAACTTATGGCCTTTACCAGCAACCTGATTTATGCTGGGCATTAATATTGACTGACCGATGAAAAAAGCAACTGCAGTCGAGAAAGCGTTGATCGAAAGCAATGGAACAGTTTCGAGATCAAATATGATTACTTCTTGTTCGGACCAGAAGATGAAGACCCAAGCCGCTGCAACGAAGCTGCTCAGTCCAACAAGCCATCGGCCATCGCTTGCACGTTCCATTGCGGCTTCCTGATAGTGTTTTGATGTTGATTTCCTCAAGCCTCTTGCGATACCAGTGATTAACATCGCTGGAATAGACGCTTCCAAAGCGGCGACGGAGAGCCGGTACTCATTAAGAAGAACTCCTGCACAAGCCAAGCCTAACAGACTAATTCGAAGAAGCTCGGTGCGTGGGAACGGGGTAAGGCCGGTGATGAACAGAACAAGACCTTCAGCGAAGAAAGCTATCGTCTAGCGGATGTCAATTGGTTAAAATGCAGTCCGTCTGGATTGCAAGAAAACTTACAGTGAGCATAACCAGTGTAGGCAGATTTTGAAAATGTAAGATAGATTGCATAGTACAGATCATCGACAGCGCCTCAAAGCAGGTTGTAAGAGCAACTGCTAGCGCCGCTCGTGTTGTGAATTTCCTCGACTGCCCTAGCAAGATGGTGTTTCGGACACCTTGTCGCCATGGATGGAGATAGAGAGTTATGAAGGCCATTGCGGCGATCTGGTTGAGATATAGAACCAGTGGGTAGTGCATATTCGACTCGACGAGCAAATGCCTCGAGCTTAGTAGCGAGATGATGGCGCAGACCGTCCAGACGGTTCGTTGTTGATTGGTGATTGCGCTTCGCACTGCAGAGTGAAGGCTATAGGAAATTTTTATTTGGGATCCCTCATGTTCCATATTTGTGGACAGTGATTGAGGAACCCGAGGAGTCATGTTGCTTGAGTTAGAAAAAGGAGCGAGGAGGTGAATATAAATACTTTGTTCACATCCCTTTAAGGATGTCAAGAAAAAGAATGTAGTATCTGCGGTCTCTAGTCATGGGAAACAAGCACTATCGAGTTACAGCTGTAGGTTCTTTGGACACCTACGCTATGCGAATCGTATACGAGTGAGCTAATAGTTCTGCACCATGGCATAGACGGGCAAGGTATCTCTAAGCCCCCGTAGATAAGGCGACCAGAGTATTGTGGTTTTCATTACACGGCCACTATGCGAACAGCTCTTCAAGATGGTGAAAACGTGCCAAGGTCATCCCTGACTTTCACCAAAGCTATTCTTCCTCATCTCATTAGGGACAGTGTGCTAGTGCATGATTCACATTGTATTAATTCAGTACTACGGAACCAAGTAGAGGAAACTGTTATCTGTAATGAATATTCACTACTGTTACACAGTCGCAAGAAACCAAATACTGTGAACTTGGCGAAGGCCTATGACATTGGCCTAACTTTTGTGTGTACGTGTACCCGCATGGATGTGTGGAATCGAATCCTTGGTATTCTGCGATATTTCTGCTGCCTGCTTGGATGTCGGTACGCGCGTTTAATTCTATTCAATGGTAACATTGTAGCAAAATGTTGATGCCTGATCATCGGATATACGCGGTGAAGTGCTCGCAAGTCTTGAGACGGACAATTGCCGAATTTAAGCGTCACTATTATTAGTAATATAAGTCAATCATTTGGGCTACTGCGTGCATTTTAGTTCTTCATGTCTTTGTAGTGTTGTGCAATGAGAAACCGAACTGTACAAATGACGCCGGCTGTTCTCACAGACTACCCCGAGCCCAGAGCACGAGAACAACGACGGTATGTACTCACAGATTACCAATCAAACGCATTGGCGAGTAATCCTCTTGGCCGCAATGCATATGAGATCCGCGCCCAAATAGGAGTGAGATCTGTATCCAAGTGGGAATGAGGTCTGTGTGCAAGTGGGAATGGGCTCGATCGGTAATTTTTGTCACATAGTTTTCACAATGCTCGGTCACAATCTGCAAATCAGAAACCTCATAGTGTAGAATTGCCTTGCAGAATGCCTTGCGGAATGCCTAGCGACATGCCTAGCGCCATGCCTAACGTAGTTTCGCGCCGTTGTTTGCGATGGTTTTAGTAGTACGCCGAGAGAGAAATATTGACTATTGGAGGCCTATGAGAAAACTACTGCGCCGTACAATCCTTCAAGCACCATAAAAACTTCCGACGAAAGAAATGACGCACAATACATTATGATTTTCTATGCCGTGTCAACGCCAGAAATGCAGTCTGGACTCCTTGCTCATCAAACATAGATGTACCGTACAACTTATGAATGTCCACAGAAGCCAAGTACATGTCGTCATGCTCTTTGGTAAAAGCATTAGGTAAGAAGGCAAAATACGGCAGGGAATACAAGCACAAAGGAAAAGCACACAGCATGCTCAGACTTCGAGACTGCTGATCATGTAAAATAGGAGGTATGCTTCCGCAGCAAGCACCTCCGCCTCGCCGACCAGCACCACCTTGCTGTCATCAAACAAGAACCAGTCACCGCCTTCACGGGAGTAGCTAACGTAGTGTCCAGAATCAATCTTACCCTTATGTACGATAACTGTGCTAAGTTCATAGATAAGGCTGTTGCTATTCGAGCTTAGTGTGTCGGAGGGTTTCGTATTTTTGATCCGCTCTTTGTGTTGAGTGGTGTACGGGTAGACGTCCAATTTCATCGGAAAGATGACCTTAGTCTCAATTTTTGAAGACTGTGCTTTTGTATGTTCGAAGCGCTGAGATGTGTCAGACAGAAGCGTCCACTAATTCGTGTATAAAGAGCTCATACCTTTAGATGGACTGAGAGGACTGGCGGAAGTCGCTGAATACTCAGTTGCTTTGCCGCGTTTTGTGGACTGTCACAGTTTCGACATGTGTACTCTGCTGAGCCCAGTTTCTCTTTGGCTGTAAATCTTGCAAGGCAATCTCGAATGTTCAGTGGCGTCTCATCCGCATTGCTAGCGTTCAGCTTCCGCTTCTTAGACTGATTTCGCACATCGAGACTGAGGTCCATGTACGGGTCTTGCGCAGTCGTAATGTTACGACAACTGTCGCATGTCACTGTACTTGAGAGCTGCCCGCAAAAGGTTTGGTGGACTATGCAACTGCAATCTTCTGCATCTGAAGAGCCTCCATTTGCCAGGTGTAGCGCATTGAGTATAAATTGCATATATTCGTGGGCGTCTTGTTGGTTGTATCCCGCAAGTGCCTGTAGCCTACATTAGCATGGGACCACCTTACAGCCTCAGCCAGCGGTCGTTACTCACCTCTCCTGCCAGCCAACTCCCCATTAGCATGCTGACCGCACCGAAGCCTTCCGTCTTTTCAGCCGAGTGAAATTCAACAAACATCTCATCCAGTGCGCAGCTCACACACGCTTCTCTTTCGCAATCGGCCGTTTTGTGCCCTTCAGACAGATAGAAGTTGCGTATGAATGGGTTGTGTACGAGTGTCTGCAATATGACGCTCATGAAGCATGTCTGGCCCATGTTGTAAAGTCCGCGCAGACCAATGGCTCGACATGGGAGGAACGTGGAATTATTTACAACGAGCTTATGATCGTCGGCAGTTGTTGTATCCTCGTGCTTTCGCTTCTTGCCTGCAGTTCACCGGTCAGCACTCCATGCGCAAAGTAGTCCAAATGATGGCGCCAACCCTTCTGTAGCCTTATGACTTCTAGTGCTGGGTCGTATATAAAGTCCTGACAGTTTCCACAGTAGATGTATGCCTCTCTCGACTCCACCGCTGCAAGCTTGTAAGCTCTTGGCCTTCATGTATTCATCCTGTCGCGACTCACAGAAACAGTGCGACTTTGTCTCAAAGTGCTGGTCTCGATCGGTTTCGGTCATAATGCTGGGGCATTGAAGGCAGAGATACAGCGGGCGGAGCGAGACCACAGCTTGGCCATCAGACGGAGACATGTACGTTTGTGAAATTATGCGAGGTTTCTCGTGTATGGTGTGAAGAATAAGTCGGTAATGCTGGAGGGTTTGCTTGCGCGCATTCTCCAACATCTCGCCCATGTGCTCTGCGATTCAACGTTAGGGGAAGATCGCTCAGGAGCAGCTTCGCAAGTACTTACCACAACCATATGCGATGTGCGCCATCTGACTACTCGGTACTATATTGCCCTTTGCATTCTTGATAATCTTGGGCGAGGCCGCCTTGGGGGCGACTGCTGTGTCCATGGTGATTTGCGCAGCTTGGTAAAGGGAACAGTATGTTAAGCAGGCCAGTGACCTGGGAGAGCAGTCGCAGACACACTACACATGACGCAGAAAGCGCAAACAGGCAACAAGCGACCGTGAACAACCTTACTCTCTAAGACGCGCTGAGGCTGGATGGTGAACTTGCCGCGTCTCGGACCTGCATGAACAGCGACCGAGTCGGGGCGCTAGCAGATCCGCCGCCCCACAAGTCCCGATTGCACGAGAAGATGGCCAAGGACTGACTAGGATGTTGGAATTGTGCCGGGTACTCCAGAAGTCACAACATGCAAGGAATGTTACGAATGAAAAGTGCTGGCAGTGCTGTGAAGTATCACGTAATGAGGGGTTTGTTCGGTGGTGCTATCTGCGATGCATCCGAAGGGAATGTCTCCCAATGTAGATGCAGACTCGAAGCTGGACTGCCCCGCCTATATCAGAACAATCAGTATATCTTCGAGGTACAGATTCTGTCGGTCACATTTTTCATAGTATATAAATGATTTAAATTCAAAAGTTGTCATCAAACGTCTAAGACAGCGTGCCAGAGTGGTTAATGGGTATGACTCGAACGAGCTCATCTACTAGATATCATATGGCTTCGGCCGCGCAGGTTCGAATCCTGCCGCTGTCGCGTTATTTTTTGTTTTGCGATAATTTAGTTCTTTACTTCAAACAGATGAGTTGGGCTTCAAACGATATGATTTTGTCCCGATAAGTTACCCGTGGGAAGAATGCGAGGTGAAAGCCTTTGGCAGCTTACACTAAAGCCACTTCTCTACCTAACAAGAGCCATTCGGTGCAACAAAACCTTATCTAACTAACAAGTGAATACAGTAGGCCCAGGGATCTTGTAAGGCTGCCCATTTCCAACTGGTTGACCCTTATCATTGTAGATGCTGATCAAGATTCCCGGATCAGATGCCGAATATGCACCTGGAAAGCTGACAGTCGGACTGCCTGTCTTTGTCCCCGAACCTGAGACATTGATTTGTGCACAACCCTTCATGATCATCAGTACTGTTCTCGCCGATCATATTGAGATGATGAGTAGGTGAGATAGATCTTACCATGTAGAACTGCGCTTGTCCCGCAGAACTGGCAGAATGCAATGCGATGATCTCTGCGCGAAGAAGATACTGTCCTGGTACAATACATGTTGGAAGAGTGAAGTCTTGCCAGCCGTTTGCAGCAATCATTCTATCAACACCCCATTTTCCAGAGCTGTCAAGGCCATCTTCGGCGACTTTGAACCATTTGAGGCCGGAGGGTAAAGCAGCAGCTGCGTTATCGACCTTAGCCCTAGTGGAAAGTCAATACAGCTTGTCTCGAGAGAAGAAACGACATAGGGAAACAAACATGTAGAAGATTGTAGGCCCCTTATGACTGCTTGCAATGGGTTGATCAACATCGTTTGGGTACTGCGCACCGCCAATGACATGGCCCCATTGCACACCGACCTTGTCGCCTGCTTTGACGTTGATGACGCTAGCGGAGACGGGCTGTGAATAGCCAAAGTTGCAGGCGATATTCTGGTCATTCACATTCTGGATTGGATTGTTGCTTGTAGGTACGCGGATGCCGACTGACTGGCCATTATCTTGTCCGTTGATTCGGACCCGCTGTGCAATCGCATGAGCGGAGGACAGGGCGGGCAGTACAGAAACGAGTGCAATGAAGACCTTCATGCTGACTAGACTCCTGAAGTCCTGGAGATTTGTGGAAGTATTTTCTGGGTTTGGAAGGCGTTGCAGTTTGTGTCACTCTTATCTTTTTATACCTCTTCCCTTTTTTATTTACAATATGATTTAATATAAACTCGATCATGGTGTATTGTCGTCTCTTAGACCAGGTTTCCGTACGCGAAATCTCATTAATGTGCACTACTACACCTCAAACGTCGAGTTTGACCACATGCTCTCCCAGATATTAAAGTATACCTCCAGTTTGCCTCCATACCAGATCACGAACGACTTTTTGTAGTATCCACCATTAGGAGTAATCCTCACTAAACCCCATAGATGACCGATCAGGGTAAATATGCCATGTCATGAGATCACTTTGGATACCCATATTAGATGCTGAGTGTATTGACTGCTTGGCATGTGTGCGAGCAATATGGAGCCGCACCGAAGTTCCGAGACTGCGTATCGACAATCACTAAATGAATGTTGATTTCACTGTACCCGAAAGGATGGGAACCTTGCCTTAGTAAGTTGGTCTTTGGGGTGGAACTTATTGTGTCTCCTGTTGGAAACGAGCTGCGTAGAGGATGATGTGAATCATTTCAAGACCGCTTGCGATTGTTAGTTTAGAGGCTTTTGGGGACCGTCGCTTGACATATTTGTTATTTCTCTAGGCTGAGATATTGGACCGAGTGCTCATGTGATGCTTTCAACGTGAGTAAAACGGCGTATGGAGATAATTGTTGATGAAACGGAAGAGCCATTGCATGTATGGTGTCTTCCCTACGATGTATAGTGAAGCCGCTAATGGTGTAGCTTATGTAGGTGCCGAATTAGGTGCTACGTCAAAGTTGTGATCTCGGAAGAAAGGTTTCCACCTGAGCCACTGAAAAGAAGCCACAAGTACAGGGACCCAGAGAGCGGCGATTTTGACGATCGACAGACTAGCATTGCACTTTCGCTGATCTCGAGACATCCGGTTGATCTGCTCCACATATCAGGGGATACCCACGTGTTCCGCAAGGGATTATTTTGGCCTTTTCTCAAGATATTGGTGGTATTGTGATCTCAACCCCTCTTTATAATGGTCCATCTGCAGTGATAAAGAATGATCGTGTGCTACAAGCTCACATGTGAAGGGATTCTGATCAGCAATGAGTACTAGAAAATTAAAATACCATGACACAATGGCCGGTTGAGACGAAGCGGCAGCAGCCGATTCGATAAAAACTAGCTCTAAGGGTGAAGTGTTCGATCAATGCAGAATGACGACGACCTAAGGAAATTGGGAAAAGCGCCAAGGTGCAACTTTTGGAAAAGAGATGACATCATGTTCCCAATGAGGCCCTGATGGAGCTGCAAAGGCTGGCTAAGAACTGCAACCCAAATTTCACGTTTCAACCCCATGCGCTCCTACATATTACAAGGTTTAAGCAGATAGCGAAAAGCGCAAGCACTGATCTACAGCACGCCTACTCGGAACACTTTCACCTTAGCGCGGCGACTCCACGTCATAGCCACAGGCTACGCGCTGCCACACGAGGCGCAGGTCTCTCAGCCAGTGTTACCAGCTACCACCTTATATTTACCCCTCAGCGCCCGCTTCTTCATCTAAAACCTTGTTAGAATTTGTGCAGTAAGAGCCTCAAGCGCACATTCGCCATGGCGACGCATCAGTCAACAGCATACGACCCAGTACCCAGCATAGACAACCCCGCGCATCTAAGCAGAGGTTATGGCAACAGTTCCTCCCGCCTGGATATTGGCGTGAACGACTTTGCGAACACAGGCGCCAGCACTGCACAGAATGAGCGTCTGGGTAGGTTTGAAGAGGACTTTGATGCACGCACGCGAGGCCCCTCCATACTCGATGGCGAGACCCCACAGCGATCCGCTTCCCGGTCTTCGACTCTCAACCAGGGATCGGTCAACCAGGGCACAACACCATCGCGCAGCGGAACCCTCAAGAAAAAGGAATCAATCAAAAGAAGTGCGAGCCTCAAACGCAGCAGTAGCAGGAAGAGCTTGCGCGCCGGCAGCATTCGTGGTGTCGCGCTCGACGATCACGAGCATGGCTTCCAGAAAGAGGACAGCGTCTTCTTTACGCCTGTGCCGACCAAGGGTTCCCCCACCGAGGTTCTTGCCGAGCGCTTTCAGAGTACGTGGGTCCTGTTGGAATGTCTATATCAGAGACTAATGTTTAAAAGCGTGGCGGAAGTTCCTCAAAGAACTTATTGCCTATTTTCGCGAGGTCTCCTCCTCATACGAGCACCGCGCCAAATCACTGCTTAAGGTATCAAACGTGGTCAACAACACCAACATGCCTTCAGCCCTTGTAACCGAGGGAGGTCTGAGTGAGGCCAATCGCATTCTCCGCGACTTCCACAAGCAGGCAATTGTCGAGGCAAACAAGGCAAGAGATGTTGAGGCCGACGTGATCAACCAGCTCAGTGGCCTTAGGGCAGACCTCGCTCAAAAAATTAAGGAGATCAAGGCCCTTTCTGGCGATTTCAAGAATAATGTTGAAAAAGAGAAGGAAACAACAAGGAAGTATGTGACAGCTCTTGAAGAAGCATTAGCTGTCGTCGACTCAGATCCCTCTGCGATCTCAGGCAAGGGTGATCCTTACGTAGTTCGTCTAGGAGTTGAGCGCCAGGTCGAGCGTCAGATTGACGAAGAAAACTATCTCCATCGGGTAAGTTGGCATGAGTCCCCAGGACTGTAACTACTAATAATTTCAGGCCTATATTAACCTCGAGAACTCTGGGCGCGAGTTAGAGTCCATTGTCATCGGCGAAGTTCAGAAGGCTTACAATGCTCTGGCCAGCATCTTGAAGCGCGACGCGGACGAGATGTACTCTACTGTAGAGAAGCTCCGCACTGGCCCAATTGCTATGCCTAGAGATCACGAGTGGAATCGCTTTGTACGAAGCGATCCTCACTTCGTCAACCCTGATATGCCTCTGCGCAGGCTCGAGGACATTGAGTATCCTGGCAAACACCATCCAGCTACTACTGAGGTCCGAGCTGGCATGTTGGAGAGAAAGAGCAAGTATCTCAAAAGCTACACGCCTGGCTGGTGAGTTATTGTGACCCTAATAAATATGTTTGTCTAATGCCTATCAGGTATGTCCTATCGCCTACCCATATTCACGAGTTTAAGTCGGCCGACCGCATCTACACCCAACCTCCTGTTATGTCCTTGTATCTTCCAGACCAGAAACTTGGCTCACGTTCTCAACTCGGAAGCTCATCCCACAAATTCGTTATCAAAGGCCGCCAAGCCGGATCCATGCACCGTGGCCACACCTGGGTATTCCGGGCCGAGACATATGAGACAATGTCAGCTTGGTACGATGATATCAAGGCTCTTACGGAGAAGAGCGGCGAGGAACGTAATGCTTTTGTGCGCCGGCACGCTAGCGTCAGGAGCACAAGTGCCGGCAGTGCTCACTCGGCCAGCTCCGACGGAGGTTTGGAGGAAGATGAAGCAGATGCAGTACCCTACTCTGCCAATCAGTCTGTAGTGAGCCAGGCTGCCAAGGAGGAGCCAGCACAGCGACCCAGTCCAGGTGGGAGATTTCCAAGCGATTTGAACGTCAATCGTAACTTACAAAGTCTTCGTTCACCATCTAGTGGCAGCTCAGAAGTTGGCCATGATTTAACTACCGCATCTGGAGGTTTGCAAGGTGCTCACCCTACGTATCTTGCTAATGATACGTCTTATCAAGCCGACGAACCCGTTTCCAATTCTCAGTACAGCCATGATCATCAACAATCTCAGTATGCTCAACATCCTCACGATTATCAACAGTCGTCCTACGTCGAACCGTACCAGCATACACAGTCTTCTTACGATAATCAAGCCTCACATGTTGACCCCTACGCGTCCGCTCCTCAAACTCACCAAACCCACCAAACCCAGCCTTCCTTTATCGATCGCTCTCCCGTAGAACGGCAAAACACAAACTATGGTAGTTGGATGGCACCAGCCGCTGGCGGAGCAGCAGCAGCGGCATTGGCTTCTGAAGCTTACCGCAGAAAGCAACAGAACGAGGAACGGGAAGCTCAGCAGCAAGAGGAGCTAGAGCGAGAGCAGAATGCTCTCAATCTGAACCCCACAACCGACTACAAGAACGCCAATGTTCCAATTTCGGAAAGAGCTACCGAGCACAACGTTCAGATACCAGACGTTCATCCAGCAACCATCATCGCTGCTGGCGGACCAACTCATCATCTTGAGTCGAACGATGGTGATCTCGCAACGCCTACAGCCACCAAAACATCTTTTTTAGGCACCAATGAGTTTGCTTCTGGTGAACTCTCTGGAAACACCATTAACGGCGGACCGGTTCCTGTAGAACTTGTCGACGCTGCCCAACCATTTCCAGGGGTGCGGAGACAGGATACAGATTTCAGTGTCTCTGACCTGCATGTTCCGGGCGAATATCCAAAGGTACCAGGAACGAAGCTTCCAGTGCCCTAGATACAAATTTACTCGGCGAGTTATGACGTGTAAATGGACCATGGCAAATCGCGAGTAATCAAGAGTGACCTGGCACGATTTCGTTGGAACGGGGGACCTGACAAGATTTCAACGACTCGAGAATAAGCTGTTTTTTTATTGTTTTACTGTGCGATCAAAGACGAGGTACACATTTGGATCATGCTTTGTTTGTATCTCCGCGCTGCGTGTTTAGTCACCGTCCCTGTTTACCTTACATTTCTTTCCTCTCATTTGAAGCGAGCACGGACCCGCTCCTGTTTCTTATCCCCTTTGATACCCGCAACTCCACCAAGATTCGTATGTAGTATCTCCTTCCAATCTGAGTTCTAACGTGACCCGTACTTCTCCATTCGTGACTACAACGTTGTACGTTGCGCTTATCGGCTGGCGCCGAGGTCCGGCCGTGACTGATACCCCATGATTCCTCGATGTGACTTAACAGACGCGGGGAGCAGCAATAAACATTGAAAACAATATTTCCAAATCATCACAATGGACGACACAGTCAAATACCTTCTATCTCTTGGTGCTATTCGCGATCGTGCTAAGATCGTGGGTGAAGCTGCTCGTGCGGGGAAGCTGAGCAACTTCGACGTTCATGAGGAGCGACTGGACGATGTCGCCGACTTTGTGACTCGCATTATCAAAGTGAGTACATGTGTCCTGTTTGTATAAACCCGTCTGCTGTTGAAACCAAAAAAAACCCCTGGCAATATCAACCCCAGCACACCAATTCTACTTCGAGCTAACTCTTGAAGCGCGACTACGGTCCAGACAAGTACAACACCATTCCTACTCACGGTCGATGGCAGCACTTCGAGGTCGGTGGAGTTCCGCGCATCAACGAAATTCTTTCTGCATGGAAGAGCGAGGGTGTTGATGATGTAGAAACTACACGTCGACTCATTGATTTGTTCTTCGTGTCTGTGCTGCTCGATGCTGGGGCGGGAGATCACTGGCGGTACCAAGAGCCGGAGTCGTCCAAGACATATGAACGTAGTGAAGGAATTGCGGTGGCAAGTTTGTGGATGTTCAAGGCGGGTGCGTTCCAGAAGGGGACGGGTGGAGTGAGGGTTGATGGTGAGTAGCTCTCCCTCTTTGGGAGGGGTAAATCAACATATGAGTTAGAGAACAACGGGCTGATACCTGAGCTTAGGAAAAGGATTGGAAGGGCTAAGCACAGCTGCTTTGGCTGAAGGTCTGCAAGTTGATGAGAAGAATCCCATGGCTGGATTCGAAACACGTGCAGATCTGCTCCGGAAGCTAGGCACTTCGTTCCTTGCGCAAAAAGAAGTGTTTGGGGAAGACGGCCGTCCTGGAAACATTGTTGGTACGTTTCTACTGTCCACGCCGATCAATCTACTTACTCACAATCACCAACAGATTACCTCACTGCTTCCTCTCCGTCATCCCTCGACGTCCTCCCCCTCTGGGACATTCTGCAGACACTCCTCATCCCCATCTGGCCTCAAGATCGCACAACCGTCAACGGCCACGCAATCGGTGACGCCTGGCCCCTCAGTACCCTCAAATACTCCACCACAGAAACCAATTCTGATCAAAGTGCTTACATCCAACCCTTCCACAAACTCACCCAATGGCTCACATACTCCCTCATGGTGCCATTTACACGCATTCTCTCCCTCCCCTGGACAAATACCTCCGCCCTGACAGCCCTCCCTGAATACCGCAACGGCGGTCTATTCGTCGACCTCGGCGCTCTGACGCTCAAGCCCGAGGCGCTGAAGCGCGGATTAGCAGCCCCAGGGTCCAAAGATGGGCTTCCAATCTTCCATCCCGGAGATGATGTGATTGTCGAGTGGCGCGCTATGACGCTGGTGCTGATTGAGCAACTGCACGCTATGGTGTTGAAGAGGCTGGACGGCGTGGAATTGAGTCTTGCACAGGTGATTGAAGCGGGGACGTGGATTTCTGGCCGCGAAGTTGCGAAGAGGGAGAGGCCGACGACGAAGAGTAGCCCAATTTTGATTGAGAGTGATGGGACGGTGTTTTAAGGTGTGGACGCTGAAGGGACTGCGGCGATGACTTCTTCTAGACTCGGAGCTCATTGCAATCTAGAGGCCCAACATCAGCTGTTACACCACAAACAATGCATAGTACATTAGAAAACACAATTTCACACACTTTCGCCGATCAGCAGTGTAAAGATGATTTCATGAGTTGTAAAATAGTTCATTTGTGGTACGAGGATGGTACATTACTCCGTCGCCCATGCTGCAATTATAACAAGATATATCCCGATCGGTTTACGAGCTGAGTTCAAGCTCCTCATACCATGCCGACCTTTCTCCTCATTACTCCATCTTCTTCAGGGCACAGTTACAACTGTGTCTTGGTCTTGTTGTTCACCTCCTCAGCCTTGCCCTTTGCTTGGTTTGCTGCCTGGTTGGCCTTGCCTTCAGCCTGGTTTGCTGCCGCATTGGCCTCACCCTTGATCTCTTGTGCCTTGCCCTTTGCCTCGCCAGTCAACTCGGCAGCCTTGCCCTTTGCCGCACCAGCTAGCTCGTATGCCTTGCCCTTGGCCTCGCCCTTTGTCTCTGGTAGAACCTCCTTGACGGCTTCTGCGGCAGCCTCTGCAATGCGAGTCAGTATGATTCAAGACCAAATGATTAATGTGGATGTAGATGGCAGGTGCCAACCACAATCTTCGTTGCAGGGTATTGATAAATTCATTTATTTGGAAAGATGAAAAACAGGAGGGATGCTACGTACCGCCTTTCTCGATACCCTTTACAGCAGCATCGGAAATTGTGCGGTCAACTACTTTGGCGGCGTCCTTGATAGTCTCCACGGGGCTCTTTCGTACAATGGGGGAGGTGCTGAAGAGGCGGACCTGGCGAGCGAGCTGTGTGCGGAACATGATGATGATGACGATTTGTGAGGGTAGAATTGGATGAGAAGGTTCGTTGAAAGGTAGAATGTATTCGTGAAGAAGTCAACTGTGATTTTGAATTGGAGCAGGGTATAAGAGCTTCTTAAAGAGTGTGGGAGTAGCTCCGGTGTTGTGCCATGACATCATTGACCGTCATCATACAGCTCCACGTCGGGTTAGTGTTGGCCTGAGCTCCTTTGAATGTCGTCGTTTGCGCCGTGCATCTGGATCATTGCGTCTTCACGATCCATAATTCTGCAAAGAGGCGCTCCAAAAGTGGGGAGAGTCTGCTGACTTTTTCGTATGCCAGCTGAACACGAAGTGGGTGGTGTATGGCAAACTGTAACGTCGTTACTATCGAATGTTATCATAAAACTCGAATGATGAACTACGCTATACGCTCCTCTAGTTCTCGTGCTTCGACTCTATGAATTATCTCGATTAATAGCTCCTCGAATTGGAGGTCGTCGTGATTGTGGTAACCAGAAGAAGACAAGCCAAGTTAGCACATGTGATAAAGCATTGTTGGATAGTAATTGAAGGATTAATACGCATAATACATTACAGGGATGAGGCTTTGTTTCACTGTTCATTTGATCTAAAAATTCATGGTCGAATCGTTTCTCGTTTGTCATTAACAGCCAGCATCCAAGTCCATAACATTATCTAGACTCTAGTAAAGAGCCTTCTGCCACCACGCACACCTCTTGCTAGCATTGGAGTCCCGTATCTCCATGACACCTGTAGCATTAAGCGTCAGAACATTTGCATTGGGCCCGTACATGTTGAACTGGCGAATACCGCCGGCCTCAGGACGACCGTTCTCTGCAAAGCTAGCGATGAACTGCTGGAGCGCAATTGCAACCGTGCGGTTGGAAACTCCCAGTGGAGACAGCGCTCCGCCGTCGTAGTACGTGTATGCAACATCAAAACCGTGGAAAGCAGGCGGCACGGCAAAGAGGTAGGAGTAAGTCTGGTTGTTGTACGCAGTCGAGAGATAGTTGGTGTTGCATGTGAACACGCCCTCAGAGATGATTAAGTCGGCGCGGGCGTACTGAGTAGTGTAGGGGTACGATCCGTCAAAGACCGGCGGGTATAGGGTCTCCGTGATATACCGAATAGACTCTGCAGGAGCATAAGGGAATGCTCCGCGAAGCTGAGAAGAGACGTCCGAATCGGCCTGAATATAAGGCGGCGTAAAGAGTGTTCCTTCCCGAGCATTATGGCCTACCATGACCCGCACATCCTTGTCAAAACGGCCCTGTGCAAGTAACTGCCCAGGCTGCAGAGGAACAAAATTGCCATCAACTGCAGGTCCATAGACGTAGCCTCCGTAAGTGGCGTCAAAGGCGACTTGCTGAGCGTTGGCCCGAATAATGACTTCAGACGGCAGAGCGCGCAACTCAGCCAACGAAGTTGTGTTGGTAAGGCTCAGGAATTTGCGGTAAGTGTTTTCTGTCTGAATGTTTGACTGAATTGGCGACCATCCTGGGCTTTGTGGTACAGCTTGTTGGAACGGAGCCTTGCCCTTCAGTCCCCCGTATGCAGTGATTTGGTGCATAATGCTTCCACCACCAGCAGACTCACCAAAGACTGTGACGCGATTCTTGTCTCCTCCGAAGAGATGAATGTACTTCTGGACCCATTCGAGAGCAAATCGCTGATCATACAGCGCAAGGTTACTTACGCCACCCTCCGCTTGAAACGAAGGTCCAGCCAAAAACCCAAGAGCACCGAGGCGGTAGTTCATGGATACGTAGATGACATCGCCATTGGAAGAATTACCACTAGCAGCTATGAGGCCAGCAGGGTTGTTGTTCTTGTTGCCGCCAGTGTAACCTCCTCCGTAAATCCAGACAATCACGGGAGCGCCGAATCCTCGGCCAGCTTCGCTAAGAACATCCTCTGGCACAAAGACATCCAGGAATAGACAATCTTCGGACTCGCGAAAGTTCCTTGCTGGGATCGGGCTGCTTGCATTCGCACCTGACGGTACATACACAGGAGTATTGTTGGTAGGCGCACCAAGTAGAAGGTTCGTAATAAACGTAGTAGCTACTGATTGCCAAGCGGGAGTGGCCTGTGGGCAAATCCTGTTGTCGGTGCCATTCTGGATGACTGATCTGTTCCTTGCTGGCGCTTCAGGAAGGGCGAACCTAAGGTTTCCAACCGGAGGGGCTGCGTAACGAATTGAGCTAAAGTTGTAGAATCTCCCCGTACTCTGGCTTCATGTCAGCAATGTGATTCAAAGTATGCATTCAAATGTCCAAGACGAACATTAAAGTTAGAAGCTCTGTGAATCTCATATCCAAGATCGACAGTCGGCAACGATGAAGAGTCCTGCGCATATGCGGTTCCAAGTAGAGCCAAAGCTCCGAATATCTTCAGCATCTTGTTGATGAAGTGCTAAGCTTCTCTAGCCTGTATCCAGTCTTAGAAATGCTGGCGACCGACAGGATATTTGGTTGAGAAAAGCACCCAAAATGCAAAAAAACTGCAATTCTTCAATTAGTAATGCACAATCCAACGTGAGCTTTGAGTGACTTACTATTTTTTTTGCCGGTGGCTGGGAGCTCCGATGACAAGAATGCAGGTACTAGTTGTACTTTATAATTTTCCCGCTTCATCCGCTTTCGATAAACGAAAGCACAGCCCTAACTAAGAAGCGTAAGTACGCCACGCTTCCCCGCGTGAGCTCCATCCAGACCATCATCTTACCCATGCGTCATTAGACCACAGCCTCGGTGATCGTATCTGGGATCGAAATGTATTGGCTCTACGAAAAAATCTAGCGGGGTCGACGGGCGAAAGCTGAGAAGGTACAGCTTTGAGGCTTGAAGGCGCAAAATAGTCTTAGATTAAAAATATCATGGTTAGTCCGGCCGGCGAAAGTCATTAGACGGGAAGGTACAGATCGAGGTAGCTGCAGTAAAATAGCTGGGACATGTACAGGGATGCTCCTCGTGTCCAAGTGTCAGCCGAGGCCAAGTCTGTTCAATTCAGGCATTACAGCTATTCATACAACATCAACTATTGCATCAGCCACAGTGCATAGCTATTCACGGCCAGTGAGACCACGTCAGCCGCAGCAAAGGAACGTGTGTAGTGAGTAATGCTGCTTCTATATCAATTCGCATGGATAAGCAATGCTGAGTGCTTCAGATTTTTCCAAATCCTTCCTGTGATGACGTGCTATTCCGCGGCCTATTCGTTCATAAGATGCATTCAAGGGATATCCATCACAAGTGCCGCTTCTTCCGCAAACTACTCTTCACGACATGAGCATTATTTCACAGCCATATCGCGTCGCGAAAATCGCGGTACTAGCGAGACATACATGTCAAAATGGGGCTGAAATCATCACTCAATGGCGGATGGTCTCTCCAAGCAAACGGCCCAAAAGAAATTACACAAGTGTCACCCCTACGCAGCACGGCAGATTCGCCCGAACAAGAGTCCGGGTTACATCCTTGCCTCGATCGCAATGTGGATCACCGGTCTCCGATTGTGCTTTGAACAGGTAGTAGACCGTGAGAAGAAGGCTAGGTCCTAGAATGGAAAATACAGCGATTATGGTGTATGTAATCGCCGCTTTGGTAAGTAGGGAATTTGATTGCATACCTTGCTGAGATTCAACCCGATTCCAGGAGGAGTTACAAAGCACGGTCTGCCTCTTTAGGTCGGCACCACTGTTCATCTCTTAGAATCGGTCCGGTCTACCTGGTTCTCATGCTCAACATCATCCATCTTCTTCATCACCGGCATGGGCCGTAGCATACATGGAGCATTCTCTTCCTGTTATTATTTTGCTATGAACCATCATTGTAATATTTGAAGTCTCTGAGCCTATCCATCGCCCATCTTATTTCTTCTCAATAGTAATCTCTTGACGATGGCTCTTTCCGGTTGCCAAGTAGCTTCTCGCTGATAATCAACTGCCGGTCAGACAGTAAAGCTGACATGACCTTCTTGCGACCATACATATGCTTGCCTGAAGATCTAGGATAGCTAGGAAGACAAAGCGTAAAGCTGGACGTACCTATCGCAGACAAAAGGCCCTTCTATTTTGTAGGGACACAGAAAAAGGAAAATAAAAGCCTATTTCAAAGGACAAGCTTAAATTAAATTCGATTGTATAAATGAATGTTCATACGCAATATAAGGGAGAGAGCCTGCGAACAAAACAGGAAGAAACAGTATCTCTTGCCATCGTTACAGCCAACAAATATCCCTTGGTCCAACGAACAGCTCCCACAGTCTCAAGTATTTTCCAGGAATTATCAGTGTTTTGGTCGCAAAACTAGAGTCGGGAACAAGCATCCGCTCGTAACTACCGACCGGTCTCTTCCTTGCATTTTTCATCTCCGCCAGATTCAGCAAGCCCTGTAGACACTGCGCACTTGTCCATGATTGATCCCGTTACCAGGATCCAGGCTTACGTATTATTGTTCCTGCTCATCGCTGAGGGGAATCAGCCTTCAACCCGGACTTACTGGTGTAGGCTACTCTCATCTCTAACACATATCTGTGTCCAGTGAGACTGTTTGTCTTCTTTACAAGTTAATATTTCTCTATAATGTTGGGCCATTGAGACATAGATGGTAGGTCGTGGTGTTAAAAACTTTTTCAGTGGAGAATCTGCAATCTTCTCTGATTGATATATCTCACGTCACAATTGTTCTAGTATACGTTTGTGAACCGTCTTTGTGCATCATGTAAACAATTATCAGTCCCCATTTGAAGTGCCATAAATTGTGTTTCTACGACGAGATCACGTTGTATAGCAACTTCTTCAACTGTGGATTAGCAACTCTCCTCGTAACGCACACAAAGAATCTTTACGTCTGGGTTTTCAACCCTCTGTGGATCAAGAATCATAATCACAATCCTAACATAACGCGAATTCAATTAAAATTTTCTTCGTCAGTTGAATCATTTAAAACTGTATTTCTGTTGCAGTAGTTACAATGTGAAGATCATTAAGATAGAGCATACACACTTTTAATTCTACATATAAACACAACTACGTATATACTACACTTTAGTTTTCACAGTCCAACTCCTGCCCAAAATCGCCCATCTACTGAACAAAAAACTAACGAGACTCAGCCCGAGTATCGCACAGAAAAACCCAATCATCGGCTGTGGTCCAACCGTCACCACCAGCTCGCCACTGATCGGAATGCAGACCAACGTGGCAAGACTGGCGATGAAATACATTGACCCATAGTACCTCCCAAACTCTTCGGCTCTGCATAACTGTCCTACGCAAGCAGGTGTCAGTGCCATCCAAGACCCAGTTCCGAATCCAAAAAGCGCTGCAAAACAATACAGCGCTGCGAGCGACGATGTACCGAGCGGCAACCACAATGCCAGCATCCAGAGCAGTGTGAAGACAATCATGACGAACAGAGTGTTGAAGCGTCCAATCTTGTCCGAGACATATCCTGGAAGCAGACGCCCAAGACAAGACACCCCGTTCAAGATGGCGATGAGGTTGAATCCAGTGTCCGCCGGGAAGCTTGTGGCCAGAGTCGCAAAAGTAGGCAGAATACCCAAAGCTCCGAAAAGCACAACCTCGAAGCCGAAGACACTGACTGTGAAAAGTGTCAGGCGCAGGTCAGCGTATATAGACATCGAGATGATGGCTTTCTTCTTTGCCGCCGCGGTAGGAGGAATCCTCGCCTTGATTAGGATATTGGCGATGATGAAGCAGAAGAGGAACATGAAGCCCAACACCCGTAGCGACCAGGCATATCCATACCGGGGAAGTGTCGTTCTAAGCACCAGCGGGATCGCCAACCCCCCGCAACTCGACCCCATCATCGCAATCCCCTGTGTAAGCCCTCTCCTCGCTTTAAACCAGTGCGCCACAACCGCCAAACTTGTCGTTGTCAGCATTGCCCCGGACGCTCCTCCCAGCACCCCACAACATAGCATCATCTGCCAAAACGTCTTGCACTCGGCCAGCAGGAAAATCATAACCAGGAACCCTACACTCCCCGTCAACGCGATCCACCGTGGTCCATACCGGTCGAATAGCGGGCCCACCCAGATACCAAGTGCGAGCGAGAGATACACAAGCACGGATGGTATCCACCCGATATCACGGGCAGTCATGTGCGATAGTTGGTGCTGGCCCCAGTAATCCTGCAGGGTGCCGATTGACACCATGAAGCCGAAAGAAGGGAAGAGCATAAACCATGCTGAAGCAACGACGAGCCATGCACGAAGTCCACCTTCGGGGAAGTCGTCCTCCGCGTCGACAATCGGCAAAGCAAGCTCTTCTTCTTCTTCATCTTGGGTATTGACTCGTTGTGGTCCCTCTGGTCGCATCTGCCCATGTGATGAGAATCTCGCCTCTTGCTGCGCTGCGCGCTTTTCCTCGTTTCCAACTTTCGACCGTCCGGTCAGTCTAGAGACGGTGCGTCCTAGACTTTGCCATATCTCATCTAGTTCTGCTCGCGTTGTGCTGTCGCTTGACGGTAGTATGTCGAGTGTTTGCACGGCCGGGTTGGCCGTGGGATCCATATTGACTTGTTCTGTACGGCTTTCCCTTCACTTCCCTTCTTTTAACCTTTTTCCCAGCGCCGCAAGTATCAATTGATGGTGACAGTCCATCACTTCCACGAAAAAAAGCTATTTGTACAATGTGACGCTGCATTCCGAGATATGGTTTCGTCACTCCGACACACGCCCTATGAATCACATCATGCGGGTTTGTTGCCATCGAGATTCTCCTTTCGGCAATCTGGTCCTTTTGGCAATCTGGTCCCTTTGGCATGTCCTATCGGTAGACTAGCCGCTGATTTGAACCTTTGTGTCTTGGATCCGATCTCGCTGTTTGCCCCGCTGCTCGGCTCAACGCCTATCCGCTCCGAGCAAGAAGAACTCCGGATCCCATTCCGTTGTAGATGGATTTTTCCATCGGAATCTGCACCGTGAAATCTGGGGAGTAAACCTAGTTTCTGTCGTAATGAGCGGGAGTGGCGGTTCCGATTAAGGCTGTGGTGACTGCGAATAGGGACTCGAGTGGACAAGGCTTGAGAGAAGTCACCTTCGCTTAAAACCTCCGCTATCAATCAACGACCCAAGCCGGCGACTTGAACCGATGGAGAGTTATACTCAACCATGCAGCCCTCTCTGGAAGGTTCAGTAAAGCAACTATCGTAATAAATCAATATCTGATTAAACAAAGGTAAAAAGTCATTTTCTTAACCTAAGGAAGACACTTGATTGTCCTATGGCAAGATTTTATTCCTTCCTTACCAAAATCACAAGCGTGCGAGAAGAGATACTACCCACAATGTAAATACAGGGACACAATGGAAAGAATAGAGACATCAAAGCACTAAGACCCATGGTCAAGGCAAAACATCAGATTCTAAACCACACATTAAAGTGTACGTATATTTGCATCTATACAACCATGCATCAACATACGCGTCAAAAGCGACTGCCTTCACCTTTAACAGCTTTGTTGGAAATCGTTGACTGACAGGAACGAGGCGAGATTGAATGTAGACGTGTGGCGTGGGATGTGGTTCGATGTATACTGTGGAGTGGTGTGGTGTGGTACGTTGTGGCAGGAAAAAAAGTGACAAGTACACATACCATTGATCGGTAGAGCATATGTTGTATCACCTTATGCTGTGTATGAATGTGTGAGAGGTGATGGGTGTTGAGGAGGCTTGCAGATGAATGGGTGGGCGAGTGGATGCATTAACACATGTGCATACATTGCTCTGCTTTTTTCGGTATGCTCTGCTTCGTTATCATGTGCTACGAAAGGATAAGACGAATCGAATCGCTCAGTTGGTGAGGTGAACAGAAAGTAAGATGATTACGGTTGCACTGCACTCCAGCATGCTCACAAGTATTGAGAAACTCTATTTCAGACCACGTCTTGACAGAAAGATACGTATCTTCCTATAGTCGAGGCAGAGTGTGCAGGATGCAGGATACCGATAGTGATTTCAGATGTTGTTCTTTTTATGCTGTCAGCACGACTCATACTGACTGTGCTTCTGCAAATTCAATTCATCTCTGTAGGTTACTGATGTGTTTTGCGATACTCGACAGCAGCGTAACGAAAAGTCTCATTCGAGGTCCCGAATCAGAGACACTTCATCTTTCGATGCCCGTGCAATGCATCCGATCCGGTAGCGGAGCTCAGGAATCAGAGCAAAACATTGCGTTGCATCGAGCCCCCACATAAACGCTCTGCCCCACTACAGCCACATATCACACGCGTCCAATTGGCCGAACACCTTGCGTGTGACTGGTGATGCTGACGTTTGTGGCGCATGTTGTGCAACACGACTCTGCTAGACGCCCAGACTAGACGCCAATGCTTTGCATTCGGATTCAGGGGTGACGCAAGTGTATATTGAGTCAAGTTGCGTGAATTGTACGCGACGAGAACGCGCGCTGAGCGCTCCAGGCCGGGAGTTTTCGGCGAAGCGGGTGGAGTGGAATCAAAGTAAAGTTGCAGTAGTGAGAAGGTGGAGGGGCAGCTGAAAAAGAAAAGATTCGGGAAGGAGGGGTGCGGGAGGATCCTAAAGTGGTTCGCTTGTCTTGTTGGGAGTTGTTGGGTGGAACCATGGGAAGGAAGAGAAGGATCTGTCAGTGCACTCCATACGTTTTACACATAGATTCATGGTCGTCTTGTTGCATCTCAAGACACTTGCGTACCCACCAAGTCTGTTACCATTCATTTGTCTGGCCCCTCTATGAAGATCTCACCAAGGTGCTAGATGTACATGTCAACCAAGTATCGCATAGCGATCGACGCCTCGTTTTGGGAAGAGATCGTAGATTAATACGGATGCAGCCGCATATCCGTACCAAACAGCATGCTACAAAACAGGCGAGAGACATCACATGTAGAAGTAGATCAATCGTAAAGACTCTATTGGTTCTGCGTGTACCGCTTCATTTTGCAGACGTGAGGCATGTATTACGGTCTTCGCATTGCACTATAATGGTCATGTACCATTGTGGGGTGGCCATGTCAACATCCTTGCTGAGAACTCTGAAATGTGAATTCTGTCCCTTGCAAGAAGACAGATATTTTGATGCTTTGGCCCGTGCCTTTTAGCAAGAGAGACATTTGTCTGCATAATGCGCTTGTTGTCACCAGTGTTGGAGTAGGCACAAGAAAGGTGTTAGTATGGTGTCATTCTCGAACAGCTATCTATTCCTAGCCGTAGTGGCATGCGGCTCAGATCTTAGAGCTGTGGACAGTGCACCTGACGAGGCCAAAATGATGCGACAGAAAAAGCACTGAGCGGAATTAAATCCGATCTGGGAAGGTGACAGTGTCCGGGGTAATTCATTACCGAGCATATGGGCCACGAGATGTTGCGAATTTTTGGAGCAATTGTCAATTAACAATCGTGATTACATGTAGGAAAGGCCACGAGTAATGCGAGGATGCTGACAATTGATGTTCCTGTGATTATTGGGCGATGAACTTGCCGAGTCAACCGTTGAGATATTTTTTCCCAAGCCAACTGTGCAGGTACAACAACTAGTTGTTTAATTTCCATGTTGACCAGCTCTGCAATTACGTACTGATTTGCTTGTAAAGCGCGCTGTAGTGGGGACTGGAGCTCGAGGTCAACGGCAACTAACGGAGCTTGCCATTTGCTAATCACACCCTGCATGTGACTGGCCGTAGGTGGAGTTCAAGTCCCGAAAAGAGTACATTTGTGCTTGAGATCTCCAAGCGCAATCGGTCTGGACTTGCGCGCTCATATCTTGGTCTTGGTGTTTGTTTTTCTCTCTGTGGGCAGCATCCCGATGGGCCGACGGAAGTAGACTCCCCAGATCTCCCGCATTGTTCCGATATTGCTTTTTGCAAGAAGCGGTCAAGCTAAAGGCGTTTTGGAAACAACAAACTTTCCGGTTAAAATTAGGGACCCTGCAGTGGTTGCTGAAGCGGTGGCTGAGGGATATTGACGAGTTTGTCATCTGTGGCTAAGGGGACCCACTTTAGCAAGCCCACTCGACAATGCCCACTGCCCGTGCACAGCTTCTGGAAGAAATCGAAGGTCGCGTGTGGTGGAGCATCGTGGAGCAAACGTGGAGCGTTATTTCGGCCGAGTGACGACGAGGCCAAAGCGTGAGAAGCCAAACCTAGGCTGGTCGGTGGCGAGTACCGTGTACCAGACAACGAACGAAAATACGAGCATTACTCAGGCCTACTCGGTCGACTGCAAGGACTAGGAAGGTAAGCTGTGATTAGCAGGGGAAAACGGCCGCTTGCAGGCGTGCAGATGCACGAGAGCAAAGTTTTGAAAGTAGCATTACGGGTCGCACTTGTCGCCGAAACAAGAGGCGGGCTGCAGATGAGCAATGGGGAGGGAAGTGTCGTGAACGAACATGACTCTTGTCTGAGGGCAGAGCGGTTTCGCAGGATGACGTGAACGTCAGGGGCAATTGGAAACGGGATGATGATGATGATGATGATGGAGGAGGAGCAGGAGGAGCAGATCTGGCCCAACGTGGCAATCACATCCAGGACGGGGAAGGGCACGGCCATCCAAGGTTGAAGTTCGGTAGCAGCAACAGACGCTGCGTCATTGGCTGCGCGCGAGAGGCCGGCCGGATGCAACTTGGGCGAGGTTGCAGCGAAACGAGCAAGCACTACAGGGATCGGGCATGCCTTGAGCGTTGACATGCTGCACACGAGCTCGTTGCACGGCAGCCCTGAGGAGCGGCGTGGGCTCAATGGAGCAGCGAGGCGGCCGTGTGCTCGGTGCTTGGACAGAGGCGTGCAGCCACCGTGTCACGGCGCTGTCAATCCGTGCGTGGCTCTGTGTTTGCTGGCACATGTCGAGCGTGCGAGGACATGGCATGCAAATGGCGGGCGGTCGGTTGGCTGATTCTGCGGTCAGCAACCCCTGCTAGCGCGCGGTGCTAGGGGCCCCGGCATCCAAGGCAAGTGCTAACGTTCATATCGAGGGCTAAAGGCTGCTGTCCCCCTCGTCGAGTCGTCGAGGGCTGTCCGTCTTGTCCATCATCACTCTGGCGTAGGTGTAAGATAGAGTTCCCGAGCAGTGCAGTGCTAGCGAGTGCAGCAAGCCGCTCTTAATTCCAGCCCAGCCCCGTGTTTGCACCTGCCTGTTGTGCCCACCACACCACCACCGCAGCCACAACGCGACTCGCCACACCTCCCGACTCTAAGACGTCTGATCCGGTGCCTGACGGCCACGCCCGCGCCCTCACCACTCACAGCGCCCGACTCGACACACTACCGCGTTCCCGGCACACCCTCCCACCGTGCAGGGGCTTTCTTCCGTCAGCTGAGCAATCGACACCGACCCACCACGACGCATACCCGCGCATCATGAGGCTATAAACACAAGACATCGAGCAAGCTATGGATTTCACAGTACGTTCCCGCGCGCTAACCACTGCCCACGCCCCCTCAGTCTCCAGCAACGCCGCGCTCAGCCAACCCTCTGCCAGGCCCATAACGACCACTGCTAACTGGCCCTCCACAGATCTCGCTGGCCCACTTCTGCGAGACCCACGGTCCGACGTCCATCATCTGCACACAGGCCTCGACGTCGCCCTGCGCGACCTGCAACCCATGCGTCACCCCGCCCACAGAAGAGCCCTTTGCGCCCTTCTCCTGCAACAGCCTGTATGACCAGCCTACCTCGCTGAGGCTGACAGGCCTGCCCTCCGTCTCTCCCCTCGAAAGCCCGCCCACGAGTCCTGCTTCGCCTACAAACAACCCCTACTTCCCTAGCCTGCCCTCGTCCAACAGCAGCTTCGGCGGCCGCCGACCCAGCAGCTCCTTCGACTCCGAGTCAGATGCCTGTGAGAACTGCCAGATGGTCGTCCCCAAAAAGTACAGCGACAAGATTCCAAACGGTGCCCCAGGCAGCCCTTGCAAAGACGGACGAGGAAGGAACGGTAGCCCCGTGTTGCGCAGCTCGCAGAATTACCCTGTGCGCCGCTCCATTCCCTGCGATGATGTCAGCAGTACAGATTCGGACGTCTCAGACACAGAGCCGTCCAAGTCGTACAAGAGCACAGCCTCGAGTTCCTTCCGCAACTCGGTCACCGCTTCATCAATGCTCCCTAGGACCATGCACACGCATACTCTCAACTACATCTCCACCAGCCAGCCGCAGTCCCCTGCTACGTACTCAACCCTTCGACGCACCTGCATCCGCACTCTCTCCACAGAAGTATTGCCCATGAGCAAGGCTTCTGGGCCCATCATGTTTGGAGACTCACTCACTGGCTATACAATTGCCTACGTCTTCCGAGTGCAGGATCCCAGAGCTCGCGGATCAACCCGGGAGTATGCGCTAATCGCAATGGCTGGTCGCGACTGCCGACGCGCAACCAAGGCTATGGTTAAAATTACCGAGGTATTCCAGAGCATTGCCAACCGCATTATTGCCTTGGCGGAACGAGTCACTGAACGTGAGAGCGTAGCCTCGCGAAATTCATCGCGCCCCTCAACGGCTACTTCTGGTACATCTTTCGGAACGTCCAGCTCGTCTATGCCTTCCGCGTTCATGTCGTCGCAGAAGGAGCGTCAGTTTACGTCTGTAACCAGCTTGCCAACTCGCAGCATTACTCCGGTATCCTCATTCTTGTCCGCGAAGAAGCTCGATCCCGATGGCTTTCCTCGTGTGTCCCGCGATCTGATGAAGGCGAAGAGCCTGACTGAGATTGTCGGCCAAGAAAACTTTTTTGTAGAGCTGCACACCGTTTTCTGCAGCCTTCTCCACACGCTTATCAAGCAGTTTGGATGAACGACCCCATACGTTTTCCCCTTGGACCCTACATTTTGCTCACGATTTCGGACACCTGTCGTCCTTGTCTTTTGTCTTTCTATCCTGCGTTTCAGCGTATTACTTCTACTTCTTGCTGTGCTTTTCAAGCAACGGCGTTGGGGCGGCCACGATCAAAAGTTGTCTTCTGTTCTGTCTCAACTACAGTCCGTTCCATTCTAATTCCTCGTTGCTGCGCGACGCTGCTTCGTTGCAGCAGGGCCCGGCCTTATACCCCGTTTTCGAGATACCCGAGCCTTGTTTCTTATTTTGAAAGTATGGACCATGTGCCTAGAATTGGTCTACTTGTATTTTTTGCGCGGCGTTTTGGGTGTAGATGGGTCTCCTCGGGCGGGCGACGCAATGCCATGGGCCTTGTTACGTATGAAGCGAAAGGCTGTTGTCGATGTCATGATGAGCGCGACGAATAAGGTGATGAATAGTTACCTAGTATTTTTATATGAAACTATTAAGTTTACTGAACTGTTGATTGCCCGTATGTGATGGAAGTTGCTCAGTGAGGTGTTGCTTAATGATGTCTTGGTGATAACCTTTAAGGAATATGCGCCATCACGGTGCTCTCCATCACCACTCACCGATGATGTTCCTTCTCTCTGACATCTAGCCGAGCCATCGTCCACAGCACATGATCAACCACCTCCAAATTCAAACTTGGAAACAGGTAAAAAACTGCCTGACTCATCTTCCCAACCCATAGAACATGACAACGACTCAGTACAACACCAGAACCAAAAGCTTAGTTCCCACTTCTTCTTTCTCGGCCCTTCCCCAGTTCGCCCACGTCAGTCCCACGTTTTTTTAGTTGGATCTGGGCAGGGATTTGTCGATGCGCCCGATGGCGTCTGTGGAAACACCATCGGCGCACCAGATGATGTTCCTCACCGGATGGTGTCGGCCACCACAGGTTGTTGTGCCGATATCACCTGACGAGTAATACCATCAGGTGGGCAGGCGATAGCCCTGAACTCTACGGGTCTCGATTAATTGAAGCACCGCTAGCAAGCCGTCCTGAATGGTGTATTGCCAATCACAAGTCTCCACAGGCCGATGTGGCACAGTGACTGCGCCACTGTGAGTCGTGCTTTGAGATTCCATAGTAGTGGGGTCGTGTTGATGTCAAGATCTGGAGAAGTCAAGCTAGCCAAGCTGCGGGAGCCAGATCAAAATGCGCATGGTATGTTTGGGTTGCACCTTGTGTGTTGTGGACATGTAGGGTCGATGCTACGATGTTGTCGCGGTGTGTTGTTGTGACGTCTAGTGGGGGATAAAGATAAGGGCGATTTGTGTTTCGCAGCAAGTGAGCTAACCATGTCCGACTG
This sequence comes from Mycocentrospora acerina, assembly GCA_022701365.1. NCBI lineage: Eukaryota > Fungi > Ascomycota > Dothideomycetes > Pleosporales > Mycocentrospora > Mycocentrospora acerina. Next base: position 1,141,444 of record JAKUHH010000201.1, read on the forward strand.
CCTATAGGAGCTGAGTGAGTGAGTGCAGCTGGAGAGGGGGACTAGACCGGGCGGTGCAAAATGCATAGCCGCAATGAGTTTTGCATAAAGCGTCTCTTTGTCCCGCTCTCTCGCTTTGACCATCCGCTATTACTCTGTCGCGTCACGACTCGAAATCAGTCACTTTACCCCGCACATCCTCCAACGCTTCATCAACAACAAAGCGGCTCCAACAACACGAAAATGAATAACAATAACAATTACAACAACTCCCAGGGCGGCTACTCCCAAGGAGGCCAGGGAGGCTATCCTCAGGGAGGCCAAGGAGGCTATCCTCAGGGAGGCCAAGGAAATCAGGGAGGCTACTCTCAGGGAAGCCAGGGAGGTTACTCTCAGGGAGGCCAGGGAGGCCAGGGAGGCTACTCTCAGGGTGGTCAGGGAGGCTACTCTCAGGGCGGACAAGGCGGAGTTGCAGGAGGACAGAAGGAGGATTACCTTGACAAGGCGCTCGATGCCGTCGAGAAGAAGTTTGGAGGCAAGAAGGGCCAGGACACTGCTGGGAATCGCGCGATAAACGAGAAGATTGTACGTATTTTTTTCTTTCTTTCCTTTTACTTTACTCGTCTCTTGTTGCTGTTTTTCGACTGGATGATTTGGCTTGGGCTGCGGTTGCAGTCGCAGCTGAAGCTGTGTCTGTGTGATGAAGTGCAGCAAGCTTCGATTGCGTGCTTTTTTCCCCTCTCTTTCTCTCTTGACTGCTCAGCCATGGCTTTTAGCCCTCGTTCGCGTTCAGGAGCGGGATATGTTCTGTCCTTTCTAGATGCGTTCTCGTTGCGCTACGAATGTTGCAGTATTTTTTGGAGTTACAAACATGTTGGAATCAAAAGCTAACGGAAACACTACAGACGGATGGCCTGCGAGGCATGTTCGAGAAGGCGACGGGAAAGAAGGTTCCAAGCAAGTTCTCCAACTAGAGGGTGATAGTAATGGACCAGGGAGAAGGATTAGATGAATGGTTGGATGAATCAACGAAGAAAGGAAGTGCATTGTTTACACTCATGATACCACAGTCGCGACCACACGAATTAAACTGAATTAAACTTGACCGTATCGACATGCACTGGATGAAAAGTTAAACGAACATACACAATATCCATACATCACACGACAAGATACTAAAGGCCCAGCCCAGCTCAACTCATACACTCAATGACCTCACTCCATCTCACCTTATAGGTAACCCCCATTCACCCTCTCGCACCTTGAAAACACGAACACGCATACACAAACACACCCCTTCGCTTGTTCGCCCAAACCTTCCATGCCAAGCACCCCAGTCAAGCCATCACACCCTCAGACAGACAGACACGCATGCATCTGTGCATGTACGTGCACACGCAGTGTAACGACGCGCTTACTGTTTCTGCCTCCGCGGAAAGGGAAAAAAGGGCCTACATCTCCAAAGGGGGTGTAGATGTACGATCTATACGACTAGCTGCTGACTTTTGCTACTACTGATGCTGCAGCAGTAGTAGTACAGGATAGCGCGCAGAAACATGTCAGCTCCCCAGCTTCCCCGAACCAAGCTTTTTTTTGGGAGGGGGATGACACCCTTTCTAATATGTGACACCAATATGTGTTGTGAAATGTAGAATTTATCTTTCTAGAAAGCTCTATTATGGATTGGCGTGGTGTGGTATGGTGTGGTGTGGTGTGGTACAGCACAGTACAGCACAGTACAGGTCAAACACTACCAACCCCCCAACCCCTCCCCTCCTCCTCCGTTTAAAGAAAAAACCTGCAAGGAGAAAACAAAAAAACAGAAGCCGCTAAAGAAAGCCTTGCCTTCAACTCTTTACCACTAACACTGTATATTAACATATTTTTCTTTCTTTCAATACCCGATATATGCATATATAAATACAGCTGAGAAAAAAAAACGGGCAAGACTAACTAACTAACCAAGGGGCTTATTAGACTGCGATCTTCTTAGTCTCATCTCACTTTCCCCTACCCCACTCTTTCTCTCTCTCTCTCTTTCTCTCTCGGCAGGAAACTCTAGCCTAGCTGGAATAACCGATCTGACATCCTCTTTCTTTCCTAGTACAGACGCTACCGTGTAAGCCGTGTGAATTGTATGCCTGTTTGTAGCATGGCGCGCCACGGCCCTGGGTGTAGATGCAGATGCAGATGCGGATGTGAGATCTAGATTCTTCCATGGGAGGGCTTGTTTTTTATATAAAGTTAATCAGTATGGGGATATGTAATGTGTGATATGCCATTTTTGGATGCAGGACATGCATGGGAGGAGGGGGACGGGGGGACGGGGGATCTGCAGTGCCGTGGAGATCCCGAGAAAATTCCCCATCCTTCCCATCGTGTATGTGCACATGTGCTACCTTACCGCTTGGGATAATCACTGCATGACACGCTGTACAGTCACGATGGGGACTGAATCATCACGATCTGAGCTGGAGGGCTTCGATTCCCATGGCCTAAGTGTAATCTCCTCAAAATTCAACCTGTCCTACCCGGCTAGCTCCACCCTCCGCCTCAGCAACGCCCGAGCCTCCATCTCGGTCAGCACCTCTAACCCCAAATCTTCCAACACCTCCCTCGCACTTTGATTGTCCGCGAAAAGCCTCTTCTCCACCTCCCACAAGCCGAGGTCCGCACCCGCACCCGCACCCGCATCCTCCTCAGCCGCAGTTGTGGTCGGACGGGGGTGATTTTCTTTTTGCAGCGAAGGATTGCCACTATTGGATGGGGGCGGGGGCCCCTCATCGTCACCTGCGGCCCAAGCATCCCAATCGTCCTCCGCATCGTCTTCCGTATCGGTAATTGCTGCGGAGGAGGAGGGGGAAGAGGAAGGCACGTGGGCAGTCTGGTCTTTGCCGCCTTTGACAGGCAGGCCAACGAGTTGTGCACCTTCGAGGCATTTTCGAAGTCCTGCTTCCGCCACGCCGGGACCAACGGCTTTGTCAACTACCTTGCAGATGGCGGCCAGATCGGCGTGGAGTTGGGCGGCGCCCGCAGTGGAGAAGCGGTACCGATTGAGTACATTGTCCCACAGGATACTAGAAATTGTCGCGAGTACTGCCCTGGTGATGCGGCGCAGAGGGGCGGGGGCCAATGCACGAGACAAAAACCCGAATGTATTGGTTGCATGCGTAAGCAGGGAGTCCATTTCTGCCGTAGGGGACAGATTGTGGATTGCTGCGGTAGCAGAACCGCTGAGGGTTGCCCAGGGATTTCTACGAAAAGTAAATACTCGGTTCAACGCTGATATTTCCTGATTGAGATACATACATGTTTCGATATGGTCGCAGCGCTTCACGCACGTTGTTGTTCAAAGTATCGATAATGATCTTCTCGCTGCGGTCGCGGAGGCGCGCGTACCACAAGGCTGTCTCGTCAAAGAGAGCCCCACCATCGCCATCACCTCCAACAGACTTTGACGTCCGCTCGGCGACGTCAGCAACAGTCATTCCGCCAATGCTGTTGGCTTGGCGTGCACGGTCTTGCAGCCCTTCCCAGATGTCCAAGAAGAACTGTACATTTATTAGTACTCGTCGTACGGATCTGACGGCAAAGCGGGGGGGGGGGGGGGGGGGGGGGCCGGGGGGGGGGGGGGGGGGGGGGGGGGGGGGGGGGGGGGGGGGGGGGGGGTGGATGCCTACCACATCATCATTCCAGTCTCGCATTGCTCTTTCAAGAAAGTCCGCGCTGCCATACGTCTTGCATATACGCTCCAATCCTTCAATGCCAAGCAGCTTTTCTTGTTCCTCCTTGGTAACTCCGCCCATAGCCCGACCCAGCGACGTGGTCATAGTAAGGTAGGCCTCTAGGTTGCTCTGAAGCCGCTCATGAAGTTTGTCGAAAATGGCAATTTGAATGTCAATCAAAAAGGTAAGTTTTTGACTAAAGGAAGTTAAGGGCCGGTATCGATCTGCATTGTTGATCAGCACTAAACTGTCGGTATTTTGGGTTGCCGGGCGCACCGGTTATCGTTTCAAGTAGGTCGTTGACGCGGATCGCTCCCTTTGTTGGCTTGGTGGCCTTGGGATCGACACTTTCATAGTCTAGATCACCAAAATCGGCAGCCTCGACGATACTGTTGTAGCGGGCCAGAGCGACTGCGGATGTGTTAATTGCCGATCGAGAATGGCATTTGGGAAAGGATGTGTTGTCTTACAGTCTTTTTCAATCTGCAGCCACTGTCCGAACCAATCACCCTGAACGAGAAACTCCCACGACAGCCCTTTCCAACCATCTACGCCATAGCCCCCGTCGTACCCCCAGCTATCTCTGATGGTTGTGTCAAAGGTCAGGATCTCGTGCATGAGGTGGCTGAAAAGCTGGGGCTGTAGAGCGACCATGGGCAGTAGTGAGGCAATCTTTGTTCTCAACATGGGTAGTAGGGCGGTGATGAAAGCAGACATGGCATCGATGTAGACAGGGTTCAGGGCCAGATCGGTTCCTCGGAAATGTCTCAGTAAGACAGGCTGGACGTGGTCGGTGACGAAGCCAGTGTAGTCGTTCAAAAGCGTGGTAATATGCGAGAGGAAGTACTCTGGCCTATCAATGCGGTTCGTGGGCCTGTCTCCCTCAAAGTGGTAACGGAAGCGTATCTCCAGGGGTTGCACGAGCACGGCGAGAGGGAAAAGCACCGGAGGGAGCTTGACCTTGTCCCCAGGCCCGCTGGCATAGCTCGAGCCCTGAAGCTCGGGCATCTGCAGATCGAGCAGCTTCACAATGGCCGTCTCCCATTCCTCGCGCAGGTGAGCGGGAATGGCAGCCTTGGGGGTGGGCCAGTGGATCTTCTTGAGGACAGTGTTCAGGTCTGCGGAGAAGGCGCCAAGGATCTTTGTGCGCAAGCCCTGCGTAATCTGGTCGACATGGTGGAGGAGCTGGGGGGCAGCACCCTCTGCGTCGTGGTGCAGGGTGGCCAGGCGGGTGTGGAGGGCGCGCAGCTGCTGGTAGGAGCCTAGGGCAGCCTCGCTGGACGTCTGCAGCTGGGATTGGGCCTGGATACTGAGCGCATCGACCTGGGTCAGCAGCTCCACGTAGCCGCTGGCGACATCGAGGCGCTGCAGCGAGTCGAGGACGGCTTCGAAGCGTGGCAGGGCATCGTCGCTGGCGTCCGAGGCGGTGATGACCAGCAGGCGGCGGTCAATGTCAGCCTGTTCGCGGCGGAAGGCATCAGCGCGGGTGTCGAGGGCAGCGCGGTGGGTGTGGGCGTGCTCTTTGGCGTCGTGGAGGTCGCGCTGGGCGGCGTGCAGCTGCTGCTGGAGCAGGCCGTGCTGGGTGGTGATGTCAGCCAGCAGCGCAGAGAGCGAGTCGACGTCGGCAAGGGTCTGGAGCTTGTCGTCGAGAAAGTCGTGCACGCGCACCGCCTGGCCGTCGTCGAGTGCATCCATGGCGGGCTGGTGGGAGCAGTGGCTTGACGGTCCAGTGGAGCAGTCTCAATGACCAATGCACCAATGCGCCCGTAGGAAACAGCGCCGTTGTTCGCGCTGCGGGCTGGGCACGCGAGGAGTGGCGTGGTGCGGGCAAGTGCCGTCACTAGTTGTCGAGAGGGCAACAGCAGCCGCGGATAATAATGCGCCTGCTGGGTGTAGCATTCCGTGCCTCGTCTGCCAATACACACTACCCGGGTTAGCGGCGCTCTGGAAGTGAGCCAGGAACACGTCACAATCTTCTGGCTGCAACAGGTGGTGAGCAAGTGATGACCAAGAGGCGAGCTAGGAATTGGTCAGTCTGTTTGCTCTGGCTGGCCCTGCTGCCCTCCATGGGCTCTGCTGGCTCTGCTGGCTCAACCGGCTCTACTCGCCTCCATGGGCGCTTGTGTGTGCAGGCGCCGGATGGCATGCGTGCAGGGGCAATACGGTACACAGCACACGGTGTGCTGAGCATGCCAGATGTACGGTATACTATACACCCTCCACCATCGGCGACAGGGTACTCGAAATCGACCCTAGCCGAGCGTGTGGCGTCCGATCGATTCGCATGCAGCTCGCTTGCTAGCGGCCAGGACCAGATGGGGCGTTTGCCATTTGCCTCTGGCACCACTGGCTAGTCTCTGCTGGCCCCAGTGAAAACATCGCGGTGCATGCTTCTGCCGTGTCGCACACCCATCAGTCCACCAGAGACTGGCCAGCGCACCCTCCTGCGCCTCACACAAGTGCCCTGCCTGCTGTATATAGTCTGCTCATCAGCTCCCCGCCTGCACCGCCATTAGCCGAGCCGTTTGAACTTTTTCCCATCCCCACCCGCCTGCCGCCATGCCCAAGGAACACAAGAAGCGCGGCCGCCGTGACGAGCAGAAGAAGCGCAAGCGCGACGTCGACGATGTCGACGATGCCCCCAAGCGCCACAAGAAGGAGGACCTCGACGAGGCCCCCGTCCAGCAGTTACCCCCAGCCATTGACGCCGAGACGGTTGATGGTGTCACCCACCCGGGCGAGATGCCCTACTACGGCCTGCTCGACGACGACGAGCAGGAGTACTTCAAGCGTGCAGACGAAATGCTCGAGCTGAACCAATTTGCCGACCCCGAGGAGCGAAAACTCTTTCTCGAGAGCGTGTGGAAAGAGGCCGACGGCAAGGAGCTGAAAATTGCAAACAGCCAGTCATGCTCGCGCCTGATGGAGCGCCTGATCCTGCTCTCCACGCCAGACCAGCTCAAGGGACTGTTCCAAAAGTTCAATAGCCAGTGAGTGTGCTACCTGCACCTTCCTTCCGTGGCCATGCCAACTGACTGCTTGCAGCTTCCTGCACCTTGTCCAGCACCGATTTGCCTCCCACTGCTGCGAGGCCCTCTTCATACAAGCCGCGCCCATTGTCTCCCAAGAGCTCGCCAACCCCGCTCTCATTCAGACGCCTCCCTCTTCATCGTCGGATCCAGACCAGGTCATCGTCTCCATGGAAAACCTCTTCATTTACACCCTGAACGAGCTGGAGGGATACCTGGGCTTCTTGATGACAGACCGCTTTGCTTCGCACGTCCTGCGAGTGCTGCTGGTTGTCCTTTCCGGGGCACCATTGGAAAAACAGGCCAAGTCGGTAATGCAGAGCAAAAGGAAGGAAAAGGTCAGAGTGTCAGGTTCGGAGAAAACCCAAGAAAAGGTTTTAGAACAACGAACCGTTCCGCAGGCATTTTTGGAATCACTCGAAAAAGTCATCAATGACAGCGTGTCGGGACTCGATCCGCACTACCTGCGCTCATTGTCTACCCACCCACTTGGTAACCCAACGCTGCAACTACTTCTCAAGCTTGAACTGTCGCACTTTGGCAAGTCACGAGCAAAGGAAGAAAAGTCCATCATTCACAGGTTGCTGCCCGACGACCCCATTGCAGAAGGGACACCCAGTGCCTCTTTCATCAACGGTCTCGTTTACGATCCCATCGGCTCCAGACTGCTGGAAACCATCATCGAAAACGCACCCGGCAAATTATTCAAGTCAATCCATGCTGAATTTTTCAAGGAGCGGATGGGTAGCTTGGCACGCAACGAGATTGCCAGTTACGTCGCAGGTAAGATTCTTCAACGGTTGAACAAAGAAGATCTAGCAGATGCGATGCGCCAGATTGTTGACCAAATCCCAAATCTGGTCGAACGGAGCCGAACTGCTATCATCAAGACACTCATCGAGCGGTGCGCTACCCGAGAAGTTGACATGACTCCTATCAAGGCACAACTAGAAACAGCATATGGCGGCTCCAATGGATTCGAGGTGACGCGCATGCTCAAGCTCAATGACGCTCCAGAAGACGGTAAAGCCCATGGTAAACCTGATCACTCGCCAGAGAAAGTTCACGGATCCCTTTTGGCTCAGACTATGATGTCAGTGGGCGGCCCTATGGGCAACCTGATTTTTGACTCATTGACAAAACTATCTCAAGAGCTGTCGCTCCAGCTAGCCCGTGATCCTACAGCATCACGCACACTGCAGGCAGCATTGACCTCTCCCAACGCCTCTGTCATCTTCCGACGGAAGATGATCATGCAATTCTACGGTAAAGTGGGTGAACTTGCGCTTGATCCCGCAGCTTCCCGCGTCATCGACGCCGTTTGGGACGGTACGAACGGCTTGGCATTTATTCGGGAGCGGATTGCCGAAGAACTCTCCGAAAATGAGAGTGCCTTGCGCGAATCGTTTGTTGGTCGCGCTGTCTGGCGAAACTGGCACATGGATCTCTACAGGCGGAAACGCAACGACTGGGTCAAGCAGTCGCGTCACACCGCAGGTAATGATGGATTCCAGTCCTTCCCTGAGAGCAAGAGTAAATTGGGTGCTCCTCAAAAGGGCAAACACATGACTGCCCTTGAGCTTGCTCGACAAAAACATGCTGCTTCAAAGGCTGCCGAAGCAAAGCGAAAGGAAGTTCAAGCAAAGAAGGATACAAAGAAGGAGAACGAAAAAGCAACCATTGTGGCGTAATGACTTGCATTGATCGCGTGTAAGAATTTGTTTTGTTACGACAGGGTAAAATGGCCGCAGGCGTTTTCTGCTCAAAGGCGCGGGTGGGTCTTTTGGCTGGTCTCTGATTCGATCTCTTTAGATACCTTTAGTGCACTTGCTTATGAGAAGCTTTGCCGCATGGGAGCAGAAATGACTCCATAATACAACGGTTCAAACTAGCGCTGCGTTAACTTTTCCCGTCTTTTTCATTTTGCTCCTTTCTTCCTCCACGAATCTCGAATCAGGGTATTGTTTACTTTTGGATCCCGCATATAAATCTGCAGCTATGTCTAAGCCCAATGGCACCAACGGTACCCCCGCAGCGGAGCTACCCCTCAACCGCGCCGACGAAGTCAAAGACGTAGGTGATACTTTTGCTCGGAATTATCTTCCGAGTATTCCGACGACAACATGTCGAGACCTGTAGCACTCTGCTCGTCCAACGTTCTATTAGTCCAATGTATCCGTACTGCATCTGATTTTTTCGGTAGTTGTTGAACGCTATTCAAGATTTAATTATTCCATTCATTGCATCTGCGGATCAGGATGCATTGACAAAGCATACGGGCCATGGGCTTCAAGTCAAAAGCGGACGGCCTCGTACCACACTCGTGGAACATCACCCCCCGAAGAAGCTGGACAATTTGCTGAGTGAAGACCTGAGTATTAGGGAAGAGAAAGGCGGCAAGGAAGGTCTTGTGAAGATTGTGGGAACAGTGCTCAAGTACAGTGTGAACACATGGGATCAAGGTTTCATGGACAAGCTGTATGGAAGTACAAACGCAGTATGTATCGACATGCAAGCCCAGCAGTGATCAATTGAACTCAGAATTGTATCTATTAACACGAAGTAGGTGGGACTGGTCAGCGAGCTCATTCTCGCGACACTAAACACAAACGTACCGTTCTTCCTCCCTCATTCTTTTACATTTGGAAATAACATCTTCATAGGTGCATGTGTACCAAGTCTCCCCCGTTCTGTCCCTCATCGAAAAACGCACTACCAAGTACCTTGCAAATCTCTTCAACTTCCCATCCACACATTCTGGCGGTATCTCCCAGCCTGGTGGCTCAGCATCTAACAGCACCGCGATTGTCATCGCACGAAACACTCTCTATCCAGATACCAAAACTGAAGGTAATGGATCACATAAGTTCACCCTCTTTACCTCCGCACATGGCCATTACTCCGTCGAAAAAGCAGCAAACCTCTTCGGTCTCGGTAGCAAAAACGTAATACCAGTACCCGTCGATGCCATCGGCCAGATGATCCTTTCCGAGCTTGAACGCCTTATCGAGGAATCAAAAGCCCGGGGCGAAACCCCCTTCTTTGTCAATGCCACCGCGGGCACCACCGTCCACGGGTCCTTTGATCCCTTCGCTGCCATCTCAAAAGTATGCAAAGCACAGAACCTCTGGCTGCATATCGATGGCTCATGGGGCGGCCCCGTCGTCTTCAATGCCGAGCTCCGCGCATCGCGTCTCGCCGGCGCCGAACTCGCAGACAGCATTGCCATTACACCGCATAAAATGCTTGCCGTGCCCATGACATGCTCCTTCCTTCTCGGTCGCGACATGCGAACCTTCCACAAAGCACTTACCCTCCCCGCAGGTTACCTGTTCCACAATGAACCCAGTACTAGTGTCGATGACATCTATGACCTTGCGGATCTCACCCCCCAGTGTGGCCGTCGCGCAGACTCGCTAAAACTCTTTCTCAGTCTGCAATACTACGGCGCGCAGTACTTCTCCGACCTCATCGCCAAGGGATACGAGAACGCAGAGTATCTGCTCTTCGCACTCAAAAAGAATGGCAATTTTGTCACAATCAGCCCAGAGCCGTTGCCGTGCTGGCAGGTATGTTTCTACTTTGCCAAAGGTGGGAAGCTTGGCGAGGACGCAGAGGCGAACGGAAAAACAACGGCTTCGGTGGCCAATCGGTTGATCAGCCGTGGATTTATGATCGATTTTGCACCAGGAGAGAAGGGCAAGTTTTTCAGGGTTGTGGTGAATGGTGGGACAAGGAGAGGGACGTTAGATGGGTTGGTAAAGGCGTTGGAGGAAACGGCAGGTGAGTTGGGATATTAGACGATGATTCATTTTGGTGTGGGAGGATGATGGATAGAAGGATAGAAGGATAGAAGGATAGAAGGATAGAAGGATAGAAGGATAGAAGGATAGAAGGATAGAAGGATAGAAGGAGCTTGGGATTAGAACATTGTCTCTGAATTCAACACGGAGATGTGATGTGGAAGACGTTGTAAATAGATTTTTGATGTACTACGGCATGTACACACATATCAGTCACTCCCTTTATTATTTTTCATGATGCTTGACTTTCTCGGAATTTTGATAGTACTTCTAACACTTCTCATAGCAAGGAGCGTGCAGAAGATACGTCTTTCTTGCATCACTCCGCGTGTATCTGTAAAACGACCCGATGACGTTCAACACTAAGCCACACGATTTTATATGAAACCACTGGGGTCGAATCGCGAAATCTATATCTAATAGACGCATTGTCTGATGTGCTATCGTAACACCTAATCATCTTGTGTTCCAATGTCATATTTCTCGTTTCGGGTCAGTTTCACGTGTAGGGCGGGAAATCTTCAACACACTTCAGGGTTTTTTCCCAAAAATAATAAGGAGCACTTAAGTCCTGGGATTAATCTCCAGGCAACAAGGGACTTTATTTGTCTGCCGCCCGTTTGCACCCTCCCCCATCATTTCACCGTCTTGATCAGCCCCCCCGGCTGCACACCGCCAAGATGCGCTAGATGGTTCACAAGGCAGGTACACGGTAGTACAACAATAAATCTTTCGCGCTCGGCCCTCCCTCATCTTCTGTTACGTTCAATTACAGTCTCTACTGCCTCCTTTTGTTTCAAGCTCCTCAAGTCGGCTCGGCCCAGTCTCTCCTTCCAACAAATACCCAACTGCTGGACAGTCAGTCACTCATTTCTTCAAGTCGGTTGTGCTCATACTTTGGTTCAATTTGTCACCAAACAATAGTCACATCTGTTCGATATTCCACATAATAGTATCTACTTCAAATCATTGACTTTGTCCGTCACCATGAGGATCATTGATTTGGCCGGCGGCCTTGCGGTGAGCTTTCTATTGGGCACTGCGAGTGGACGTCCTCTTAGTAAGTTCCTCCATCAGTGTAGTGTGTTTTGAAAAACACGAAAGAATTTGTGGCATACACTGGAGTACCCCCACGCTCCCTTGCGTCGTAACATGATAATCGTGGCTGACTACTTTCAGAGCGCACTGTTGTCACCGAGGTCGTCTATGTCACTGAGATAGTGGCTGATGCTGTCGTGTACGTCGACGAAAATGGCGCGCCTTACTCGACGACGACCATCAGCAGGATCTCTAGCACCATTGCTTCGGTGGTTGTGACTCCAACGTCTTCATTGGCAAGCTTGGCTAGTACAGAGCCTTCTCCCGCACCTCAAGTGACATACATTTCAACTTCGTCTACTCCAACTGCCCTGCCAACATTCGTCTACATCTCAGAGGAACTGAAGCCCACTGCTGTCGATGTCAACACACAGAGTACTTCTGGGAGTCGTTTTGACGAGTCACGGGTCACCAAGTCCGCTGCCATTGAGTCGGTCTACGTTCCTGTGCCTTCTCTTTCACCTCCGCCTTCACCGCTGTCGAATTCGGAGGCACCTTTACCCTCCGCGGTCAAACAGGATACGCCTTCTGGAGGTCTCCCTATGGGTATCACTTACGACCCCTTTACTGGCTCCGGGGGTAATTCTCGCTGCAAAACCGAAGCGGAAATCGCTGCTGAATTTTCCAAGATGAAGGATTATAGGATTGTTCGTATCTACGGTATGGGCTGCAACATCATCCCTCTTGCTATGCAAAACACTCTCAAAAATGGTCAGAAGCTCATGGCAGGTGCGTACCTCACCAATCGGGGCAACGGTGAAGATCTTGGGCAGGTTATCCAGGCTATCAATAGCGCAATTGATCAATACGCTGGCGGCAACTGGGAAATTATCCAACTATTCTCTGTTGAGAACGAGAGGGTCAATGACCATGATATGACTGCTTCTGATGTCGTCGGCGCCATTCAAAATGCCCGTGGGCAGCTGCGAGGACTTGGATACAACGGTCCTGTTGGTGCGGTAGAGACAGTTCCAGCTACCATTGACAACCCGGCTATTTGTGAAGCCTCTGATGTGGTCATGGTCAATTGCCATCCATTTTTTGATGCCAACACGGAAGCGCACAACGCTGGTGCGTTTGTCAAGTCGCAGCTTGAACGGGTGAAATCAGCGTGCAAGACCAGCCGTGTGGTTGTGACTGAGTCTGGATGGCCGCATCAAGGCGACGCCAACGGCGCAGCTGTTCCATCACCCGAGAATCAACGCGTGGCGCTTGATTCCATCCGTAGCCAATTCGGGTACGACATGTTCCTTCACAACGCCTTTGACTCGACCTGGAAGTCAGACTCGTCATCGTCGTTCAATGCCGAGCGCTGGTGGGGCGTGCTTCAGTGAGTACATTGGATGCTTTGGAGGGTATCTTTTGATCAGGCTGTTTGACGATTCAGAGTACGATGTGGTCTAAGCAAGTATTCACTTGATGACATGTGTAGCATGCCACTGGCAGCCGAGGTCTGGCCATGTTTATGCAAGGCATTTTTGAGATATTATGCATTACGAAGACACGGATTATGTAGTTATGTCATGTAAATTTAGTCTATGAAAAATCCCTCGCAGTCAATAAAGTGGCTGTAGTGATACTTCTCTGGCGGTTAAAGAATTCAGCTACGCCAAACACATGCACAAAAGCGAGAGCGAGCACGAGACCGAGTCTCAACCAACCAGCCGCCACGACAGCAACAATAACAACAACAACAAAAGCCCCAAGCGTCACAGACCCACCCACTAACCCATCCACACAAACAAACGAATCCACCCGTCGCAAACTCCACCCGTCTGTGCCACCCCTTCTCCACTCTCCTCCCTCTCCCCACTGTTGAAAAAAATTTAATCTCCACTATATTATCCAAACATTTTGATTCAAGCAATGTGCAGTGCGAGGATTTGTCCGAACTCATTTCTTGCCTTTTACCAGAAGTGACCGCGAGTCCCGCACAAGACTGCACTTGATTGAATCTTTGGAACCTATTTACATTAAGCTGTACCTTGGTGCATGTTTTTTTCTTCTCTTTTTTATTCTTTTTTTTTTTTTGCCTAGTGATTGGTTGATGTGATAGGAGGAGGGAAGGGTCGTTGGTTCGAGCCGTGTGGGGGGAAGGAAGGATTCTTCTCTTTGTATTTTTTCTGCAAAAAAAAAAAAAAATTAAAAATCGTTCAAACTATATTTTTGTCTGGGGGAGGAGGGGGTTTAATAATATTTTGAAAAGAGAGAGAGAGAGAAGGTACATATAAGGTGTGTTTTTTATAATATAAATTTATTGCAAGACTTTTTTTTTTTTTAAATTTTGTGAAGATATTATAGTGTTTTGTTCTGGGTAGTGGAACGGCATTTCTTCCTCTTCTTCTCGTGGTAGGGAAAGATGGATAGGTATGTATGTGTGTATATAAATATTCATGTATGATTACTCACTCACTCACTCACTATATACACACAGATGCATCAAATAATAAGAATCAAGACAGCCACTTTCATACACAATGTTTAAAAAAAAACCGCTATCCAACTTAGTTACGCCTAATCATACATAATCAAGTCATTCATGAAACAGTCGCAATACAATTCGTTTTTTTTCCTCATCGTCTCCATCCATTGCAGTGCTTTCCTTTATTTACATGGCCACCGTGGTTTTGACGCCCCTCTGCACAAGTGCCTTCTTCAGTCCCGTGGCAACAGTCTTCCTCTTCCGGGCTGTCTGTCGCAGGGTGTCAATGTTGTCATCGACCAGGTCGCCCAGGCGTGCGAGTTCATTGCCAGCTGGCGCGGGGCTGCCTTGTGGGGTGAAGAAGAGACCGTAGCCCTTGCCTGTCGGGGTGGAGTCGACGTCTGGTGTTAGGGCGCGGCGATTCAGCTCGCTCAGACTCATGCGGCCACGGGTTGTGGGCGGCGTGGCAAAGGGTGTGTCGGCTGTGCTGTTGCGTAGTGCGGTACTGCCGCGTCCGCGTCGGGGAGTCGTTGCGCCGGCAGTGCGCGAGGAAGAGAGGGATGAGTGGGCCGAGTCTGCGAGGCTGATTTTGCGCAGCTGGCCCTCGAGAATGGCAATGTCATTGTTGCGCTTCTCAGCGAGGGCAATCATCTTGTTGACCGTCTTCTTGACTGCGTCCATGGTTGGCACGGCGGCTGTTTTTCCCTTGTCCGCATTGTGCGAGGCGAGTCGTGAGCGGAGGACAAAGGCGGCTTCTTCGGCTTGGTTGAGCAGTATGAGCAGACGGGCGTAGTCACTGCGCAGGGCCTTTTGGCTGTCTGCCAGCTCCTTGGGCAAGGGCGCCCTGCGCTGCGAGTCAATCTTTTCGGGATCCTTGCGATTGAGTATTTGGCGGCGAATGTCATTGAGGCGCGTCATGAACTTGGCCTTTTCATTGAGCAGACGACCGAGCAGATTGAGCTTGGCAAACACATCGCCAACTCGACCAACATCCAGTTCCCGCTCGAGCTCGTCTTCCAGCGCTTTCAAGTCTTGGATTTCACAGAAATTCCACTTTTCAAACCATGACCCGTCCACATCGTCACCCTCGACTTCCTCAAGAGCTTGCCGGTTGACCTTGTGGCCCGGTTGGGGCTGCTTGTGATATTGTGTGAATGCCTTGAGCGAACGTGCGTTCCAGCCGAGCGCATCAACCATGGCATTGATGTCCTTGTACACCATCTCAATCTGTGCAGCGGTGCCAGTCTTGTTGTTCGCACCGCCAGTGTAGCTCTGGAAGGCGACAAAATCGTCCAGCGTCCGCCTTGGCTCAATCTTCTGCCCAAGCCGAGCGTGCATGCGCTCGGCCTCGTCATCTTCTAGATCAGAAACTTGCGGTTGTTGTGTCGGTGGTTTTGAGCTTAGAAGAGAAGCGCTCAACGAACTGCCAGGAGTGGCGAGTGGCTCTCTTCGTGGTCGAACGGCCGGCGTCGAAGCAGAGCGCAGGGGACTAGGCGAGCGGAGATTTGCTTTTTCGCGATTTGTCGGAGCTGGGAAGAGTGGCACTGGAGGGGCAGAAGGCTGGTTTGTCTTGCTTTGACCGAGTGAGAATGGGGTCTTTGATGACTGTTGGCCGAATAGTGATGGGCCTGTCCGTGCTTGCTGGGCGGTGTTGGGCCTAGGAATCTCGCCGAAAAGCGAAGGCCGAGCTGGAGATGTACTTCTACCAGACCGCGAAGTTGCTTCTGACTTGACTACTGGAGGCGTTGGTGCAGGCGGGTAGTTGTGTGGTGAGTTGGCGACGCTGTTTTGGATTGTATAATTGCCAAGTTTGGAGGGTCGAGAGACGGGTGCTGCATTAGGAGTTGTTGCCTCCTCATCCTCGTCTTCTTCCTCGTCCTCATCATCTTCTTCTTCTTCCGAGCCCTCGTCCATCTCTTCCTCTCCATCTTCGTCTTCCGCTTCTTCGACTGAGAACCCTTCCTCGCCATCCTCATCGTCAAGCGGCGATGCCTCGGGGGAGGAACTGGGAGCCTCGACGTTTACGGGAGGGCTTCCGGCAATGGGAGGAAGGTCATCGTCGACTGGCTTCTGTGGTTTGACTTTGGTGAAATCTGGGGGTAGTGGTGCATCGTCTTGAGCAGGGGTCTTTTCTTTGGTTGGCGGGGGTGCCTTGGGAGTGGCGCTTGGGAAGAATGATGTCGGTTGCTTTGGCGGCGAGGCAGGTGTAGTAGAGGTACCCCAAGGTGCCGGCTTCCCAACTTTTTCTGTTGGAGTTGCTGGGACCTTTGGAGCACCACCAAGCGTGGAAGCAAAGTCGCTTCCAAAGAAGGACCCACTAGAGGCTGCAGGCTTTGCTGGATCATCCTTTGCGGTGCCATCGCTGGCAAAGGACGTTCCGAGCTTGAACCCCCCTGCAAGGCCAAAGAGGTTGTTTGACTTTTGCGGCGGGGCAGCCTGCGGTGTTGGTGTGACCTCGTCTCTCTTTCGGTTTGGCGCGTCTGCGTCGTTGTTCGACCCGAATGAGGATGTGGGCTTTCCAAATAAACCCCCTTGCTGCGACGGAGTGTTGGTGAAGGATGGAGCCGTAGATCCAGTGGTGGAGCCAATGGTGACTGTAGAGCCAAAGCTAGGCTCAGTCTTGGTCCCATTTGCTGCTCCTGCAAAACCGGACTTTTGCTGTCCCTGCCCAAGAGAGGCAAAGCCTGACGGAGCAGCAGCACTACCACCGCCGAGACTGCCAAAGCTGGACTGTTTGCCCTGACCTAGCGAGCCAAATCCTGACTGCGCACCGTTGGCGCTACCAAAGCTAGAGAGCGTTGAACCCGTGTTAGTCTGGCCAAATTTGGCAAATCCTGACGAGCCGTTGGCAGAGCTGGAGAAGGGATTTGCAGCGGGTGGTGGAGTCTGTGAAGCTGGCGAAGCAGTGCCCCAAGGAGACTGCTTGCCCACTACTCCACTGGTTGCGCCAAAGGTCGAGGCACTTCCAGTACCAATTGCCGAAGTAGAGCCAAAGGCTGGCTGGGCAGGTTTTCCAAAAGCAGGCGCGGCGGGTTTCCCAAAGGCTGGTGTTGAGGATTGACCAAATCCTGGGGTCGAGGGCTGTCCAAAGCCCGGGGTTGTAGACTGTCCAAAGGCTGGTGTTTTGGGTTGTCCAAAGCCGGGGGTTGTAGACTGCCCAAAAGCGGGTGCTGCAGGTTTGCCAAAGGCGGGCGTTGTAGATGCAAACGCCGAGGCGCCAAACTTTGGTGTGGAAGGGGCTCCAAATGAGGCTGCTGGTTTGCTGAACAGTCCCGCCCCTGGGCTGGATAACATGTTCTTTGCAGCTGGAGACGCTGTAGAGGGCTGTCCAAACGCGGAGCCGGGCTGCGAGGGAGTAGGAAGACGCGATTGGGGAGTGGAGACGGTTTCCGACTTGGAGTTGTCACCCCCGAAAATGAGGCCGGGGTAGCGGGTACCGGCCTCGATGGATCGGTTCCAGGCAACCCAGTATGCCGAAAGGAGACCCTGATGGGTGAGGGTCATGTAGGCAGGCAGCGGCCAAGGAGCCTGCTCAATCTCTTCCAGGGACGAGATTGGGCGCAATATCTTCTCTGTGCTGGAGAGATCCAGCGCCACTCCAATCAGGGCGCTGTCGCCTTCCTCGCCAAACACCCTTCGCGGCAACGTGGCCTGGTACTTTTCGTCGAGACTTGTCATCATGTACTCGCCGCAGTTCTCCTGGTATGGCGAAATCTTCTTGCTTGTCGAGGTGAACAAGGCGACGGATTCGGTGTGTGAAGAGGTCAAGATGAGCATGTCGTCTAGGTCGGGCTCCCAGTTTCGCAGTCTTGCAAAGGAGAATCGCGGGGGAAAGTTGCGGGGTGGCAGGTCTTGCGAGGGAAGGAGCGGGTCCCAAGGAGTTGGGTGGAAGTCGAATGAAGTCCAGCCCTTGTTGCTCTTGACAATGTGGTATTTGCTGTCCTCGGTGTCCTGCATGAGCGAGCGGCCGGGGGAGTGGATGGTGAGGAACTCTTCGTTGTTGAGCCAGTACAGGCCAGAAACTGCGCGTGTTAGAGACGATGTCGAGAGTGTGTGTGTATATATATATGTGTGTGTGTATGTGTGGTTCAGGGCTTGTAATGCGACATACCAATCCAGTCCTGCTCTACGTCTGGGGGGCGCGGAATCGTGCCCTTGAGCGTCCCGTTGGTCAGGAGTATGGAGCATGTCCCGTCCTGCAGGCCAATGACGACAGCTTTGCCCCTGGTGCTCCATGCCACGCAGTGGACGCCCTCGTCCTTGATCGTCCTCGTCTCTCCGTCAAGCACGTTGGCTATGATGAGCTTCCCCGAGTCGGTGACGACGGCCATGTACTGCTCCGTGTCGGCGACTGGATTCGGGGCAAGGGCGCGCGCGGCAGCGCCTCCTGTTGCAATCTCGCGCTCGGGCTCTTTTTGCTGGCGCATGAGCTTGGCCGTGTCGAAGACGGCCAGACCGCCCTGGCTCTCGGCTGACATGACGAGGAAGTCGCCGTCTGCAGAGAAGACAACATGGCGCAGCTTGGGGACGGAGAGCGACACGTCGGGGGCAAAGTCGGACACGACGTCGTCGTTGTCGGCGTCCTTTTGGAAGGCCTTGCGCACGGCCTCGGTGGAGGCGACGATGAGGGTGTCGGGGCCGGCGGCGGCGAGGAGGCCCGGCTTGGAGGCGACGGCGAGGAGGGTGGCAGCTGGGGGAGGCACGCTGTCCGAGGACCAGGGCGTGGGCAGGAGCTTGAGCTTCTTGGCCTGGGCGAGGGCCTTGAGGGCAATGTGCTGGGGCGGGTTAGCAGGCGACAGGTTGGCAACGGGCAGGCCTGGGGGCGGCGACGCCTACCTCGGTCTCAATGTCGGGCACCTCGCTGGCCAGGGCGGCAGAAGCCATGGTGGCGCGTCGGTGTGTGGACCAGAGCTCGCGCGCGACGGAGTGTTGCGATTCACGGGCGGCGCAGAGGCATGGGATGAGGGCAGGGGAGGTGGAGAATGAGCGGGAGAGTTGGTGGGAGAATTAGCGGTGGTGGAGGTGCAGGTATTAGTAGCAGTAGTAGTGGTCGAGGCAGTGGCAGCGGCAGTGGTGGCAGCGGTGGTGGTGCCCGTAGCAGAGGAAAAGTCGCGTAGGCCGCGCTCGAGCTGGGATGCTTTGGCGCCGCCAGCCTAGACTGGACTAGAGACCAACGACGGGCTGGAGAGAGCTTCGGCGCCAAGGCGGGCACCTAGCTCGTCACGACAGCTTGTCCACGCCCGCCGCATCTGCCTGCCCCGACGACATATCATAGCGTAGCCACTGCACACCTGCTGCACACACACTGCATACACACTACACACGCACTGCACATACGCATACACATACAAATACACACCCCCCCACACCTACACCCACACCCCCCACACCAACACCAACTCCAACACCCGCCCGCCACACCATGGGCGGCTTCGACTTCTCCAACCACAACCGCAATGCCGCCCTGCACGCCCAGGGTGTGCCGCTGCCCAAGGCCACCAGCACCGGCACCACCATTGTCGGTGCCCTCTTCAACGGCGGCGTCGTCATTGCCGCAGACACACGCGCCACGAGCGGGCCCATTGTAGCTGACAAGGTACTTGAACATATACCCATTCACGTTGATGCTTGTACAATGCCCATGCCCAGACCTATATCCACATCTACACTTTTACCATATCTATACTTGTACCATGTCTATACTTGTACCATCCATACTTGTACCACTCTACACGGGAATGATCAAACACGCAAACACCCTACTTACGCCAGCATAGAACTGCGAGAAGCTCCACTACATCTCCCCCCAGATCTGGTGTGCCGGCGCTGGAACCGCCGCCGACACCGAGTTCACCACGGCCATCATCTCGTCCAACCTCGAGCTGCACGCCCTCTCCACAGGCCGCAAGCCGCGCGTCGTCACCTGCATGACCATGCTCAAGCAGCACCTGTTCCGCCACCAAGGCCACATTGGCGCCTACCTCGTCGTCGCCGGCGTCGACCCCACCGGCGCCCACCTCTTCACCGTCCACGCCCACGGCTCCACCGACAAGCTGCCCTACGTCACCATGGGCTCGGGCTCCCTGGCCGCCATGTCCGTCTTTGAGACGCAGTGGAAGCCAGACCTGTCGCGCGAGGAAGCCATTAAGCTGTGCGCAAACGCCATCGAGGCCGGTATCTGGAACGACTTGGGCTCTGGCAGCAATGTCGACGTGGCCGTCATTACCGAGGACAAGACGACGCTGATGCGAAACTACATTTCCCCCAACACGAGGCAGCCCAAGCAGCGCAACTACCGCTTTGAGCGCGGCACCACGGCCGTCCTGAATGAGAAGATTATCACAAAGGAGGAGATTAACAAGTACGTCACGGTGCACGAGCTCAAGGATGATACTGTCCCAGCTACGGCTGAGACCATGGACATTGACACTTAGACTTTGATGACCAAGGGAGGGAGAGGAAGAAGACGAAGAAGATGATGAGAATAAAGAACAAGGGGAAGACGAATAAGAAGAGGAAGAAGAAGATGACGACGACGATGATGACGAAGAATAAGATGAATAAGAAGAAGCAAGAGCTCAAGTAGCTGCCGCATAGATGGCAATATGATTACGACCATGACTTGTAGTTGATGTTGTTGTTGATGTTGATGTTGATGTTGATGTTGATGTTGATGTTGATGATGTTGATGTTGTTGATGTTGATATTGTTGATGTTGATATTGTTGATGTTGATATTGTTGATGTTGATATTGTTGATATTGTTGATGATGATGATGATGATTTAATTGCTTGCTTCTAATACAGCCCATTCCATTCCCTTCCCTTCCATCTCATCTCATCTCATTTCATCTAATCTCAACTTGTCCAGTATGCACAAATCATTCCTCTCTCTCTCTCTCTCTCTCTCTCCTGAAATAAACAGCTTTTTCCCTCAACGCCCTCCACTCACTCACATCCATCCACATCCACCAATCCATCCATCCATTCACACCCCCAAGAGGATGATGACAATAATAATAATAACACTAACAATCATCTACACCTCTTCTCGACAATCCCCGCCCCATGCTCCTCATACTCCTTGCGACTAATCCACAGCTGGTGGAAACTGCCCAAGCTCGCCAGAATACTGCCCCCAATCCACGCCGCGTACTTGCGCTCCACCACGCTCCCAGGCGCAATCAGCTTGTTGCGCGTGCTGGGGAAAATCGAATTCATCTCCCAGTTGAGCCGCTCGTTGAACTTGTACAGCAGCGTGCTTCCGCCCGTCACCACAATGTTGGAGAGGAGCAAGGGGCGCATGTCGGCGTCGACTTGCTGCACCGCCGCCTGCACGAGGCGCGGGATCGTGTGTTCGTCCTTGGGGCGGGGGGATGTGTCCGAGGTGAGGGCTGCCGAGGCGTCAAAGAGACCTTCTGCGAGGCGGAAGCGCGGGGACGTGAAGATGGTGTTCCAGCCGTCGGGCATCTCAAAGGGGCGGCCGGGCGCGTTCTTGGCCAGGTCTTCGTTGTTGCCGGTGCTAAAACGGCCGGGTCCAGGCCAGACCTCGACGACGGATTCTTTGAATTCCGTCAGCACGCGCTCTTCCTCATTGAGGCGGAATGAGTCGCTGGGCGGGACGGCAAACGTCTTGTAGGCGGCGTTGGCGGGGGCGTTGGCGTCGACCTGGGACTTTGAGGCGACGACGTAGTGTGGCGTGAGGGGGATGGTGGGGTTGGACTGCGTAAACAGGGTGCGGATCTGGCTCGAGACAAAGTTGCCGGCGAGCGGCGACTTTTGCACGCCCTTGCGCAGCACCATGCCGTCGACGACAGGCGTGACGGACGTGTGCGAGGCGCCCACGTCGATGATGATGCCTGAGGCCTTGCCCGAGGCAAAGGCGGCCAGCACGCCCGTCTTCTGCAAAAAGAAGGCGGGCGTGCCCCAGTCCTCCATGGCAATCTCAATGTACTTTTCGCGCGCCTTTGCGCTGTTCCAGCCCGGCTCCGTGACCAGCAGCGGGCTGTCGTCGAGCGGCCGCTCCTGGTTGTCCACAATCTTGTCAATGTCCACGTCCATGGCCTCGCCGTCGGCGTCGTTGAGCCCGTTCTTGGCCGGGTCGGTGGCGCGGGCGCCCGTCAGTCGGCTCGTCATGGTGTACTCCCACAGCTTGGCCGCCGTGTCCCAGTCCTCGACAATGCCGTCGGCGCCCCAGTAGTTCTTAATCTCCAGCCCGTTGGCCGGCGAGTGGATCGCATTCTCGCCAAACAGGTACTGCGACCCAGCGTCCGAGTCGATCTGGCCGTAGAAGGACGGGCACACCGACTTGGGCACGTCCTCGCCTGCGAAGCCCGCGCGCGTCGACGAGTAGCCCGGGTCGAGCACAATCGCCGAGACCTCGTCTGTGGGGGGCTCGTCAGAATGTGCCTGTGGTGCAGCGTGGGGGGAGGGGGGCGTGGCTACCTCCGGCGTACTCGCCCGCAGCGGGTGCGTTTGATGAGTTGGGGATGTTCATCGCGCGCTCGTGTCGCAATGCGCAAAGCTTCAGTGCAGCCTGCCCACAGTCCGGCGCTTCGGTTGTCGCGTGATGGCGGCTGGATTGCAACGGCAGCTCGATTGACGCGCGATGACGGGTCACGGGGCGTGGTGTGGGCGTGTCGACGTGCAGACGTGGGGTGGGCGGTTTGGTGTTGAAGGCAAGGTCGCGAGCTCAGGGTAGAGCTTCACCTCACCTCGCCTGCACGCCCACCTACCCACCTACCTCTGCGAGAGGCGCCCCCACACAACGCCACACCACCCACCGCCGCCGAACAACCCGGCCTCGGACATGAAGAGATAGCATTGGACACCACCATGGCGCTCAAGTACTTTCGCCAGCTCTACTCGCTCGATACCCTCGACACTCGCTTCGTCATCCCGGCCACCGCGCCCCCTAGAGAAGCTCTCGAAGCCGCCAGGCTTGACCCAGCAGGCCCCCTACCAATTCAAAATGGCAAAGGAAAGAGCAAGAACTCTGACCACGTCGTCCACCCGTCACGATGGAACACCCCCGAGTTCTTCCTGTACACTGTCGTCGTTTGCCTTTGCGTCTTCTTCATGATGAAGTCGGTCGTCGATGTATCAAAAGGTCTGCCACACCCAAGAACCACTACAACGACCACATCTGACTTGGTTGGTCATAGTATCACACCCAAACTACTCCAAGTTCTCTCATCTTCTCTCAGACGGCTGGATACCAGGCCGTAAAGTAGTACGTTGCTCCCCCTGTCACATGCTTGGAGATGCTAACTCCGGCAGGACAATGTTGATGCCCAGTACTCTGGATTTCGTCAAAACATCCCATACCTTTTTATTGTAGTACTACTCCACCCTCTTCTGCGCAAGGCCTATGATGTGTTTTGGAGAGCAGACACGTACACCCAAGTTCGGCCATCATCAGGAAATGGAGGCCTCACCATGGGCCTGACTCCTTCGGCTGCGGCAGATGCTCGTCTCAACCAGCGCATCTCCTTTGACGTGGGTTTTGCTGTCATTTTCCTCGCCGCTCTGCACGGTCTATCCATCTTCAAAGTTTTAGCCATCTTATACCTCAACTACTCAATTGCAACAAAGCTGCCAAGATCCTATGTTCCAGGTGCAACATGGCTTTTCAATGTTGGTATTCTATTCGCCAACGAGTTTTCGAGAGGCTACACATACGATTCCATTGTCCGACTGTTTCTTCCTACGCCAGCCTCGGCAAAGGGATTGTCATCCCCCAACTTTGGCCATACGCTTGACAGCTACGGCGGCCTCATCCCACGGTGGGAAGTCCTTTTCAACTTCACTGTCCTCCGCCTCATCAGCTTCAACCTCGACTACTACTGGAGCCTCAACACACGAGCCGGAAATTCTATCGAAGTAATTCCTCCCTCCCTTCTCTCCTCGGTGTAGCTAATAACCCCAAGAAGAAGCAGCTCGACCCCTCCAACCTCTCCGAACGTGACCGCGTCACCATCCCGGCAAAATCTACAGACTTTTCCTTCCGTAACTACTTTGCCTACACAATGTACTCGCCGCTCTTTCTCGCTGGCCCAATCATAACCTTCAACGACTACATTTCCCAGTCGCGCCACCGACCTCATAGCATCACAACCAAGCGCACCACTCTCTACATCATCCGCTTCATCGTCGTCCTTCTCACAATGGAAATCATGATTCACTACATGTACATGGTCGCCATCTTCCATGCCAAGCCCGACTGGTCAAACTACACGCCCGCCCAACTCAGCATGCTCGGCTTCTTCAACCTCAAACACATCTGGCTGAAGCTCCTCATCCCATGGCGATTCTTCCGCCTCTGGTCTCTACTCGACGGCATAGACCCCCCAGAAAACATGGTCCGCTGCATGTCCGACAACTACTCCGTCATGCACTTTTGGCGCGGCTGGCACCGCAGCTTCAACAAATGGAGTCTGCGCTACCTTTACATCCCTCTTGGTGGAAGCGCCACGCCAGGTCTCTGGGGCAAAGTACGATCCATGCTCAGCTACCTCGCCGTCTTTACCTTTGTCGCCATCTGGCACGATATTCAGCTGCGACTGCTCATGTGGGGATGGCTCGTCACGCTCTTTGTTCTCCCCGAAATCATCGCCAGCTACATCTTCCCTGCGCACAAATGGAAAGACAGCCCTAATGCGTACCGCTTGCTGTGTGGCGTTGGTGCTGTCGGCGAGATCCTACTCCTCATGATG
This sequence comes from Mycocentrospora acerina, assembly GCA_022701365.1. Classification (NCBI taxonomy): domain Eukaryota; kingdom Fungi; phylum Ascomycota; class Dothideomycetes; order Pleosporales; genus Mycocentrospora; species Mycocentrospora acerina. The sequence continues at coordinate 1,166,214 of JAKUHH010000201.1, forward strand.
GCGAATCTCGTTGGATTTGCACTCGGAGTAGACGGCTTGGTGGAGCTTATGAAGGGGATTGTGGGCAGCTGGGCGGGCTGGACGTTTCTCGTTGGAGCGTGCGGCGCGCTGTTCATGGCCGTGCAGATGATGTTTGAGTGGAGGGAGGGCGAAAAGCGGAGAGGCATCAACATGAAGTGTTGATTTAGTTTAGTTCAGCCAACTTGTCATGTGTTTGATAGATGGCAATGTATTACTATTTTGTTGTTACTGTTGTTGATAGGTCTGTACTCTTTTGTACCAATGCAATAATAATACATTGTACATTCCTCTCCCGCACCACATACTCTCCACCTCTTTCTCCTTCTCCTTCTCCTTCAAACAATCATCGCATTCCTTCCCTCTGATGATGATGTGTATACAAGTGTAGATATAGATGCGGATTTATAAAACAGATTTGGTTGGGATTCTCGCCCCACTATCATCCACATATATTCAAAGATGTAAATAATTTTGATTCAAAGCCTTGTAGGTATGAAGTCTTTGTACATCCTTTTTTTTTTAAGTTCGTTGTGCATACATGTGAAGACCGAGTCAAAACACCGAGTACGTTGATCACATATATATGTATATATATATATACATCGACGCACAAGTGGTAAATTGAAAAAATAAAAAATAAAAAAATTGGTCGATGGGATTCCAGTGGACGACGAAAGGAGTGACTCCAGTACAACAACAACAACAAAAAAACCCCTCCCATCACACAAAGTAGCAACGACATCTCAAAGTGGCAAGGTGAAGAAGAAGAAAGAAAATCATAACTTCATTCATTAGACAATCCCGAAAAATCTTTGGTATCCGCTCGCTAAGTCGACATTAAACAAAAGAGAAAGAAAAAAAATAGTAGTAGAAAAGTCCTTCATCCCAAAAACTCATGGATAGGCGCTTTCTGCCTTGTGGTCCCCACTCTTATTATACCCCTTTCTCATCACATCCAAGCTGAAGCTCCTCCTTTCCTTCTTATCACCTTCATCCTCCCTCTCACTTTCACTCTCTCGCTCCTTCTTCTCCTTGACTTTTTGGATTGCTTCCTCAGTCAGCTCCTGTCGATTCATTCGCTCTAGGACGTCCGTTTTCCTGGTCTTCTTGTCGCCCAGCCAGATCAACAAACCGGCAGTCGCATTGCAAGTGATGGAGCAACACAGGATGACGGTAGTGATCGCAAACGGTCGATTCTTGTAGTAGATGCCCCATGTTGTTGCGCCAAGGGAGATTTGCAGCAGGGAGTGGCAGTCGAGTAGGACGACAATGGCGACAAGGAGGCGCAGCGGAAAGGCGTGATGTGTTTCTGTTTCATGGGGTTTGTAAAAGGAGTGTGACTTGCAAAATTTTGTCTGGTGATGTTCGAGTTTGGCTTGCTGTTTTGGGGTGAGGACAGTGAACTCCCATTGTTGCTCTGGGTCTTCGGGATTGGTGATTCGTGGTGCAGAAATGGGCGCATTAGTTGAAGGGAGATCGTTGGGGTCGCTGAGCTCGGGGAGCATGTCCTTCTTTCGGCGGGACCAGGTAAAGTGGTGGTAGTGCGCAATGTAAATCATGTGGTATGTGTCTACTGCGCGGAAAGGGGCGAGACCATCACCGACAACGGCAAAGAGAGCTACTAGGACGCTGTCGATGATGTGGACAACGTAGATTTGCTTTCCGCCAACGTTGACCCAACCGATCAAGAACAAGACCCATGCGAGACCAAACAATGTGATGAGAGTAGCGTAGAGTGTGACAAGGAAGCCCAAAGCTAGTAAAAGGTTAGTGATGCTTGAAAACCCGGAATAGAATTGATACTCACGTCTCCTAACATACTGTCCGAACCCTCTCATCGTGCGCTTGAATTTGGATCTCTTAGAATGCAACATGTGTCGCACATGATCATTCACTTCCGCCTTATCGTCCTTGCTCCAGCCCTCCAAAGAGGTACCATGGGGAAGCACTGCAAAGCGGGAGTCGCTCAGCTGCGAGTCAATGGTAGCCAGGGTGGCTACTGTAGTACCAGTCGAATACCGCTGCAATCTAGGAGCAGTCGGCTCCTCATGTTGAGCTGCTTGGGCGCGTGCGATCATTCGGTTGATATCTTCAAGACTCTCATTCTCACCTGGTGCTCGTCGAAGATTGTAAGTAGGTCGACGATTGAGCCAGGGAAGATTTGGAATGAACAGGGAATTTTGTACGTTGGTCAACGAGGTCAGTGTTGCAACCTCGGGATCTACAACAGTCAGTCTACTATTATATTCATATTGTAGACAAGACATACCAATAGTGTCCAAAACATCAACCATGCCTGATGAGTAGTCGGCATACGAGTAGTCCATATTTGGGGCTGGCGATGACTGCCTATGCGTGGCCTCCAGTTCATGGCCTTTCCCCATGTCTTCGTTCTTGTCCTTGTTGTGCCAAAAAGGCAGTCGCAGTTGCATGGCACTCTTGACCCTTCGCAGCCGACTTGGTTCTGGTGATTGTGCTGTGACTGTGGAGTCAGATGACCTCGACGGAACTTGCTCGAGTGCGCAGTCCTCTTGAATTTCTGGCAGTGGCGCGTTTAGTCTAGCTGTTGAGGCATTCTGGTGTTGTGATATTTGTTGCAAAGCATTGGAAGATGGCATTCTCCTTATCCCTATGCTTGCCTGTCGAATACCCATTTGAGGTCGAAGCTGCTGTTGGTATTGTTGTTGCTGAGGCGACCCTCTATTTGGTGCAGAGTTACTCCTTGTTCGTCTTGGAGTTGGAGACGGAGTACTTAATGGGGATCAGCAATCGCAATCTCTTTCAACGCTGTTTTAAAATTCACCTTTGTACGCCTCTCGACGAAGGGGTCCCATACTTGACAGGCTTCGGCACGGGTATGCCAGCGTCAATAGATGATTGCAAGGAAGTTGGAGGTTCGACAACAAGACGTTGTGTTGAATGATCACTTGGCACTGCAAAGTCGCGCGCCGCGGTTCCAGGGAGAGGTCCTATGTAACCTTCATTCACACCAATCAAGCTTGCGTTGTCGTGGGGTGCGAGCGAGGCTTGTGGGACAGAAAGAGATCCAGATCCAGTACCCTGCGAGGCAGCCTCGGCCAATCTATTGCGCGCGGAGCGCGTCTTCACCTTGAGCTTATCCATCAGGCGCCTTCAAAAAGGTTGGAAACGAGGGTGAATGTCACGATTTTTTCAGGGTAAACATGCTTTATGTCTAGGAACAACGCTGTCCCAGGCTGGGATTGGGGCCAGGGCTTTTGGCAGGTAAGCTTGGAACGATCAGTTGGCAGGTCTAGGCAAGCGACGTCATACCGCCCAGGTGTTCCAACCTCCCTTTTCGTGATTTTTGGATCTGCGGGGAGACCTTGCAGAGGAGACACACCGCCCATCTTTTGCCATGTTTGGAAACAGACAATAGCTACTAGTTCATAGGACTGTGCAGGGTGTGCTTCTGTCCGGCGTCAATTCTCCAGCAGCCCCAGACACTGCTGTCCGATCTCCATCTCAGTCTCACCCTTGTCACGATTCGAGATCCATGTATGAGGCGGCTATCGGATCATTTCGCTTACAGTGGGGCAGCAGCGCTATCAAGGCCCATGCTTTGTTCATTCCATCCTTTCTTTTTGGATATGTGGATGGCAACAAGGGGATTCCCTCATCCATTTTCTACTATTGTGGTCGACTTGATGTTTCTTTCCTCGTGACAAAATGCAGGGCAAGGTCCGCTATGATAGTTTCAACGTCTTCTAGTGGGCGGACCCTTGTTCTCTAGCGTGTCCCTACTTTTGGCTGACGTCTCTCGCGCAGTATGGAACGCGTGCGACGACATCATCGTGCATTGTCTTATATCGACAGTCACAAAGCGGGCGTTCAGGGGCGAGGAAAGTGTTGATGTTTTTCAAAATGTTGAGGGAATCACATCAACTAATCCCACCCATGTCATGACCATCATTCACCTCATCTTGCAACCCCTCCAGGATATATCCCCACTGATCGATATAGGAATCTTCGAATCCCTCCGCACACCAGCTAGTATGCAGGCATCCCATCCACTCCTTTTTCCACACTCCCCTTTCAAAAAATGCTTGCAACATGCGCACAGTTGGCACCTCTTCTCCCCTGCTATTTCTCCCCAAGTCAAAAAACAATCCCCGTCTCTTCGTCACCGGCGCGTAAAACTCCCGCAAGCTCACCAGTTTCAGCGCTTTCCGCTCAGCCATTCCCGGATATTTTCCCCTCATTTCTCGAGCAAGCCTAAACCATCCCTTCTCTGTGACGTCGCAGCCCACCGCCCTAGATAAATCCTCTTCTGAGTTGAGATCTTTCAGATGAACCAGTGAGACAAGCGTAATCTGCTCAATCTCCAGCATTAAATTCTTTGACGCGCAATAAGTGAATACCTGTTCCATTAGCTGGTATTGGATAGCAAATCCATGCAAACAGAGTCGTTTCAAAGATGGCGCAAATGACTTCTGCAGAATGGGTTCAAAGAAACTCTGTGTAGCTTTCCTGCGCATCCAAGTGTCTTCCCTGTCCTCTTGAAAGCGTCTCCATTCGAATCTCAACTCTTCTAGTTGCGAGAACGAAGATAGTGGCTTGACCCAGTCAGAACCAGAGGTTCTCTGGGAGACACCGAGGTCAAGCTTGCGGATCTGTGCGTGTTTGTGCAGCTTGATGGGCGTGTAGAATATTTTGCATGATGCGAGCCTCTCGAATCTCTTATCGAAGCGTGAGCGGACCATGACTGTTGAATAGATCTGAAGAGTCTGGAGCTGGGTATAAGAGGTGTTTGGGAGATAGAAACAGGTGACATCCTGTTGGTCAGGGTTATTATGTGTCATAGTCAGTGCATAGTATACCGGAATTTGAAGGTTGAGATCAATGATGGACTACTACTTTATAACGGCAAAGTTTCTGATCGGCGTTTTCCGAGTCAATTAGGGAGACAATTAGGTCTAAATCTGATAAGACTTTATTGCTGAGACATGCACCATCGTACTAGAGATGAATACGCTTTTTCCTCGGAATAAGCGACTGAGAATAACTCACGACGTCTATCTTCTGAATAACACTGTGCGAGTAGCCCGTCCTAAAGAATTGGAAAACTCCACCCACGGGTTCAGATGCAATCCAGCATCCAATACAACTGACGAGTTGCCTTCCTTGTATAACGCCAATGCCATGCAGCTCTACAAATCTTCAATGCATATCATCAATCGTACCTCGTGAATCATATCCTACTCTACTTTCTTTTGCCTTTTTTCTTTCCTCCTCCACCGCTCACTGTCTTCAGTGCAGCATGCTTGGGGTGATCCTGCAGGTGCTGGTGGAGCTGGCTCTTAGAGGGGAAAGCAGCATCACATCCCAAACACTTGTTCTGTGCACCAGGCTCATCTTCTTCGGCCTGTTTGGCAGCCTTTTTGGCACGCTTTTGGGCTGCTTTGCCGAGCTTGGGAACTGTAGCATCGGGCTGTGGAGTTTCTGTGGCTTCAGTGGCTTCAGTGAATGGTTCCGCAGTTGAGGATGCGAGGCGGGCTTCGATCTCGGAGCGCGATGCGTATTCGTCGTCATCATCTTCTTCATCGTGCTCGACTGGCTTGATGTCCTCGACTGGATCAGGTTTGAACGCGATCTCATCGGGTAGCGAATCTTCTAAATTCTTCTCCTCCTCGCTGTCGAGATAGTCATCTTCCATATTAAGCTTGTCAGTTTTCCCTGTGAGGCCGTGTACTGAATTCTTCAAATCGTCCGCCTCAGAACTAGCATCACCACCATCTTCCGCAGGGGTGACAACACCACTACTGAGAACATCATCGTCCAAGTTCAGATGAGCATTGTCTTTCCGCATTTTCTTCTTGAGTGACTGGATTGCCTTTTGATGTTTCTTGCTCTTCTCGTGCGCTTCGTACTGTCGTTCACTCTTGAACGTCTTGCTGCACGCGACGCACTCGTAAATATCCTCTTCCACCTCCTCCTCTTCTTCTTCTTCCACCTCGTCAGCGGGTCGTTCTGTCGCCCAGCTGGGCATTGCCTGTGCTTCCTGCTCCAATTTCGCCAGATGTGCAGCACGCGATCGTGCGGCTTGAGCCTTCCTAGCATCTCGCGCAGCCTTTGCCTTGTCCTCGTCTGACTGGCGGTTGGGTGTGTATCGCGGGTCTCGCTTGCGTACAAAGGCGATGAGCGTCCTAACAGCGTCGTTGAAATCACGTCGACCGTCATCGCGGCATTTTTGGTTCTCCTTCTCCATGGCACGGCGGAAACGACGGTCGGGTGCGTCTGAGAGTCGATAGACATCCAGCCATGCAAAGCTCTTTGCTGTTGCAAAACCATTCCATGCGGCATAGAAGTCACGCACCACGCCTTCGTAGTCGTCGTCTTTGTGGCCAAAAGAGGGATAAGTTGGTATGTCGATGCCCTCGTAGTCGGCTGCATATTCCTCCTCCCGCGCAAGCTGCTCGAACGTCTCGCGCACATAGCCAAAGAAGCCGTTGGGCGAGTCTGAGAAATCGACCTTGCCTCTGAACTTGCCCATCATACGAGCAAGGTCGTCGGCAGTCGTCACGCGCATGTTGCCCTGATAATGGTCCTCTGTCGCACCCTCCCCACTTCCACCCCGCAGTATGTCTCCCTCGTGCGCATCGTACCAGGCGCGTTCCTGCTCGTCAGAGAGGACTTCGTGCGCCGACTGGATCTCAGCGAAGAGGGCGGTGGTGCGCTCGACATCGCCGTAGTTGCGATCGGGGTGGAGTTCGAGCGCCTTCCTGCGGTACGCTTTCTTGATGTCATCCTGTGTCGCAGTCCGTTCTACACCAAGCAGCTCGTAGTAACTAGTCTTGACCTCGACGCTGCCGCCCGGCGTGGCGCCGCCTCCAGTCGACTGTGAGGCGCCCATGCTCTGTAGCCAAACTAGGGATACGAGGCGATCTGTCCGCGTCTAGGGAAGGTGTCGCCGACAGTGTGCGGGTGTGAGAGGCTGCAAATGACTGTGCCCAACCATGACGCAACACCCCATTGGCCGATCAAAACCGGCGATGGATCACGCAAAATCTAGCCACAGCACTGACAACCCATGTGCTGCGCGTTTTTTTTCACTGGGTGACAGATGGCGGGCTTCAGAATTTTGTTCATAAGTTTCCGTGTCCCCTTGTGTCGCCAGTGTCATGCCATGCCTCTGGCGATAACGTAACTTTTGCATCACCAACTGCACCGTGAACAGGGTTCTAGAAGCCAACAAATTAGCATTGCGAAAAACTGCAGGCGAGCAGGCACACGCACACGCACGCGCATGACCAACGAGGAACACAACTGAGCCCAACGCTTGAGATCACGACCTTGTTCGCCTCACAATCTCTCTCCAGAGCCAAGACAGTCATCGTCTTCTTTCACTCGACCATCTACCCGTTACACAGCACTGAATGCGTTTGCGACTGCAGATCTTCCAGGAAGCCGGAAAGTCGGAACTAGTTTGGTACTCTCGCCACCCAATCCTGCCCCTCCCTTACCCCACGTGCGAAAATTATCGTCCCTGATCGGCCAGCCCTACCACGGTTCACGCAGCAACGATGAAGTTTGGACACCTCTTTAAGCAGAGCCTCAGGAACGAAGGATTCCCGCCCGCATGGGTCGACTCAGCAATCTCTTACCAGCAGCTCAAAAAATGTATCAAGCGACTCGCCAACGAGCTTCAGGAAGTGGGCCTCGACTCTGCAACCCTGTCAAAGCTACTCAAGCATGTCGAGGATTACAATGCTGCCGCGGACCAGAATGAGGACCAGGAACGTCCGTTTGAGTACATTCTCGACGGTGATGAATCCGAAGAAGGTTCATCAAAGACACGCAAGCCTTTCCACCCAAAATTGCTCTTTTATGTAGAGGAGGCTACTGGAGAAGTACACAGTGCCAGTATGGACGAGGAGACCAAGCGCAAACTCCAGATGCTGGCTGTCGAGACGGGGATATCACAAATGCGGGTATTTGACGAGTCGAGCTCCGCATTCGGACCCACAGAACTACAAGATCCTCCCAGCCCTACTGATGAATCCAGCCTTACGAATGGGCTCAAGATCCGACCAGGATTTCGAACCGTGGAGGTTCCCCTTACTTCTGATATTGAATTCTTCACAAGACTTACCAACGAGGTCTCTGGACTAGAGGAACTTCAATCTCGCGAAGAGAAGCGTATGCACGTCAAGATAGAAGAGCTAGGGAAACAAATAGCAAAAGTGACAGACCCCAGCAAAAAGTCAAACAGAAAGACCCTCACAGCATGGCGCCAAGTCTTCCAACTATACATTGAAGAGGGCATCTTCTTTGGGACGACTGAGGCAGACCACAAGGCCCACGACTCTGACAAGGCGACACTAAGACTTGCAGAGTTTTCCAACAAGGTTGCCAGGGCAGGTCTAGTCGAGACATTTAGGAAGAAGAACAACCTACAGGCTTTGAACATGTTCATGCACATCAATCGCGAAATCCTTCAGGGGCTGCGCTTTGGTGAGATCAACCACAGCGCCATGATAAAGATCCTTAAAAGTATGTTCGCGCCACTTCCCCCATAGCCGCTCTCTCAGCACTAACAGTCCCTATAGAATTCGACAAACGTACCGCTCTAGGAGTAAAATCCGCCTATCCCCGTCAAGTCGAATACCCTTCTTTCTCTGAACACCTCGCCAAAGCCGTCTGCGCAGAAGTCGACACACAGATCCTCTCACATGTACCCCAAATTGATGACTACTCCTGCCCCATGTGCATGGAGATCAAATGGCGACCTGTGAGGCTCAGCTGCACCCATGTCTTCTGCATACGCTGCCTCATCGTCATGCAGAACAACAAGCAACACAACTGCCCTTTTTGTCGAGAGAAGACGGTGTTTGACGCCAACTCTGGTATGTTTCACTTTCACAAGTTTTTTAATAGTTGATTAAAGCTGACACTGCCTCAGATAATCTTGATCACGAACTTGCCGTATTCCTCAAGAAATGGTTCCCAGACGAAGTAAAGGCGAAACAACGGTACAATGAGCACATGGCTGGTATCGACCAGTACGGGGAGGTGTATGCGACTGCAAAGTACGTTGTCCAATACTACCTCCAACTCTAGATTGAACCAGTACTAATATTCTTTGAAGGTTTCTTCGCGGCGGAAGCTTATGGTGAATACATTCCACCATGCTGCATACATACATGCATAAATAGGAGAATAGACAAACTGACGACGAGTAGGCATATGGTTTGAGGTAGGAGATGCATTGATCGATTTACGGATGGAGTGCAAACAATTGATACCCTGGATTTACAAATGCCGATTTTTCGGCTGTGGAGTTTTGTGTAAATGGGGGGTTCATCTCTATTCTTTTTACAAGAATGACGCTTATTTTTTTCCAATCTGTTTAACATTATTCAAGACAATCAATCTGAAAATAAGTCTTGAATTTGACAATGTGTATTTTGAAGTGTATCTCCCATGCATTTTTCTCGTGGGTTTCCAAAAACATCATGAAGACACTTTGACATGTCAACTCTCCCTCACCTTCAGCTGTATCTTTCGGATGCAGTTTAGTTTTTGAAAAATAATCTGCATATTTTATTACACACTTTAATATTTTCAATTCACTTCCACGCAACGCTGATTACACGTATCAGTTCTCCTCCTTACTGCAATGGTTCAGCAACTGAGGTAATCCATAGCTGTGATTGGTTTTGACAAACTTGAATTCTGAAGAATGACGTAGAAATATGCACAATTCAACTATTGACAGGAAGGTGAAGGGTGCTGATTTGATAGGATTGAACAAGGTTAGACTGGACTGTCTGCGTCGATCAGCATATTATGATGATACTACGAAGCTTTTCCAAATCATCGACATGTGAGGACTCTAAGGTATGCTTATTCGGTAGATCGATACACTGTTTGTTGGGTTGTGTGTTACGCCATAGGGATACCTCTTTCAACGCCGTATGCTACAGATATTCCAAGGGTGCACTACAACAATTGGCCAAGTGTTTTTGAGCTTTTGTTCCATGCTTCTCCTCTCAAGGTCATACCAAGGTGCTGAGTAGATGGGAGTCAATTGAGCATATTTTGCACATTACTTGTCTCAATTAAAGGCAACAGTTCGAGGGGTTCAGTCTTCAATTATCGAGGTTAGTAATTTTTTAGCAGTTCAGACATCACAACTTATTTCACTCTCAATGTACAAAGTTTGAACAGTGCCAACAGGCAGGTAAATCGTTACTATCATAATTATGAATATCGTTGACTGTGCGCACAACATGCTCAACAACTCTCATCCAGCGAGAAGAAATAAAGGCTAAGCATCTACTGGGTGTACCTGAAGCCGGGCAGCCCCTCAATGATCTTGCCACCCGCATCAGCACGCTTGTTGGCGCGCCAGAACTTCAAGTTAAGCAGACCTGAGACGACGATGGTGAGTGCGCCGGCGCCCATGCAAGCAGAGATACCGGGAATGTAGTTTGGCGCATCCTGAGTCCTGAAAACGGTGCCACCGATGATGCCACCGACGCCACCAGCGCCGACAAGCGTAGCCGAGCACAAAGCACGCTTCCACTGGCCACGGATGTTGTTTGCTTGCCATGTGAGGACAATGGGGACGTTGCAGTTGACTGCTGCGGTGGCGAGGAAAACACCGAAGTAGCGGACACCAACAATTTTCGTGAAACCCATGAGAGCGAGCCCGACCATAGCCATCACACCGTTGAAGTGAATCATGGGGGAGCGCAAGTGGTACTTGTCACCGAGACGGGCGTAGGTGATCATGACAATAGCGGCGAAAAGGTAGGGAGGTGCGATGAGAATGTTGGCCATGGCAGTGTTGAATCCCATTCCATCCTTGAGAATAATAGGCAAGAAGTAAGCGATGGCGTAGGTCGTGACAGTGGTCATCATGAAGATCCAGGCGAAACCCCAGACCTTGAGATCAAGAGCGCCCTTGAGGTACTTCACTGTGTTGAACTCCTCGGGGATGACATCCTTCCTGTCCTGCTCAATGCGGGCGACAATGAAGTCAACCTCTTCCTGGTTAAGGAATTTCTTGCTGAACTTGGAGTCTTTGGCGGCCAACTCGGGGAAGTCGACGATGAAGTAGTAGCCGATCAGACCGATAACAACAGTGAGAACACCCTGGAGGATGAAGATCCAACGCTATGATGATATTAGTTTAATAGTCTAAAAAATATTTGATGTGGGAACATACCCAACCGCTGAGACCATGTCCATAGCTGACAGGAGTCTTGGGTGCCTTCTTGGTGGGACCATAGTGTCTGCCCAGCCAGTAGGCGGCCTGGTAACCATGACCCTCGAGGAGCGAAAAGAGGTATCCGAGAATACCAGAGAAGGCAGACGACAGCATGCCAATCATGAAGAAGAAGGAGTTCCTCGTCTGAAGCTCATAGCGTTGGTACCAGCAAGAGAGAAGGTAAGCAGAGCCTGATTTGTTAGTTCCCGAACGATAATTGTATGGATGATGAATAGTACTCACCAGGGAAGAAGCCAGCCTCAAAGATACCGAGAATCAATCGCAGGGGGAGAAGAGTGTGCCAGTCCTTGACGAAACCGAAGCCAATCATGACGGAACCCCAGATGACGACAATGAGTGGGAGGAAGGTGCGGGGACCAAGCTTGCGGAGGATGACGGTCGCAGGCGGCTGGCAGAGAACGTATGTGATGAAGAACAACAAGACGATAAGACTGTATCGGTTGCCGATGAGCTTGAGATCGACTCCCATACCGGCGACCACAGCGACACCCAAGTTGGTCCTATCCATCAACGAGACCATGTACATGAATCCCAGTGTTGGAATCAGTCTCAAGTCAACCTTGCGAATGATCCTCTTTTGCTCCGCTTCTGTGAAGTTTGTAATGCGAGAATCTTCGACGTCGGAGGCGTCAGAGACAAAGTCGATCTTCTCGACGTTGCCCTTCTCCTCGGCATAGGATAAGGTAGCCATGGTGATGGAGGCTATGAGACAACAGGAAGAGAAAAGGAGACCGTGAGGCGAGGTGTGAGAGGTGAGAATGGATGGGAATTCAATTGAATAGCTGGACAGGCAGGGCTCATATATGTTTTGCTCTCTTACCCCAGATATCCTTAGCATATAGACCTGCGGCTTGGTTCCCCAGATTCCTATCCGACTTTGGACATTGGCTACCCCAGACTTCCGAAGGCCTTGTTCGAAAGGGCAACGTCAACCGATGCTAAGATGGAATTCTTAACTCCCATAACACCGTTAGCCTGGAGGCGTACTGCAACAACGGCCTTGGCAATGTGGTAGTCGCATGTTTTGGGCCCAAATACCAAAGCAGAGGGTCTTGGAGGAGGTTCTCGGTCCAATAGCTTCATGCATGAACACGTGCCAAGGTATCTAGTAAGATCCAGCTCTTGTGCCCACCTGCTAACGTAGCGTGGGGCAACAGCCATTGAAGTCGAGACTCAACACGGAGGTCAGCCCGAACCACTCGTCAGTGGCGACTGAATTTTTCTGACGGGGCCATACAGCCAGGTCATTACTCACAGCCACCGCGTAACCAAACTTTCCGCGAAGCTAGATATTGCTTTTGTGGCCATATGCAAAACCAGCCCTTCAGAACGTTTGCTCGCGACCATATTGTGCGCTTTAGGTCCCGTACAAACAAACGTTCGTTGTTAGAAGCCCGCGCCACGGAAAATAAGCTTATTCGTAGCACAGGCACACGCTTGTCACCATGATGCGCGTTGGGATCTAGGGGCGGAATACCAAAGCCTAGTGAGTTACCCCGCGCGCCAATGGTCGATTAAGTTGGCAAACCTGGGGAAACTATCTTTGGTGGATGCTAGACTAAGTTCTTTCAAGACAGTTCTTAAGCCAAGTTTGCGGAAAGTTTTGGCGTTATCAGGTCCAGAGCGACGCCATCGCGCCACGTGCGTGAATGCATTCAGCCAGCATAGGTTTAATGCACTGGATCGTGTAGTCCATCGCCGAAAATGACTGCCGGCGTTCTCAAAGCAGGCTGGCACGCGAACTAAGATGGGGTTGGAGAGTTGATGTAGTGTGTTGACTGCTGTGAATGCGTGAGGACCGTTGTCTTGGACCATGGAAACGATCGGATATCCAAGGCACATGATCGCGCATTCCTTCCACATCGTGAGAATGGTCATGTCTCAATTCTACGATGGCATTTATGCCTCGGCAGGCTGAGCCATCTTTAGGGGAGTTTCTACACATGCCACAGAAGCGTTAGTGCACAATCTTGTTGTTGCAATCTTGGCCATCAACAACTCTGCATCATCCGCGCGAAAATATTGGCTCGATCTCAGATTTCTGCAGAATTTTAATCAGTAGAATCGGCAATCGAACCCTTGGTTGTCGATCCTAAAACGACAAATACTACGATTCGCCTTGGGATGGATTGACATGTGGCCTACCCTGTAAGCACACAAGAGTGCACGATCCGACAGCACCATGGTACCCTCCCGCACTTGAGACAAGGTGACCCAGAGGTCGGGCTCCATGGTCTACATGTGCCAATCCCGCCACCGCGGCACTTAAACTAGGTTCATGGAACGTACTACTTGCCAATCGGATAGCCCGAGCTTTTCGAAATAGTGGCATATATTGCTTTGTCCTCTGACGATTCAAGAGATTTTGTCCGAAAATCCCCGGCAAAATGTGTAGTGCATCCCCCCCCCC